>CP106710.1:8822580-10022580 GCA_025503065.1 Gossypium bickii | reverse complement strand
TTGAACGGAAAATGATTGATGAACAAGAATGAAGAACAAATGAGTGATAACACCTAGAGTAGAAATCATACTCATAACATTTTTGTATCATAGCAAATTTCATTTGGAGCATTTGATTCATTCCGATCATTGCATCCTAATCTTAATCCTTTAAAAGGAATCATTTTCATGACATGTTACATTCAGGTCACTCATACACATGTAGCTAGAAGTATTTGATTCATTCTGATCATAGCATCTTAGTCATGTGTCATAAGCATATGAAACCGAGTCTACAGGACATATCCCTCAGTAGACGGTGTAGCAATATCGGTGAATTTGCAGATCTCATCTTCCTAAAGTTGCAGGAAGCAGGTCGAAGAAACTTTTAGTCTTATCTCCCTGAAGTTGCAGCGAAGTAGATTGAAAATAGAAGATCTCATCTTCCTGAAGTTGCAAGAAGCAGATCAAAGACACTTTTAGTCTTGTCTCCCTGAAGTTGCAGTGGAGTAAACTGAAAATGGCAGATCTCATCTTCTTGAAGTTGCAGGAAGTAGATCAAAGGCACTTTCAGCCTTATCTCCCTGAAGTTGCAGTAGAGTAGACTGAAGATAGCAGATCTTGTCTTCCTGAAGTTGTAGTGAAGCAGATCAAAGATAACAGATCTAGCATTCTTGAAGTTGCAAGAAGTAGATCGAAGACATCAGATTTTGTCTCATTGAGTTTGCAATGGAGCAGATCAAAAAATAGTAGATCTGGCATGCCTGAAGTTGCAGGAAGCAGATCGAAGACATTAGTCCCCGAGTTGCGGTGGGAGCGATCGAAAATAATGAGATCTTATCTTCCGAAGTTGTAGGAAGCGGATCGAAGATAATCGTCGACATCCCCGAGTTTGCGTGAGAAGCGGACTAAAGATAGCAGATATTGCCTTCCTGAAGTTGCAGTGAAACAGATTGAAGCTATCAGACTTATTGAAATCAAGATGAAGTTTCAAATACCGTTGAAGTTGCAGTGGAGTTGGAAGCCGTTTGAAGAAGACGAGGATCAAGAAGTCAAGGCTCGGAAAACACCGAGCAAAATTGGTCCTTTTATAGTCTTTACTCTATTCTCGTTACACGACAATGAGCAAAGAGGGGCAGCTGTAGTGGCTCATTTGTGCCCGAACCCATTCCATTCATAAAAAAGCCAAAATAAATAAAAATATAATAAATAAAGTCTAGTTTTACAGTCCACTTTACAAGATTAATCCTCAAGCCCAAAACCAGACCCAATACCCCATTATACCCGAGCCTAAACAGATGACCCACTAACCAATTACCCAACAAACCCAATTACACCCTAAACTAACCCAAACTAAACCTAGGCCCCAGACCCAGATACAAGCGGCCCAAAATGGCCCAATGCTTAGGCGAAATCAGCAGAAACCTAGGGTTTCTGGAGAACCCTTGCGCCGCAGCCCCTGTCTTGCGCCCACCTTCGGTCGCGCCGCCATCAACGCGCAGACGAGATCTCCGCTTCCCACCTGCACAAACAAGGAAAAAACAGCAAGCAAATATGGCAAAACACATGTATTTCCTTTTTTAAATCTATTTTCGGGTTTATATAAACCCAAAAACTTGTAAAACAGTGGGAAGAGGATATACAAAATACATACAAAAGATACAGAAATAAAAAGAACAGATTTTTGCAATATAAAGGTGATTTTTTATTACGTATTCTTTTTATTTTTTATTTATGCATGCATATTTTTGTATAAAAAATACAAAAACAGAGAAAAGGAACTTTACCTTTCGATTCGTGCCTGAGAAATGAAGTTTTCGGCCTCTGGCCGCAGCCACGGAGGCGCGTGCGCACGTGGTCCATGATCCCGATGACCGAACCCCAACGGAGGGGAAGAGGGATCGAGAGAGTTTAGAACTTTTTTTTTAAAGAACTGAGGCCAAATGAATATTTGGTCAGAAAATTGACCTATATAGCATGTTGAAAATGACACCGTTTTCGCTTAAGCCAATAAGCGTTAAAACGACGTCGTTTAGAAGATCAGGATCCGCGGGTTGACCCGACCCGGGGAGGATCCGCGCATTTTCATAAAAGGGTCTAATTGCTGAATAAACCCTTCCGCATTTTTGAAAATTTACAATTATGTCTGAATAGTTTTTTTATTTTTTTATTTAGCCCTGAAAGACTGTTTTTATTTCAATTGAGTCCTCGAGCTATTAAAAGGTTAAATCAGAACGACGCCATTTTGGAAAGTAGGCACAACTGCCATATTAGTCCCTGTGGTTTAACGCGCATTTTGATTTAGTCCTTGTTATCTATTTTTAATTACTATTTAATCCTTGTTTTTTTAACCTTTTTATTTTATTTCATTTAAATTATTTTAGCATTATATTAAATTATTTTGTCATATTAAATATTCTATATTATTTTCTTTATTATTTGTATATTAATTTATTAATAGTATAAAATTCGTATATTTTTTTATATGTATTATTCTTTTAAATTATTGTTATTTATCATTTTATTTGTTTAGTATTATTTTATTATATATTTATAATTTATATATTAGTTATAATATTACATTTTTAAAATCTTATATATTATATAGTACTATATTAATATCATATAAAATCTTATTATAAAATTTATTTGTATTGCATAACATGTGTCATTTATATTATTTATATTATATTTTAGATATTTTTATTTAAAATTATTATATATTATTTATTAATCGTTTTTATTATATATTATCATTTATATGTATTAAATTATTAAAATTATATAATTTTTTTATATACTTTAAGTTTTTTTATATATTATTATACATATTAATTGTTTTACAAAATTATCATTTTTTTACTCTTTTTTATTTTTGTTTTTTTATAATATTTAATGTTTAAAAATATTGTTAATTTATTTATTTCTCATAATTGATTTTATTTGTAGAACTTGATATCCATTTCTTGAATTTTTATGTTTCTTATAGATTTTAAATTGTTATTGCATATTTTATAAATTGTATTTGTTTATGTTTTTTTATTGCTTAATATTGTTTTAGCATAATCCATTTATTATATGCATTATTCGCTATGTCATATTATTCTTTTGTTAATTGTCTATATCATTTGTTAATACGACTCGTATTTATAGTGAATTGCTATTTGATTTATATTTTGTAATATATCAATACAAAATCGAATTCATAACATTTTTTATGAAAAACATGTTATGTGATATTTGGGAACTTCGGGAAGAATCGTGCTCTAACTTACTGAGTTTTGATTTTTCTCGTGGAACTTAAGGTATTAAATATCCCTTCTCATTTCAAATCAAAAAACTTATTCTTGGGAATTCAAAACATTGTATCCTAACTTACTAGATATGATGTTTTGTGTCTCGAGGTAAGAATTTTCTAAACTAAAGGCATGCCTAGTTTCGAAGTCATGAGATGTTATATCCTAAGTCATGAGATGTTATATCCTAACTTACTGGGTATAGTATTTTATTTCTTTGAGATAGGTAAGTCTTGGTTTTCTTTCTAATAAAAGGATCATATTTTAAATTTTTAAAATTCGGACATGATTTTATCGATTAGGTACCAATTTTTGGGCACTATGAGGGTGCTAACCCTTCCTCATACGTAACCGACTCCCAAACCCCTTTTCTTTTATTTCGTAGACCAAAATCGATGTTTTGAAATAAAATGTTTTACAAGGTGATCCAATCACACCTAAGCAAAAAGAGATTGATGGAGACTCCATTTCCGTTTTTTTAAGTCGATCCCCCTTTTTTATAAACCTTTGAAAAAATGGTTTCAACAACAAGAATAACGAAAATCCTCAATTGTTTACCAACCATAAAAACAATAGAACTACACCTAACCTATTAACTTACCGAATCGAACCACAACTAGAAATTGGCACAACAATAGATAATGAACGAAACAACGATGCCGATTGAAACAAGTGGTAACACTTGGATTTGATTTGGAAAAAAAGAATAGGGAGAAAGAAGAAAGGAAAACACAAAGGAGTAGTCAACCAAAGAGAAAAAAAATGAACGTGGGAATGAAGAGGAGATTTTGGGAACTAAAAAAAAATTAAAAATAAAATTAAAAATCAAAACTCCCTACTAAGAACCAAATCCCACCAAAACCGACACATTGATCCTCATCCAACTACCACAAAATTTCAATTCCACCAAACATATACTACACAATCGGCACGCACACATAGAAGCAAAAATTATTACTATTCGCTCACACGACGATTCAAACACAGGACCTTGGGGCAAGTTAACACTTACCACTTATACCAACAGGCTCATTCTAATATGAGTTGACCAAAAACATAATATAAGCCAAACAATTAAGGATAAGGCTAGGAACCAAAAATAATTGAATTTTCCCAAAATCAAATTCAAACCGATGACCTCAACTCACACCCAAATCACTTAACCACTAAAGCAGATACTTACCTATGAAGAAAATTAACGAATCAAAACTTAAAACTTTTGAGATGTTACAGATTAAGCTTGAATCCTAGAGTCAACATTGTTGAGAGAGCTTTATCTGAATACCACTCCCAATTTAAACAAAACTATGCTTAGATCGTAAAATAAATAAAGACACATATAGTTATACGGAAAAACTAGATCTTGGTATCGATTTGATGAAACTTTTTATTATATTATAAATAAATACAAATATAATATAGATGTAGATCATTAAATTATATTAAAATTTAGATAAAAGTACCATATAGTCCCAATATTAAATATCAAATTGCTTTTCGATCCACTTACTAGAAAATAGATAAATGATCCTTGTACGTTGATAAATAAGCAAAATAGACCCTCCATCAAAATTGCCCTAGTTAAATTCCGATTTTATCATTTTATATATTAAGTATAATAATAAATTTAATTCTCAAACTTTACACATTTATTCAACATGACCTCTACTCTTTGATTTGGAGCAAATTGCCCTCAACCTTTAGTTGTTGAATTTTATCTTATAGGCCACCCTTCAATAAGTAATTTTAAAATTATAAAAAAAAATAGAAAATCATAAATAAAGTTTGTAATTTCAAAAATCATGAAAAAAAAAGTATTAAAAGTTAAAGGAAGATATAAAAATTCAATAAAATTGTAAAAGTTTTTCAATACTCAATAAAAAATTCTAAAAATTTAAAAATAAATAGAAATGTAAAAGAATTTTATTTCTTTTAAAAGTTCAAAGAAATTTTTTAAAGTCCAAAACTTAAGAAAAGACATTTTGAAAATATTCAAAATTCAAAACTTTCAACTTTATGATTTGAGAATACATAAAATAAAATAGCTAATTGCAGTTTTAGGATAATTCACTTTCTTTAAAAGGAAAATTAATCGGTGGATTATACCCAAAACTAAACTATTAACGCTCTATTCCATTGTACATATAAAGAGAGTGGGCATAAAAATTGATTAATTGGATCATACTCTCCATCTGGTTTGTTTAAATAAGTTTTCTATAGTACTTTATTCCGATTCAATTAGTTTCGTAAATAATTTTAAGTAAACTACAGGGATTTTTGGTCTAAGTTAACTTAACTGTTTTTCTACTTTTACGTCGTATTACTTCAACATTATGATTACCAAATTAATTTTGGTTTCAAAGCTATTACAGAAGTACTTTTATCTGGTTTTAAGATAACTGAATGACTTTTTGTTTTGAGCCATCTTAATGGCTAATGTGACCTCCAGAATATGGTCGAAACTTCTAGACTGGGTTTTGGGGTATTGCACTTCAAATAAAAAATCATTGAGGATAAATCAAATCTTCAACACATAAGAATTTTTACTTATGAGTAAAATCATGTTGATAACGTATTATAAAACTAAAAGAAGAATACAAAAATTAAGAGAGAAAGAAAGATAAAAAAATGAAAGGATGATTCAACTTTCACTTGGATACAATAATCTTGTACATGCCCTCTATTTATAGAGCTTCAAGTACCATAAGTTACAAAACATTAAGGCCTAACATTAAGGTACCTTATAAATGATTTAGGGGTTATAAGATAATGAATTTATGGTTATGAACACTCATTTTTTAGGGGTTACAATAGGATAAATTTGAGGGGTTTATGTACATCCATTTATCAATGGATTTACAACGCATTTAACAATTCAATTTTAAAGAGGGACTATTTTGCCCATTTATTCAAGCAAGGGGATCAAAATGAAATACAAGGTATAATATAGGGATTGCTATGATACTTTTACCTAAAATTTCATGATATTTTTAAGTTAAATAAACAAAAAAAAAAAAGTTAAGATGGATTGGGCCTGGCTGTATATGAAAATGCTTTAAATGGTTGGAAAGGGATTGCCATTCAAACCCCAAAAGTTGGGCTCCATTCAAACCCAAAAAAGTTTTCCAATTGATAAAGCAAATTTACCCATAATTTCACCATACCATATATTTAATTTTTTTTATATACTACAAATCGTATGCATAATATTGTTAATTTGGTTTAATCAAGCTTTTCTTTTGAAGTAATTAAATTTTAAAAAAATATATAAAATTATTGAAACTTTTTATGATAAAATATATTATTTTTAAAATTTTGATTTTCTAGCCTTCTTCCAACTAAATTAGTTTTCTATTAATTCTTTTCATCAACTTCATGACTTTATAAGTAGTATAAATTAGAATTTGACACACTCAATTGGAAAGAAATATGAGTAATTTTTTATTGATAAAAGATAGATAATTTTTAAAAGGAAAATAGTTTATTTTATATAATTAAAAGATCCAAATACTTTACTGATCATGGAATTAGTCAAGATTAACTTGTGATATCAATTTATTTAGTGAAATTTTTTATTATATTATAAATAAATGTAGATAATTGGCTTAATACATAATTTGATACATGAGTTTGATATTTTTTTAAAGTAGTATTTGTGTTATTTTTTTGTCCAACGTGGTACCTGTAGTTAACAAAAATTATACATTTTAATACTTGAATGTAACAGTGTTAATTATTTTAGTGTTTAATTCGAGTTTTAGAGTTGATTTGATGAAAATTCATAATTAGCTAACAACATTAGCAATTAACTTTCATCAAATCAACCCAAAACCCTTAATTAAATCACATCCATAAGGTTGTACTCAACAAATAAAACAAAAAATTAAACAAGTTCACAACTAACACTAAATTCATTATATTAACAAAATCATAAAAAATTCAAACCTAATAATATCAGCAATTAGCTTTCATCAAATTAACCCTAAAACCTGAATCGAACACTAAAAAGTTAACATTGTTACCTTTGCATACCAAAATGTATAACTTTTTATCAAATATAGATAACAGATTGGACCAAAAAAATAACACAAGTATCATTAAAGAAGTGTTAAACTTAAATATAAAATATAAATCATTAAACTACATTAAAATTTCATAATATTTTTCATTGAATTTAAACAAGAAAAAATGAAGATGGGTTGAACTTAGCCATATAAGAAAGTGATTTAAATGGTTAAACTCTTAAAAAGGGATTACCATTTATCATCTTAGAATCCACATTGCAATTTGGGGAAGTCATAATGACCCCCAACCACAAGATGGGCTCCATCCAAAGTTTACCAAGATAAAGCAAAATTGCCCATAATTTCATCATAATTTTGGTACATTATAAATTGGGGAGGTATGCTATTGTTAATTAGAGCTTAAAATTTAGTTCTAGATTTGCACTTTTTTTTTTTTGAAAAACAAATAGGAATAATTAATTAATTACATCCGAAAGGTTTGAGAAAAAATTCTTAGACTAGTCTAAATCTAAGAAATTCTGAACTATAATAGGGGAAAATTCAAAAAATTGCAAATCAACTTTAAAGAATAAAGTTGCTTTTGCCATGCAATCAACAACTTTATTTTGTTCCTTGAGAATGTAACGCAATAACCATAATTTCTCGTGAGATAGAATACTCTGAATCCACCGAATCAAAACAGAGTTTGATGTGGATGAAATACTTCCTTGAATGGCTCGAACAACGTCCAGACTGTCCAAAAGATTTATTATACTATCATGATCTCTTCGTTGAACAAACTTAAGCCTTTCAAAAATGCTTCAAAATGTAACATAGAAAATCGAGTACTTTTCAAAATATCGATTAAAACCAAAGAGCTACTCTCCATTTATATCTCTCGCAACCCCCAACAGATGCATTTTGAGAGATATTTTACTTACATTTCAAAGATTTTATTCAATAATGGAGGATGATAAAACATCAAATCAAGGGAATTCTTTTCTTCCAAATGGGATGCCACTAAGAATAATTAAAAGTGAAATATATATTTATATTAAGTAATTTAAAAAATCATTAAACTTGATTCCCTTTCTTGCCTCTCATGCTTTATACTTAAAAGGAAAACAAATTATTTATAAAAATATGTATATTTATTTCACATATTCATGTAATATTTTAATTTTAAATTCAATTACAACTCATAAAAAATTAATATTTTCACACTAAATTATTTTAAAAAATAGATGTGTGCAATTTGTTAATAATAATTTACGAGATTAAATTCAGCTTTTAATTTAAAAGTAACAATCAATTAAGCTTTCGAAATTATGTTTTTTTTGTTGTTGCCACTTTTACTGTTAACTTTGTGTTGATTAAGTTGATGATGTAATAATTATAAATTATTAAAAAGAAAAAGAAAAAATTATTAAAATAAGAAATTATAAAAAAAAGTGTTGATATTATTAAAGATAAGAAAATTTAAAATATTACAAAAACATAATAAAAATACAATTATAAAATAGAAAATAAAAATTCTATAAAAATTGTAAAATTAACTAAAATTATAAATGTAACTCATGTAACTAGAAACAATTTTCAAGTTTGATGCTTGATACTAGCTGTATATCAATTAATTAGTGTTAAAGTTATATATCAATTAAAATTTAGGTTTATAAATAACATCCATTAGTAACATCTACGAAAAATCATCGGTAAAAAGAATGAAAATTGTTAGCATTAATAAGTTAAAAGTATCTAAAAAAGAAATATTCATATGACAATGACACCGAAGAGCAACATAGAGATATTTAAGATCATTTTAATTGATGATGACATTAATAATATTATGTTTTATTTTTATTTTCTATAAGTAGTTTATTCTGTGCGAAGCAAGTACTCTTTTATACTTTTTTTATACCTTATTATTATGGGGAATTATTTGGTACATTACAGGTGGAGTTTTTAAACTTCCCAAGTAGAGTTAAGGGGTTAGCAAATGTGTTATAAGAGTATAAGACACATATCAATTTTTTAAGGTTATTTGTAGAATAAAAAAAGTCAATAAAAATAAATATTTTTCAAGGTTGACAAGTCAATAATTTTCTTTAGCATAATCATTCTTTATAATCACGTTTGTTTGTTTTTTCTCATATTTTTTAAATTGTAAAATAAAAATGTTTTGACAAGTATGCATAGTAAATTCATAATTCAATTTTTTATATCAGCTTGCACAATAGATCACAGTTCAAACAATAAACTAAGGTTAAGTGGTATAAATATTCAGCTATCAATTCTCTCTCATTCTTTAGACTCTATTATACTTCATATTATATTTTAGGATATAATTTTCTCGAGTATCGAAAAGTTTTTCAAAGTTAAAATCGAATTCACGTGTATTTTACAAGAAGTATGATCATATTTAAAAGTCTCGTAATTTTTGCAACAAAATCTTTGGGTTGTGATCGTTGTTGATATTGTGGAAGTATTCAATTCCATCAATGAAGATTAATTCATTTGGAGAACACATCTTAAAGATTGGATCGAATTGGACCTTACATATCAAATCCTTTACTTTGTGGAGATTGGATCGAGGAGCCTTAAAGACATATATTTAAACAGTAAACTTTACTTTGGCATTTACTAGTATATTGTATTTTGTTATTTTATAGTTATTATAAGGGATTGGATTGTAATTGATCATTAATATGTTAGCAAGTCTCGAACTTTTATATAACTGAGAGATTTGTACAGGTTTTGTGCTAAGTAGTGAGAGCACTTATCAATTCATAGAAGAATGTTTTTGTGAGAGTGCATTTGAGATAGTAAAACTAGTATATCATTTGATTTTACAATCTAAGTTCTCAATGGGAGAATTTAGAAGTGAGAGATTTAGTTTCTAGATAGAAATGCAGGGTTACTATACTAGGGTATGATAGGACTTAGTTCACTTATTGTATTGGGATTAAAGATAGTGGATTATTATCACTGAACTAGACTTTGTAGACGTGAAAAATTGAACTACCTAAGCAATTCCTTACCCCTACTTTTGTTGTATTTTACATAGTGTCATTAGAAATACCTATTTCCATTCAAAACGTTGTATGTTACTTAACAATTATCAAATGTTTGATTCATCAATATTTAACACCAACCCTCAAACTTAAACCAAACCTAATCTTACTATTAAGGTTTTTGTTTTTCTAAACCCTTACTTATTATAATAGACCCATTGAAATCTTTTTGACTTTAAAATCGGATTGGGCTTATATATTGATTATGATCGAGTTACAAATAGGCTACAAAGCAAGGCCCGATAGATCAAAATTATTCCACACAGGCTAGCCTAGAAACAGGGGAGGTCCTAGAACTAACCATATTGGTAGAATAGTATTAGGTACTCAGGCCCAACAATTTTGAAGAAAATCGGTAAAAGAAAACACTAGAGCCATAATTATTGTCTTTCTGACTGCTGCCCAATCTGACAGGTTTGGTAACCGATAGTCCCTTCGTTTTTTCTTTTCCCTATGTGATTCGGTTCCCCAGGGAGGCTAGTTGTCTGCCAGAAGGTGCTTTGATTCCTTCCTTGAGAGTTTTGTCCCCTCAGTCAAGCCTTCCGAAGATCAAGATAATGTTTCTCCTGTTCCCTCCCGCGTGCTATGTCTATTCTCTGTACCTCATCTTTCCCAAGAGGCGTACTATTGAAGCCTTCACAATGAACGATTCTGTCTCCTTTTTCTCTTCCGCATGTTATCCACATCAAATTTTACTTTGGATCTCTCCACCATTCCGGTGATCATCTTCCTTCATCAGTCGCAGAGGCTGTGTGATTGAGGTAGGATTCTTTTTGTTTCCGCAAGCTTTCTGTTGCTAATTTATGGGCCATCTCGTTTCCTTGTCTTGAAATATGTTTGAAATTAAAGCACTTCTATCCTTCATCTGCATATTTGGTTATCATTTGCTGAATGTCAAGTATGTAAGGTCCGATTTTTGACTTATCTCGTTCTTTGCTTTTGCATTTTTTGATGATTGAGAGGGCATCTCCTTCAACAATGATTTTCGGCCAGCTATTTTCCATTCCTAAACTTACAACTTTTCGGCACGCTAGGGCTTCTGCTTCGAAAGCCGAGTAGACCCCTTTGTGGATGTCTGAGTATGAGATCAAAAGTCTTCCTTCCTCGTTCCTTGCTACGATCCCAGACGCCGAAGTGTTGGTATTTTTGTCGAAAGCGCTGTCAAAGTTTATCTTGACTGTTTCTCGAGGTGGGCATCTCCAAGGTAATGTTTGTATTTTATTCTCTGATTGGTGACAGTATTCCAGGCCATCGAGTTCTTTTATATAGCTAATTATGAAAATCCCTATCTCCTTGCCTGTGGTTGTTTTCTTCTTGTGGATTCGGCATTTGCACGTATGCCCATATATAGCCCCAGTGCAGTGTGAAAGTCAAGAGTTGGCGGGTGTCGAGCGTTCCAAATACCCAGATAAGCCACTGTTTAAAGTCTTGATTTTCATCTGTGATCATTTCCCGGAGTGATAGTTCTGACCATACTTCTTTTGTTGTAGGGCACTCTCGGAACAAGTGGTTCATTGTTTCAGGATGTTCGCCACATCGAGGACAGTTTGGATTGTTTGTTAAGTTCCTGTACTGCATGTTGACCATAGTTGGTAGATAATTCCAGGAGATTTTCCATATTGTAATTTTCAGTTTAGTGGGAAGTGGCAGTAGCCATAATGATTTGTAAAAATTCCTGTAGATGGCTTGTAAAGCGTAAGCTCTAGGATTTTCTTCAGCTATTTGTAATAGTTTGTAGGCGCTCCTGACCGTAAACTCTCCTGAGCCTTCTCCTCCCCATACCAGGAAATCGTCGTGCGGTGTTCTTACCAAAGGGATACGTAAGATCCTAGCAGCATCATCTGCTGGGAAGGTAAGTTCTATCAGTTCCTTCTTCCATTTTCTTCCTTTGGTGTCAATGAGCTCTTTAACAGTGATATCTTGCATAGGATTAACTAAAACTGATAATCTGAAATTGATCGCGTCTGGTATCCAGCCATCACTATTAATATCTATCTTATGACCTGTGCCAACTCGCCAAAGAACTCCTTTTTTCACAATATCTTTTGCTGCCCATATGCTTTGCCATGTATAAGAGGGAGACGTTCCCAATTTGGCATCCAGGAAATCTGTGTTTGGAAAGTATTTAGCTTTAAGAACTTGCGTAACAAGAGAGTTTTCATTATTAAGCAGCCTCCATCCTTGTTTAGCTAGAAGGGAGAGATTAAATTGACACATGTTTCTGAACCCCATACCCCCTTCTTCTTTAGGGCGGCACATCAGTTTCCACTTGCACCAGTGAATCCCTTTCTTTTTTTTCCCATGTCGCCACCACAATTTTGAAAAGATATCTTCTATTTCCTCACATAGCAATTTGGGTAATAGAAAGCATGACATAGCGTAGTTCGGAATTGCTTGAAGTACTGATTTGATAAACACCTCTTTTCCCCCTTGTGATAATAATCTTGTACTCCATTGTCCAATCCTCTGATTGATCTTGTCCTTAATGTGCTGAAAAGAGTCTTTTTTCCTTCTACCCACTACACTAGGAAGGCCCAAATATTTCTCTATGTTTGTTGCACTCCTAACACCTAATTCTCCTGTTATGTTCAGTTTTGTCTCCTCTAGAGTGTTGGTGCTGAAGAAGATTGTTGATTTACAGAAATTCACACATTGTCCTGAACATTGCTCATACTTTTTTAAGATGTCTTTCAATGCTTTTGCTCTTTCTTTCGTCGCTTCTCCAAATAAAATACAATCATCAGCGAACATGAGATGTGATATTGTTGGCCCCCTTCTGCTTGCCTTAATTCCTTGTATAGCCCTCTCATTGACTGCGAGCCGAATCAAAGTAGATAATCCTTCCCCACATAGTAAAAAGAGATATGGGCTCAATGGATCACCTTGGCGTAGACCTCGGGAAGGGTTGAAACCTCTGCCTCTATTTCCATTAATATTTATTGCATAGGAGACCGTTGAGATGCATTTCATTATTAGCTTGACACAGACGTCTGCAAACCCCATTTTTAACATAACTTCCTTTAAAAAGCCCCATTCCACTCTATCATAAGCCTTGCTCATGTCGAGTTTAAGTGCCATAAGCCCCTTCTTCCTGAACCTTTTCCGGCGGAGTGTATGAAGAATTTCATATGCTATCAGCACGTTATCTGAAATCAGTCTGCCTGGTACGAAAGCGCTTTGGGAACTATCAATGCATCTCCCAATATAGCTCTGAAGTCTGTTGGCAATAGTCTTAGCTACTATTTTATAGAGGACTGTGCATAGACTGATGGGTCGAAAATTATTGAGATTTGTAGGATTTTTGGTTTTTGGGATGAGTACTATGTCTGTGCGGTTAGCTTGCTCGAAATCTTTGTCTTCGTTTAGAATCCCAAGGCAAAAGTCTTCAACATCTTTTCCCACAATATGCCAGAATTTCTGAAAAAATAAGGCCGGGAAACCGTCCCAACCTGGTGCTTTTGTCGGCCCCATCCCTTTTAGCGCTTGATAAACCTCATCCGTCGTGTAAGCTTTTGATAATTCTGCATTAACATCAGTAGAAATGTTAGTTTTCATACCTGCTAATATGTGTGAGGAATCCCCCATTTTCCTTGACGTATATAGGTGTTGAAAGTAATTTGAAGCTGTCATGAAAATTTCAATCTCCTCAGTAATGTCTCTCCCCTCCGTTGACTCCAGCCTAGTGATTGTGTTTATTTGCCTTCGTGTTGTTGCAAATTTGTGGAAGAAAGTTGTGTTTCTATCCCCTAACCGAAGCCAGTTTGCTCTTGCTCTTTGCTCCCAGTAGATCTCGTCCTTATCAATTTCCAAGTTTAATTGGATCTTGGTATCAATTAGTTTTGCCAAGGTATCATCATTTCGCTCGCATTCCAGTAGCCGTTCCAATTCTTTGTTGAGCTTCTTTTTGCATTCGTTTCTTTTTTGAGTGATTGTTCTCCCCCATGTCGTTAATCTGTTCTGCAAATTTTCTAATTTTTTGTATATCGATCCGTTTGACAGCTCCCATGAATCTTTAAGCTCCTGTTCAAATGAATCTTCTACGACCCACCATGCCTCGAATTTGAATCTTGGTCCTCTTCTGTGTTCTGCGATATCTGTGTGAATTAGAATTGGGCAGTGATCGGACGTTGAATGAGGTAAATGACGAACTAGCCCCTTTGGAAATAACTGCATCCAGCTTTCATTTGCCACACTCCTATCCAGGCGTTCTCTTATATTTGTTTCCGGTAAGTTACCTCTTTCCCATGTGAACCATGCACCTTGAAATCCCAAATCCATTAATTGGCATTCATCCAGAACATCTCGGAAGGCTTCCATCTTCCTCTCATCCCTTAATTGGCCTCCCTTTTTTTCAAAGGAGTACATAATCTCATTAAAATCGCCACTAACGAGCCACGGATATTTTTGTTCACATCCCAACTTTCTTAATAAGTTCCATGTTCTCTTCTGGTCGTTAGCATAAGGTGACCCATAGAAACCTGTGAATCGCCATGGTCCGTAGTCCTTGCCTTCATCTATTAGCACATCAATGTGGTTCTTTGAATATGTGGTGAGGGTGACCGAAAGACCTTCCTTCCAAGCTAGACAAAGACCTCCTCTAGTATCCTCAGCTCCAACCTCAATTCCGTTTACAAACCCGCACCTTCTTCTAATCCCTTCCATACGTTTGTCATCAACTTTGGTCTCCATAAAGAAAACCAAATCGGGGATATATTGCTTCAGTAAGAACCGAAGTCTTCTTGTTGCTCGCGGGTTCCCCAAGCCGCGAACATTCCAACATACGATTTTCATTGTTCTCGGTCGGTCTGCCAACTAGCAGCCGCCGATGTATTTTGATTAGGACCCCCATCTTTTTTCCCGGTCTCACTAAATAGACTTATGACTTCACCCTCCTGCATTTCTGTTCCTGCTGATTTTCTTCTTTTACCTGGAACTCCCCAAAGGTTACCTTCTTCCCTATCTCCTGTTTTAATCTCAGGCAGTTTTCTTTTTCGCTCAGTAATCTCTGTCATAGGAGTATTTGTCCCTTGCACCGGTTTAATCCTCATCCAGCTTTTATTGTTTCCTCCTTTTGGAATATCTTCTTTCATCGCTTCAATGATATCTTCTTCTTCCTCACTTGCGTCTTCCTTTGTTTTTCCGGTTTTCTGTGGTTTCTCCTTGGGTGATGGATCTGGAACCTTTATTTGCTTTAAAGAATCATGGTTTTCCTCCAATCCTCCGGTGTAAAGGTAGTGACGTTCTTTCTTTCTCATAATAGCGTTTAATCTTAGACTTTCTCTTCCAAAGAGGGTACTTTCTGCTTTTAAGGCTAGCGTAAAGGGTGGATCTTCATTGATTTTTCCTCTGTCTGCAGGTTCAATCCGATCACATTTTTGGAGGGGGTGCCCAATTCTTCCGCAGCCGAAGCAGAAAGTTGGGAGCTTTTCATATTTGAAAGGGATCCAAACTTTGTCTTCTTCATGGGTGGAGGTGAAGATACCTCTGCGTAGCGGCTTTTGCACATCTATCTTGACTCTGATTCGACAGAATTCTCCACTGATTTCAGATCTGGTGAGGCCCCCAAATGTAGATCCTATAGCATGCATCAAGTCTTTTTTATCATATTCAGGTAAGCAAGGTCCGATCTTGACCCAAAACGTGGCTGTAGTGAGTTTGATTCTGTTTCGCTCTGTTGGTTTAAGAAGTCTTTCGAAGATAATAAGCTGTTTTCTGAATAGCCATGGTTGGCCTTCTAGTATCAACTCTAGATCTTCTTCTAATTCAAAACAGATCTTAAATAAATTCTGACCTGCTACTTGGATCTCATACTTTCCTTTTGTTTTCCAGAGGCTTTTCATCTGTGCCTTGAAGCTATCTGGGTTGTAAGTTTTTGTCGACCAAACGGTGCAGATTAGCGTGGGGTTATCGCTTGGTTCTACCATCGAGCTTCTCACCGATAGATGAATGATCTCATCGGCCAAGAGAGAGATCTCCTCGTCGTTAAACCCGTCGTTGTCACCTTTTCCCTCCATCCCGAGCTACAGCAGCGGCTGCTTTTGCTAGAACACTTAGGGAAACACTCTTGACTTTAGGGTTTTTTAGACCCATTGAAATCTTCATATGTATGGCAATGGCAAAGTTAGGAATTTGAAGAATTTGATGCTCTTAGAGTATTAGGATGGAATCTTATAGATAAAAATAACATAAGCACATGAATTGGAAAAACACTTTCAAACAAAATAGTAATAATAAGAATAATGTAAAGATTAAAGCTTGTCCATGATTTGCATGAAGTTGTACAAACTTTTCGTTATCTTAAAGACACTAACACTTACTTTAGTATTCATAAATCCCAATGGAATAGATTCCATGAAAAAAGGGTAACCCTAATTAATAATTATCAATGATTTAATGATACTTTAATTGAAATTCCCCCAACAACCCTAATTATTTTATCTTTTTCTCCAACATCTACATCACTTTTTATTATCTTTTTAAAAAAGTTTGTCCCCAATTAATCCCCATCTTTATGTTCCTTTTTAGTTCCAACGCAAGTATCTTTTAGACAAATTCTTGCCAAGTCACCATCACCCAAGGACTTATTTTGTTTCTTTTCAATCTCACAATTAATTTGTCAAACACATGTATTTCTATATTATGTTTCGTGTATATTGTTGTATCTGCTGGGGATAGAATCTCAAAGACCAAAATTTAAAATTCGAATATAAATTTCTCTCAAAAATTCTCTTCAAAACTTTTCATCAAATCTCATGTAAAGATTATATTCTTTTAACTCTCTAAACAAGGTTATAAAGACCCTTTAATTAGGTTAATATTAAAGCCCTAATATGACGAAAATATTCTTAGACTGACCAGAGTTTAATTGAAAAAAGATAACAAAGTTTAACTAAGAAAAGAAACTCGGTTTAAGTTAAATACACGTCGTGACAAGGCATATCACCTCACCAGGACGTCGTGCTCCTCCTCATCGTAACGTTGATTATGTTTCTTCTTTGGTTTGCTCGAAAATGTGAGGCGCACCCTACAATATCATAATTTTTATTAATTTAATTTATATTTACATAAATTTGAGAGGTTCATATTGTTTTACATGTATATATGTTTTTTCTTTGTGCTGCATCTAATAATTGTATCTAATAAGAGATGGGACCCCAAAAGAAATTCCATTGATTCGCTTGTCTCATTTGAAAGTTGAAAGTGAATAAATAGCTAAATATATAAGTATATATTGTCTCATCTTTATAGTGCATGAATAGTAAGGTGATAAATAAATAAATATTATATAGTAACAATGAAATATTTCATTTATATGGTATTTAAAGATTTTGTTTTAAAGTAAGAATGAAATATTTGGTGAACTTTGTTTATGCTAACTTTTCTTATCATGCTTGAAATTTTTTTTTTATGGCAAAGTGTAAGGGGAAGCTTTATGCAAATCTAAAAAATAATAATTAATCAAGTTTTTATTGATATTATTATGAATTTTTGACCAATATGTAGTAATATCAAACATATAAAAATTAAATTGCTTAGTTTGATCATATCTGCTCTTTTTGATATAATGTCCAGAACTAACCATAACTTCTCTCTAACTCATAAATAGAAGGATAATACGCTTCAGCACACTTGAACCAGCATTCTCTTATATTGAGAACAATACTCATATCAATCGAGCTAAGATTTAATCCACAATCATTTATAAATTTAAGATTTAAATAAATTTTAAATTAAACCCAACTTCCACAATTATATATAAATTTATATATTATATAAATTTATTGTCATATATGAGCCTAATCCAAATCTGTTAGACCCATGGAAGCCTTTCGCATAAAAAAATGCCTAGATACTTTTAATTGAAATTTAATGGGTTATTCAACATTAATTATAATAGGGATAAAAAAAGTTATATATAGAAACCACTAGATTTACTTGCATAATTAATCGCTGTAAATAAGTTATGATGATGTTTATTATAGTTTTCTAAGTGTAAGAGTTAATTTCATGTGTAGCGTCGTGACTGAAAGATTAACTATGGTGGAGGGTGGCAGAGGCAAAAGTGCGGCAGCAGATCGAAATATTAAAAAAGCCCGTTTCAAAGGTATTGATTCGGACACGGTCACTGAGATGGCTGTGGACTCTCCCATTAAGCAGGGCGTTTTATGGAGGGACAAAGTTTTGGAAAGAGGGCCCTCTAGATCTAGTGGTGATGAAGAGTTTGAATTTCTAGAAGGCGACGTTATGAGGACTACTGTTAACAGTATACCTACTATTAGCTTCTCTAAAAGGGTTCAATAATTTTTGGTGAGGGACATGGCGACCATGGTGGTGGTTAAACTTTTGGGCCGGAATTTATCATATACCTTATTGCAAAACAGGATCTACATCCTCTGGAAACATGGATGTGGAAAATGGATATTTTCTGGTTAAATTCAAAAGTCGAGATTATTATGAAAAAAATTCTTACCCAAGGACCATGGATGGTGCTTAGCCAGTTTCTCACAGAGCAACCTTGGACCCCAAAGTTTAATCCCCTCCAGGCTTTTCCGAACAGCATAATGGTTTGGGTTAGGCTGCCGGGACTTCCAGGTTTTCTCTACAAATGGTGAATTTTAGAGGAAATTGGGGGTTTGATAGGCACAGTAAAAAAGCTTGATTTTCAGACTGATAATGGATCAAGGGGAAATTTTCTAGAATGGCTATCTATGTTTATCTTGGAAAACCTTTGGTTTCACAAATAATGGTTAATGGAGCGATACAAAAAGTCGAGTTGAATTGCTCCCTTTTGTATGCTTTGGATACGGTCGGTTTGGCCACACAAAAGATTTTTGTCCCAGTGATAGGTCTTTAAAGGAATTTGGAATGGATAAGTGGTGAAAGAATGGGACTCGCCGGCGACAGACAAGGCGGTGGAGCCACCGGAAGCTTTCGGGTCGTGGATGCTAGTTGAGAGGAAGCCATGGCAAAACTCAAAGGCTAGCCAAAATCTTGACACAATTTTGATTGGAAATGGTGTCTCAAATCCTTTTGGATTGAAGTTACTCGAAATTGATGTGATGATGGCTGATTTCTCGGGGGTGAAATTTAATAAATGATATTTTTTTAAAAGCAAAAAATCAGGAGACCTTAATTAGGGTAATGATCATGTCAGAAAGTATTAAAATTTATATAATGAATGATCGAGCCTAGAAACTAATTGTGACAACGATTGAGGCAAGCACATCTATCGAACAGTAGTATAGTTTAGTGGCAAGACCGGAATGTCAAACCCAAAGGAACCAAAAGTACTAATACTGACTTTCTTTTTATTATTTAGCCTAAGAATTAAGGGAAATTGTTATTTAATCTAAAATTAACTGACTACTAAGCTAAAGATGCTAAGACACAGAAAATGAATTGAGGAAAATACTTTTGGGAAAAACCAATTGATTAAGACAATACCCGAGGAAGAATCCACCTAGACTTCACTTGTTATTTAACTCTGAACCAGACGATTTATTCACTTGACTTGATCCGTAGGATTCCCTAATTTATGTTAATACCTCTCCCGAGGCTACTAACGTCTAACCCTAGGTTGATTAATTGAAATCTCTTTCTAATTAAAACCCCTAGAATTGCATTAACTCGATTTCTGAACTCCCATATTAGGTTTGACCCTAATCCGGTAGATTTTCGTCATCCTATCTCTAGGGTTGCGATCAACTCCGCTTAATTATGCTAGATCTACTCTTAAACAGAGAATATGCCTCCACTACCTAAGCACATCAATACTTGAAACAATATCCTGAAATATCAAAATAAGAATTAAGAACACATAATTAAGAACAAATCAAGTATTTATCATATAATTCAGAAAACAATAACAAGATCCGTCTTAGGTTTCATCCCCCTCAGGTATTTGAGGGGTTTAGTTCATGTTTAATAAAGAATACATCTCAGAAGAAAATATAAAACAAAACATAAGAAAAACCCTAAAACCCCCTGAAGGAAATTGAAGGTAAGATATTTTGTCTTGAGTATAATTCCGGCTTCTTGAAATGAATCAACTGGCTTTCTTCGAGTAAATCCCACAATTCTGGCCTCTCTGGCTTGGCTCTCCGGCCTACCTCAACGTCGCCTTGAAGGTTGGCCTCTAGGGTGTTTATATAGGCTTTTGGAATGTCTTTCTTTGCCTCTACCCTATTCCGAATAGAATTAAAACAGGTCACGTCAGGGACACGCCCGTGTGGCACGACCATGTGAATCGAATCCAGGCCGTGGTCAGGTCTTCTAAAGAGGCACGGCCGTGTGGCTTGGGCCCAAGCCGTGTGAATTTCATACTTTGGCCCATTTTCTCCGTTTTGGCTTGTTTCTTGTTCTTTTCATCCTCCAGTGCTCTCCTAAGTATAAAACATGAAATTAAAGGATTAGGAGCATCAAATTCCACAATTCAGGGGATAAATTATCCAAAAGTATGCCAAATGTGGGATTAAAATATGTACATATTACGGTTTATCAAATACGCCCACACTTAAGCATTTGCTTGTCCTCAAGCAAAATTCTCAACTCACAATTAAAATGAACTTCCTCAATTCATAATATTCATCAATAGTGTTTCATCATAATTCATAAATAATTTATACATTGATAATTTAAGTAGAAGGGTTCTAAAGATTCAAACAGTCAAAGTCATTGTTTTTATAGCATGAAAACATAGGTGTTTCCCCTTGCTTAAATAATCACCTTTAATTCAAAAACGACAAGAGTTGACATCCTCACTAAAGATTCACTCAAATCACTCAAAGTGTTTAGGGTTCAAAATTAAGCACTCAAAAGTTGAACATGAAAAGTTAATCCCATAGGCTTGCATGAAAATCAAATCTCCACCACTATAGAATGAAATGATACACAGATCAAAAGGTTTTTAAAATGGGTTGTAATGGGGCTTAGGTTAAAGGTGTGGATAGAGGCTGAATTAGAGGATTAGAATCGAGATTGAATTGACAATTTACCTAGCTAGAAAAATGAACTAATCCTGAATAATTATATCAATTGAAAACTTGAAACACTAATAACACGAGCTTCTTCTTAGAATGTGGAATTTAAACTTATAAGCTCACTTAATCATAGAACTAATAAAGAATATACTTCGTTCTTTTTAAGAACAAATCATACGAATATAGGAAAGAAATTACAACTGAAATAGGGAACATAGTTAGGCAACTACTCAAATTCAAATCTTGACAAAAAGGGAGTTAAGAAAATGAGGCGAGCAAGTTAATACGGGGTTTCGGTTAATATTAGTGGGTGAGTCAATAAACGGGTTGTTAAGATCAAGGGGGTTCACTAAAGGTTAATTTTGAGGGTAGGCTTTTAGTAAAGTAAGTGGGTTAAATACTACGTGCCTTTATCATCTCTATATATCAAATCAATGATGTGGTCTTGACATGTATAATCGAAGCAAGTTCTAGAATAACAGATCAATGTTGACACACTCATAATCAATAAAGTGAGCAAGAAAAGAATGTATGCTCTAAAAGGCTCAAAATCTCACAAAAATTATGGGTTTTTTATATCAACCTTGTAAATTTCAAACTTCAAGGTAATAATTAGATTCATGTATACAACCTAACAAAATTTTAATTTTTAAAAATAGACTCATCATGCTTGATTCTCTAGTCTCCTAAAGTTTAAATCATCATTGCACAATTATCAATGACTTAATCCAAAACATATCAATAAAAATCTTGAGTCACAGGAAATTTCATTCTAATAGTAAAATGAGGAAATTACTTAAGAACAAGACATAATTCAGGGAATTGAGAATAATTACTTAAGATGTATATTGCCCTCAATGTACAAAGATAGATATTCACAATATAGTAAGAAAACAAAAGAGAAGGAGAGAGGTGAAACTTTCTGAATTTTGAATGGATTCCTTGAATTGGAGGTGTGGAAACTTGAATCAGAGCTGAAAGAGAAGTTGGGTGTTCTATGGTGCTATTTTATGTTTTTTTTTTAACTGTGATAAAAACAGTCTGTTTGATATCATTGTAAGGATTACTCAAATATTGCCAGAAAATGTAAATTGGATAATAGAGATTATGAACTGAAGAATAACTAAAATAAACATTAGTCAAAGGTAAAAGATAAAATGACAATTAACATTTTAACATGAAAAAATATAAAGATAAAAGAAAAAGGACTCAGAAGTCCTCATCGCTAGAAGGATCGCGTGGTGGGGACGACATTGAAATGTGAAGGTTCTGACATATCTGATGGAGGGTGGCGCTGATGTTGTCGAAACGTTGGAAGCATTGCTGCTCAAATCGCGTGAAACGCTCAGATATGTCCGAGAGAGAAGTTGCCACATGAACTGGGCGATGGCTCGATTTTGGTTCCTCATGTGGGTGTGGGACATCATCAGTAATGTTCCCAGGGTCCTCCTCCTCGATGGTGTGGGCTAGCCGATATTGTGGAGGATCGGTCCCACGCGACGTTTGATCATCCGCATGTTTATCATCGTTGAGATGCCCTGTGGAGACATCTGGCCTATCAGGGTGAGGGAGGCTAATTGTGAGTCGGTGTTGAGGAGACCAAAGTGTCTCGCGAGCTGTGTTACATAAGGCCCCATGGAGATGACCCCCTTTCGATGTCGCTCTGTCTGATGCTGGATGGCTAGAGCGATGAAGTAGGCAAGGTCGAAGACGGGCCCATTCGCCATGCATCGTAGGAAGTAGGCGTCATGAGTGTTAACTACCTCGATGCTCTCTCGCCTTCCTGTCAATGTATGAGCTAAAATGGCGTGTAAGTACCTCAAAGATGGGGCAAGAGTCGCCTTGGAGCGACTAGGATCATAAGTGGCCGAGGCGGGGGCTATATTATACCAACATCTCACAGAGGAGTTATGGATGTAGCGATGGAGTTTTGCAAGAACATTTTCCCTCATGAACTCATCCGTGTAGAGGCCTAGAGCAACTCTAAATTTGGGGACCCTCATTTCGTGAACCAAACCTTCTAGGCAGAATTGGATGGTGTCTGGGTCGTCATGGTTCACCATTACTACCTGCAAATGAAAAGTGGAGCAAAGCTCTAATGTTAATTCAAGGTAGGTGGGCTCGACAATACTGAAGAACTGCTCCCAAGGGTCCGTGGTTAGTAGAGCCCAAACATCATCCGCAAGTTGTACTTGGTCTAGGGCGGCCCAGTCGATACATCTGCCTTGACTGAGAGGTCGCGCTCGTAGTGTCGTAACCATTTTTGAAAACGGGAATCGACTTTTAAAATAGGGAGTCGCCACCGATCTTTTTTGGTGTGATCAAGTCACCTTTGTTTTAATAAAACATTTTGATTTACTAAAACGGCATTTTTGGTCTACGAAATTCGAGAAAATGGGTTCGGGAGTCGGTTACGTGCAAGGAAGGGTTAGCACCCTTGCAGCGCCCAAATTTGGTACCAAATTGATTGATGTTGTCCCAATGTTGAAAGCTTGAAAGTATTTGGGGTAAAAAGAATTAAAAGAATGAGTTAATTAAATTGGGGTTGAATCTCAAGATTAACTCATTTCAAAGGAATAAAAGTACCATACCCAACACGTTAGGATATAACACATTTATACTCTGACACTGAGATCATCTTTGATCTTCAAAGCGTATAAAAATGGTATTTAGTTATTTAGTCGAAGGAAAAAAAATCAACACCCAGCACGTTAGGATGTGATCTTTCAAACTTCTAAACACACAAATATTGCCTTATTTTCTAAAAAAATGTTTAAAAGATATTGATTTCGTGAAAAGGTGTTTTTTTATTTTAAACAGCAGTTATATGTTAATATTCGTATTTTATAAACTATTGAACAAAACTATTAAAAGCAATTATGATATATTAACATTTAAAAAAAGCAATAAAACAATAATAACACAAAATGTGATGAATGGTAGTTCCTACGCTAAAGTAATTGTAAATATACGATGAAGCATAAACGAATATAATAGACCATAAACAAATATAAACCAATTTAACGCATGCTTAAATAATAGGTAAAAAGACATATACATGATAGAGCCAATATAAACATAATATATAGTGATTTTAAATAAATATATAAAATTACACATAAATAAAATATATTATATAACCTAAATAAATTTTGGCTAAAAATAATATACGATATAACATTATATAATATACAATTTAAAAATATATAACATATAAAAAGATATCTAATGAAAATAATTTTGGGCTAAATAATAGTAATAAATAATAATTATAAAGATAGATATATATTTATACTATTAATATACTGGCCTATAAAAATAGTATGGACAAGTTGATATAATACAAAAATAATAAAGTAAAATAAAAGGACGAGAATAAAATAGACAAAGAAAACAGGGGGTCATATAGTTAATAAAAAAATTAAAAGGATTAAAATAAAACACGCGTTAAATGACAAGGGTTAAAGTTGAAATTATACTAAATTTTAGAACGGAGTCGTTTTGACTTGAACCGTCGAAGACCCATAGGATCGAATTGCAATGAAATAAGAGTTTTGGGGCAAAATTGAAAATAAAAAAATAAATCAAACGGGATTGAAAATAATAAAAACACGGAAGGACTGGAATGGCGGATCATGGGGGGCTAAACGACGCCGTTTCTCATCCAGTTTAAAAACCCAAAAATTTCCTTCTTTATTTCATTTGCAGACTTCATTCTTCAAAAAAATAAAAATAAGGGAGACGTTCTCTCTCCCTCTCTCTTTCGTTACCCGACCGATTGGTCTTCTGCCACCCTCCGTCGCACCACTAATGCTTCCAGGGGTTGACGGCGCGCAGATATGGGGGCATAAGGTCCTGCTTGAAAGCCCTTTTGAGGGCCAAACCCTCGGTGAGTCAAAACGAAGAGAAGGGATTTCAACGTTCCTTCTAAGGCGGAACCCCGACGACGGAGAACATTTCGACGCCATGCCCCGAAGGTTTCGGTAAGCCCCATTTTACTTTCTTTATTATCCTTTTTTGTAACAAAATTTTGTTAAAAAAATAAAATAAAATAAACAAGGAACAACAGTAAACGGAAATGGAACTGATGAATGAAATCAGCCTCTGAAGTTTTTGTTCTATTCTGATTGTTGATGACTCATAAAGAAATTTTTTATTTTTCGAATTTGAGAATTGCCCTTTTTGTATTCGATTTTTCTGAAAATCTCCTCCTTTTCTTTTTGATTATTATCGGGGAATAACAGCATAAGAATGAAGAAAAGTGAAAGTAACAGCAGTGTAAGATAAATATGGAAGGGCTCAAATTAACCTTATATTTTTTGCCTTTTGATTACTGATTGATTGCATAGGATTCATAACCTGCCAGCCCCTGTACGGTGATTTTATTTTGGTTTTTATAACCGATTTTACAAATCCATTTTGTTGTTTTCTGCTATTTCTTGCTTCGTTCTCTATTGTCTGGTTTTGTTCTTCTTTGCAGGTGATGGGCGATGGCATGCGTGGGTGCCAACCGAGGTGTGATGGGGGTTGGCAGAGGCGTGTAGTGGCTGTGGGTGCGAGAACCGACGCGTGTGGAGGCTGAGGCGGTGCGAGGGTGCGTGTGATCGTTGGTTGTCGTGCAAAGCCAGAGGCGCCTAGGGAAGTGGCCCATGTCAGAGGGCAGACATGCGGCGGCTGTGGCACTTGGGAATTAGGGTTCTGAAAGTTTTGAGCCTATTTTGGTTGGGCTAGTTGGGGTTATTTGGGCTTAATTTGTAATTGGGTCTGAGCTACTTATAAAAATGGGCCATTCGGGTTTGGGCTTTTGTAATACCTGATTTGGGTTTTAAATTTGTTCTGTAAATGGACTGGACTTCAACATTTGGTTTTGGTTTTAATTTTGTCTTGGACCTGTTTTTAGTTGGGTTGATTGGGCTGTATATTTGCATTAAATTATTGGGCTTGCATTTGGACCTTGCTGTAAATAAGGACTATGGACTTTGTATTTTTGTTTGGTCTTGTTTTTGGGTTGGTATTGGGCTTTAATGGGACCCGGGCAAATTTGGGTTTTATTTATTTATTTTGGGTCTGGTATTGGGTTCGGTTTTATTGGGTATAGGCCAGGCAAAAATTGGTTATTACAGCTGCCCCTCTTTACTCATTGTCGTGAAACGAGAATAGAGCAAAGACAATAGGAGAACCAATTTTGCCCGGTCTTGGCCAAGCCTTGACTTACTGGTCCTCGTCCTCCTCACACATCTTCAAACTCTACTGTAACCTATTGCTTTGATCCATTCCACCGCTGCTTCTGCGAGACATGATCCGTAGCTTCAATTCGCTTTTCCTCAATCTTGTTTATTTTTTTAACTTGCTCTAATACGACTTCGGGACACGAAGAGATTTGTAGCTTTGATCCACTAACTGCTCCATTGGGACTTTGATGAAATCTGGACTTTTCAAACTGCTTCCTTATTCTCGCAATATGGGTGGATTTTAACAGAAAGTAAAACAGAAATTAAAAACACCTTAGCGTGCTTAACCCGAGGCCCAACTCACCTTTCGCATTATGAGTTGATTTTAATAGAAATTGAAAAACAGAAATTAAAAATACCTCAGGGCGCGTAATCCGAGGCCCAACTCACCTCTCGTATTATGAGTTGATTTTAACAAAAATTGAACAACAGAAATTAAAAATACCTCAGCATGCGTAACCCGAGGCCCAACTCACCTCTCGCATTATGAGTTGATTTTAACGGAAATTGAAAAACAGAAATTAAAATACCTCAGCGTGCGTAACCCAAGGTCCAACTCACTTCTCGTATTATGAGTTGATTTTAACGGAAATTGAAAAAAACAGAAATTAAAATACCTCAGCGTGCATAACCCGAGGTCCAACTCACTTCTCGCATTATGAGTTGATTTTAACGGAAATTGAAAAACAGAAATTAAAATACCTCAGCGTGCGTAACCTGAGGCCCAACTCACTTCTCGCATTATGAGTTGATTTTAACAAAAATTGAAAAACAGAAATTAAAATACCTCAGCGTGCGTAACCCGAGGCCCAACTCACTTCTCGCGTTATGAGTTGATTTTAACGGGAATTGAAAAACAAAAATTAAAATACCTCAACGTGCGTAACCCAAGGCCCAACTCACTTCTCGTATTATGAGTTGATTTTTGAAAAACAGGAATTGAAAATCAGAAATTAAAAATACCTCGGCATGTGGTCCGAGGTTCAACTCACCTCTCGCATTATGAGTTGATTTTTGACAGAAACTGAAAAATAGTACTTGAAAACGTATCATCTGGTGGAATTCGGATGTCTTCTTTCTCCTTGGTTCGGTACTGTTATCGTCAAAACTTCTTGCTTTACTAACGTGCCTGTATGTGTCATGCGTGATGTCATCATGATATGCACGTGCTTGTCTTAAATGCTTTTATGCCTACATGATTATGTCATGCGCCTTGGGCTTGTTTGTCATGTATCTCTTTTCGTTACGACTTTCATGATGACCTGTATTCATTACTTCGATTCTTGACCCTCCTTTTAGGTTTTGTACCCATCCTCAAGCTTTACGAGTAATCTGCGTTTCTCGTATGTCACTCTTTTGCCCCTTATTGAGCTTCGTCTTTGCTTTGGGGTCTTGTACTTACCAAACTCATCCAAGTAATGCTCAACATTTCTTTTGCTTAGAGTATGTCATTTCACTATTTATCATTTAATTGAACCAAACATGAGATGCATGAAAATGGGAAAGTAGGTATGGAAGAAATACCTCACGTTCATATTTATTTCCAACAGCAATAAGCAAAGAAAATTGACAAAGAATAGTTCAATAAAGAAAGCATTATAAAAGAAAGGAAAGCAGATTCAAATGTCACAAATGTTCTAGATATTCAACGCATGAACTTCTCCACATTTCTTGAACCTGGATCTTTTCTAGCACGGCTTCTTGTATAGAAGATTTTAAGCTTCCGAGTCTGCTTCAAACATTAATATCTCGCCATTTGACTCCCAATTTAAGTCACTCTTGCTCTTTGAGGCCAAATTTGCTTCCTTAGGACGCCCTTTCGGGTTTTCATCCTAAACTTTTTTGTTTATCAAGACGCCCTTTCCGGGTTTTCATCTTGATCTTTTTTTATTTTTTTATTTTTTTTTAGGCGTAGTACTTCTTCACTGCATCTAAGTTCACTGGATTTGGTACCTCATTCCTATCCATCTCAGTGAGAATCAAAGCTCCACCCGAGAAAGCCTTCTTTACGACATATGGCCCTTCCCAATTCGGTACCCATTTTCCTCGAAAGTTTTTTTGTATTGGAAGAATCTTTCTCAGCACGAGTTCTCCTTTGCGAAATTCCCTTGGCCGTACCTTCTTGTCATGGGCTGTGATCATTCTCTTCTGGTACATCTGTCCATGACAGATTACTTTTAAGCGGTTTTCTTCGATCAGATTTAGTTGATCGTATCGAGCTTGAACCCATTCTAATTCTTCTAGTTTTGACTCTGTTAAGACTTGTAAAGAGAGGATTTCAACTTTGATGGGTAGCACAGCTTCCATTCCATGGACTAGAGAGAAAGGAGTCGCCCCCGTAGAGGTCCGTACACATGTGCGAAATCATACAAAGCAAATGGTAGCTTCTCGTGCCAGTCTTTATATGTCTCGGTCATTTTCCCGATAATATTCTTAATATTTTTGTTAGCAGCTTCTACTGCTCCGTTCATCTTTGGGATATAGGGTGAGGAATTGTGATGCTTTATTTGAAATTGCTTGCACACTTCTTTCATCATCTTGTTGTTCAGGTTTAAAGCATTATCTAAAATAATTCTTTCGGGCAGACTGTATCAACATATGATCTCCTTTTTTAAGAACCTGCAGACTGCGGTCTTCGTCACATTAGTTAATGAAACAGCTTCTACCCATTTTGTGAAGTAATCTATGACCACGAAAATGAATCGATGTCCATTAGAAGCTTTTGGGGAGATTGGCCCTATAACATCCATGCCTCACATAGAAAAAGGCCACAGAAAAGTCATGACATGAAGGGGCGAAGGTGCTACATGAATTTTATCGCCGTAAACTTGACATTTGTGGCACTTTCTTGCGTCACTAATGCAGTCGCTTTCCATCGTCAACCAGTAATAACCGAGTCTCATAATCATCCTAGCTATAGTGAAACCATTGGCATGCGTTCCACAAATTCCTTCATGGACCTCTTCAAGTATCTTTCTAGCTTCAATATCATCCACGCATCTCAGGAGCACTTGATCTTTTCCTCTTTTGTACAGGATTTCCCCATCAAGAACAAATCCTACAGCCATCCTTCTGATTGTTCTTTTGTAGTTCTCATTTGCTTGTTCGGGATACCTTTGATTCTTGACATATTCTAATATATCATAGAACCATGGCTGTCCATCTGCCTCTTTTTCACTACTAAAACAATGTGCAGGGGCCTCATATATGTTCATCTGGAGAGGCATTATTTCTATTTCTCGGTTTGCTTTGAACATTGAAGCCAAAGTGGCTAAGGCATCAGCCAATTGGTTTTCTTCTCGTGCGAAGTAATTAAAAGTTACTTCTTCGAATTCTTTGATCAGCTCTGCCACAAGATCACGATATTTGACCAACTTCGAATCTCTCACTTCCCAATCTCCATGGATTTGGTAAATCACCAACGCTGAGTCTCCATATACCTCTAAGATTTTAATGTCTCGTTCAATAGCTGCACGAAGTCCCATGATGCAAGCCTCATATTCCACTACATTATTGGTACAGAAGAAATCTAATCTGGCAGTAAATGGGTAATGATTCCCTTCTGGCGACACTAAGATTGCTCCAATCCCATGCCCCAATGCATTTGACGCACCATCAAAGCTCATCTTCCATGATTTCTCTTTTGACGACTCACATTCTCTTTCTGTAATGCACATTAAGTCTTCATCTGGGAAATGAAATCTCAATGGCTCATATTACTCTGTCGTTCGAGTTGCCAAGAAGTCAGCTATCGCGCTCCCTTTTATCGACTTTTGACTCACATAGATGATGTCGTACTCTGACAGTAGAATCTGCCATCGTGCCATTCTTCCTAAGAGTGCAGGTGATTCCATCATGTACTTTATTGGGTCCAGCTTTGAAATTAACCATGTCGTATGATACAACATATATTGCCTGAGCCTTCGAACTACCAAGACCAAAGTACAACAGAATTTTTCAATTGACGGGTACTTCACTTCATACTCGGTGAATTTCTTGCTGAGGTAGTAAATTGCCCTTTCTCTTTTCTCTGACTTATCATGCTGCCCCAGTACACAACCCAATGAGTTATCGAACACAGTCAAATACAATATTAAGGGTCTCCCGGGAGTTGGCAGTACTAGCATCGGGGGGCTAGACAAATATTGTTTTATCTTATCAAAAGCCACCTGGCACTCCTTGTTCCATTTTCTAGGATTGTGTTTTCGAAGGAGTCAAAAAATTAGGTCGCATTGGTTCGTAAGCTGAGCAATAAATCGAGCGATATAGTTCAACCTCCCTAGAAATCCTCTGACTTCTTTTTGTGTCCGTGGAGATGGTAATTCTTGTATGGCTTTTATCTGATCCGGATCGACCTCAATACCTCTCTCGCTGACGATGAAGCCCAGTAATTTCCCCGAGGTTGCTCCAAATGTGCACTTGGCTAGATTAAGCTTCAGCTGGAACTTTCTCAGTCTTTCAAACAATTTCCTGAGGTTTCCAACATGCTCTCTTTCCCCCCGAGATTTGGCAATCATATCATCGACGTAGACTTCTATTTCTTTATGCATCATGTCATAGAATAACATCACCATTGCCCTCTGATATGTTGCCCCGGTATTCTTTAATCTGAATGGCATCACCTTGTAGCAGAATGTTCTCCATATCGTCACGAATGTAGTTTTCTCCATATCCTCGGGAGCCATCTTTATCTGGTTATAACCCGAAAATCCATCCATGAAAGAAAATAATGAATGTTTTGCCGTGTTATCCACCAATGTATCAATTTGTGGCAAGGGAAAATTATCCTTAGGGCTTGCTCGATTCAGATCGCGATAATCCGCACACATTCGCACCTTGCTCTCTTTCTTTGGCACTGGGACTATATTAGCTACCCATTCTGGATATTTAGAGACTTGTAAGAAGCCATCATCAAATTGTTTCTTGACTTCTTCTTTTATCTTTAAAAGCATTTCGGGTCACATTTGTCTTAACTTCTGTTGAATAGGCTTGCATTCTGGTTTCAGTGGGAGTCTGTGGACCACTACATCCTCGCTCAAACCTGGCATGTCTTGATATGACCATGGAAATACATCTTTGTACTCATGAAGCAAGGCGATCAAATCATGTTTGGTGTTCTCTGAAATGGTGGTCCCGATCTTCACTTCTTGCCTCTTTTCTTCACTTTCCAAGTTCACCGTCTCAACAGATTCTTGATGGGGTAGTATCTGTTTATCTTCTTATTCTATCATCCTTAGTAAGTCAGGGGATGAGACATAATCTTCAGCGTTCTCCTCAGCTTCAAATTCTCCTAAACAAATAGCTTTCTCGAAATCGATTTTAGGACTTGTAACGGGATTGTTCACGTCGTCGATATCTGAGCACCTGAAAGGTGAATGGAAAAGAAAACTATAGAGGAGTATCAAGGTATTGGGACACACAAACATAATACCATGGCATGATATGAGATATATGTAAGGACAGGATATGAGAAGAGGGAATAAATATGAAGCCAACGAGAATGAAGAGACCATGACAAAAATGCATCTCCATTAATGTTCATTTAAAAGATAAATAGTAAACATAAACTCTTGTAATAGTTTCCCCAATAACTTGGGGCATAAAAAGAGTTAACATTGAGGATTACTTTGGTGAGGACCTAGAAACTACAAGAAGATCCACGGCGGTCTAATTATTCAAAACAAATCCAGGATGACCAAGGCATATCATTGAAATGTCTTCTATCGTATCATCCACTTTGTCAATAACGTTTATACTGAAGTTCTGAAAATCACTTTCAACCAATAACAGTGTGTTTCATGAATTATCTCTTCCTGGGTACATCATTCCTGTAGATGTAAATGTTTTTGACAAGGGCGGATACATTATGGGCTCCCATTCCACTTCCCAGCCTGAGGCTCTTGCGATCCTCTTTTCCTGATCTTTCTGCAGCTGTTTCCTTCTTTGTCGCACATCCGGCTTGAACCCTAAACCGTATCGAGCCTTGTGGTGTACCGATCTTAGCGCTCTAGCCATCCCTTGCTGGTATCTTCCTAAGCCTTTCTTTGCTCGGGCTCCTTTTCCCACTGTCTGTTTAATTCCCATCTTGGCATTCCTTGATAGTTTGGTTGTGGGAATCTTATTTCCCTCAGCAACAAATGTAGCATTAATAAATTTGAGGGAACAGGAGGAACATTCTACTGCATCTTTGTTCACTTCGATGTAAAGTATGACAGCAGAAATAGATGCAACGATGTCTTCTTTACTAGCGACCGTGATCAAGCGGTTATCCATGACAAACTTTACTTTTTGATGGAGAGATGAAGGAACTACCCCAGCAGAGTGGATCCAAAGCCTCCCTAAAAGGCAATTATACGAAGGAGTGATGTCCATGACCTGGAATTCTATGTTATATGTACATGGGCCCACTTCTAGGAGGATTTCAATCTTTCCCATAACCTCTCGTCGTGTCCCATCAAATGCCCTTACTGTGGAATGACAAGGCCTTAGATAGGACATATCAACGAGCATCCTGGAGAGTGTGGCCAAAGGTATAACATTGAGTGCGGATCCATTGTCGATGAGCACATTCGGTACTATGTAGCCCTTGCAACTGGTCGTAATATGCAATGCCTTCACGGAGCCCCTGCCGGTTGGTGGTATTTCATCATCACTGAATGAGATGAAATTATTCGTATTTAGATTGTTCACTCATCTATCAAGCTTTTTTACAGATACATTGCTTTCTACGTAAGCTTGATTTAACACTTTTAACAGGGCATTTCGATGTGACTCTAAGTTCAACAGTAGAGATAACACCAAAATTTTTGCTGGCTGTTTGTTCAACTGCTCCACGATGTTAAATTCGCTGTGCTTGATGAACTTCAGGAATTCATGTACTTCATCCTCATTCACCGGCCTTTTAATTTCTGGCTCCGACTGTATTTCAACACCAACTTCGGCCTCATGCATTGGTGCATTTCCTTTCTGGCTCGAGTCAACGGCTTTTTTCTTTGGTTCAGCCATTTCCGGAGTATAGCACCTCCCGCTACGAGTAAAGTGTCCTACTCTGCTAATATCTCCAATCACAACCTTTGGCTTTTGAACTTCGGGTGCAACAATGTTAACATCGTATTTCCATGGCACCGCCTTATCGTCCTTGTAAGGGAAAGGAGAGGGTACTTTAATCACCATCGTTGGTTTGACTTATTTCTTCTTGGCCTTATAATAAATCACCAAAGGTCGATCGGCACTATAATGTATGGCTGATGGTTGATTATTAGAGGCGCATATTTCCCTTTCCTCGGACTCATCCATTTTATCAAAGATCTCGACTTCCTTGTTGTTCATCAAGTATTGGAGTAGTTTCCTGAATTCTTCGCAAGACTGGATGTCATGCCCTTCGATACCATGAAAGACACAAAAACTTTGACCTTCCGTACTTTCTTCTTCGAAACTTCTGTTGGAATGACAAAATAACCCATTTTTCACCATCAACTCCCAGACCTTTCGCAAAGGTGTTTTTATTTCAGAAACGCAGCTTTTAGCTCGCCGTGTTTCTTCTCTTGTCACTACGCTCACGTTCCCTTCGGTATGGTTAGGGAGCGGGTTTCCAGCCACATTACCAGTACCGTCAAATTGTAGAATCCCTGCATCAATGAGATCCTGGACCCTCCTTTTGAAGGCTATACAATTTTCCGTGGAGTGCCCTCGGTTTCCCACATGATACATGTAACTAGTGTTAGGATCGTACCATTTCGGGTATGGAGGTTTCAATGGTGTCATATAATGCGGGGATATTAATCATTTTTCCAACAATTTCGGGCACAGTTCTCCGTACGACACAGGAATAGGGGTGAGTCGAGGTTTTTCAGGATTGGGTCTCACCGGTCTTTGTTCGTTTTTGGGTAGGCTTGGAACAGGCGTATTATTAGGTGGGAACATGGTGAATGGCCGTTGGTTATTTGTGGTGTAGACAGGGTAAGAAGGAGCTGCTTGATAATAAGGGTTTTGGGGAGGAAAATAGAAATTTGGAGGTGGGCGATATCGGGGACGTGATTGGGTCGGGTATAAATTAGAAGCGTAGTGGCTCTCAGTCCCCACCATGTGTGTTTCAGCCTCCTTCTTCTTTATAGGTATTGCCCTTTTCGAGCTCTCAGGGCCTTCCATCCTTCCGCTTTTGATGCCATTTTCAATGAGTTCCCCAGACATTACGATATCGGCGAAGTCCTTTGTGGCGTTTCCCACCAGCTTGTCATAAAATGGCACTTGCAAAGTGTTAATAAAGAGAACCGTTACCTCTGTTTTAGTCAGTGGGTGTTCTACCTGGGCCGAGATGTCCCTCCATCTTTAAGCGTATTGTCTAAAAGTCTCTATTGGCTTCTTTTCCATCATCTGCAGCGTTAGTCGATCAGGCGCCATATCGAAGACATGCTTGTACTGTTCACAAAATGCTATTGCTAGATCCTTCCATGATTGGATCCTCTTTGTGCTGAGTTGATTATACCATCGGAGGGCTGATCCAATCAAGCTATCTTGAAAATAATGTATTAACAATTTGTCTTCATTCACATAGACAAAACATGATAAGATGTGCCTTTCGACATCTCGTTCCATCATATTTGTTAAAATCTGGCACTTTAAATTCCGGGGGCAGAACCAGATCAGGAACCAAACTGAGCTCTTCGATGCTCAGTGCAGAGAAGACTCCAGTACCTTCTATTGCCTTAAGTCTTTCTTACAGACTCTTATACTTGTCCTGAGCATCATGATCCTTCATTTTCAATTTGGCTATTTCTGCCGGATCATCCAAATCTGGAACGATTGGATCAGCGGGATTAGCTCCGGGGTTCGATACGAATATACCTTGCCCTAGATAAGCAGGTGGTGCAGGTGGTTGTTCTAGGCCTACTGATTCCCCTTGAGGCCAACCTCCATGCATTGCATGGGCGTGAGGTGGAGTGTATCCCGGGAGATAGAGCGGACTCTAATTAACTCTTGAATGGGGTTCTGTAATGTCAGGGCTCTGCGCGAGTCCTGTTCCTTTGACCAGAGCGGTCATCATCTCCATCATTTTGGCCATTTGATCTTTTTACTCGAGTGATTCCTCTCGGGATCTCACCATCAGATCCCTTGCTTCCTGCTGTGACTTGGCCAACTGCTCTTGAAGTTCTCTCTGGATTCTTTCCATTCTTTCGATTCTTTTAATGAGTTCAGCATCCATAGCTCTAGCTCTTAGACGTGTCCTATAAGGATGACGTGATTCCAGATTCGTAGTGTCGCAATTGTAGATTATATGATTTTAGCCTTAGTAAATGATTAAGGTGATATGGTACTATTGCGTGCAATGCAATGCAAATGCATGGTATGAATGCAAAAAGGTGTCAACTCTGATTCAATTCCCTATAGGAAACTTTCTTAGAAAACCAAGCTCTTTACATAAAACAGATTACAGATATGGTTTGGCCTTAGCGCCTAGATCCCTAATCTTTTGGAGTAGTGAAGCCAACTCCTGTTCTCGGCTTGTCCGTGACTCGTGCCGCACACTTAATACTTCCGCCTATGCTGCCAAAATTTACAAGTGCTCGGCCACCTCTCGAATCTGATTTATAGCCTCTCTTATGAGATAGTCCCTATTTTCAATTTGCTTCTGGGCCTTATGCAACTCCTCCTTCTGTTGCTCGTGACTCTCTTTCAAGTACCTAATATAATTCTGACAATCCTACAGTGCTACGTCTAACTCTTCAGTCTTCTTTTCCATTTCTTTGATTCTACTAAAGCTTGACTTTAATTCTATCACCGAGTTTCAATTTCGATTATGATTTAAGGACCTTTCCAACTCTGCCACTCTAGTCTTCAATTCATTTCTTCCGTTTTGGCCTTCTAACACTTGTTTTTCTAGGATCTCCTTCTGAGCTTTCATTTGTTGAAATTTTTTTTTCCCATTTCTCGGCCTTAGCTCTTTCTTCTTGTAACTCTTGTCGCCATTGACCTGAAGTCTTTCCTAGCCCCGCAGTTCTCATTGAGAGACGCATCTTTTTGTAGTCCCTCTTTAGGCTATCCAACTCTTCTTCAGCTTTACTCTCCCCTTTTCTTATCTTTTCTGCTTCTGATTTTTGTATCCCTACATCCAATTTCAAAAACATCTTCTCCTCCTCCAACTGCTCAATTTTCTTCTCGAGCTCTGAACTCCGTTGTACAAAATCTTGCTTTATAATTTCTAATTCTGTTGGTATCATTTGCAAACGTTCCTCCATAGATTAAGCATCATCTGAACTTGGTTCCAGGATATTATCGTTGATTCTTTTGTTTAGCCACGCTTTATACTCAGAAATCGTCGTTTCACCCACAGTCAATCTCTTCATCCGATGGGTTTGTTTCCAAGCATTTGCAACTTCCTTAATCTTCTTCTTATAACTTTCTCCTGTATAAGAGAATTCGCTTCGATCCAAACCATGTGTTGCTGGCACGAACTGTCTAGACTGGTATTGTCTTGCTACTAGCAGAGGGGCATATCCGATGACTCCCCAAATTCCGGGTAGAGGGACCCAATTAAAGTCTCCGCATCTGTAAAGGATCTCTCCAGGCACCATTCACGGAGCTATCCACTCAATGTCTTCCTCCTGAAGATTCTGAAGAATTGTCCTCCATCCTTCTTCTGTTATATCTTCTCGTCTTAACACGGCCACTTCCTCCTTTATCGGTGAATAATCCTTATAAAAGGGTCGATAAGAGACTTTACCCATCTTCCAAAGATGCCCATAAAACCATACCATCAATAGCTGTGCGCATCCGATAAACCTTCCTTCTCCCGCTCTTCTGCATGCATTTAATGATCTGAAAGTTTCTGCAAGAATTGCTGGGACAGGTGTGACTTGTTTATCCAATCGGTTGAATAGATCCACCACTGCTTCGTCTATGTGTCTTAAGGTTTTTGGGAAGATGACTAATCCGTAGAGTCTTAAGGTAAAGATTTCAACTTTCCTCCTCACATCGGGATGCGTCAAAATTAGATCCCTTAAATTTACCCAAGGAATACATCTCCCTTCACCTTTTTGTTGAATCTTAGTCGAGATCCACTGTTCACTCATTTCCGTAATTTTCATCAATTTCTTCGCAAGAGGAGGGACATAGGCAGGCCTAATATAAACCTTGTCAGCTTGTATCCTGGGAATATGAAGTAAAGTGGTATATTCTTCTATTATTGGCACCAAACTTTCCCAAAAGTGAAGCAACTGTATGCGAAATTCCAAAACTGGACCATAGCCCGAAACAGGTGTTTATCTATCTTAACATCCAATAAGTGAGAGATATCACCATAACGGTGGTAGAACATCTGTTTAGCTTCATCTTCCCAATGGGTCCATATATCTCGCAACTCTTGAAGCTCATTTTGTGTCACGCTAACACGGGTGAAGCCCCTCAGCTCTGACGTATGACCTTCAACTAAGCTATCTCCTTTTTCCAACTGCAACTTTTCTGACCATGCGCGCACGGCCGCATTGTCCTCTACTTTATCAAGAAAGTCGTTTTCCATAGCAAACTTCCTATCTCAGCAACCGAGTAGAAATTGACACCTCTACTATATGGAATGTCATGTAAATCAAAAAAATCAACACAAGTCAGTATCGCATAGTCAAAACAAGTAAGATATCATCAAACACTTATCTGGGTAATTATTTCGACATTCTACCTAGGGTAGGCTCTAGGGCTACTATATGGGGCTTGGTTCTAAAGAAGGATACCTGAACCAGCAGATTCCTCAATCCTTACCCATTATAGGCTCATACGGACCGAGTTCGGTTCAGGGGGATACATTTCCCTATGGCCATGCGGAGGTGAAAACCTCACGAAGCACATAAGTACGGATGTATCCCGGAAGCAATCCACTAGCCCATGCGGAGGTGAAAACCTCACGAAAGCTTAGTTTCTTACTCCCACTTAAAGGTGTGACCACAGCGGTCATGCAATGCAATGCCAAAGTATTTCACGAGACTCGACACTATAACACAAGCCAATGCATCAAAAAGACACACGATTTTTCAAAACAATTTTCCAAATTTTCAATCAAAAGGACAAAAATAAATCAATTTATGGCCTGACTCTCAACGTCCCCAGTGGAGTCGCCAAGCTGTCGTAACCATTTTTGAAAACGGGAATCGACTTTTAAAATAGGGAGTCGCCACTGATCTTTTTTGGTGTGATCGAGTCACCTTTGTTTTAATAAAACATTTTGATTTACTAAACGTCATTTTTGGTCTAAGAAATTCGAGAAAATGGGTTCGGGAGTCGGTTACATGCAAGGAAGGGTTCGCACCCTTGCAACGCCCAAATTTGGTACCAAATTGATTGATGTTGTCCCAATGTTGAAAGCTTGAAAGTATTTGGGGTAAAAAGAACTAAAAGAATGAGTTAATTAAATTGGGGTTGAATCTCAAGATTAACTCATTTCAAAGGAATAAAAGTATCATACCCAACACGTTAGGATATAACACATTTATACTCTGACACTGAGATCATCTTTGATCTTCAAAGCGTATAAAAAGGATATTTAGTTATTTAGTCGAATGAAAAAAATCAATACCCAGCACGTTAGGATGTGATCTTTCGAACTTCTAAACACACAAATATTGCCTTATTTTCTAAAAAATGTTTAAAAGATATTGATTTCGCGAAAAGGTGTTTTTTATTTTAAACAGTAGTTATATGTTAATTCGTATTTTATAAACTATTGAACAAAACTATTAAAAGCAATTATGATATATTAACATTTAAAAAAAGGAATAAAACAATAATAACACAAAATGTGATGAATGGTAGTTCCTACGCTAAAGTAATTGTAAATACACGATGAAGCATAAACGAATATAATAGACCATAAACAAGTATAATCCAATTTAACGCATGCTTAAATAATAGGTAAAAAGACATATACATGATAAAGCCAATATAAACATAATATATAGTGATTTTAAATAAATATATAAAATTACACATAAATAAAATATATTATATAACCTAAATAAATTTTGGCTAAAAATAATATACGATATAATATTATATAATATACAATTTAAAAATATATAACATATAAAAAGATATCTAATGAAAATAATTTTGGGCTAAATAATAGTAATAAATAATAATTATAAAGATACATCTATATTTATACTATTAATATACTGGCCTATAAATAATAGTATGGACAATTTGATATAATACAAAAATAATAAAGTAAAATAAAAGGACGAGAATAAAATAGACAAAGAAAACAGAGGGTCAAATAGTTAATAAAAAAACTAAAAGGATTAAAATAAAATACGGGTTAAATGACAGGGGTTAAAGTTGAAATTATACTAAATTTTAGAACGGAGTCATTTTGACTTGAACCGTCGAAGACCCATAGGATCGAATTGCAATGAAATACGAGTTTTGGGGCCAAATTGAAAATAAAAAATAAATCAAAAGGGATTGAAAATAATAAAAACACGGAAGGACTGGAATGGTAATTAGACCATCTGATGAAAACACGCGGATCCCTTGAATGAGTCGGGTCGACACGCGGATCATGGGTGGCTAAACGACGCCGTTTCTCATCCAGTTTAAAAACCCAAAAATTTCCTTCTTTATTTCATTTACAGACTTCATTCTTCAAAAAAACAAAAATAAGGGAGACGTTCTCTCTCCCTCTCTCTTTCGTTACCCGACCGATTGGTCTTCTGCCACCCTCCGTCGCACCACTAATGCTTCTAGGGGTTGACGGTAGGCAGATATGGGGGCATAAGGTCCTGCTTGAAAGCCTTTTGAGGGCCAAACCCTCAGTGAGTCGAATTGAAGAGAAGGGATTTCAACGTTCCTTCGAAGGCGGAACCCCGACGACGGAGAACACTTCGACGCCACGCCCCGAAGGTTTTGGTAAGCCCCCTCCCTTTTACTTTCTTTATTATCCTTGTTTGTAACAAAATTTTGTTAAATAAAATAAAATAAAATAAACAAGGAACAACAGTAAACGGAAATAGAACTAATGAACGAAATCAGCCTCTGAAGTTTTTGTTCTATTCTGATTGTTGATGACTCATAAAGAAATTTTTGATTTTTCGAATTTGAGAATTGCCCTTTTTGTATTCGATTTTTCTGAAAATCTCCTCCTTTTCTTTTTGATTATTATCGGGGAATAACAGCATAAGAACGAAGAAAAGTGAAAGTAACAGCAGTGTAAGATAAATATGGAAGGGCTCAAATTAACCTTCTATTTTCTGCCTTTTGATTACTGATTGATTGCGTAGTATTTCAGAATCACCCCACATGATAAAGTGATTTTATTTTGGTTTTTATAACCGATTTTACAAATCCATTTTGTTGTTTTCTACTATTTCTTACTTCGTTCTCTATTGTCTGGTTTTGTTCTTCTTTGCAAGTGATGGGCGATGGCATGCGTGGGTACCGATCGAGGCGTGATGGGGGTTGGCAGAGACGTGTAGTGGCTGTGGGTGCGGGAACCGATGCGCGTAGAGGTCGAGGTGGTGCGAGGGCGCGTGAGATTGTTGGTTGTCGTGCAAAGCCAGAGGCGCCTGGGGAAGTGGCCCATGTCATAGGGCAGACATGCGACGGGTGTGGCACTTAGGAACTGGGGTTCTGAAAGTTTTGGGCATATTTTGGTTGGGCTAGTTGGGGTTATTTGGGCTTAATTTGTAATTGGGTTTGAGCTACTTATAAAAATGGGCCATTCGGGTTTGGGCTTTTGTAATACCTGATTTGGGTTTCAAATTTGTTCTATAAATGGACTGGACTTCAACATTTGGTTTTGGTTTTAATTTTGTCTTGGACCTGTTTTTAGTTGGGTTGATTGGGCTGTATATTTGCATTAAATCATTGGGCTTGCATTTGGACCTTGCTGTAAATAAGGACTATGGACTTTGTATTTTTGTTTGGTCTTGTTTTTGGCTTGGTATTGGGCTTTAATGGGACCCGGGCAAATTTGGGTTTTATTTATTTATTTTGGGTCTGGTATTGGGTTAGGTTTTATTGGGTAAAGGCCGGGAAAAAATTGGTAATTACACGTAGGATTTGAAAAAGTTCCTCTTGAGCTCTAGGAGGAAACCATAAGAATGGGTGTCTTACTTCTGCTGATGCACTTGCTGATGATGAACTGGGTTCCTTTCATCTTTTCGAAATAGGGACTGCAGTTTTCTTGTCTGAGGAAGACGACATTATGTTCCTGCAAGATAGATAGAATAACATCATCCCATATTTTGCCATAAGAGTGATAGAATGTATAATTCCAAAATTATTATCTCATGATATTAACAATGAATATCTTTCCAAAGTATTCTCCTAATACTAGGGGTGCAAAAATCAAAGTATCTATAACACTTAAGTAAATATTGAAATTGAATAACATTATCAAAAAAATAAATACAAAGAATGTAAAGGAATAAATCTAAGGTCTACAAGAAAATAAACATGGAGTAAACAATATTAGCAGCAAAGTAGAGGGGAGGAAAGGGAAAAGAGGGAACCGATAGAGTTGTGGTGGCGGTGCATGGTCATGGAGGGTTGCGCGGGCGTGGAGACTTCGTACGCGCATGGACTGCATGTGTTGTGTGTGGACGAGAATGAGAAACAGAAAGAAAGATGAGGGGAATGAGGGGAAATGAAGGGAGGAGAGGAAAAACGGGTGCCGGTGGCCGGAATGGGGAAGGGGGAAGGGGGTGGTTTGCTTTAAGAGAAACGGCTAGGGTTTGGGGGGAATTTTTTCTTGGGGAAGATAAGTGTGGCTGCTTTAAATAGGGGGTAGGGAACACAGTCCTTCGCCACGCCCGTGTTCCCTTTATTTGGCCCGTGTGTTTCGAGAAATTTAAATTTAGGCGCGTCTGAGGTGTAGTCCACGCCCGTCTTCCTTGGACATGTTGAGACACACGACCATATCACACGGCCATGTGCTATCTTGTTCGCTTCTTCCATGCCCGTGTAGAGGGTCCCATGCCTGTGTTCATTAATTAGTGTCGACCACGACCTTGAGGCACGGACGTGGCTCACGCCCGTGTCGTTTACTCAGAATCGACCATGGTTTGTAGGCACGGGTGTTTCTCACACCCGTGTTATTTACTCAGTGTCGACCACAGCTGCCTCGTACGGCCGTGGCCCTTTTATCACGGCCCGTGTTGGGAAAATTTTTTATCTTTGTCGGCTACCACCACACCTATATCTCTTGCCATGGCGTCCACACAGCCACGGACACGCCCATGTTCTAGGCTGTGTGGGAAAGAAATCCTGCGCTTATGAATAGTTAGTTCTTAATTATATGCTGATATAAAAAAATGTGAATGTAAATGAGGTTAGTGCTCAGGTTGCCTCCCGAGAAGCGCTCCTTTAGAGTCTTAAGCTAAACTTACCCTGTTTTTATTTCTAAATGAAGGTTCACGGAGCCGAAGCTCCTCTCTCATATCCCTAAAATCTTCACCATTATAAATTTTCAGTCGCTGACCATTTACCTTGAATGTGCCACGGGTTGGATGAGTTACCTCGATTGTGTCGTAAGGAAAAATAGTTTTGATTAGAAATGGTCCTGACCATCTTGATTTCAGCTTTCCAGGAAACAATTTAAGCCTTGAATTGTATAGCAGGACTAAATCTCCTACTTCAAATTGCTTTGGTTGTTTTAAACGAGCACCATGGCGTCGCTTTGTTGCCTCCTTATATAGTCATGAATTCTCATAGGCATTAGCTCGTCATTCATCTAGTTCATTCAACTGCATCATCCTCTTCTCACCTGCAGTTTTAATATCGTAATTTAAGAATTTTATAGCCCAAAAAGCTTTGTGCTCTAACTCAAATGGTAGATGACAACTTTTTCCATAGATAAGTTTGTATGGGGATGTTCCTATGGGAGTTTTAAACACTGTTCTATAGGCCCATAAAGCATCATCTACTTTTAATGCCCAATCTTTCCTATTTGATTCAACTATTTTCTCTAGAATATGCTCAAGCTCTCGATTTGCTACTTCCACTTGTCCACTGGTTTGAGGATGATAAAGGGTAGCTGCTCTGTGGTGTACTCCATATTTCTTTAAGACCTTGTCAAATTGAGTATTACAAAAATGAGTACCGCTATCACTAATAATTGCTCTGGCTGTTCCAAATCGAGAGAATAGTTTCTTAAGAAATTTTACAACCATTCTGGCATCATTAGTGGGTAAAGCTTGAGCTTCTACCCATTTTGACATATAGTCCACTGCTACTAAGATGTATTTATTCCCAAATGAACTAGGGAATGGGCCCATAAAATCAATACCCCATACATCAAATATTTCACATGATAGCATGTATATTTGAGGCATTTCATCGCGTTTAGAGATATTACCTGTTCTCTGACATCTATCGCATGAAGCAACATACCTGTTAGCGTCTTTCAACAAGGTAGGCCAATAAAAACCTGATTCGAGCATTTTGTGTGCTATCCTGATCCCACTATAATGTCCTCCTAAAAGTCCTAAATGGCAATGTTCTAAGATTTTTCTTGCTTCTGCTTTTGTAACACATCTCCAAATTACTTGATTTGCACATATACAGAAAAGAAAAGAATCCTCCCAAAAATAATTTTTCGCATCAGCAAAGAATCTCTTCTTCTGATGATGTGTTAACCTTTTTGGTAGGATGTTAGCAGCTAAATGATTTGCAATGTCTGAGAACCAGGGTACCTTGGAGTTAAATATAGTGAATAGTTATTCTTCAAGAAACGAGTCATTTATCCCACTTTCATCTAGTTCTTTGATATGGGGATTTTCAAGCCTAAAAAGATGATCTGCTACAAGATTTTCAGCTCTTTTCTTATCTTGAATTTCCAAATCAAATTCCTGTAAGAGTAAAATCCATCATATAAGTCGAGGTTTTGCATCGATTTAGTTAAAAAATAATGAAAAGCTGAATGGTCAGTGTAAACGACAACTTTAGACAATATCAAATACTGTCTAAATTTGTCAAATGCAAAAACCACAGCTAGCAATTCTTTTTCTGTGGTGGTGTAGTTTTCTTGTGCGGCCGTCAATGTTTTGCTAACGTAATATATTGGTTGAAAATGCTTATCTCTCTGCTGTCCCAAAACTGCACCTACTGCAAAATCACTCGCATCACATATTAGTTCAAAGCGTAAGTTCCAACCAGGTGCAATTATTATTGGGGAATTTATTAATTTATTTTTAAGGGTGTTAAATGCATCTAAAAATTCCTTATCAAAATTTAAAGGCACATCCTTTTCTAGTAGTTTTGTTAAGGGCTTAGCTATTTTAGAAAAATCATTAATAAATCTTCGATAAAATCCAGCATGTCCTAAAAAGCTTTGAATAGCCTTAACTGAACTAGGAGGAGGTAATTTTTCTATGGTTTCAATCTTTGCTTTATCAACCTCAATCCCTTTACTAGAAATTTTATGTCCTAACACAATCCCCTCTCGAACTATAAAGTGACACTTTTCCTAATTTAGCACAAGGTTTGTTTCCTCACATCTCATTAGAACTCGTTTTAGATTTTTAAGGCAAAGATGGAAGGAATTACCAAATATCGAAAAGTCGTCCATAAATACCTCCATAATGTCTTCCACAAGTTCATCAAAGATGGCCAGCATGCAGCGCTGAAAAGTAGCAGGAGCATTCCATAATCCAAAAGACATTCTACGATAAGCAAACGTACCATATGGACATGTAAATGTTGTCTTTTCTTGATCCTCAGGGGCTATTGGGACTTGGAAGTAGCCGGAGAGTCCGTCCAGAAAGCAGTAATAAATATGCCCAGATGATCTTTCTAACATCTGATCAATAAAGGGCAAAGGGAAGTGATCTTTTCTGGTGGCGTCATTCAACTTTCTATAGTCAATACAGACTCTCCAACCTGTGACTGTTCTTGTAGGAACCAATTCATTCTTTTCGTTAGCTACAACAGTCATGCCTCTTTTCTTTGGAATGACTTGCACAGGACTTACCCAAGTACTGTCAGAAACAGGATAAATTATTCCAGCATCTAGAAGTTTAATTACTTCAGCTTTAACAACTTCTTTCACGTTGGGATTCAATCATCTTTGAGGTTGCACACATGGTTTATACTCATCTTCCATTAAAATTTTGTGGGTGCAAAACGATAGACTTATTCCTTTAATGTCAGAAATTTTCCATGGCTTTTTTATGTTCCCTTAGTACCTGTAGCAACTCGTCTTTCTCTTCGGGTTCCAGTTCTGGAGAAATGATTACTGGTGAGTTATTCCCGAGGAATTCATATTCCAAGTGATTTGCCAATTGTTTTAATTCTAATTTCAGTGGCTCATCAATAGAGGGTTTTTGTTTCAGTTCGTCATTGATTTCAATGCTCTCTTCTTTCTTTTGTCTAGAGGAAGATGTACTAAAATTCAACTCATCGGTATCATCATCTACCCTCCCACCTTGGGTAAGACACAGTTCCATCGTGTCATCATGTATGATTTCCTGCAAAGAATCTTGAATAAAATGATCAATGGCATCAATAAAATAACAAGAATCATCTTGTTTTCTATAATATCGCATAGCGTCGCAAATTTGAAAAATAATTTCCTCGTCGCCTACCCTTAGTACAAGTTTACCATCACCTACATCAATAACAACCCTAGCAGTAGCTAAAAAGGGGCGCCCCAAAATTAAAGGTACCTCAACGTCTTCATCCATGTCTAAAACTACAAAGTCTACGGGGAATATGAATTTATCAATTTTCACGAGTACATCTTCAATTATACCCCTAGGAATTCTAATAGTTTTATCAGCTAATTGAATGCTCATCCTAGTTTGTTTGGGTTTCCCTAGACCTAGTTGTTTAAACATTTTATAAGGCATAACATTTATGCTTGCCCCTAAATCAGCTAAAGTATTATCAATAGATAAACTACCAATTAAGCATGGAATTGTAAAACTCCCTGGATCTTTTAATTTTCGTGGTAGTCTATTTTGCAACATTGCTGAGCACACTGCGTTTAGCTCCACATGCAATTCTTCGTCTAACTTCTACTTGTTTGTCAGAAGCTCTTTTAAAAATTTCCTTGAATCTGGCATCTGCGAAAGAGCTTCAAGAAACGATAAATTAATATGTAATTTCTTTAAAAGTTTAAGAAATTTACCAAATTGTTCGTCTGTGTTGTCTTTCTTCATCGCATTGGGGTATGGTATATGATGTTGGTATTTTTTAATTACCAGTTTTTATTTGTCATGGTTTACCTCAACCTTACCTTCCTCTACCATATTCTCTTGCCTTAATTTGGACTTATCTAACCCTTTACTGTCATAAGCTGTTATGGCTTGAAGTTACTCCTTTGGGTTAGTTTCAGTGTTACTTGGCAAGTTGCCTTGTGGTCGTTTTGATATGATCTTAGCAAGTTGACCTAACTGGTTCTCGATCCCTTGAACTGATGCTTGTTGATTTTCAAGTGTTATTTTGGTGTTTTGGAAACGTGTTTCTGACACCGCTATGAATTTTGTCAGCATTTCCTCAAGGTTTGGCTTCTTTTCCTATGGGTAGGGCTGTTGTTAGAAGTTTGGAGGGGGTTGTTTGTCTGATTTCCTTGACCACCCCATGAGAAATTGGGATGGTTCCTCCAACCTGGATTATAGGTATTTCTATAATGGTTATTTTGAGGTCTAGAATTATTACCCATATAGTGAACTTGCTCGTTTTCAGTGCTCAGGTTGTAAGGTGGATATTCTGTATTGTTCATCCGTTCTCCATTTATATCGCACCGCATAACTGGATGTACCTGTGAAGAACCACATAAACCATCAATCTTTTTATTTAACATCTCTACCTGATTTGATAGCATGGTTACTGCGTCGAGGTTGAAAACACTAGCGGCTTTTGTTGGCCTTGCCCTCGTGACTTGCCACTGATAGTTATTCAGTAAATCTCTTCATTGAGTTCATAGGCAACCTCAGGTGTTTTGTTATTCAAGGTTCCACCGGCGGCTAAATCAATCAACTACCTGGTTGAAGGGTTCACACCATTGTAAAAGGTTTGGACTAGTAGCCACAAGGGTAATCCATGGTGTGGGCACCTTCTCAATAGATCTTTGTATCTCTCCTATGTATTATAAAGTGTTTCTAAATCCATCTGCATAAAAGAAGAGATATAATTCCTCAACTTAGCAGTTTTAGCCGACGGAAAATATTTTAATAAAAAAATTTCAGTTATTTGTTCCCATGTAGTGATTGATCCTCATGGTAATGAGTTCAACCACTGTTTAGCTTTGTTCCTCAATGAAAAGGGAAACAACCAAAGACGGATGGCATCATCAGAAACATCATTTATTTTGAAAGTATCGCAAAATTCTAGGAAATTCGCCAAGTGATTATTTGGATCTTCATCCTGCAAACCATCAAACTGAACAAATTGTTGTATCACTTGAATTATGTTAGATTTCAGTTCAAAATTATTTGTAGCAATAGCGGGTCTAACAATACTTGACCCAGTTCCTATTAAATTAGGTTTAGCATAATCATACATAGTTCGAGGAGCATGATTTTTGGCCACCTCTGGAGGTAGCGGATTATTCTCAGCCATCTCTTCGGTAGTATTAATTTTGTCTTCTTGCTCTTCTTGTATGTATTGTAGGCTTCTCCTTATTTCTCTTTAGTTTCTGCGAACTATGCTTTCAATTTCACTATCGTAAAGTAGAGGTTCTGATGGGTTTTTTCTAGTCATAAACTAGAATACTTGCCAGAAGCAAAGAGGAAAATTTAGAAAAGTAAAAATAAAATTTAATTCAAAAATAAAATATGGCTAAAGTAATAAAAATTGAGCATCCTTAATATTTCAGTTCCCCGGCAACGGCGCCAAAAACTTGATCGTGTTAGAAAGTCTTAAAATTTATATAATGAATGATCGAGCCTAGAAACTAACTGTGACAATGATTGAGGCAAGCGCACCTATCGAACAGTAGTATAGTTTAGTGGCAAGATCGGAATGTCGAACCCAAAGGAACCAAAAGTACTAATACTGACTTTCTTTTTATTATTTAGCCTAAGAATTAAGGGAAATTGTTATTTAATCTAAAGTTAACTAACTACTACGTAAAGATGCTAAGTCACAAAGAATGAATTGGGGAAAATACTTTTGGGAAAAACCAATTGATTAAGACAATACCCGAGGAAAAATCCACCTAGACTTCACTTGTTATTTAACTCTGAACAAGACGATTTATTCACTTGACTTGATCCGTAGGATTCCCTAATTTATGTTAATACCTCTCTCGAGGCTACTAATATCTAACCCTAGGTTGATTAATTGAAATATCTTTCTAATTAAAACCCCTAGAATTGCATTAACTCGATTTCTGAACTCTCATATTAGGTTTGACCCTAATTCGGCAGATTTTCGTCATCCTATCTCTAGGGTTGCGATCAACTCCGCTTAATTATGCTAGATCTACTCTTAAACAGGGAATAAGCCTCCACTACCTAAGCACATCAATACTTGAATCAATATCCTGAAATATCAAAATAAGAATTAAGAACACATAATTAAGAACAAATCAAGTATTTATCATATAGCTCAGAAAACAATAACAAGATCCGTCTTAGGTTTCATCCCCCTCAGGTATTTGAGGGGTTTAGTTCATGTTTAATAAAGAATACATCTCAAAAGAAAATATAAAACAAAACATAAAAAAACCCTAAAACCCCTGAAGGAAATTGAAGGTAAGATCTTCCGTCTTGAGTATAACTCTGGATTCTTGAGATGAATCAACTGGCTTTCTTTGAGTAAATCCCACAATTCTGGCCTCTCTGGCTTGGCTCTTCGGCCTACCTCAACGCCGCCTTGAAGGTTGGCCTCTAGGGTGCTTATATAGGCTTTTGGACTGTCTTTCTTTGCCTCTAAGTACCCTATTCTGAATAGAATTAAAACATGTCACGTTAGGGACACACCCATGTGGCACGGCTGTGTCAATCGAATCCAGACCGTGGTCGGGTCTGCTAAAGAGGGACGACCGTGTGGCTTGGGTCCAGGCCATGTGAATTTTGTACTTTGGCCCATTTTCTCTATTTTTGGACCGTTTCTCGTTCTTTTCATCCTCCAGTGCTCTCCTAAGTATAAAACATGAAATTAAATGATTAAGAGCATCAAATTCCACAATTCAGGGGATAAATCATCCAAAAGTATGCCAAATGTGGGATTAAAATATGTACATATTACGATTTATCAGGCAAAGACCAGCAGTGGGTTAACGTCCAAAAATTCAAATATTTTTAAGGTGCTGGAACAAGTAAACTCGGATAGGTTAGATTCATCAAGTGGGGTCGAGAACTTGTTGACTAATGGGTCTGGTTTGAAAGAAAAAATAGGCTTGGAATTAAATAAGCTAGACGTGGAAATTGCGGCTACTGGATGCATAGGAAAACTCGATTCTTTTGGGCCTACACAGACAGATCGAAGGGAAGGGGGCTTGGAATTAATGGGTAACTTGGAGAAGTTAATGGAAGCGCAGGTCACTGATTTAGAATTGGGGTCACATTTGAATATATTAAATACTAAGGAAGGGTCAGTTCCTTTGGATAGAAATGCCCATTCTAACCCTACCTTTAATGAACCGGTTAAGACAGTAGTGGAGCTAAATAATGAATTCCTTAATTCTAAAAGCCACTTGGCTATTATCTTCAAGGAAAATGAGGGATTTAAACAAATAAAGCCTAGTGGAGTTGGTACCCTAGTTGGAAGAGGTAAAAGGATCTTCAAAAATACTGTTTGTTTTAGCAGTGGCATCAGTAAGATAATTCGAGAATGATGGGGCGTTTTAAGAATTCATGTAGTACGAAGGTCTCACTAGCAAACACTATGAATTAAATGGCCAAACTTATTAGCTCGCAAATTAATTTGGAGGCTAATAAGGGGAGCTTGAATAGCAATGGCAAATTCCGTAAAGGTATCTGGTAACCATGAACTATGGTAAGTTTTCTTTCTTTTTTGATTTCATATATTTTTATGAGTTTATCTATTTTTTCCCGGAATTGTCTAGGGTGTGCTAACAGTAAATTTTTGTGGTTTTTTCATGAGTATAATCAAGAGCGTAAGCCAGATATAGTTGGCCTCTTAGAAACAAGAGTTAGTGGTAGCAAAACTGATTCGGTTATCGCTAGTCTCGGTTTTCAATGTTCTCATTGGCTGGAAGTAATTGGTTTTTCTTGGGATATTTGGGTTGGTTGGAAGAAGACAATTTGGGTGGAAATTATCAGGAGTCACCCACAATTTGTTCTAACTAAGGTTTTTGACAGTACTCTCCAGTGACTGATTTTTGTCGCATTTGTCTATGGTAGCCCAGATAGTCGCAAACGAAGGGGACTTTGGGATGTTCTAAAGGCAACCATTCTATGTACAAACTCCCCTTGGATGGCAGTAGGATATTTTAATGCTCCTTAGCCTCTAATGAAAAAAAAAAAGTAGAACGAGTTAGTGGAAAAAAATGTTCTTTCTTCGAGAATTTTATAGATTCTCCTGAGATACATGATTTGGGATTCAGAAGGGCACCTTTTACATGGAATAGGGGTGGTGTCTTTGAGCATCTCTACAGAGCTATTGGAAATGACGCATAGCTTGCGACCTTCCCGAACTATTCTGTTACTCATCTTTCAATGCTCAAGTTTGATCACAAGCCTCTTCTTTTATCACTTCAATCCCTGACCCATTCTCCTTTAGGTAGACTGTTTCCCTTTCTGGCAGGTTAGGTTGAGCATGAAGATTTTCCTAAGTTCATCAAAAGTAATTGGAATTTTTCTAGGTCTATGTCTAACTCCCTCTCCAATTTTACAAGTCAACTTAAGGATTGGAATAAAAAGGTTTATGTTCACATTGGATTTCGGAAAAAATACTAATTCAGAAATTAGACAATATCCAATGGAATATGGATTATTCACACTCTGACTCTTTACTCTAGCTAAATTTGGAGGTTAGAAAGGAGCTTATTCATGTCCTATATCATTAGGAACTTCTATGGAAACAAAAAGTGAGATGTGATTGGCTTTCTTTAGGGGATCGCAATACAAAATTCTTTCATAGGAATACTCTTAAAAGGAGGAATCAAAATTGGATCACAGCATTAAAAAAAATAAGGTAGGGGGTGGATTTTGAATGAGGAATAATTGCGTCATGAGGCGATTCATTTTGTCACATCCTAAAAATCAGCTTAGAAGAAATTAGGTTAGTGAAACCTAAAGTGGTCACGTTCTAATTTTTGAGTTAAGATTTTGAAATTATATAAAGTTAGTTAATTTGGTTCAATTGCTAAGGGTTGTGCTTGTGTGTGCGAGGTTCTTAGTTCGAATCCTATTTCTTGAATTTTTCTTACTTTTGCCTAAATCCCTATCTTTGAACATCTGGTTTATAAGTTAGTTATGCTCAATTGATGACAAGGATGATTAAGTGGTAAAGTGTCAACTTACCTTTTAGTTTTGTGTTCAAATCCTTGTGTATGCAAAGTGAAAAAATTATTTTTATTTTAACTCCGAGAAAAAAATATGATGTGGTTAATGATAAAACATAGTGGGGTAGTTGTAAAAGTAGTGGTGAGGGATTTTCTCCTAAATTTTCTCCCTCAACTGTCTATCACCCCCATTCATTATCACGTTTTCTTTTCTTTCTTTCTTGTTCTCTCTTCTTTTCTTCCTTTCTGTTTCTTCTTTGAGTTTCTTTCTTTTTCCTTTAACTGTTACATTTGGTTGCTTCCATTAAGCCATTAGGGACTATTTTTTTTACTCTTCGTTTTCGATCGTAATCTAAGATTTGTGTAAGTAACATCGTTTTATTTTTTGTTATTAAGTTTTAGTTCGTTCTTAAGCAAGTTTAAGTTGTTAATGTTTAGTTTTTGTTCTTTTTTGCTTTGAACATTTCTGTAATCTTTGTTTAGGCAAAGGGTGCAAGATACGTGATTCTCCGGCAATTTAGATTTTGTCTTGAACATTGATTTACGGGGTAAGCGCTCGAATATTAATTTTAGGGGCTGGTTTTTAGTAATCATTTAAGTATCAGTTCTATCTCTTGGTTGTTGAATGGTATGATTTTATGTTTTATGTAGGATTCAAGAGTACTTTATTATGTGGTTAATCAGAAATAACATCATGTGTGTAATTCTAACCCGAAACATCGATTAGAACTTGGAAAAACTTGAAAATAGAGGTTGTTTTTGAAACTATTTTGTATCACACAGTTGTGTGGACCATACGATCGAGGCTATTTTGGTCATATGGGCCACATAAGTATTTGTGAGGTTGTGTGGGCCACACGGGCGAGCTAGTTGGGCTGTGTGGGCCTATTTTTCAATAAAATTAACTTGGGCTTGTTTGAGTTAGAAATTTGTAATTAGAGCTTTCGTGAGGTCTGTTTGGCTTAAATAAGACTCAAAACGTGACATCTATCGATATGTGTTAGTATGTTTTATGGTTAAGGTAAGTGAAAAACTTAGGTAAGATTTGTGTTCCAACAATTTTGAAAGCATAATTACGTGTAATAACATGCATAACACATAATAATTGTTAGTATAAGTAATATGATATGTTATGTTCGATACGATATGTTTAGGTATGCATGTCATACCATTCATGTGGTATATATGTATGCTGTTATGATTGTGCATGTGCATCAGGATGGGTTTTAATATGATGGATGAAGTGTTTTCTAACAGTATTACTACAAATCTGCGATTAAATCGCAATCTCTATCTGGCAACTCAACTGCATCACTATGAGTGGCATACCACCACAACCTGGTGTAATTGGATGGATGGACTCTTGTAATCTTATTTGCTGTGATTGGTTAGACGGAGTTGGTGTGTAGCGGATGGGGGTAGGATTTGTTCTGATATGATATGACATTTTGATATGATATATGCTTCTAAAAATATGACATTCTGATATGATTTATGTTTATGGTGATGTGACATTCCGATATGATATTTGTATATGTGTATATAATGAGTAGAATTCTGTGTTGGTATTTTCATTTGTGTATGCTATAAGAAAAATTATGTTTGTGGGCCAAGTCACATATTGGGCTTCTAGCTCCCTCGTTTGTTTAATACATTTTAGGTGACCTTCATACTTAGGAACGGATGGTGTGCGGGAGCTCGAATTGTTTTTCCACATAAGACGGTTTGAATTATTTTTAACTAAATTTTTTGGAATTTTTTATTTTTGAACTATGTTTCCGGATTTGATTTTAGTTTTGGATTTTGTATTTGGCTTAAGTTTTCTGTTAAGATAAAGGATAACTTATTTTTTCAAATTAAACAAAATACGGGTTTCTCACAGCAAATTTGAAATAAGTCTTGCATAAATTAAAAACAAAATTTTTAGAATATGCACAATCGGTAATTATACATTTTCTCTAACCTAAATCATAGTTTTTTGAAATTAGCTACTCTAAAAATTCTTTGCAAATCTAAGTATCGAATTAAGCATTTCCCGTAAAATTAATAAATTCTGCGCATGATTTCATAATGAACTTGTAAGTGTTTTGCTAAAAATAATATTTTTTGGAATTAACTATTTCTAAATGTAGGTTAAAATTTTTGGGTTTTCAAACAAACTAATATAATTCCTCCAAATTCAACCTTAACGTTTAGGTCGGGTTTGGGGTGTTACACGTTTTTTCGATAATTTGTATGTTGAGGATCAGAGGACGACAAGAGGACTTCCCTGTAGTTCATTTTCGAAACTTGAGAATGATGAGGTCCACTTTTTAAGTAAACCAGCATCGAATGAGGAGATAAAGTATGCTATGTTTGATATAGGGCCTTTAAAGGCACTGGGGAGTAACAGATTTCATGCCCTCTTCTTTCAAAGTTAGTGGGATTGTATTTGGGATTCGGTTTGCTCGTGGGTCAATAATTTTTTTGCAGAAGAAAGAATCGATCCAAAACTAAATAATACTTTAATAGTCCCCATTCCTAAGGTTTCAAATCCTGAATGTTTTTCACAGTTTCGACCGATTAGTTTGTGTTCGGTTCTCTACAAGTTGGTGATGAAAATCATTGCAAATTGGTTTAAATTGGTTTTTCCAAGAATTATTGGCTAAGAGCAAACAAGGTTTATTACAAGAATGAGCACCACGGATAACATCATTATTGCATAGAAAGTCTTCTATTCCATTAGAATCAAGAAGAAAACTAGGAATTGGTTGGTCATCAAGGTTAATCTTGAGAAAGCCTATGATTGAGTGCGATTGGAGTTTATTAGTGCTTCCCTCCAGACTACAGGTATTTTGGACTCTCTTTGTAATGTAATTATGTTTACTATTACTAACTCTACCATGCAAATTTTATGGAATGGAATACCGACACAAAAATTGTAACGCCCCGATTTTTCATTAATTTCAGCTTTTGTAATTTTTCACGCAATGTCTATCTGCTTCAGTGGTTATGTGTTCTGGAAGTGTTTGAGAGGTCCCAAGTTCAAGTCTCAACTTGGGTAAATTTTGGTATTTTTATGAATAAAGCCCAAACTCTGATTAGTAGGCTTATAAGTTAAGGTGTGTAAGTAATTAACAGAATCGACCTGCTGGTCTGGTGGTTAAGTGGTGTGTTATTAGGTGGAGTTCTTGTGTTTGAATCCCTGCGGGCAAGGGAATTATTTTGCTGCTAATGTTGTGTAAGAGTTTGAGTTTTAGTTAACCACTGATGGTGGAGTGTTTGAAGGAGAGAATTAAGGCGTTGAGAGGGGGAGTTATCAGAATCTGATCAGTTAGTGCATTTGGAAAAATTCGGTTTCCTCTTCTCTTCAGCATTCTGATGTTTTTCCCCTTTCCTCCCTTTCTCTCTTTTTTTTTCATTTTCAATTATTGTTCTTCTTACCCCGTTCATCCAATTGAGTCCTTCCGAAATTCATTGCGCCGTCTCGTTGTTAGTTGGTGAGTAGTTTAAACGCATTGTAGTTTGATTTTTAAGTTATTGATTGGAGTTTATATCTTTTGTTTGACAGCAAGGAATCGTTTGGAACTGTATTCCTCTTCTGCGGAATTTTAGTCTTGTTCATTTGGGGCTTCGAGGTAGGTGTTGTTCTAATGAATTAGAAGTATTGTCGACTTTGTGGTTTCATGCAAATAGTGAATTAAGACTAATGTAGCGTTTGACTGATCAAGTATAGGTGCTGGTGATCTCGGGATTACGTTAAGAGCTAAAACGAACTATGTGTGTACCTAAGAACACAGAAAACAAGGTTTTGACGAAAGCCAAAAACCTTCCTGTCGACACCACACGGGCGTGTGGTCACCCGTGTGGTAGACCGTGTGCAAGACTGTAAGTCACTACACGGCCATGTGATCGACAAGTGCACACGGCCATGTGAGGGCAAAGTGAGGCCGTGTGCGACACACGGGCTCGACCAATTGGGTTGTGTGGGCGCACACAGGTGAACCACACAGGTATGTGAGATTCTGGGCCAGGCCGTATGATCCACACGGCCAAGGCCAATTTGGGTCGTGTGGGCCCACACGGGCAAGCCACATGGGCGTGTAAGCCTATATTTTTGAAATTTTCTATAAGGTTACACGGGTCGCCCAAGTCGACTGTGGACTTACCGTAGAGTTAGTAAGCAATACTTAGACCTCTAACTGAATGATTTGTCTGTCTGATTTCTGTATTAAGCATGTATACTGAACTAAATATATATGAGTTTAATTGCATAATAGCATGTCATAGTTATATGTTGCATTGCATCGGGGTGGGTTGATTATGATTAGAGGAAGTATCTGAAAGGCTCTTAAGCCTGTTATCTGGCAGCTCAACAGTAAATTTTTTATTATGTGCTGCATTTGGTACAACCTGGTGTGTTGGGCTGGTTGGGTTGATTTTATCCTCACATGGTGTGTAGGGTTGGATTGGGTTGGTGTGTAGAGGCTGCTGGGTAGGACTCTATTTTCTGCATATTCTGTTTGAAATGGGCTAAGGCCCTGAAATATGTCTGATTTTGTATCTGAGTGGGCTAAGGTCCATACCATTTCTGTAATGGGCTCAGACCCGAACTGTGAAAATCATGTGTGATATCTAATATTTCTGTGTGTGTATGTTTTCTGTGGGGAGTACACACTGAGTTGCGAAAACTCACACTTTTCTGTTTAATCTGTTCATGTAATCCCCAACAATAGACAGATCGGTGCAGTGGAGAACTCAGCGGTGACCATAGTTCTGGACACTTATTTACGGTTTATTTTTAAGTATGATTTGGTTATATTTGGGGTAAGTTTTATGTAATAAGGCCATTCAAATTTTTGTTTAAAAATTGGGATTATTGTTTTATAAACTGCTAGCAATAGGACAAACATGAGTTTTCAAAATAAACAAAGGTTTTATCAAAATACGTAGACCTTGCAAATCGTTTTAAAAGCTTCCACAACGTATAAAGTTTTGAAAATAGATAACAAACAAATACACGACACGTTTTGACGATAACCGAAGATACCTAAAAATAGTTTTAACGCAGTTACGATTTCTAAAAGCACTATCATGTGACATTGCCAGATTCAGCCATAACATCCAGGCCGGGTTTGGGGTGTTACAAAAATTTCAACCGTTTAGAGGTGTTCGACAAGGATGTCTGTTGTCACCTTATCTTTTCGTTTTATGCATGGAATGGCTCAGCCACAATATCCAGTCTAGTATTCATTCTGAAAAATAGAGACTTATCTGTCTCTCTCGATCAGATCCTTCCTTGTCTCACATTTTCTTTGCAAATGACTTGATTTTGTTTGGTCAAGCTGAAGATGATCAAGCCACATTTTGAAAGAGGAGCTAGATAGCTTTGGTGATTACTCTAGACACAAGATTAATGCTAATAAAACAAATGTTTGCTTCTCTGAAGGAGTTAGTGATGCCTTTGGAAGTAGCCTATGTCGTATCCTTGGTTTTTACAGAGTTCAGAATCTTGGAAGTTATCTGGGGATACCACCTTTCCATAAAAGAGTAACCAATAGCACTTTGCGGTTTGTGGTGGAAAAGTTTCAGAGCAAGTTATAGAGCCAGGAGTAAGGACATTATCCTTAGCTGAAAAAGTTACTCTAGCTCAGTCGGTCTTTTTGGCGATCCCTAGCTATTTCATGCAGTCTATGTTGATTCATAAGCGTCTTTGCAAGGAAGTTGAGCGTATGGTGCGTCAGTTTGTTTAGGGGTCTTCGAGCAGGGGTCGAAAAGTGGCTCTGGTTGGCTAGAAAGATGTTTGTCAGCCTCGGGACATGGCAGGCTTGGCCTTCGAAAGCTACAAGATCATAACACTTCCTTCATGATGAAGTTGGGTTTTAAACTCGTGACTGATCCTAGAGCCATTTGGGAACAAGTCCATTGAGCTAAATATAGGGTTACAAACGAAATTCCTGAAGATTTATCACGGAGTATATGCTCATTCCTATGGAAAGCCCTCACAAAGGTTTGGCGTCTTATTCTGGGAAAATCTATTTTGGTCAATAGGGGATGGGAGAAATGTCAAGTGTTGGCGAGATCCATGGGTCCCAAATACGGGGCCCCTAGTTAATTTGATTCCCAGATATTCAAATATTAATTTAGAATGCTTACTAAGTGATATGGTCTCAAATGACGACATATGGAACCAATATTTGTTTCTTGTTTGGCTGCCATAGATGGTTGTTTGAAAGATTATTAGGGTATCTCCACCCACCCAACAACAGGTGTTGATAGGATCATCTAGGGAGGGACGTCGATGGGTTCTTTTTTGGTTAAAAATGCTTATGGAAAAATCTGAGAAAATTCTTAAAAGTCGAAGGAGGTTATGTGGAAGATCCCCTGGAAGTTTCAAGGACAACAAAGGGTTAGGTTTTTTGTTTGGCTCACTTTTAAGCAGAGATTGCGTACCAATATGGAAAGAGTACGACGAGGTATTAGCCATAGCTCGGCGTGTGAGATTTGTGGGCACATCTCTGAGGATGTGTTGCACCCTATTAGGGATTGTCCTGCTGCAAGGGATATTTAGAACCTTTTAATTCCTACTGACCAAATTGTTAGCTTTTATTCAGGTAATTTACAGGAATGGATCATCTCAAACCTGCAAAATGAGCATGACTTGGGGTTTGGAGACATCGGTCGTGCCGTAACCATTTTTCGATAGAACAATAAACGACGCGGTCGACTCGAGGTTTGAAAAATGAAAAGGAAGGGAGTCGCCACCGATCTTTGTTTGGGTGCGATCGGATCACCCTTGTTTTAATAAAACGCCTCGATTTATTAAAACGATGCTTTTGGTCTACGAAAATTTGAAAAAAAATAGGTTCGGAAGTCAATTACGTGCGAGGAAGGATTAGCACCCTCGACACGCCCAAAATTGGTACCAAACTGATTGATCGATGTCCTATTGTTGAAAACTTAGAAATGATTTGAAAATAGATACTTTTATTTCCAAAACTTGAAGGAATTGGAAGGGACGTTAAGACTCTCTTATTTTCGAAGAAACAAAGCATCATGTCCAGTAAGTTAGGGCGCAATACTTTAGACCCCCGAAACTAAGCTCGCCTTTTTAAAACTTAGTTTTACATTTGAAGAGGATCTTAGTCATTTGTCAAACGAGAAATCGTAACCTTGAGTAAGTTAGGACTCATTTTCTCGAAAAGCCAAATTAGGAATATTGCCTCTATTTTAAAGAAACTTATCCGAAGCATCTAGATGTCGAGTCCAGTAAGTTAGGGCGCGACATTTCGAATATCCAAGATTAAGTGTTTTGCTTAATATTTAAATTGTGATTTCAAAAGGGATATCCCGTTATTTAGCTTTAAACGAGAAAAAACCGGAACCCAGTAAGTTAGGGCTCGATTCACCCGAATTGTTAATACGGAATGTCGATTTAAAACTTGAATTTACGATTTTTGAAAGGGATATTCCGTTGTTTAATTTAAACGAGAAAAAAAATGGAACCCAGTAAGTTAGGGCTCGATCTTCCCGAATCTTTAATACGAAATATTTGGTTGTTATAAAACTGAGGCATTGAGAAAACTTAGCGTAAAAGTGTGAAAAACACGATTCTATACACAAAAAGAGTAAATAAAAGACACATACGCATACATACGTACAAATAAGGAGGACATATAATATATTAAGAATATTACGTATAGTAACAGTAGTAGAAATAACGATGAAATGATAATAATAACAACATGATAATGATGATAATATGATATGATAATAATGATACTAAGACAACAGTAAAACGTTAGTAAGACTAATAGTGAGAAGCAAATGATGATAATACTATAGAAAGAGGAAATAAAATAATGGTAACGATATTAACGATATAAGATGCGAAAACAAAAGATAACAAGGATAATAGGCAAAGAGAATACGAATGATAGTATTTAACGAATAAACGACAAGACGTAGACATACAAGAGATATAGTAATAATAATATAATATACACGCTATATATAAAAAGGATAATATGATAACTCTAATAATGATATAACATATAAGATATGTATAATGGTGGTAAACGTATTATGATAACAGTATAATATATTGGGGAATAAGTACCTACATTATATAATAATACACTAACAACAACAGTATAATATATACTTATATAAATAGCAAAACTTATATGATATAAAGTTTATAATATACGAAACGATTTAATACATAGATTGGTTTTTTAGGAAAGTAATAGTATAATATAACAATAATTATAACAACACTAATAATAATAATAATAGTAACGATAATAAATAAGAAACATAATAATAACGCATAAAACAAAATATAATGTAATAATATTAGAAATAAAGTATAATAATAATACTGGTAAAAATAAATGTGATAAATAAAATAGTAAAAAATAACGTTGAGAATCATACTTAACAATTATAATAATATATTAAAATAATAATGGTAACTTTAATTAAAATAAAATGTGTAAAGATAATAATAATAATAATAATAAAACTAATAATAACAAAGTAAAAAAACTAATAATAATAAGGTTAGTGAATTTAATAATAAAATAACCAAAGTAATTAGAAATGACTAAAAATGAACAAAACGGAATACTTGGGGTAAATTTGAAATAAAATAAAGAGGGGAGGACTAAGTCGCATGTGAAAACAACCAAGAGGGACTAAAATGGTCAATATCCCCTAGATTCCCCATGCGCATATCCAGTTGGCAGCTTTAGGGACCAAATCAAAAACAAAATAAAACCTGAGGGCCAAATTTAAAAGATTCAAAAGACACAAAATAGGGCTTAATCGCGCGGGGCTGTGAAGGAGAGGGATCGTTTGCGCAAATAGCCCTTTCAAGGGTCATGCGCAGTAACTCCTACCACGAAACGGCGCCATTTTGTCCAAAACTTATAAAACCCTCTTTATTTTTAAAAAAAAAAACAAATTTGTAACCCTAAAAATAAAAAAAATCACCAGCCCCCTAAAACTCTCCCCTCTCCCTCTTTTCTGACCCGACGATTGGGCTTCTGTTTCGCCGCCTGTGTCTTCCCCACGTCCAGCTTAGGGCCTCCGGTGACTATTGCATCGTCGTCGTGGGTCTATGGCCGACGCTTACACGGAAAGGGCTTTCCGGCGACGAGGAGACCAAGGTACGTACTCGATTTCCCTTTTTTTTTGTATAAAGTAGATGAAACAAGATAAAAAAAACTTAAAGACTGAAGCTTTTGAAATATGAATCACCTTCTGAAAATAGAAAACTCAGTTATATTGCGATTTAATAATAGGATTTCACTTTTTTCTTGCACTGATTCGTGATTGTATACTAGTTTGAATCTATGCTTTTGATTTCTATTTCTCGAATATTTGCTTGAATCTCTGTATTTTTTTGTGTTCAAAATCTCTATTTTTTATTTCTGAAAATCTTCCTTTTACAATGTTATTTTCGGGCTTAAATAGCCGAAAGACAATACATGCTTTTTCTATTATTGCTTGCTACTTTCTTGCCGTGTTCGGTCTTGTTTGCAGGTCATGGGTGATGACCACAGGCGGTGGGCGGGTGGAGTAGGTGCGCGCGCAGAAAGCAATGGCCTAGTGCATGCGCAGAGGCAAGTGGCTCTGTGGTTTTTTTTTTTTTCTGATTTTGGTGTTTGGGCCTTCTTGTTTGGGTTAATTTTGGTGTTGGTTCGGTTTAATTTGTTGTAAAATGAGCCGGGCAAATGGGCTCGTACAGTTTCCCCTCTTTGCTCATTGTCGTGTAACGAGAATAGAGCAAAGACTTTCAAAAGGCCCATTTTGCCCGGGTCTGCTAAGCCCCGACTTCTTTTGTAGCCTCATTTCGTCCATCGCATCTTGTTGTTTTGATCCACTCTATTGTTGCAACTTTAGAGGTAATGGATTTTTCGTTTTTAATCCGCTCAGTTCGACTTGCTCCTGCAACTTCAAGAATGTCAAATCTGCTATCTTCAATCTGATCCCTACAAACTCAGGGATCACCAGACTGTTATCTTCGATCTGCTTCCTGCAACTTCAGGTCAAATCTGCTATCTTCAATCTAATCCCTGCAAACTCAGGGATCACCAGACTTATGTCTTCGATTTGCTTCCTGCAACTTCAGGAAGGTCAAATCTGCTATCTTCAATCTAATCCCTGCAAACTCAGGGATCACCAGACTGATGTCTTCGATCTGCTTCCTGCAACTTCAGGAAGGTCAAATCTGCTATCTTCAATCTAATCCCTGCAAACTCAGGGATCACCAGACTGATGTCTTCGATCTGCTTCCTGCAACTTCAGGAAGGTCAAATCTGCTATCTTCAATCTGATCCCTGCAAACTCAGGGATCACCAGACTGATGTCTTCGATCTGCTTCCTGCAACTTTAGGAATGTCAAATCTGCTATCTTCAATCTGATCCCTGCAAACGCAGGGACCACCAGACTGATGTCTTCGATCTGCTTCCTGCAACTTCAGGAATGTTAAATCTGCTTTATTCAATCTGATCCCTACAAACTCAGGGATCACCAGACTGATGCCTTCGATCTGCTTCCTGCAACTTCAGAGAGATAGGATCCGCTATCTTCAGCCTTTGATCTGTCCCGCTAGGGGACAACATCTAAAATCTTTGATATTGCTACATCGTTCCCTGGGGAATTCGTCCTGTAGAATTATTTTTTACGTGCTTATGCTTATGCAAATAACAAGGATGTCATGATAGGAATGACTCAAATGCTCCTAACTACGTGTGTTATGAATGCAGAATGTCATGAGAATGACGCTCTTCCACAATGATTAAGATGCACTGGTCGTAATAAATCGAATACTCCTACTTAAATGGTATCATGGAGGACATTTGCATGAATGCAGAATGTCATGATAATGATTCTTTGTTAAAAATGTATAAGGATCACAATGCGATGATCGCACGCTCCTAATGATGATGAATGAATGTAAAATGAAATGACCCATTTTTATGCTTAGGGTTGTCACTGCTCGTCGTCCACCAGAGTCGTACAACCCTGATATCTCGTTCTTGCTGGTACCTTTGCCAGAAACTCAAAGAAACAATCATATTTTGCTCAAATAATTTACCCCAATCCAACTTCAAGGCCCACTCCACGGCACATATAGGACTTTAAGGCTTATATCATCTTCAGATCATCCCATTACGACTTAAGGGTATAGAATTTGTGTCATCTTCAATCAATCCTACCACGACTCAGGGGTATAGAATTTGTAGATGGTTTGGTCTGTTGCACCTTTCCATTCCTAGGGATCGTGATCAGGTGTGCATGCATGATAGTTGCATGGATACAAGATCATTTTTTTTTTGCGTGAATAATTCCCCATTCATACATCACCTTTTTTCATCGAGATGGTACTGCTGACGTAATACCTCGTCATTTTGTTCAATCGCCATTTTTTGACAAAACCGGAAGAGATAGCCTCAGTTCAGGCTTTTCCTCCACCATTATTCCTATCCCTTAAACTCGAGGAGTTTTTAGCAATAGTCCTGTTTCCGGTTCCAGTACTATTTAGAAGTTTCCAGAGTAATATACGAAACTCCTTTTATGAAGGTATTATTAGTCCACAAATAGTTATTTCACTGCAAAGTGCCTGAAAAAGATTGTAACTACGGATAAGAACGAAGTTAGTTAGGAGCATAGTTCAAAAGGAATAGGTTAAGCAAAGGTAGCGAGTGCAATCAGGAAGGAAATTTATTGGCAGTGTATCTTGCAAGGAAAACAACAACAAATAACAAAAATGGGTAAAATAGAAGATAGGTGCCCCAGATATCACAGCCTGAGCTTCTCTACCCAAACTTCTTGAGGACCATTTTAGGCTCAATATGCGTTTAGGGGATCCACAGTACTTTGTCGATGCTCCAAGACGTAACATACTTCTTCATTGTTAACTCAAGCGTGGTAAGACTACTGTATGCCTTATTGTTGATCAAAATTTGAGCTGCCCTTCTTGGGTTTTCAACTCAAATCCCCTTTGGCCTCAAGGCGCCCTTTGCGGGTTTTCGTCTTGGCCTTTCCTTTTCCTTCTTTTTCCTTCCTTTCTGCATTTTTTGTGTTTTTGTGTTCTTTTGTTTTTTTTTTTTTTTTTTTGTTTTTTTGTTTTTTTTTTTTGTTTTCCTTTTTTCAAGTCTGAACCCACAGGATTGGGCAAGTCTTCGTCATAAATCTTGATTAGCGTCTATGTTTTCCAAGCCTAGGCCTTCTTTGCTGCATTAGACACTTATTTTTCCTCTGGAGTCCTTTGGATAAGAAGAACCCTTCTTAATGCAGGTCCTTTGAACGGACCTTTTTATCGTAAGCTCGTATGAATGCTTCAATCAGACTTACTGTAGATGTTCTACTTCATCCAAAAAGGAATCTTAACTTCCAATAATTGCTCTTATTTTGATGAACCAACGAGAAAAGCGCTGCCCCGGTGAAGATCTTAGCCAACATAGAAGGTAAATGGTAACTTCTCTATGCCAACTTTTACAAATATCAGTTGTCCTCAGAAAGAATTCGGATGGTTTTTGGTTGTCTTGCTGCACTGATGTGGTGTCTGACCTTTGAACAGACTATAAATTCGTGTCATCACGTTAAACACATTTCTTTCCGGTGTTCTTTATCACCACTCTCTTTCTTTTCTTTTTCTTCTTCTTTTTTTGTTTTTTTAATTTGAATTTGAAGTTGAAGTCGACGACTGCTGACTTTGTAATTTTGACATGTGAAGCGACCTTTACCTTCTTGATAAGGTAACCAAAGGCTATGAATATGAATCGATGTTGGCTCAAAGCTCTTGAGGAGACTGGCTTGATAGCATCCATGCCTCACATATAGGAATCCGCGTTTCAGTGGCCCCAACGTGTCTGACTGTGATCATGTGATAATGTCGTGCCTTATTCTTGCGGTGAGCTAAGCTTCCATCTTCATCTCTCTCGTTGGCTTGTAGTGTCGGCTGACATTTCGCTAGGTAGGATCTGCCATTTTTAACAAGTTAAGAAATAAGTTGCAATCTCTGTTATCTTCTAAGTCCTTAGATCCTTCTAGACACATATCTCACTAGAAAGGGAGTCCAGAATGCCACGTTGCTCATGTCATTGATATTTGGGACCCATCACCTGTATTGAAAGTAATTTCTGAGAGAATGAATGGTTATTTATGAATGAAGAATGAAAGAATATTCAATAGAATGTATAGTATGGAAAATAAAAATATTGGTTCAAAAGATGCATTTTCTTGAAATAGTAATTCAAAGACACACGAGCCTATTTCACAAAAGAGATCTTATTGCTTCTAGGCTTAAAGCAACAAGTATACTTCAGTACATTACTCTAGGTAAGCTTCTAAATACTATAGGAATTTCTTCCATGATCTCATTGCTCAAAATGCTCCCGTGTTCATGCTTACATTTTTGGTGCGTCGCCTATCTCCACAATACCCATTTTGATGAATTTTTCCACCAACTTCTTGAAAGCTGTGCAATTTTCTATCGAATGCCCTGTAACTCCCGCATGATACTCGCACTGGACATTTAGGTTATACCATTCTGGGTATGGAGGTTGCAGTGGTTTTATATAATAAGGAGCTACAACATGCATATCAAATAAGTTCTGGTATAACTCCCTATACGTCATGGAAATAGGAGTGAACTGAGGTTTTTCTGAATACGCTCCTGGATTGGGTTTTTGCTTTGGGGAGACCAGGTGATTGGTAATTACCCTCTTTGGCTGGTTTGCTGCAAACGGCTTTGAATAACCCTTGGTATACCCACTCGTGCTAGCCACATCCTTATCCTTCCTCTTCGGGGCTTTTGAAGCCCCTTCTCCCTTTTTCTCTGCCTCTGGTAGGCCAAAAACAACACGATTGACTTGCTCATTACCAGGGCCCATCGGAGAGTTCAGCAACACTGAAGTATCAGTCCTATATTGAGATCCAATAATGACAGGTACCACGCGAGAGTGTGTGTCTGGTTGAGTTGGTACACTTATTGGGGAATAAACGATGTCTTCATCATTATCCACATTGTCGGTCACTGGGTCACTTCTTTTTTCAAGTCTTCCAGCTAGTGGCGAAGAGTTATGCGGCTATCATGTTCTTTTGGAAGTCTAGCATTTGCTCTCGCATTTCTTGTTGAATTCGGGTCAATTGCTCTTGCATCTGTATTTGCCTTTGCTCTATCCTCACCAACCTTTGTTCCATGTTTTCCGTGTTAACTGAAACATTTTACCTAATTAGGGTCCTTTTGTAAAGGTCTAATACAAATGAATGCAATGTAATGCGAATGCAATGTAGTGCGAATGCACGAATGCAAAGAGGTATCGATTCTGATCAACTTCATTTTAGGAAACTTTATTAGAAAACAAGTTCTTTTACATAAAACGGACTACTATATGCTTTCGTCCTAAGTCCTAAAGGTTTTTGGTTTCCCAAGCAGTAAAGCTAGCCCTTGACTGTGGTCAGGCTGCAGCCCATATTTTATGCTTAACATATCCATCTGTAATGCTAAAATCTGTAGATGACCAGCTACCTCTTGAATCTGCACTATCGCTTCCCTCACGAGGTAATCTCGACTCTTTAACTTAATGATCATAAGAATGATGAAGTTCTTCTACTCCTCTCTTGTTTCAAGAGGCTCGATCCTCAGTTCACAATTGTGTAATGCTGGTTCTAACTTTTCGATCCCACACTTCATTTCCTTAATCTTGTTCAGACTTAACTTCAACTCGATTTATAGCTTCGATGGTCGTGAAGAGACTGTCCAAACTTAGCATCAATTCTTCAAAAAAGTATTGATCATTCGCCATACTCCGAGGGATTCTTCCGCTTCCATGGCTCATAAAGATTAGAGTTTTTCTAGATAAAAAGAGGAACTGCGGAGCTCGAGACATTTTAGATTGTATCTATTCAATGGCCTTTCCAATTCTAACCACAAGTGAAAGTCATCTCTTCTGGTTCATTTCTTTGAATCCGTCAAATGGGGTCAATACAAATTTCTTTCACTTCTTCACACGAACCAATTCCCTTGCAATACTGCCTAGATCACAACGATGAACCAAGAAGTTCACAACAGCCTATCTTTCCATCCTAGATGGTTCCACCAATTCCAACTCCCATTTTTTGGAACGACATTTCCATCATTGCCTCTTGGTACTGACAGAATATGATCTTCGACTTGGGTGAAATTAGTGCTGAAAGAAGTACCACAAGAACACAGCATTGGCTCGGCACTATGGTTGCTCCCCTGTGAAGCATAGAATAAGGCTTTCATTCTTTCCTGAGACTTCTGTCTTAACCAAAGAAGCTCTCTAGTTAGCGCTTTGTCAATTGCAAATACATCAAGGAATGGAGCTCCAAAGGAATGAATGTAGGTTGTTTCGGCTCTCCGACATTAAAGCATGGCAAGTCTTGCAGAGAAGCACGATTGCATGTTGTGATGGTCGACAAAATGATTATAGACAGTAATCTCTAGATTCTCAGCTTCACCATTAACTTTTTTTCACACTTTTCTCTTTCAATGAAAACAATGGATCTTTGCACAACTGCTTGCTCAATCCAGTGATCTTGTACTTGTGATTGGATGGACTGACTTTTGTCCTCAGGTTCTTAAAGCTTCGCTTAGCCATGGTCCAGTCCAGGATCCATGGCATTCTGATTGGCAAAGGATCCACAACCGGGCTAGGACGAATATCAATATTCAGGGAAAGGCCTCTTTGAGTGGTTATGAAATTTGAATGGAAGCCCCTATTGCCAAGGGCACCTCTTCCAATGTCTGTGAAGTCATTTCGATTATCTTGAAAGATTGGCAAAACCAAGTAGGCATCCTGTTCACAAAGATGCTATCTTAAAATGACATCTATCACCCTCAATGCTTCTTGAGAGTTTTTAGATTCCTATCCGCGCCAAGCATTTTGAGTTGCTCGGATGGGTGTCTATGTAACAAAGCTGATTTGACCGATAAGGCCGTTTAATTCTCTTCCTGTCTTGCCCATTTGAGTCATCATGGACATCGGTCTTGTATTATTGTTGTTTTACGTGAGATGTAACATCCCCAAATACAACTATAAACTCATGCTTGTTATTTGGAAGAGCACCAACAGTAAATAAACTTTTCTCCCCGTCGTAAGTAAAGTCCTTTCCAGCCAATTCATTGTCACAGGTCTCTTGCCCTCTGCCAATCACTTTCCTTCCAACACCCTTGCCGTCTAAAAGATGACCACCAGATTTTAGCACTGTCACATTTCCTTTTACTCAAATGGATCCATACCCTTCTAACTGCCTAAGTTCCAACTATACGAACGACTGCATTGTCTTCCACTTTATCAAGGAATCCATTTTCCATAACCAGCTTTCTAACTCAGAAACTGACCGTGAATCGATACCTCTATAGAAAATGAGATGATATGCACGAAAATAAAATACAACGAGTTAGTATCGCAAGGTATAAAACAAGTGAAAATGAACAAACACCTACCTGGGTGACCCCAAAGGTTTGACATAGTTCTACCTAAGGTAGGCTCCTAAGGTTCGCTATATGTGGTTTTAGTTCTATAGTTGAGGTACCCGAACCGGCAGATTCCTCGATCCTCACCCATTTATAGGCTCATACGGACCAAGTTCGGTTCAGGGGAATACATTTCCCTATGGCTATGCGGAAGTGAAAACTTTACGAAGACATAGGTACGGATGTATCACGAAAGCAGTCCACTAGCCCATTCGGAGGTGAAAACCTCACAAAGGCATAGTTTCTCGCTCCCACTTAAAGGTGTGACCACAATGGTCATGCAATGCAATGCCAAAGTATTCAAGAGATCCAATATAACATTGAAAGTGCATTTAAAGAAACATGAATTCCGAAACCATTTTCTAATTTTAACCAAAAAGACAAGGATCAATCAATCTATGGCTTGACTCTCAACGAAGAATTAGTCCCCAGTGGAGTCGCCAAGCTGTCGTAACCATTTTTCGATAGAACAGTAAACGACGCGGTCGACTCGAGGTTTGAAAAATGAAAAGGAAGGGAGTCACCACCGATCTTTGTTTGGGTGTGATCGGATCACCCTTGTTTTAATAAAACGCCTCGGTTTATTAAAACGATGCTTTTGGTCTACGAAAATTTGAAAAAAAATGGGTTCAGAAGTCAATTACGTGCGAGGAAGGATTAGCACCCTCGACACGCCCAAAATTGGTACCAAACTGATTGATCGATGTCCTATTGTTGAAAACTTAGAAATGATTTGAAAATAGATACTTTTATTTCCAAAACTTGAAGGAATTGGAAGGGACGTTAAGACTCTCTTATTTTCGAAGAAACAAAGCATCATGTCCAGTAAGTTAGGGCGCAATACTTTAGACCCCCGAAACTAAGCTCGCCTTTTTAAAACTTAGTTTTACATTTGAAGAGGATCTTCCGTCATTTGTCAAACGAGAAATCAGAACCCAGTAAGTTAGGACTCATTTTCTCGAAAAGCCAAATTAGGAATATTGCCTCTATTTTAAAGAAACTTATCCGAAGCATCTAGATGTCGAGTCCAGTAAGTTAGGGCGCGACATTTCGAATATCCAAGATTAAGTGTTTTGCTCAATATTTAAATTGTGATTTCAAAAGGGATATCCCGTTATTTAGCTTTAAACGAGAAAAAATCGGAACCCAGTAAGTTAGGGCTCGATTCACCCGAATTGTTAATACGGAATGTCGATTTAAAACTTGAATTTATGATTTTTGAAAGGGATATTCCGTTGTTTAATTTAAACGAGAAAAAAAACGGAACCCAGTAAGTTAGGGCTCGATCTTCCCGAATCTTTAATACGAAATATTTGGTTGTTATAAAACAGAGGCATTGAGAAAAATTAGCGTAAAAGTGTGAAAAACACGATTCTATACACAAAAAGAGTAAATAAAAGACACATACGCATACATACGTACAAATAAGGAGGACATATAATATATTAAGAATATTACGTATAGTAACAGTAGTAGAAATAACGATGAAATGATAATAATAACAACATGATAATGATGATAATATGATATGATAGTAATGATACTAAGCCAACAGTAAAACGTTAGTAAGACTAATAGTGAGAAGCAAATGATGATAATACTATAGTAAGAGGAGATAAAATAATGGTAACGATATTAACGATATAAGATGCGAAAACAAAAGATAACAAGGATAATAGGCAAAGAGAATACGAGTGATAGTATTTAACGAATAAACGACAAGACGTAGACATACAAGAGATATAGTAATAATAATATAATATACACGCTATATATAAAAAGGATAATATGATAACTATAATAATGATATAACATATAAGATATGTATAATGGTGGTAAACGTATTATGATAACAGTATAATATATTGGGGAATAAGTACCTACATTATATAATAATACACTAACAACAACAGTATAATATATACTTATATAAATAGCAAAACTTATATGATATAAAGTTTATAATATACGAAACGATTTAATACATAGATTGGTTTTTTAGGACAGTAATAGTATAATATAACAATAATTATAACAACACTAATAATAATAATAATAGTAACGATAATAAATAAGAAACATAATAATAACGCATAAAACAAAATATAATGTAATAATATTAGAAATAAAGTAAAATAATAATACTGGTAAAAATAAATATGATAAATAAAATAGTAAAAAATAACGTTGAGAATCATACTTAACAATTATAATAATATATTAAAATAATAATGGTAACTTTAATTAAAATAAAATGTGTAAAGATAATAATAATAATAATAAAACTAATAATAACAAAGTAATAAAACTAATAATAATGAAGTAATAAAACTAATAATAATAAGGTTAGTGAATTTAATAATAAAATAACCAAAGTAATTAGAAATGACTAAAAATGAACAAAACGGAATACTTGGGGTAAATTTGAAATAAAATAAAGAGGGGAGGACTAAGTCGCATGTGAAAACAACCAAGAGGGACTAAAATGGTCAATATCCCCTAGATTCCCCATGCGCATATCCAGTTGGCAGCTTTAGGGACCAAATCAAAAACAAAATAAAACCTGAGGGCCAAATTTAAAAGAATCAAAAGACACAAAATAGGGCTTAATCGCGCGGGGCTGTGAAGGAGAGGGATCGTTTGCGCAAATATCCCTTTCAAGGGTCATGCGCAATAACTCCTACCACGAAATGGCGCCGTTTTGTCCAAAACTTATAAAACCCTCTTTATTTTTTAAAAAAAAAAAACAAATTTGTAACCCTAAAAATAAAAAAAATCAGCACCCCCCTAAAACTCTCCCCTCTCCCTCTTTTCTGACCCGACGATTGGGTTTCTGTTTCGCCGCCTGTGTCTTCCCCACGTCCAGCTTAGGGCCTCCGGTGACTATTGCACCACCGTCGTGGGTCTATGGCCGGCGCTTGCACAGAAAGGGCTTTCCGGCGACGAGGAGACCAAGGTACGTACTCGATTTCCCTTTTTTTTGTATAAAGTAGATGAAACAGGATAAAAAAAAACTTAAAGACTGAAGCTTTTGAAATATGAATCACCTTCTGAAAACAGAAAACTCAGTTATATTGCGATTTAATAATAGGATTTCGCTTTTTTCTTGCACTGATTCGTGATTGTATACCAGTTTGAATCTCTGCTTTTGATTTCTATTTCTCGAATATTTGCTTGAATCTCTGTATTTTTTTGTGTTCAAAATCTCTATTTTTTATTTCCGAAAATCCTCCTTTTACAATGTTATTTTCGGGCTTAAATAGCCGAAAGACAATACATGCTTTTTCTATTATTGCTTGCTTCTTTTTTGCCGTGTTCGATCTTGTTTGCAGGTCATGGGTGATGTTGACACGGGCGGTGGAAGGTGGTGGAGCAGTGCAGAAGAAGCAATGGCCTAAAGTGCTGTGTGAGAGGGCAAGCAAGTGGCTTTAGGGTTTTGTTTTTTTTTTTATTTTGGTGTTTGGGCCTTCTTGTTTGGGTTAATTTTGGTGTTGGTTTGGTTTAACTTGTTGTAAAATGAGCCGGGCAAATGGGCTCGTACAGGTTGGAAATGCTTTTTTGGAATCCTCATATGGCGCATATGGAAAAATCGCAACCTATCTATTTTTCAGGGTGCATCTTGAAGCAGCAACGACATTATTAAGGTCTCATATAGCTCAGCCAAACAGTTTACGATGATAGCTAGGGGCCCAACAAGATCGCTTCAGGCTCCGATTTCGTGCCCCAATTTGCTTGGTTACTAGGTCTACTTGAACACTAATGGTTCTGTTAGGCTTGAGGACGGTTCTGCTTCAACAGGAGGAATTGTGCGAGACCAAAACAGGAAGTGGGTCTTTGGCTTTAATAGATTCATAGTGAGTTGCTCAATATTCGAGGCTGAATTGTGGAGAAACTTGGATGGCTTAGGCATCTTGATTGATTGAGGTTATGGTAGCGTATTGGTTCAGACGGATAGCCTTGTAGTGGCTATTGCAATACAGGAGGGACTCACAAGAAGCTTTAACCCTGCTTTGATTAAGAGTATTCTTCAGTTGTTTTCTCATATTCAACATTGGAATATTTTCCATATCCCTAGAGAAGAGAACCAGGAAGCTGATAGACTGGTCAAGTTAGCTCATTTGTATAGTCAATGATTACAGGTTTTTGAAGTCTCCTCATTTGGGGGAGTGGTTTATGTGATATAGTCTGTCATTTTTATTCTTCTTTGCCACAAAAAAAATAAGAGAGATTAATTTTATTGTACATCCCTAAATTATAATTTTTTTTAAATTGATTCTTAAATTTTAAAAAAAATTAATTATATTTCTAACCATTGAGGTTTTATTAATAAAATCCTTTCATTATTAATTTAACCATTAAATGAGACGCCAGGTCTTATGTGGCATAGTTTAAAATGAAAAAAAAATGAATATTGTAAAAAATTGTATGTTGTAAAAATCTTGGTTTTGAGATTTTACAAAAATTTTATCGTCCACTCTCTCTTTTTTCGGTTTTACTTTACTTTTGGTTTTAACTTTTAGAAGTTATAAGGTACCGTTTTACTTTTCTTTAATTTTTTTTATTTTTAATTATGCCACATAAGATTTGGTGTGTCATTTAACGATTTTAACAACAGAAGGATATGAATAATATAACATAGATAGTTTGAGAATGTAATTAGAATATTTTGAAGTTTGAGAACTAATTTAAAATGAGAATCATAGTTTCAACATGTTTGGTACAGTTAACTTTAAATGTAATTATTTAAAAGAAATATAAATGTAATTAAGAACTAGGAAAGGAAAGTCCATATTATTTTATTTATGTTGGTACAACTAAGGTGCTAATTTTTTTTGTAAATGTACATGATAGGCCCCTTTATTATAGGGACATGATCAAATTAGTCCTTCTATTATTAAGTGGATCAATTTAGTCCTTTTATTATTAAAAAAATAAAAAAAAAAAGGCTAAATTGGAATAGAGTCAACATTTACCATTTAAAAAATATCATATATTGTTTAATAGAGTTAATATTTTTAGAGTTATGATGAGTCTATAAATGAAATATTTTGTTTGGAATTAAACTTCAATTGAAAAATATATTTTTCAAAATATTTTTTACACAGTAAATATTAGCTTTGTTACAATTTAGACTTATTTAATTCTTTTTAATAGTGTAAGATTTAAATTAATCTATTTAATAATAGAGAGACTAATCCCTATATTAGAGATAATTCCATAATTCTTTAACCTAATTTTTTGTATTATATTTATCCATAAATATCGCTGCATTACTATTTTTAGTAATAAAAAATTTAATTGAATTACACTAATTTAGTTTACAAGTCTACAATTAATATTACAACGCAAATATTTATACTTTCATATCCTTTTACTTTTATAAAATTGAATTTAAGAGAAATCAAACATTACTTAATTATCTTCTTCTTTTTTTTGCTAGAGATAGAATAAACCGTTAATTAAAATCAACTCAAAATTAACCAAAATATCTCAAAGTACTTATAAACACAAGTTATGATCACATCTACTTAATTACGGCCAAAAAGAATAGTTGAATTATGATCACATCTACTTAATTACGGCCAAAAAGAATAGTTGAACTAACTTAATTTTACCCCCAAAAAAGGGCTTGATTGCTTGTTATTATTGTAGGTGTGCCTCACATATATAGGACAGGTATATTTTAGACTTCAAGCAGGACTTATGCTCCTAGTTAAACTCTGTTATTTTTTTTCAGTTAAACTCTAATTATTCCAAGAATATTTTAGTATGATTGAACCTCTAATCTTAACCTATTCAAAAGGGTTTTGTATCCCTATTTTGAGAGGTAAATTAAGAGGCAATTAAAATATGTAATACTATAGGGTTTTTCTTTTGGGGGCGACAAGATGTAGTCACAGATGAGTATTGGTGAGAGTTTTCGTGATAATTATAGAGAGAATTTTGTACCCCTTTTGAGAGAACTCTATGAGCATTTTGTACTCTCATATGTTTAGTCATTTACTGAAAAGTCGAACCTTCTTTTGCCCATAATTTTCCCTCTTTAAGAGTTTTCTACATAAAATATTTGTGTTTGTTGTTTATACGGATCGATCCTCAACAATTATGTTGAAAAAGAAATTATTATTATTTAAATAAAGAAGTAATTATCTTGAATGTATCTTTTCAAGAAACGTCGTTGACGTGTACGTATGATATATAACATTTAAGGTTAAACCGATCATGCAAAACTTAATATTAGAATCAAATAAATATGAACATGAAAATGAAAATGAAAGCATGACATAGTTGACATTTGAGGTTCTCTTTTTAGTTTTCTTGTAGGGATTTGCTTTTCTATATCATTTCTAAGAATTGTGACAAATGTGTTGGTTTTAGATAAGTTTTTTAGGGTAAGAATCTACAACTTTATCTTCTGCCATATATTAATATGTGTAGAAGTGAGTCCAAATGGTAAATTTGTAATAAAAAAATTTATATGTCAAATTAAAAAGTAAATTGGTATTTCTATTAAAATTTTCATCCATTTTTACTGTTAAAAACTGACAACAGTTATATGTGATGTACTATGCGTACTTCATTATGATGTAAAAGAACCAATTTTTAATAAGAAGACATGTTTACTCTTTGATTTAATAAGAAGACATATTTACTCTTTGATTTAATGTATAATGATTAATATATCAATTTTTTAGTAGAAGAGGCAAAATACAGTCTATCTTCTAATATAAAGGCCTCTATGATACTTTTTATTGATTTTTATTTATTTATTATCAAAATCGTCATCAATTACCAACAAAATATGAATTCATAAATAAAATTAAATTTCTAGAGATATTTCTTTTCTAGAAATTAAAGTTTAAAAGGAAAAAAAAATTACAAAAGTCGAGATTTAAACCCAAGTTTTTTAAATATACTAGGGTTGTGTATGGGCCGGGCCGAACCCTAACAAAATTTTAGGCTCTATTGCTAGGTTTAGGCTCGCCTAACTCGAAAAATAGGCCTAGATTTTTGCCTAATCCCAGCCTGACCCGTATTAATTTTTTTAAATATTTTTATATAAAAAATTTAAAAATATAATACACCAAATACATTAAAAATATTAAAATAATGTTTCCCAACAAATTGAAAATAAATTTAAAAAAATCTTTAAACTTAAAAAACACTAAGATAAATACAACTTAACAAGTAAATGCCTCTAAAATAGTAGCAAAATTAACAATAAAACAAATGTTATTCAATATCTAAATATTAACAACAAAATAGTAGCAACATAATAGTGAAATGATAGCAAAACAGTGGTAAAATGTGAAAAAAAGTAGCAAAACATGCAAAAACAGCATGGATTTTTTTATTAAAAATTTGGGTTGGGCTGAGCCGGGACTAAAAAAACTTTACCTGAGCCCAACCCATTTTTTAAATGAACCTTATTTTTTTTACCATGCCTATTTTTCAGATCTATATTGTTCAAACCCTTCCATTTTTAGGCAAATCAATTGAGAACTCTAATATATACTTATATTTCATCTCTCAAAGAAATGAATTGGGTGGAGAATATTAAAGAAATTTATGAGGAAATGTTCAACTGCTTAAAGGATTTTTGACCCCAAAAAATAATTTTAATTTGATAGCTCATAAAATAAATTCTTGAAAAGTAGTCCTTCAATGCTTCCTTCTTAGTTTTTGGCAAGTGTTAGTTTTAGGGTATTATAACAATATAGCTAGGTTGGATACATAGCTCCTGTTTCATTAATGGAGACTTAATATTTGTCTTTTTAAGCCATTCATCGAAACGAGTTGAATGACTAACCCTTCATGTTCGATAGATCTATTAAGGGAGTAGACGCTAGCTATGAGTTTTAAAGTTATTCCATGTCCAGAATAAGGATTGAACCCTTGACTACCGATTAAAGTAGAAAAAACATTTATCATTTCACCTACCTCTCGTAATTTAAAACTCAAATATATTATAAAACATTAAAAGCTATTATTTTAAATTTAAAAACACTAAATTGCAAGTCATCATGTTAATAATTAATTATGTAAAATTATAAGGCCATGTCAATAGATATATTCAGTTATAAACTTTTTATTCCACTACGAATGTATAAAATAATAGTTCATTATAAAGTACATAAACGTGTTTATGAGATATTTTATAAAATATCTTAGATTAGATAGCTTCCTAGCATCTAATATTTATGGTACCTAAAAATCTTGGGAGGTTAATAAATATGCAATAATAGAGAAACAAATTATTATATTTTCTATAATCGTTATTATTATCATAAAAAAAGTTTACCAAAAAAAGACTAACAAATTATAAGTAAATTATTACTATTATTTAGTATACTTTTAATTATTTTATCATATATTCTTTTCTATGTCAATTGGTAAATTTTTATTAGTCTATTAATCATTTAAATCGATTGAGTCTTAGCTTGATTGACATGAACATTGTTATCAATACATGAAGATGTGGGTTTAAATATGCTGAAGTGCATTATACTCCTATTTATAGGTTGGGGAGGGGCTATGTATATTTCTAAGTATTGTATCTAAAAGAGCAGATATGATCAGAACTTATAATGAGATTGTTTAAAAAATAATGTAAAAATTTAAAAACAGTTGAATGAAACAATGATTAAAACTCTTGTGAGACATTTGTTTGGTATGGGCTCGAACTGTACTCCCTTCCCTACCCTTAATATAAAAAAAATTAAAAATCATTTTTATTATTGAAAAATAACCTATGGTATTTTTGTTTTAATTATATATAATATCTTTAAAGAAAATAACTTAAATTTCATATATTTGGAGTAAGAAAATAAAAGAAGCAGAAACAAACAAAACAAGATGAAAGAAAAAGGGGGAAAGCAGAAAACGACAAGAAAATGAAATGGAAACTAAGTATGGGGACACGTGGCATATAAAGATCAGTACAAGTCAAATCGTTGGCTACGCTGATCGTCCTTGGTTACTGGTCTTTTTAATAGCTGTGTGGGCCCCACCTCCCCACCTCCCAATCTCTTATTTCTCTCTTTCTATTTATTTTCCTCCAAAATCTTTTTCATTTTCTCATTAACCAAACACCCTCCCCCACTCTCCCTACCCTCTCTCTTCCACCACCATCATATTTCATAGTTAAAAAAAAAGGAGAATGAAATATGGTCGGATTAAGTGTAATTTTAGAGAATCAAAAGAGTGATAGTAATATTAATATAATTAGTAAAAAAAGCCCACAAGTTATTAGCAAAACAAGCATGTTAATCAACACCACCACTACCAGCAGCAAAGTTTCTTTTGTAAAATCTGAGTTAAATTACGGAGTTCCCGCTTTTCTCGAACAATGCTATCTTTGCAAACAAAAACTCTTACCTGCCAAAGACATCTATATGTACAAGTAAGTTTTTCTGTTTTCTTTTTTGGTTGGATTTCCCATATGACTGATTTAGGTGTTTTGTTTTTTTTATTTTTTTTTTGTAGAGGAGATAGGGGTTTTTGCAGCGTGGAGTGCAGGTGCAGGCAAATATTAATGGACGAAGAAGAGATTTTAAAGAAAGCAAACTGTTCTTTGGCAGCCATGAAACCTCCTTCTTCTTCTGCTTCATCTTCCTCAGCTCACCGCCACCGTAAAGCTGGTAGAAACCATGCTTGTTGAGAAAGAGCTGCCACGAACACAAAAACAAGGGTTTTTCTTCTCTTTTGTTTTGTACTAATTTGCAGTCTTAGTTTGAGTCTAGTTTTGCAATGAAAATGTTAATCCTTTATCGTTTTGTTTACTTCTCCTGGATTGAAGGCTAAAAAGACTTTTTTTTTTTTTCCTTTTACTACGTAGTGTTATAAATAGATAGTTATATTTTTCTGTGTGCAGATAAATAGATAGATATAATATATATGTATATATGTATAGATATATGAGTGTCCATGGTTTGTTTTGTTCACTTCTCAATCTCGATTCCCGAAGTTCTTTTTGTTTTTCTTTTTAACTTGATTCCAGAAGTTTTTTGAACAAGATATACATAAACAAAAAGAAAACGTTTAAGGTTAAAATCTACCATAAGTCCCTATACTTTTTAAAAATTTAAAATATAGTTCTTATACTTCTATTTTCAAGAATTTAGCCCTCTATTTTTTAGATTTCAAATTTTAAATTTATATTGAATTATTAACATTGTTAAATTTGTTGGTATGACATTTTGATGATCAACAAAATGTCGTGTTAACATAAGAAAAATAACAGATAAATTTTAAATTTTTAAAAAGTATAAGAATTTGTGATTTATTTTAACCAATATTTAAATATAACTTGATTTTATTACTGCTATTTTACCAAACTGACTTAAAAAAATTTGATATTTATAAAAATAACTCAGGTTAAAAAAAATCACCAAAATAACCTGAAATGAACAGTAAAATAGGGTTTTAGCCTTTTAATGATCGGCATCACCTGATATTTTGGCATTATGATTGCCTGATAATTGTGTCAGACATTAAAAAATTGATATTTTTGGTTCTGGCCTTCCACCAAGATGTTTTTATTTTAAAATCGTATCATACTAGTATATAAAAAAATATCAGTATTTAAAAAACAAAATTTTGGTTCTGGCCTTATAATGGTCGACACCATACTAGTTAAAAAAAAATTGGTTCTAGTCTTCTGATGGTCGGCACCAAGTATGAAAAAAAAATTCAAAATTTTTTATGTGCTGGCCTTCCAATGGCCGGCACCACACTAGTAAAAAAAAAATGGTTTTGGCCTTCTAATGGCCGGCACCAGGTACGAAATTTTTTTTTACTAGTGTGGTGCCGGCCATTGGAAGGCCAGCACCAAATAAATTTTAAATTTTTTTTTCGTACATGGTGTTAGCCATTAGAAGGCCAGCATAAAAAAAAAAAACTACTTTTTTTTTTGTACCTGGTGCCGGCCATGAGAAGGCCAGAACTAAAGAAAAAAAATTTACTAGTGTGGTGCCAGCCATTACAATGCCATAACCAATTTTTTTTTTAAATCCTAGTATTTTTATATACCGATACGATTTTTTTAAAAAAAAATACACTGGTGCCTGTCATTGAAAGGCCAGAACAAAAAAAATCAATTTTTTAAAGCTTGACACAATCATAGGGCCAAAATACCAGGTGGTGCCTGCCATTAGAAGACCAAAACTCAATTCTACTGTTCATTTCAAGTCATTTTGATGATTATTTTTGAACCTGGATCATTTTTGTAAATATCAAAATTTTTTAGGTCAGTTTGATAAAATAGCCATTTTATCACAACTGTAAATTTATTTTTTAATAAAAATATTAACTCGTAATTTTTTTTTTAGTTACCATTTATAATTAGATAAATTTTTATATTAGATTTAATCATTATAAGTATTTAATTAATTTAAATGATTAAAAATATGATTGAGGTCTCAGTATTAGGTGTAGGTGTCAAGAGAGCATTTTGCTTTCTTTATTGAAAAAGAGTAAATTAGTCCGTGTACATTAAATCAAAGAGCAAACTGATATTTTTTGTCAAAAATTTTGTTAATTTCTATTATTAAAAATTAGTATGACTAACAGAATAATTAAATAGTGACAAATGTCGTGCCAGATGTACCTCATGTTGACATACATAATTTTTAAAATAAAAGGATCAATTTATTTTTTATTTAACATATAATGACTAATTTACTCTTTTTTTGAGTAAAGGTAAAATACAATCCATTTAGTAGTATAAGGTTCTCGATAATACTTTTTATTGAATGGATTTTCATAAGTATCGATTGAATTTGGATGCTCAACATTTAAAGACTTTATCTTTGCCATCTCGGTCAAGCTTCATACAAAGAAGGCTGCCGTGGCTATTTTACCAAACTGACCCAAAAAATTTTGATATTTACAAAAATGACTCAGGTTCAAAAACAATCACCAAAATAACCTGAAATGAACAATAGAATAGGGTTTTGGGAACTCAATTGCCGACACCACCTAGTGTTTTGGCCCTATGATTGCCTGATGATTGTGTCAAGTTTTAAAAAATTGATTTTTTGACTTTGGGAAACAAATGGTCGGCACCAGGGTATTTTTTTTAAAAAATTGTATCATACCGGTATACAAAAAAACCAATATCTTAAAAAAAAAAAATGGTTCTGGCCTTCTAATGGCCGGCACCAGAATAGTAAAAAAAAAAATTTTGGTGCTGGCCTTTAGATGGCCAACACCAGGTATTTTTTTTGTGTCCTAATGCAAATTTTTTTGTTCTAACCTTCTAATGGCTGGCACCAGACTAGTAAAACCAAAAAATTTGGTGCTAGCCTGTAGATGGCTAGCACAAGGTACTTTTTTCGTATCCCAATGCAAGTTTTTTTTTGTTCTAGCCTTCTAATGGTCGGCAACAGGTATTTTTTTGTGTTCAAATGCAATTTTTTTTGGTTCTGGCCTTCTAATGGCCAGCACCAGACTAGTAAAAAAGAAAATTTTTGTGCCGGTACAAGCTGATACCAGGTATTTTTTTCATGTTTCAATGCAATTTTTTTTTTTGGCCTTCTAATTGCCAACACCAGACTAGTAAAAAAATTCAAATTTTTGGGTGCTGGGCACGTATTGGCCGACACTAGGTACATTTTTCCTATTCTAATGTAAATTTTTTTATTTTGGTACACTGATGGCAGGAACCAAAGATGTAAAAAAAAAAATTGGGTGCTGGTCATGTAATGGCCGGTACCAAATTTATCATATATATATAGGTATTTTATCTTCCAATTGAGTTTTTGTTTGCTTTTTCTTTGTTTTATTAGTTGAAAAGTGAGATTAAAAATTTTAGTTTTTTCTTTGTCAAGAAGGAAACAAAAAAATTTTAAGATAAGTTCCCAAATTTTGTTTGTTTATGTTCATTTCGATAGAGAAATAATAAATACAACTGAAGAAAACTGTGTATTTCAAAGGCGAAAAAAATAGGAATAAGATTCAACAAGCGTGTTTTGCTGGCGGATTTAAAACGAAAAATTAGTACAAAGATAGCAACTCGTTGCGGAAAGCAAATGTTGAGAATGTTTTATAAATTTTCGGTTTCAATTGATCCACTCAAGTTCTCAGAAATGGAGCTTGAAGATGATGATGATTTAGGGACAATTATAACAATTTATTGCCCCCTTAAGATAGAAAATCCCAGCCCAGTTGAGTTATTCGCGGAGATAGCTAAACCGGATCCCATTCAAGTTGTAATTCCAGCAAGCCAACACTTTGGAATTGATTTTGATCTTAACGTCTCCTGGGAAGATCAGTCGGGTTTTGGACGGTCAATGCCAACTCTTGAAAATCCAAACACCAGTGGATGTTCGTATAACATCCCTAACCCGTGTCCTCGTCTAGAGATCCATCCAGAGGTGTTGGCCACCATAGAAGATGGTGATGAAGGGTTCAATAATGATGATCAGTCCCACCGTGATCCCAACGATGCTTTCAGTGACCTCGATTTGGATGACATCCCTGAAAACATAGACGAGGAAGGGCCGGTGGAGGGTGAAAATGCAAACCCCCATTCAGCCGGGAACACGAGCCCTGGTATAGTTATAAGAAATAATCCAAGGTCCTTCATGACCGACGTGGATCCTGATATGGCTCTTATACGCGAGTTCCCGGAATATACAAATATTGTGCCGACTCACCTACTTGATGATAAATTCGACGATAAAGAGTTGTTTATAAGACAAAAATTCGATAACAAAAAAGACTGTTTACATGCTATAAAACAACTTAGCTTGAAGTTAGGTGTGGATTATAAAGTAACGAAGTCGACGCAACCTTTGTACATGAGAGAATGTTGGAAAGCGTCAAGTGGTTGTAAATGGCGTGTCCGAGCCGCATTAATGCTGCGAACACAAATGTGGATGATAAGGAAACTAGAAGGTCCATAAACATGCACGTCCGCTCGTATGTCGCAAGACCATGGAAAGTTAGATGCAAAAACTATATGCAACTGCATCATCCCTTTGGTGAAAGAGTCACACACCATTCAGGAGTCGGTATTTATTGCGGACATGCAAGCTTGATTCAAGTATAAAGTGTCGTACCGAAAGGTATGGTAGGCAAAGCAAATGGCAATATGAGATTTGTATAGTGATTGGGATGTGTCATACAACGAGCTTTAAGGGTAGATAGCCGAGATGCAGAAGTATATGCCCAGGACAGTGACTGATTTGCAAACACTGACGTATAAAGGCCCGAACGGGGAGATACAATTAGGGAAACGAGTTTTTCACCAATTGTTTTGGACGTTTGAGCCGTGTGTTAGGGCCTTCCCTCACTGCAAGCCGATGGCGCAGGTGGACAGGACATGGTTGAAGGCAAATACACGCAAATACTCCTGATTGCTGTTGTACAAGACGGCAACCGAAATGTACTTCTGATCGCTTTCGCCATCGTGGAGTGTGAGTGCTTCAAGTCTTGAGAATTTTTCCTCAGAAATCTGTAGAGGCACGTTGTCAGAGAAAACAATATTTGCCTTATATCAGATAGATCGAAAGGATTACTTGCTACGATAAGGCGATAGGGGGTTTCATAGAGGTCTGTTTATTGCATCCGGCAAATCGCAGCAAACTTCCTGTGCAAGGTGCACGGCATCGCCGATGGTGGCATCCGGACCGTTACACGCTAGCGTCGGGGACGTCGCCGAGATTGCGAAAATTTTAATTTTTATCTGTAAATTTTTACTTTATGTTTAAATTATTCTGTCAATACTTATTTTATTTTTTTAATTATTTTGTTTTTAATATTAATTTAATTTCTCTAAAATAATTATTCATTTGAATAAATGATTTCGAAATATTTAAAATAATAATAATTCGAATAAGTAATAGTACACGACAAATTAAATTTACATACACAATAAAATACAATCATTCTATAATATTAATACAAACAAAAATATAGAATTCAAACAAAAATAATACGCACTAGATTAAATTTAAACACCCAACGAACTACAAACAGATGGGTAAAATTAATGCACGAAAATTTTAAATTCAAACTACATATATTACAGATTAAATTAAATTTACAGATACAAAAAAATACAAACATTCTAAGAAATTAATACACCAAAATATAAAAATGAAATCTTAAATCCTAAACAACTATATTAAATTTAAAGATATAAAAAAATACAAACATTTTAAAGAAATAATACAATTATTTTTATTAGTAGTTTCTTCACAATTAATCGTATTCTGCTTGAATCACGTATACGTTGCATCAGTACAGGATAATTGGATAGCTGAAACGGTCAGGAAAATTAAAAAGAAATAGAAAACCAGTTGCATAAACCAAGAGAAAATATAACTTCCTAAAAGCTCCAAACCCTTTCTTCTTCCATTGTCCCTTGAGATACCTTTGCGGAATAAACGATAAGTCTTTTTCAAATCTGGCATTAGCACCCCACTTATAAGTTGCGGAATAAACGCTATTGCACCATAGATAATGTTCATCTGTTTTGGACATCTCGATTAGCCATCTATGCCGCAGAAAGTCATCCAACCCTTAATAGCATAACCTTTAGGGTGGACATGACAATATATAATTCAACTCCGTTAAAACATAACAGTATATAATTCAACCCCGAAATTCTGTTGTACACTATGAAAAACTCCCATCTACAATCCACTACAAAAAACTCATTTGATGATATACAATAAAACACTCTCATTTGATGCCTCTCTCAAAAATATATTTTATTATCCATTTACACTATCAGAACCCAAACCACCCACTATATATATAAGGTTTGGTGTCGACTATTACATGGCCTGCACCAAAATTTTTATTTTTATTTTACTAGTCTGGTGCTGGCCATTAGAAAGCCAAAAAAAAAATTACATTTGAACACGAAAAAAATACCTGGTGACGGCCATCTACACACCAGCACAAAAAAAAAAAAAGATTTACTACTTTGGTGCTGGCCATTAGAGGGCTAGAACCAAATTTATTTTTACTAGTTTGGTGTCCGCTATTAGAAGGCCAAAACCAAAAAAAAATTGCATTGGGATATGAAAAAAGTACCTGGTGCTCTATAGGCCAGCAATAAAAAAAAATTTACTAGTCTGGTGCCGGCTATTAAAAGGCCAGAACAACAAAAAAAATTACATTGGGACACGAAAAAAGTACCTGGTGCCAGCCACCTACAGGCCCGCACCAAAAAAAAAATTTTTTTGCTACCCTGGTGCTGGCCATTAGAAGGCCAGAACCATTTTTTTTTAAATACTAGTATTTTTGTAGACCAGTAAAATACGATTTAAAAAAAAATACCCTGGTGCCGGCCATTGGACTTCCAGAGTCAAAAAAATCAATTTTTTAAAGTCTGACACAATCATTAGGCAATCATGGGGCCAAAACACTAGGTGGTGCCGGCCATTGGGTTCCCAAAACCCATTCTACTGTTCATTTCAGGTCATTTTGGTGATTGTTTTTTAACCTGGGTTATTTTTGTAAATATCAAAATTTTTTGGGTCAGTTTGGTAAAATAGCCTACAAAGAAGGTTAGAGAAGTTCAGTGACAAGTCTTACCTAAAATCAAAGAGCCCATAAGCTCACCCCTAAAGAAAAAGCTCGAAGGCTGAACCCTTGAAAACAAAGTTGAATCGGGTAACACCATCAAGGGGATTATAAAAAGAAGTCGCAATTGAGGTACGCCACTAGCACCATTAAGAAAAACCACCAAATCCACCTTGATAAAGTAAGCGGAAACAAGATCGAAGTCAATAGCCAACATCGTAATGCCAAGAAACGAGTGAAGGGGGAGTCCAACCTATAGGCAGAGCTGATTATCGCTCGAGCCAACCGACCCCATGGCCACGTAGTGATTCCTGGTCTATATCCAACACAATCCCGCTCGATCAAGCTTTCCCTAATCGATACATCATAACTAAAACACCCCAAACCCGGCCCACGAGCCTTGACCGGATCTGGTATGTTTCTCAAGTAAAACAGTTCAGAATTTGTTTGTTTACTTTGGAAAATTTGAGTGATTTTGGAAGAAAACTTGTTTTGTGTTGGGTTCAATTGAAAATCTTGTTCTTTTTGAAATCAGGGATTTATTAAAATCTTGTTTTTATATTCCAAAACCACAAGTCGAAAGATATGCCGAATTTGTTTTAGGTTTCACCTTTAAATTGGAAACCATCTGTTTTTAGATGTCAAAACATTTAACGTTTATTTTAAAAAAACAATTTAGATAACCTTTGATTTAAAAATAATGATATCGTGATAAAAATAAATAAAAGCAAGCATAAAACAGTCTCATACTATGGCCTTATTACATCAAAAAAAAAACAAAACCCGAAATAAATCCAAAATTCTTAAAATATAAAAGTCCAAAATAAGATAAATCTAAGTTGAGCATGGCCACTACTAAGCTTCTGCCGACCCGGTCCATTTACTGAGCGTCACCTGAAAAATATCCCACAAGGGGGTGAGTCAAACAGACTCAGTGTATAACAACCAACACTAAGTCTTAACAATTCAGGCATATCATATCATATCATACATATACATAACAGATAAAGACAATGATGCAAACCCGAACCCAAGCCTAGATAACCATCCACTACACATCACCCGTACCAACCATCACACCGTGGGGACTACTAAGTCGACCCTCCATCCGCTACACATCATCGAAGGCAGTCACTGCAGACGACATGCTCATTGCCCTTATAAATTTTGTGGCATAGCCACCAGATAATTATTTTGTGACAAAAGTCACCACATTCAGATTTCATGACATAAGTCACCACATTCAGATATTGTGGTATAAAACCACCAAATCACTTCCCCCTTTTATAATCACCCATACGCCCCATGTCATACAAATCATGCAAAGATTATGTCACATTCTTTATTTCACATTCTTAGCAGTATTCACCTATGTGTCATAATAGTTATTCGTAACATTGTTAATGTAGTTTTAGAGAATAACGTACCTGAATATGCCGTACCATTGAATGGTACCTTAAACCATATCTTTCGCATTCTTATTAACACTTATATTAAATTAATGCCATAAATCTATTAAGAGATAGTGTAGGGTACACACCTGGTATACTTATCGAGTCCACTTCAAATCCTGAAAATCCGGTCTAATGCTTTAGATCTCAAGTTCCTACATTCGGCCAACACCTAGTATTTTAGCAAAAGCCTATTCGGCTATACAATCAAATCTCGAAGGATCACTGTAACCAAAACCCTTACCTTGCTGCCGATTTGATTACTAATCAAATCCCGAAACCTTGTGATGCTCCCTTTTGCAATCGGCCCACTACTACATCACTTAACTAGTTAGTTTTCGGCTTTTGAATAAATAAGAACAGATCTAAGCCACTAAATAGGGCCTTGGCCGAATGTACATGTACACTTACCTTGTGGATCTAAATCCCGAAATGTGCTACTTGATTGGGGTATCTGTCGAAATCACTATGGCATATGTTAGATCCAAATTCTAACATTTAATCATAATGAATGGCCCTTGGCCGAATACATGCCTTACCTTAGATATTGAAATCCTGAAGATCTCCTCCTTATAGTCGACTATAGACAAATCCTGAAACCTCCTTTATAATTTTGACCAAGAGACATAAATGGCATTAGAATCTTGATTTCGGCTTTAAGAAAAGAAATAAAACGACAACAGTTAGATCCTTACCCTTAATATTATAGTCGACTCCACACCTGCTTGACACCACTGAGGGATTCGGCTATAAACTAAGTGTTGATCACAGGTTTCGGCTTTTGATGATCACTAGAAAGATTCGGCTATGGCTCCAAATAGAGATGAAGTCTTCGGCTTGTGAGAGAATCGTGAGAGAAAAGGAAAGAAGAAGAAGTTAAGAAATTTGGCAATGGTGACAAGGAGGATTCGGCTTTTAGGAGAATCAAAAAGAAAAGGGAATGGTTTGCAGAGAGAATTCGGCAGAGGCACAAAAGAGAAGAAAAGAAAGAATAATGGCCTTACCTCCCTCCTTTTTGCCCAATCGGCCAACTCTCCTTCCCCCTATCTCATCCCTTCCTTTTCTCCTATTTTCTCTCCTTTTTGCATATTCAAAATAATTTAAAATAAATCCTCATTTATCTACTACTTTAGCCGAAATTTTAAAAGGATTTAATCCCAACTAAAGCTCATCCCTTTAGTGCCTTAGTACCGTCCACTACCACTCCATCATGCAGCAAAAATAAAACTCTTTTATTTGCTTCCCTTGCAGCTCGAACCTAGGCCTTGCACCCTGCTTGCGGCGTCACATACTGAGGCCCTAAGTGGCGCCTCCAAGCCACTTTACCAAGCTGATTTTTGTGTCATATTTCCCCTACTATTTCTCTTAAGGCCTTATCAGGCTTAGCTCCCTCTTCAAACTTAAAACTGAATATTTTCTAAGGCATTCTTCCTATATTCTAAAGTCCTCAAAATTCACAAAACACATTTATAACACACAAAGGCATGCTACTTCATATAATTAAGCAAGAATGCATAAGCCATAAATCCCAGATGTTACAGTTCTACCCCCTTTAAAATAATTTCGTCCTCGAAATTACCTGGCTAAAATAAGTGAGGGTATTGCTGTCGCATTGCTTCTTCCGGCTCCCACGAAGCTTCTTCCGATCCATGATTACGCCATAACACTTTGACCAAAGGAACTGATTTCCTTCGTAGCACTTTCACATCTTGTTCCAAGATCTGAATCGGCTCTTCCTCATAGGACAAATCTAGACTTAACTCCACCTCTTCAACTGGTACCACATGAGATGGATCCGATCGATAACGACGTAGCATAGAAACATGGAATACATCGTGCATCTGCTTCAACTCCGGAGGCAACTCTAACTGTTATGCCACTGGTCCAACTTGCTTCAATACTCGATAAGGTCCTATAAACCTGGGACTTAGCTTCCCTTTACGACCAAATCTCATCACCTTCTTCCAAGGCGAAACTTTAAGAAACACTTGATCCCCCACATCAAATTCTATTTCCTTCCGTTTAAGATCTGCATACGACTTCTACCTATCAGATGCTTCCTTCAACCGTGCCCGAATTACCTCAACCTTCTCCTCGGATTCTGCCACAATCTCTGGACCCAAAACTCGACGCTCTCCTAATTCTGTCCAACATGTAGGAGTGCAACACTTCCGACCATACAGCGCTTCATACGGTGCCATCCGAAACTGGCCTGATAGCTATTATTATACGTAAATTCCGCTAAAGGCAAATATTCTTCCCAACTTCTTTCGAAGTCTATCACACAACCCCTCAACATATCTTCCAACACTTGGATCACCCGCTCAGACTGGCCGTCCGACTGTGGATGAAATGCCGTAATGAAATCTAATCTGGTCCCTAAAGCCTGATGTAGTGCTTTCCAAAACCAAGACGTAAACCTTGGATCCCTATCTGAGATAATCGATACCGGAACTCCATGCAACCTCACAATTTCCGCCACATATAACTTTTCCAACTTCTGCAAAGAATAATCAACCCGTACTAGAATGAAATGTGCGGATTTTGTCAACCGATCCACTATCACCCATACCGAGTCCTTCATAGTAGGCGTAAGGGGAAGCCCACTAACGAAGTCCATGGTGATTCTCTCCCACTTCCACTGCAGAATCTTGATTGGCTAAAGCAATCCTGACGGAACTTGGTGTTCAGCCTTAACTTGCTGACACGTCAAACACTTACCAACAAATTCTGTAACTTCACTCTTAAGACCAGGCCACCAAAACTGTTCCCTTAGATCTCTGTACAACTTACTACCTCCACGATGCATAGCATAAGGGCTACTATGCGATTCTTGAAGAATCCTCTGCCTTAACTCCTCATTCTTTGGCATACAAACCTTACCCTTGAAACATAATACTCCCTCATCATTAATACCATAATCTTCCATCTCTCCATTTTGTACTTGCTGTAGCTTAGCACTTAAACCCTCATCCACTAACTGACTTTTCTTCACCTCATTCAACCATGTCGGTTTAACTTGCAGCTCTGCCAGCAGACTTCCATCGTCATACAAGCTCAGATATGCAAACATTGCCCTCAGATCTGACACCACTTTCCTACTTAGGGCATCTGCTACCACATTCGCCTTGCCCGGGTGATACTCTATGGAACAATCATAATCCTTCAATAACTCCATCCACCTTCGCTGTCTCAGGTTCAACTCCTTCTGAGTCAACAGATACTTAAGGCTCTTGTGGTCTGTGTAAATCACTGACTTTTCTCCATAAAGATAGTGCCTTCATACCTTAAGAGCGAAGACCACTGCCGTCAATTCCAAGTCATGCGTCGGGTAGTTAACCTCGTGTGGCCTTAATTGTCGAGACGCATAAGTAACTACCTTCCCGTCTTGCATCAATATGCATCCTAATCCTGTATGAGAAGTGTCACAATACACCACGAAATCCTTTCCTGCCTCAGGTTGAATCAAAACTGGAGCTTCCGTCAACACCCTCTTAAGCTTCTCAAAGCTCTCCTGTTGCTTATCCGTCCATACGAAAGGTACTTCCTTCTTCAATAACTTAGTCAAAGGTGCGGCTATCGATGAAAACCCTTCCACAAACCTTCTATAGTAGCCTGCCAATCCCAAGAAACTACGAATCTCAGCCACAGACTTAGGTGGTTTCCAATCAACACCGCCTCAATTTTCCTAGGATCCACCCTTATCCCTTCTGCAGACACCACATGTCCTAAGAACGCAACTTCCTTAAGCCAAAATTCACACTTGCTGAATTTGGCATAAAGCTTTTTCTCCCTCAACACTTGCAACATAATCCGGAGATACTCATCATGCTCCTCCTCAGACTTGGAATACACTAGGATGTCGTCGATGAACACAACGACGAATCGATCCAAGTAAGGTTGAAAAACCCAGTTCATCATATCCTTGAACGCGGCTGAGGCGTTCGTCAACCCGAACGGTATTACCAAGAACTCATAATGCCCGTATCTTGTCCGAAAAGCTGTCTTATGGATATCCGCTTCCTTCACCTTAAGCTGATGATATCCAAACCTTAAGTCTATTTTCGAGAAAACCGCGGCCCCCTTAAGCTGATCGAACAAGTCATCTATCCTTGGCAACGGGTACTTATTCTTGATGGTCAGCTTATTCAACTGACGATAATCTATGCACATACGCATAGTTCCGTCCTTCTTCTTCACAAACAAGATCGGTGCTCCCCATGGAGACACACTGGGTCGAATAAACCCACGATCAAGCAACTCTTGGATCTGAGCCTTGAGCTCATCCAACTCCTTTGGTGCCATTCTATACGGGGCAATTGACACAGGAGCGGTACCAGGCAGCAAATCAATTCCGAATTCCACCTCTCTATCCGGGGGTATTCCAGGCAATTTCTTCGGAAAAACATCCACAAATTCCCTTACGATTCTTACTCCATTAACTCCCTCTTCTTTTGCATCCAACGCACTAACGAAAGCCAAAAATGCCTTGCAACCTTTCCGAACCATCTTATCAGCCTTTAGTGCTGAAACTACGTTAGACAAGTAGTTTCTTCTTTCTCCTATCATAATTACCGCCTCATCCTCCGAGGTCCTAAACTCCATTCGTTTAGCTACACAATCCAATATAGCTCGATGTTCCACTAGCCAATCCATGCCAAGTATGAGATCGAATTCTCCGAAGGGTAGTTCCATTAAGTCGGTAGAGAATACCATTCCTTGAATCTCTAGAGGTACTCTCTGAAAGATCTTATTCACCACTATAGTTTGACCTAATGGGCTTACTACAGTCATCTCCCTATCAGAAAGTTCAGAGGCTATGCCTAGTGTTTCAACTACACTACATGCAACATCAGAATGGGTCGAGCCCACATCAATCAGAGCAAAATAAGGCTTGGCAGCTATAAGGAACGTACTAGTTTTGACGTCCGGTGCGTCTCCATCCTCCCTTCGACGAACCTATACACCAGACCCGGTTGTCTTGCCTCAGTATTACCAACACCTCTGCCTGGTGTTCCACGTCCTCTTCCAACACCATTACCTCTGTTATTCGGACCACGACCCCGCTGAGGCTGATGTCCACCTCTTCCAACTTGATTATAACCCTGACCTGTTGGTCGACTCCCGTCTATCATTATTGGACAGTCCTTAATCATATGATCCTTAGACCCATACCTAAAGCATCCTCCCATTTTCTTCCAACACTCCCCTAAGTGCATCTTCCCACACTGAGTACAAGTACGGTACTGCCCTCCTGAACCAACTTGCTGACCCCGCGGCCCATCAACTCTAGGCCTCTTCTGCACATTCCCAGACGATCCTGATGACCCAAACCTCTCTTTTGTCTATTCCAATCAGAGTTCTGCCTTACAGAGTCTTTAATTACTTCGGCTACCTTAGCCTTCTCCACCAACACAGCAAATTCCTGCTCTTGCTGCGGAGCTATTAATAACCTCAGATTATCTCTCAGTCCGTCCTCAAACCGGATACATCGTTCATGCTCCCTAGCCACTATCCCTCGAGCATACCAACTTAGCCTTAAGAATTCAGCCTCGTACTCTGCTACGGACATATTCCCTTGAACCAGCTCTAGAAATGCCTTCCTCTGCGCATCAATATAATTAGTACCAACATACTTCTTCTGGTATGCCGCCTTAACATAGTTCCAAGTGAGTTCCTCAGCCGTAGCACCATCCCGAACTGTGAACCACCATTGATATGACTCATCGTGGAGAAGCGACACCATTCCTTTCAGCTTCAACTCAGCAGTTAAATCGAGCTCATCCATAATTCGCTCTGTTGCCTCCAACCAATACTCAGCCGTACTGGGTGCCACACCAGATATGCCACGGAATACCTCAGCCCTATTGGCTCGGAGTCGCTCAGGTACAGACTTCCGAACTCCCATACTTCCACCTGCTCCAGCCACCATCTTAAGAACTCGCAAAGACGACTGCGATACAAAGATCATCCCATGCGATCTTGCTGCTCAACACCAACAGCTGGTGGTGGGGGTGGTGGTACCTCATTCTCAGACCCTTGACCCGATCTAACGGGTTCAAATACGGTCATTCTGCCTTGACCACATCCTCGTACATTACAACCACAACCCTTGAGCTCATTTCTACGATCGCGCTTTAATCTGATTATGAAATTTTATGCATTAGTCCTTGTTCCACTAATTATCCGTGAACAATTTTATGAAAAGGAGTTTAGAAGTAGTTCTTTCGATCATTACAAAGTTTCAAGTCTTCTATCCTAGTTCAGAGAAACACATCTATTCAACGATATCTACCACACACATTCACTATTTAAACATTTTTGTCTGTTCCTACCCTAGGGGCATTTTCGTCATTTGTCCTATAGGGGTATTTAGGTAATAAATCAGGGTCAATGTGAAAATCTTAATAAATCAAGGCACTCTGAAATTTCAAAACTCAAGGGTATTTCGAAAATTTTTCCCAAATCAAAGGTGTTGCAGAAATTTCGAAATCGGGGTTATTTTGGTAATTTGTAAGTCAGAGGTATTTTAGTAAATTTTACAAATCAAGGTATCTTGGTATTTCGCAAAATAGGGATTTTTGATAGTTTGCAAAGTAAGAACATTCTAGTAAAATTCGAGGGTAGTATGGTAATTTTAGAAACCAAGGGTATTTTAGTAATTTTACCACTAGGGGCATTTGAGTAATTTTGTAAATCGGAAATATTTTGAAAAATTTTCAAAATAATTTTTGCTACAATTTAAAGGGGTAATTTGGTGATTTTAAAACTGAAGTTTTTATAGAAATACGGCTAATCCCTTTCGGGTTTTAGTTATTGAGTTTAGCCCGTGAATAAATCCTCTTGGTTAAGGTGAACCGTCACTACGCACCAGGTAGGATTCGAGCGAAGAGGAGGTGAGTCACTAGGACTGCTTAAATACCAGGCTCTTCTTGAATCCAATCCTAGACATGCGCACAATGGTTGCCACACCCTAACTCGGTGACTTAGCCACAGGTTTGTTTAATTAGGCATTAAAGTTTTATGTAATTCTTATGTTGGGGTAAACTAATCCTAGGGTTCCAGAACTTACAATATACTAGTCTACATTCCCGTTTATACCCACATATATAACATACAATAAATCACACAATAGTTAGGGGTACTTACCTGGTGGACTTCGGGTCGGAGACTTAGGTGCCATGCCAGAAAACCTGCTCATTTCACCAAAATTCATTTAGGGCTCGATTTTGAAAATGTTATGGGCTTTAAACCCAAGGCCGAGAGTTTAAAACTGGGCTCTGATACCAAGCTGAAACACCCCAAACCCGGCCCACGAGCCTTGACCGGATCTGGTATGTTCCTCGAGTAAAACAGTTCAGAATTTGTTTGTTTACTTTGGAAAATTTGAGTGATTTTGGAAGAAAACTTGTTTTGTGTTGGGTTCAATTGAAAATCTTATTCTTTTTGAAATCAGGGATTTATTAAAATCTTGTTTTTATATTCCAAAACCACAAGTCGAAAGATATGTCGAATTTGTTTTAGGTTTCACCTTTAAATTGGAAATCATCTGTTTTTAGATGTCAAAACATTTAACGTTTATTTTAAAAAAACAATTTAGATAACCTTTGATTTAACAATAATAATATCGTGATAAAAATAAATAAAAGCAAGCATAAAACAGTCTCATACTATGGCCTTATTACATAAAAAAAACAAAATCCGAAATAAATCCAAAATTCTTAAAATATAAAAGCCCAAAATAAGATAAATCTAAGCTGAGCATGGCCACCACTAAGCTTCTGCCGACCCGGTCCATTTACTGAGCGTCACCTGAAAAATATCCCACAACGGGGTAAGTCAAACAGACTCAGTGTATAACAACTAACACTAAGTCTTAACAATTCAGGCATATCATATCATATCATACATATACATAACAGATAGAGACAATGATGCAAACCCGAACCCAAGCCTAGATAACCATCCGCTACACATCACCCGTACTAACCATCACATCGTGGGGACTACTAAGTCGACCCTCCATCCGCTACACATCATCGAAGGCAGTCGCTGCAGACGACGTGCTCATCGCCCTTATAAATTTTGTGGCATAGCCACCAGATAATTATTTTGTGACAAAAGTCACCACATTCAGATTTCATGACATAAGTCACCACATTCAGATATTGTGGTATAAAACCACCAAATCACTTCCCCTTTTATAATCACCCATATGCCCCATGTCATACAAATCATGCAAAGATTATGTCACATTCTTTATTTCACATTCTTAGCAGTATTCACCTATGTGTCATAACAGGTATTCGTAACATTGTTAATGTAGTTTTAGAGAATAACGTACCTGAATATGCCGTACCATTGAATGGTACCTTAAACCATATCTTTCACATTCTTATTAACACTTATATTAAATTAATGCCATAAATCTATTAAGAGATAGTGTGGGGTACACACCTGGTATACTTATCGAGTTCACTTCAAATCCCAAAAATCTGATCTAATGCTTTAGATCTCAAGTTCCTACATTCGGCCAACACCTAGTATTTTAGCAAAAGCCTATTCGGCTATACAATCAAATCTCGAAGGATCACTGTAACCAAAACCCTTACCTTTTTGCGATTTGATTACTAATCAAATCCGAAACCTTGTGATGCTCCCTTTTGCAATCGGCCCACTACTACATCACTTAACTAGTTAGTTTCCGGCTTTTGAATAAATAAGAACAGATCTAAGCCACTAAATAGGGCCTTGGCCGAATGTACATGTACACTTACCTTGTGGATCTAAATCCCGAAATGTGCTACTTGATTGGGGTATCTGTCGAAATCACTATGGCATATGTTAGATCCAAATTCTAACATTTAATCATAATGAATGGCCCTTGGCCGAATACATGCCTTACCTTAGATATTGAAATCCTGAAGATCTCCTCCTTATAGTCGACTATAGACAAATCCCGAAACCTACTTTATAATTTCGACCAAGAGACATAAATAGCATTAGAATCTTGATTTCGACTTTAAGAAAAGAAATAAAACGACAACAGTTGGATCCTTACCCTTAATATTGTAGTCGACTGCACACCTGCTTGACACCACTGAGGGATTCGGCTATAAACTAAGTGTTAATCACAGGTTTCGGCTTTTGATGATCACTAGAAAGATTCGGCTATGGCTCCAAATAGAGATGAAGTCTTCGGCTTGTGAGAGAATCGTGAGAGAAAAGGAAAGAAGAAGAAGTTAAGAAATTCGGCAATGGTGACAAGGAGGATTCAGCTTTTAGGAGAATCAAAAACAAAAGGGAATGGTTTGCAGAGAGAATTTGGCAGAGGCACAAAAGAGAATAAAAGAAAGAATAATGGCCTTACCTCCCTCCTTTTTGCCGAAAATACTACCAAAAGAGCCCCCCAATCGGCCAACTCTCCTTCCCCCTATCTCATCCCTTCCTTTTCTCCTATTTTCTCTCCTTTTTGCATATTCAAAATAATTTAAAATAAATCCTCATTTATCTACTACTTTAGCCGAAATTTTAAAAGGATTTAATCCCAACTAAAGCTCATCCCTTTAGTGCCTTAGTGCCGTCCACTACCACTCCATCATGCAGCAAAAATAAAACTCTTTTATTTGCTTCCATTGCAGCTCGAACCTAGGCCTTGCACCCTGCTTGTGGAGTCACATACTGAGGCCCTAAGTGGCGCCTCCAAGCCACTTTACCAAGCTGATTTTTGTGTCATATTTCCCCTACTATTTCTCTTAAGGCCTTATCAGGCTTAGCTCCCTCTTCAAACTTAAAACTGAATATTTTCTAAGGCATTCTTCCTACATTCTAAAGTCCTCAAAATTCACAAAACACATTTATAACACACAAAGGCATGCTACTTCATATAATTAAGCAAGAATGCATAAGCCATAAATCCCGGATGTTATAATAACAACAATAAAGGAAGAAACATAAAATAGTCCTAATAAAAGCATACACAACACATGTCGACTGTTTCTCCAGCTAGTCGGAGGGAATGGGCTATCGAAAAAATCCAACTAGTCATATACGGTGACGGAATGGCGATAGTGGAGGCCCATTGGCCAAGAAACATTGAACAACCATACGAATAGCCAAAGAAAATGGGTCGGGGAAATCGGGGAAGGAGAATCATGGAAGCTCCCACTTTCCCTCACCTTAGTCAACGACCAGACCAAAGAGGTGACAAGAACCAAACATCATCTAAACAAAAAAGGGCAGCAAAGCTTGGATAGAGAAGAGCCACCATGAAAAAGGGAGGAAATGAAAAAAGAGACGAAAAGGGGGTAAGCAACACCGGCCAAGCGACGGGATGGCCACTCATGCACTGGAGGAACTAGGAATCTCAAGCGGTGCACGTTTGAAGAGAGAGAGAGAGAGAGAAAGAGAGAGAGAGAGAGAGAGAAACAAAATACTAGTTGATTGGTTTTTTGGTAAAGTCGGTACAAGTTGAATAGTTAATCTTTATTAAGGGAAAGTGCTTTTGAGGAGTACTTTTTGAAAAATTTGGTTTAAAATTTGAGTGTTTAGCATTACAGTCAAAAAGTGCTTTTGAGAAATAAAATGTTCATTTTAGACATGTTATATTAAGTAATAAATATACATTTAAATAATGTTCAAATTAGTTAATATTATTATATGAATATAAAAAAATTTATTATAACTTGTTAATATTTTAATATATGAAATATAAATTTTAAATATTTTTAAGCAATAAATATTATTTTTTATAAAATTTAATTAGAATATATAAACTATATTTTAAATACTTAAATATAACCATTAAATATTTGTAATTAGATATCAGCACATTTGTATTATTTTAAAAAATATTTTTTTATCTTTAATTAATGATTTTAACACATTTGTAATTAAGCACCAGGAAAAAAAAGAAGAAGAGAAAGTACTATGTTATTAGAGGGGTAAAAAAGAATTAAGTACTAAAAGTGCTTTTAGAAGAGGAAAAGCTAAAAATTTTAGCTTTTTTTTTTCAGAAGTGTTTTTCAAAAGCCAAAAATTTTAGCCAAAAGTAACTTGTTTAGCATAACTTTTCTTCCAAAAGTACTTTTTACTAAACAAACCCTAATTAAAGATATGATGATAAATTTAGCTCACAATATTATTATTTTTTGGTCGTAAGTACTTTTTATTGTTTTGTGTTTTTTACCTCTAAATTTTACTCAAATTATTTTTTCCTAGATAAAAAAGTTAACTGAATTATTAAAACTTTAACAAGACATGATAGTCTACGTGATAATCCACATTTACTTCATTGTTGACATTGATAATCATTTTTAAAAAATTTAAGAATTTCTTTTATTAATTTTTATGAAATACATACAAATTATCACATGGACTGTTTAGGGTAATTGAGAGTAGTTTATTGTAATGCGATATTATTGCAAGAAAACCCAAATAGGAGATTAAACACCTCTAGAACCTGAATAGATTAAACTCATTGCAGATGGTGCGAATGAGAATAGATTAAAAAAATGGATTAAAAAAATTATTAGAATGAACTTAATTGTTTTATATAACTAATGACATAGATTAATATAATATAAACTATTTAATATTTTGATATACAAATAAGTTATATTTACATAAAATAATGAAAAACATTATACACATAAATTATGAAATCTATTTTTCATTAATTTTAAAATAAAGTAGTGTGATGATTTTTATGGGGACAATGAGTGAGTGTTTGTTGTGTTCCAAAAAGACAATGTTCCATAAATGTTGCTTTGTTCCATCTGCTATGTGCATTCTGATTTTTTATTGTGAGAGGGAATGAAGATTTAGTACATTTAGTCAGACAACAATTTTTATAGTCCCCATGAGATAAATACTACTATTTGCCATTAAGGACAAAAGAATTGTTCTTTTTCTTTTTTCTTTTTTTTTCAAGCAACATGGGTTTGTTTTTTATCCATGTGTTTATAAATAAAAGGTTTATTTCATAATTGGGCCCCTAAAGTATACCTCTTTTCTTATTTTGGTACTTAAACTTTTTTATCTCAATTTGGTACTTAAAATACACTCACTTCTCAATTTGATACCTAAAGGATACCTCCATTATATTTTTTAGCCCTTTTTTGACAAGCCTGTTAAAATTTTTTTCTTATAACCAATCACAAAGCACTATATGACATATTTATATAAAAAAAACAAATACTTTATTTTATTAAATGTATATATACATTAAAAAATATAAAATTAAAATAAAATAAAATAATATATATAACATCTAGAAAATATATATAATTTATAAAAAAATTATAAAATAAAATTTACAAAAAACACGATAATTGAAAAGAAATTAGTTGAAATTAATAATTACAAAAAATGTAAAAAATTATAAAATTATAAAAAAATTGTAATTTTTTAAAAAAAGGTTTAAAAATAAATTTTTTTATAAACTTTTAAAATATATACTTATAAAATTCTAAAAAGGCATTTAAATTTCAAGTATCTTTTTGCAACTACTAGAAATTTAAACACTTTTTTTAAAAAAAAATTATAACATTTTTAAATTTTTAATTAAAATAAGATTTTCCTAATATTTAAATCCCCGACAATGATACCAAAAACTTGATGACCACTAAACTAACTAATAAATTGATAAGTCATGTGCACCTATCAATTAATAGTATAGCTATGGTGAGCACAGATATTATTCTCTTAGGGACTACAAATACTAGAAATTATCACCTTTCTATTATTTAACCTAATAATTCAAAGGATTGTTTAAAAATAAAATAAGCTATCTAAATTAACTAATGAATGCACCAAAGAATAAAGCATAAAAACAATCAAGTATCAACAAAGTGACAAAACAATACATAGGTAAGAATCCACTTAAATTTCATCTATAATTCTCAATCTAATTTATGCAATTTTTTTCTTAGCTCTTTAATTCGTAGAAATCCTTAATTTATGCTAATATCTCTTTCGAGCAAAAGAGCAACTAACTCTAGGTTGATTAATTGAAATTTGTTTCTAATTAAAACCCCTATTATTGTATTAATTCGCTCTATGGATCCCCCTATTAAATTTATGTCGTTCTATTTATAAGATTGCACATAACTCCATTTAATTATGCGGGATCTAATCTCAAAAGGGTCTATTCAACCTCAAACTTAAGCACATCAAACATGGACCAACACTCTACAAGTATCAACCCAAGAACAATTAAGCATTCATTATTGAAAACAAAGAAAGTATGGTTTTATGGCATAAAACTAGAAATCAAACAATAGAATCCATCCTAGGTTTCATCACCTCTAAGTATTAAGAGAATTAGTTCATACTTGCAAAAATAAACACAAAAAATACAATATGACTACTAAAATAAAAGAAATCCATGATAATTCCCTTGGAAATCAGCTTGGAATCTTGAATTTTGATGGAGAACAGCTTGGAAATTGACTTCAATGGTGTTATTTGGGTAGTTTTTGTGCTATCTCTTGATGGTTGCTTATTCCCTCATTTATTTTCTTATCTATGCCTTCTTAAAGTGTCAAAAAACCCTAAAAATTGCAACTTTCAATTGTTAGCATACATGGTTCCTGAGATCGACATGCCTTAGGTATACGCTCGTGTGATATGCTCATGTGAACCTCTGCTGCCTGTGTTCAACTTCCAGACTGCTCCAATGTTCTAATTTTCACCCGTTTTTCACTCTTATTTCTCTCAGGTGCTCTATTAAGCATTAAAACATGAATATAAAGGATTAGGAGTATATAATTCACAATTAACACCACATAATCACCCAAAAATACACTAAGAATGAGGCTAAAATATGTTACTTTTGGCACTTATCAATGAGTATTATGTTAAATAACACACAAATTTCAAAATCATAGATGAAAGATAGATATTACTATATCAAGGTGTTTGGTTGTTGAGAATTATGATATTTATTTCTATGGTTATATTGTGTTTGCTATGAAGTAAAACATTCGTGTTATTTATGAATGTACATTTTTACCCTTATATGTATTAACCATTTTTTTTCCTTTGTAATATGGGTTAAATCTATCATCTATGAGGCTTTTACATGTGAGAATTTTTTTTAAAAAAAAACACACACAAATTTAGAATATATACTCTAATTTTTTTTATTAAAAAAATAGTATTCATGTGGAAATAGTTAACTTGGTTTTCAACTAAATCAAGAGTGAGTTATAGAATACATACCAGTAATTGAGAATTAAATACCTCAATGCTTATTATTGAGGAAATTTGAAAAAGAAAAGGAAAAAAAACTCATAATGAGTCATGAACATTGAAAATTTTCGATTAAAAAAATCTAGATATTCATAAATATATCTTATATCACCTGACAAATGATGAAACTTGAACAATTTTTTTTCCTTTGTTTGACAACAGTGGCAGTAGAAGGAGACAAAAAAAATTGGAGAAAATGATCTTTAATACTCAACAATAAAAAATTGTGTAATTTTTAATTTTAGATGAGAGTATTATTGAATAAAAACATAAAAAAAAAGTGTTAACACAAGTGATTAGGGCTGAATGTTTGATCGAATCGAATTGAATGAAAAAAATTTGAGTTAATCAAATTGACGAATCCTATTTTATCATCCTAACTCGATTTGAAATTTTTTCGAATCAAGTCGAGTGAGATGGAATTCAAATCAAATATTTGTTCGAGTTAACTTAAAAAAAATAATTTTGGTTCATTGTAATCACTATCACCCACCGTACTCAAATTTGTCCACCGTAATTAAATTTGTTATTAACTTTCATCTCCTCATAATTTATTTATTAATATTTTATATACAGGTTAGCTTCTTTGCTTGCTTAGGTGCATCAATTATCTTCTGATTCTTGTTACTATGTATTTTGAAATTAAAAAAATAAATTAAATGTAAAAAATGTGATTTTAAAATAAAATTTATCTTAAAATAAAATATAAAATTGATACCAACATAAAATTTTAACACGAATATTTTATAGCATCATCAATAATTCAATTTTAACAAAAATTTATAAAGATTCAATTTAAATGTAAAATTTAATTTAATTATATAAATAGTATATATAAATAAAATTATTACTATTTAGGTTTAGGAATTTTTTTTGGATGATTTTAATTTTTGATTTGCGGCAAAAGGTAAGAAGAAAAAGTTTAGGGGAAAATAAAAAATTTTGGGGGCTGAGAGAGTAAAATTTTGGGGGGAAATAAATGGAGTAAAATTGGGGGGGGGGGGATGAGTTTGGGGTAGAAGGGGTGAGATGGGAGGGGAGAAAAAGTTTTGGGGAGAAAGTGTGAGAGAGTAAAAGTTCTGGGGGAAAGTAAAAAAATTTGAGAGTTTGGGGTAAAAATGTAAAATATTATAGTTTAATATTCAGTTTATTCGAATTATTTGAATTTGAAAATTAAACTCAATTCGAACTCGAAATTCAAAAAAAATTCTAGTTGACTCGAATAATTCAATTAATTTGAATAACTCAATTCGTTTAACTCGAAATTCAATTTTTATTTTTATTTTTCGAGTCGAATCGAGTTTTGCTCACCCTTACAAGTGATATTTAAATATCACCTCCAAGATTGTTTTATTTATCCCCCATCATGTAACAAAAAGTCAAATGAGTATAAAATTTCAAACTTATCAAATAACTTGTTATTTCAAAATTAGATGATACACTAGTATTACGTTAGTATTACCTTTACCAAACGGGTTGTTATTCACTGTTACATGCAAAGAAGAGAGGAAAATAACACAAGAACTATAAAACTTCCCAAGTCCCATGTTGGAATTGGACTAGATTGATCGGACTAATTGAATCGAGAATTGATTAGTATATTAGTCGAAAGCAAAAGGTTAAATGAGTTAAACCGTGAATCAATACGAACGTTGGCAATAAACTCAAAAGCTACAGACGTTGGATGAAATAAAATAAAGCAATTGTATTTTATTCCATTCAAAGTTAGTTTTTTTATGCACCCAATACAATGTATTTATATACTTTCCACATGCTAAATTTAGCATGATTCATCCTAAGAATATATCAACTAAAAATCAGATTTTTTCTATTTATAGAATTTGACAATTTCAAAAATTTGATTTAATCAGTCACTAATTCTGCAATCTTTTTAATTCATCCTCTTTTCTTGCTTCTTGTTCCCATTTAGCCCATTTTGTTTGATTTTCAATTTTGGCACTCCAATTTCATCCCTTATAAGATTTAAGTAAGAAATCATAAGTTTAGTTGTATTCTATTAAAAAATTAACCAAAAAATAGATACATTAAAAGCACAAAATTAACTTACTATCAGTCACCCTACCTCTTTGTCCTTTTTATGAATATCCTTTAGTAGTAGTTGGATTTGGGTGCTAAGGTCTTTTTAGCTATCATCCTAAGTGCCACATGATTCAATTGACTCATTTGTGTTTCATAGATGATTTGCCTCTCTTTTGTAAGGTTAAAGTTGATTCTGTGATGAGTATCCTCTCCACTTTTTACCAGCTTTCTAGGCTTCAACTTAATGCAAGGAAAAGTGAGATATTTGTAACTAGAGTGACTTGTGAGGAACTCAACCTTAGTTCTATTGGTTTTAAAGTTGGGCAACTGCTGGTGCGTTATCTTTGGCATCCCTCTAGTTACAAGAAAGCCTTTTTAGACAGGTTGCTTGCCATTGTTGGAGAGTATCAAATCAAAGATCACAGGTTAGGCTGCAAAACAATTGAGTTTTGCTAGGAGAATGCAGTTGATTCAATCTGTTATTTTTCAGATACAAAACTCCTTGTGCTGGCATTTCATTCTTCCAAAAGGGATTCTTAATAGAACCAATCAAATCTGCTCTCAATTTCTTTTTTGGAAAGGCAACGAGGATCCTGCCAAAGGGGCAAGAGTGAACTGGAAAAGGATTTGCTCTCCTACTGTTGAGGGTGGACTTGAGATGAAGGATCTTAAGAGTTGGAACAAAGCTTGTATATCCAACTCATAAGAAACATCTTAGCAGGTCAGGGATCACTTTAGATTGTTTGGGTCCAAGAGTATATGCTTAAATGCTCCTCTTTTAAGTCAAGTTCAACTGAAATGCAATATCAGGATACTAAAGCTTAGAGAAGACGCTTTGGTTGTGCTGGAAAGCTATGAGCTAGATGGGAGGAAGGTTACTATTTCCGGAATTTGAGAAATAATCAAACCATAGAATGAGAAGATTGCATGGCACAAAACTGTTTGGTGTCCACTTCATGTTCCTAAATATTCATTTGTCTTTTGGATGGAAATCCTTGATCGTCTCCCAACAAAGGATAGGTTGATCAGGTGGGGGATGGGTATAGAGAACCATTGTCTGTTTTGTCATGCTCAGAATGAAACCAAGGATCATCTCTTTGCTGAATGCACAATTGCGAAAAAAGAAATATGTCATGGGAACAAGTTTTGCTTTTGTGCAATGTTCAGAAGACTACGATATATTATTTATCCAAGTTCACTTTGATTTTAGTTCAAATAGTGTTAAATGCCTAAATCTGCTCTATTTATATTGATAGTCGACTGACAGATGCGAATATGTCCAAATGCAACAACCGTTGGCTCCCTTTGGATGAGTGCGCGGTGGCTGAAGTTGCCGACATGCCTTAACAGCACCGTACCCCTCCAAAGGGACCCTTATAAGTAACAAAGATATGCATTCGGGAAACTATAATTGAAAATTATTAAAGAGAAAGACCGAAGAACCGCTAACCAAAAGACTGTAATTGACATCCTTGGTTCAGACCAGAGTTCAGGTGTAATAAGATATACAAGTTAGGCACAATAAGTCTAGGACAGAGGATTCACAAACAATACACGCATGCTTCATTTCATTCGGACCATTGCTAACCATAGCCGGCACAAGTAAAAGCCTCTCGATCTCAACATCATCAATCACCACTCTTCATCGTTATAACAAACATGATTAACCAGATTTGAAGAGCAAAACCGCTTTCTGGTCTAAGTAAAAATAAACAAAGTGGTTCGTCTCGTGAGTAACGTACGAGCCTGCATCAAAATCAAAGAAACAGATGTTTAATGAAACATGGTTTTGTAGCGTAAACAAATTTTCCCTCTGATTTGTTTTCAAATAAGCACAAGAAGATCAGAAAGTAACAAGACTAAAAAGTCAGTACCTGTTTAACACCTAGAACTCGAAGGAAATTTTCATCACGCAAAGAAATCTGAAAGAAAAAGGTTCTAATCTATGCATATAGTACAAGCACTACAACTCCAAATTCACTTTATCAATGACAGCGAAGAAGCCTCTACTAGTATTGAAATGATTAATATAACTAATAACCAAGGAAGTGTAGCACTTTCCATCCAAGTTTATAAGTACGGGTATTTTATCTAGGTTGTCTTCCATTAGAGTCTAGATCAAGGATTATATATCTAGCATACAATCCATAGGATCTGGGATGAACACTAAAGAGTATAATTTGGTTAAAGTACCTGAGCATTCCCAAAATTATAGCAGACTACATTACTTGGCATAAAGAAAAACTAGAGCTGCCTCTTTCAAAATCATTAAACGAGAACACGTGCAAATAAGAGTATATGATACCAATATAAATTGTAATTATGCCACATAAAGAAAGCTCTAACTGAATTAAAATCAAACATAGTATATTTACATATCAGTTGCCTATTTTTTCTTTCATCTTGGAGCAATAATGTGTTCTTTTAGTAATGAGCATCTAACCTAGTAACATCATTCCATCCCATAGACCCCATCCCTTTCCTCAAATCCCTAGTTTTGTGCTCAGGACGTTAAAGCTGAAAGTTCCAAGGTCTAACCACTTTCTTATGCAACAGAAAAACCTATATTACAGATGATATACAGGTTGTAATATAGGTCCCACCTTAATTCCATTAACTATATGAAAACAGCATACCAACAATGCTGTTGGAGGTATTAAATAGGTTATTAAGCACATTGATGAAACAATATTAGCCCCATCGGACTAAATCCACAAATAACCAACTGCCATACTCACATCCCCAATGAAACTGCCTCTAGAAGTCAAGTAAAATAGCAGATTAGGCAGTAATTTGTTCGAAGAGGTGCCACTAGAGCTGAAACCCTTGTTTGAACACAAAAAGTTACTAACCTCCCATTGAAGAACAACATAGAGTTTGAGACCAAAAATTCAAGTAGCCCCATTCACCAAAAGCAATCAATCTAATAAAATTGCATATTGATCTTAACCTAGAAATTACATAGCAATGAAGACAATCCAATCTAACATCTGTACCACTAATGGTAACTAAAATAAATTGAAATTAATCTCTGTTTTTAAGCCTAGATCTGCTATGATTTCAACTATTTCGTAGAAAGTGTTTTCCATAAAATTGAACTTGTTTTTATACCAACATAGATCAAAATAAATCTAAATGGAAAAATGGGTTACCAAAATTGCGACCAACGATGCAATGCCAAGTGGGTCCATGTTTCTTATCGAATTCCTTCTTTATATGCTCGGCTACATCTTTTTCTACATTGTTCTTCTCAAATGCCTAATAAAAAACCCAGAAAAAAAATCACTCAACAAATTTATATTATTTACTAGTAAAAGAAGATCAAATGAACAAAACCCAGAAAACGAATCGAATCGGAAACCATGAAAATCGAGTAAAAATGGAAGATTGAAAAGAAAAATGAGAGAGAGAGAGAGAGAGAGCTAACAGCGATGGCAATATTGACAGCTTCTTTTTGCATGTCGTCTTTCATGTCAGCGCTTTTAATGACGACTTTCTTGGCAGCTAAAGTAGTCGATTCGGCGGTAAGCGCCGGAGCAGGCTTCCGTTCACCGGTTGCCGGCTTCACCGTTAGAGCTCCGCTGACGCTTCTCTTCGCTTCTTCACTGTTCATTTTCTGGGGGTGAGGGGGGTGTTCTTAAAAAATAATAATAAAATTCCAGAGCCAAATAAAGGAAGGAAAAGAGCTAAGAAAAAAGCGAAGCAAAAGAGAAAAAAGACTGAAATTTCTCTCTAATTTCCTATTGCTTGCATCCAGTCATTGTTCTGTTAAAAGTTGATTTTTTTTTATGTAATAGTTGTCGTATTTGAATTTCATCCGTACAAATAATTCATTTTATCATTTTTATTTGGCAGATTCAACCTTTCACCTTTTATCTATTATTCTTGCTTGTAATTCGTTGTTAATTTGGATTAAGGTATGTAATACATTTTATAAAAATATTCATCATAATAAAATATTTTTTTTAAAGTTCCACTGTTAAAACTTATTTTGTGACTAAATTGTTGTAATTATTTGAATATTCTTCTGTTATGTTATGCTTGAAAGTTTTGATTACCTATATTTGCTTAAAAGTTTGTTAAGGAATTACTGATATTTGTATTAAATTTCCATTGTAGTTGTATCATTAAGGTCGAATCTTGCAAAACTTGAATTTGTGGCTCTTGATATTACTGGAAAGAATTATTTATCCTGGATGTTAGATGTTGGAATTCACTTACATGCATAAGGTCTTGGTGAAACTATTAATGAAGGAAATGAAGCTTCTAGCCAGGATAAGGCTAAAGTTATGATATTTCTTCGCCATCACTTGTCATTTGGAATAGTCTAAAAGAAAGATATGACTACAAGAAAACCGTAATACTTTCTAAAGTTCGTTATGATTGATTGCATTTGAGATTGCAAGATTTTAAATTTGTGTGTAAATATAACTCAGCTATGTTTGGAATCACTTATCAGTTGAAATTATATGGAGAGACCATAATTGATGAGGATATGTTAAAAAAAAAAACATACTACACATTTCATGCATATAATGTTGTCCTGCAGACACAATATCATGAAAAAGGTTTTAAGAAATATTTTGAGTTAATATCTTATCTTCTTGTGGTTGAATAAAATAATGAACTTTTAATTAAAAATCATGAGTCACGTCCAATTAGTTCTACTCCATTCCCTAAAGCGAATGTGACATCATATAACAGAAAGGATAAAGACCAAGCTAGCAGTTGTGGTTGAGGACATGATCGTGACCGTGGTCAAGGACATGGATGTGAACGAGGAGGTCTTTCATGAATACCTACCAGAAGTGGGATCATAAGTAAGGAAAGAATGATAAAGATACAACTAGGAAAGTGAAAAGTTTGTGTTATCATTGTAGAGGTAAAAACCATTGATCCCATACTTGTCGTACACCAAAACATCTTGTGGAACTATATCAACAATCGTTGAAGGCTAAAGGGAAGAAAATATAGACAAATTTTGTTTGTGAGAATGGCGAAGATGATTATGCCATCATTCGTACAACTCACTTGGAAGTTGTTGATTTCTTCACCATCCTTGAAGGGAATAATTGATCTTTTAATTTTATTATTATGGTTTTAAAGAATAAGTTTTGTGCTAGTTTGTTATGTTATTAATAACATGGTTATTATATTATGTTTTGAACTATTTACGAAAATTTTATATATTTGAAAATTTATGTGACATTTATTTGTTTTCTTTGAAGAATATGAATACCTCTCAAATTCAATTAGCGATAGATGATGAAGACTTATGCTTAGCATACAATGCAACTACTTATACCATACTTAAGGATAAGAAACAAATGCAAAAAGCTAGTGTGAGTACTATACTAGATAGTACCAAAATCATAGAAGGCTCCAAAAGAGCAAATATATTGTTGCCCGGAGAAATTAAGTTTCAAATTAATGATGCATTATACTCTCTTAAGTCTTAAAGAAATTTGTTGTACGTGTCCTTCGATCCAAATATGGTTGGAAAAGTCACCTACCAGAGACTATTAGTAGAAATCAGAGCTCTCACCTATGGAGGTCTCTCTCTAAATTATGGCCTACTATTCGTGAGAACTTAATTTGGTCTATAGGAGATGGGGCTAATGTTCGGTGTTGGAAAGACCCTTGGATCCCAGGTATGGGCCCTCTAATTTCTAAAATTACATCTTCTTCTAACCTTAATTTGGATTGTTGTGTTAGGGAGATGGTTAATATTGATGGAAGTTGGAATTTAGACTTGTTTCGTGTCTGGGTTCCTGAAGAGGTAATTAATAGGATTACCAGTATTCCTCCTCCTCACCCAGATTCTGGAGCAGATAGAGTGATATGGGCTCATTCAGCAACAGGAATTTTTTCAGTTCGCAGCGCTTATTGGTCATTGAAAGAGGATACATGGCACCCTCATGACGATTATTGGAAGCTACCATGGAAGTACCAAGGTCCCCAGCGGGTAAGAATGTTTCTTTGGTTGGCTTTTAAACAAAGACTCCTTACAAATTTACGAGCGAGCCGGAAGAGGATTAGCCATAGCGACTCTGTCTTACTTGTGGACAAGGTGTTGAAGACTTAAATCACGTTCTCCGAGATTGCATTTGCGAAAGAAGTGTGGGCGCTTGTGATGCCCAAATCGGCTAAAACAAAGGTTTTTCTCTGTTTCCTTAAGAGATTGGCTTATCCTTAACCTTGGTGTTCATGAAAGCTTGCGGGAAGTGGCCTCACAGTCGTGCCTATTTGGGTGATCGCATGGCGTATATGGAAAAATAGGAACTGTTCATCTTTCAGAATATTTCCTGGCCAGCTACTGAAGTAGTGAAAGTCTCCAGCTGTTGGGCTCGGCAATATGAATCACTTCGAGACGTCCATAAGAATACCTATCAAAATTCCGATACTCCCAATAATTCAAATGGCAATTGGGTGTATTTATCCACGGATGGGGCGATGCGAAGCGACTGACCAGGAAACGACTGCGCGGGAGGCGTGGTTCGAGATTATGAAGGAAATTGGATAATGGGCTTCAACCGTTTCTTAGGGGTCTGCTCCTCAACTGAAGCTGAACTCTGGGGCATCATGGATGGCATTCTTATCCTTTTAAACAAAGGATTTAGACGGATCGCCATTGCATCTGATAATCTAGAAGTTGTACAGAACCTATCTGCCTTAAACACAGGAGACTCCGGAATTGCTGTCCTCAGAAGAACTAAGCGCATCATACAATCGGTAGGGGAATGGAATATCAAGTATGTTCCTAGGAATATGAATATGGTAGCCGATTGCCTTGCTAAATTGAGTCGAGGCGGAGGTCAACTCTGAGTTTTTATAGAGCCCCCTAAAGAAACTTTAGATTTGCTTCAAGCTGACAAAGCCAATGGCTGCTTCATGTAATTGACTTTTAATTATCCTTTTTTTTCACCAAAAAAAAAAAAGAAATTTGTCGAGTTTTAAAGATATTCACCATAATAGATATCATATTGAAACAATAAGTGAATGGAATGATGAATATCTTCAAATTACGAGTATAATTCAAGGAAATAAACATATTTTGGAGAAATTGTTTGCACTCGTTGGTATGTACTATATGAAAATTAGTACAATTGAAGCTATTAAGTAGATTTATGAATGCTATTAAGTGGAAGTTCAACCTTTCACCTTTCATCTCTTTGTAACTCCTTTCCTTTTTATGCATTAAAAAAATTAGGAGTCTAATCTTCCTATATATATACTACTTGTGATTAGGATTAAAAATAGTAGAATGCAATAGAAATTCTCATATTCTCATATCCATCTTTTATCTATTATTCTTGTTTATAATATATAATATAATTTTATATTAATATTTATATATTTTATAATTAAAATAAAAAATTATCAGACTTAAAATAATGTATGTCCTTTTTTTTAAAACATATTTTTGTGTTGTTGCAACTTTTGTTATTTGCATATACTTAGTATTTTTCTAATAAATTTCTTCAAAAGACTTCATGAAAATATATATGATGGGTAAATTATTTAATTAATCACTTAATTTTATAAAAATTTTCATTTTGATCACTCAAATAAAAATACTTGCAATTTTAGTCAATGAAAAAAAAAAAGCAATTTGAGTTTAGGAAAAACCCAAAAACCAAATAAATCAGTGTTAGAGATAGTATCGAATATGGAGGTGGTGCAGAGCTTGGTCGATGCGGTGAACCAGATAGCTCCAATCGGTAAGCACTTAAAAATATAACAAAACATATTAGAAGCATACTAAAGTCACTCAAACATGAATAGCAAGAATTATAAAACAATGAAAGAAATCTAAAATATTATTCTATATATTTTAAAATTCTTGATTTCTAGCTTCAAAGAAATTCTCTATATCAAGATTGGTCATATAAACAAGGTCTTCAAAATAATCATTTTGAGCAAAATTAGTCTCTACATCGTCATTTTGATAAGTCGAATTTGTTTCAATATTCTTTTTTTTTTTTATGAAGGCTTAATAAAATTTTACAAGATGTTCAAGCACATGATAGGTTTGCGATCAATGCCCACTCATACCACATTGGTGGCACAAATTTTCAATGTCTTTTGAAGAATTGCTTACACCATCATTTTTTTTTCTTTCTTTCTCTTTTATCTTTCTTTTGGTGGTTATAATAATTTACCATCATGATAATGATAATTATAGTGTCTTCAACCACGTCTATGGCCATGGCCACAATCGCGATCATGATTTTTTTCATTTCTATAATTATTGTGAATTGTTGCATTCACTTTTGAGAATGAAAAAGAACCAATAGGATGACTTTCATGATTTTTCTTACTTTGGTCCTTAAATTTTTTGGCCTAAATCAGGACCTAAAGTTATGTATCATCTAATTGTTCAATCCTTTGGACATTAAAAAAAAAAAAAAGTGGTTGAGATATTCAACTAATTATAACTAGATTTGTTTATGGATTGGGTTACATGTTCAAAATCAAAGGCCTGCTCGAAATTTGGGAGGATTTAGGCAGAAATATTATGTCTGAAAAAAATATTTAGGCAAAAGAATTATGCCCGTTTTGAATATAGGTCGAGCTTGGGCTCGAACATTAAAGCCCAATCTCGGCTTGACTCATTTTCTATGTTTATATTATATTTTATTATATTATAACACATAAAAACTAAATCTATAGTAATATATAATACTATAATGTGAATATTAAAAAAAATTAAGATGTCTATATATAAAATTAAAATAAATGAAAATATTAGATTATTAAATATTAAATTAAAATGATATAAATATTTTTTCCAAGTTAAAAAAAAAGTAATATATTAGCCATATACAAATATAGACGGGCTTAGATAAAATTTTAAAATATATAAAACAAATAGCATCATGTTAGTATGAAGTGCACGTGGACTAAAGGCTAACATAGTTAAAGAAGTTATTGTTTTAGTTAGCATTTCTATTTTAAAAAATAAATTAATTCTTTTCGAAAAGTTAAGATAAAATTTAATTAAAAAAACTAAATTAATAAAAAAAATTATAAACATTAAAGAATAAATTCATTCCTATACTTTCTTTTTAATTTAACTATCTGATAAATTCCATGGGTTTTATGCCTAACATTACCTCTTATCAGTTGTGTTCCTAACATTGCATGTCATAATTTTATATAGTCAACTTTCAGCTGCTGTTATCATCTTTTCCCCTTTTGGTTATATTTAAAGATTTCAATTTATTATTATGATGTTTATTGAAATTGATTGCCATAATATTTATTATTATATCCACCATCTCAATAAATAAAATATGCATTGATTTTCAGAACATTCCAAGAAGAAAAAAAAGAAAAGGTTGTAACTTTGCTTTGAAGGATTGTATTGTAAGGCATGGTGGGGTTGATGGTGTAAATGAGGCAGCTGCAATTGTGGTTGGTATGTTGTTTTCATGGTATCATTAATTATGGTAAATGATAAAGACAAAATGTGATGTCATAAATGATCACCCAATTATGAGGTTAGAGCTGCCTCTTATTTTCTGTTTGGTAGGGAAAGAAAGATCTGGAAGGATGGAAAAGAAAATGTGGGAAAATAAAAAAAACTAAGTTTTAGATGAAAAGATGGTTATTTTATCTGAGGATATATTGATAAATTAAAAAAATTAAATACTGAAAAATTAAGTAATAAGTTTTAAATTATAAAATTTGTTTAAACATAAATATAATATAATCTTAAATGAAATAGAGTAAAAAAAAAAATTGAATTTATTCTCTATTAAGTGATAAGTAGGTCCATATATATTTATCATTTTTTACACTTTATTTGTAGAAAAATTCTATCGGTTAGTTTTCATTGTGAGTTATCAAACATGTTTAAAACATTAGTTGTTAAAAATATTAATTTTCAGTTAATTGAACTTTTTCAACACTTTATCAAATATGTTAGTCTCTGAACTCGTTAACTTTTCTTAACTTAGCTTTTGAATTTTTTTGCCCATATTTGTCTCGAAACTTGGCAAAATTTCTCAATTTAAACCTTTAACTTAGATTCAATTGAAGTGTGATGATGTGATATGTTAAAATTATGCCACGTCATCACTTGATTTTTTAAAATTATGTAAAATATTTAAATATTTAATTTTTTTTAAAAAAATTAAGTGATGATGTGGCGTAATCTCATAATGTTATGTCATCATACTTGAATGAATTCAAGTTTAGGGATGTTATACCTTGTGTGGCAAATCTTGCGAACCTCACAGGGCACCTATAAAGAGCTTGACACATGTTTTCTAATGGAACCAATGATGTCGCAAACCAACAGCTAGTTTGTGAACTAGCAATTGATTTGCAAACCACAACTTGGTGAACTTTAGAACTTTGATACTCTACTAACACAATATGAGGACCACATGGAGACCTAGAGTAATTGATTGCTAGTTGTCCTAACATGTCTCATCCTAATATGTCACATCACCACCACTGCAATGGTATCAAATCAAACTTTCACGTCAACAATCCTAGACACATAGCTAAGTTTGTCTTCCACTATAAAAGGGTCATGCAAACAACTCACGTAGGTCTATTCTTATATACTTCCCACACTGAACCTTTGAACTATCTCCATGAGACAACAAATTCCTTCTGACCTTCATACTCCCTCCTTCTTCATCAAACCAACATTAAGCTGGTGCGTTCAATATACGACTTCTACAATATGTAGCATTGTTCAAATAGTGGAATTCATACCTTAAGAAATGGGAAAATGGCATCTTCTCATTGGCATAACATGATAGATAAAAAGTAAACGCGGTCACGGATCGTTTGACTTTTTGATAAATGACTTAATTACTAGATAGTAATTGATTTTTCATGAAGGAAGATGTAATAGTTACAATGAGATAAAATAAGATCATATTAGGAGAATGGATTTATCCTAAAGAGATTAAGGGTATCCTATGAGGGTAACGCACTTATGACAAGGTCATTGGGCAAGCACTAATCGAGTAGCTTTCATAATGGTATATAATTAGGGAGAGCGAAGTCATGATACTATAATGGAATGACTTCATGACTAAATGAGTTTATAATTAATTAGGATATTATGTATCCATTTCTTGGGTTATGAATTCCATTATTGTGAATGATGCTACATATTGCATGTAACACCCCAAACCCGGCCCAAACACTACAACCGGATCTGGTATGTCACTAAGAAAAATTCTATCAAAACATGTCGTATTTTCAGAAAAGCCCAAATATGTTTTAAATAGAAGATGCTTTAGTAAAGTAAAATCCAAACATAAATACATGCCTTAGTTTAATTAAAGTAAAAACTTTAATGACTTAAAATAATAGAAGCCCATAATAAAACATAATAGCCCATGGCCTTATTACAACGAGATTTGTAGTCCATTAATTAAAAATATAAAATAAAACTTGAGTCTCTTTTTGCCACATCTACATATTCTTCTGCAGGGCCACCTTGCGTTCCTCTCGGCCGGTGCGAATCACTAGGTATCACCGAAATGTTAATTAAAAGGGTGAGTCGCGAGTCGATGTGCAACCCTCATGCACCACTAGAGTTTGGGCCTTAAGTTCATTAAACAAAATAAACAGTGTAATAATCATAATAAAAATTAATAGCAAATAGTATGCAAGGCCCAACTCGTTTGCCTAGGTTTCCATCCGCTACACACCCCCGTACCAACCGTTCACACCATTGGAGATTTCTAGAATCGACCAGCACATTACACACCATGATGGCGGTCATCATGTCGCTTCATCCACATATGATGGCCGAAGCCCTTATAACATATAATGGCCGAAGCCCGTATAACATTTAATGGCCGAAGCCCGTATAACAGTTCACGGTATTAGCCGCTACACATATAATGTATAACTTCCTCCTTTCATCAACCCAACCCATGCAATCACATACAAGCATTTTACTTATAACATTTAAATAGATTATTTACTAACCTAGGGATCCGCTTTTACCCTCCTTGGGCTTTCATCAATAAATCGACATTTCGGCATTTATCATAACATATAAAACATATGAGCATACAATAATAGGCAGATCTAGATGGTGGGGAGGTATTACACACCTGGTTACCGCGAAAATCTACTATCCTTAGCGTAGAGCCTTATTTATCGAATCCCGAAAATCCCTAGGAAACCGTCACCTTCCTACCTTCACTTTTCCACCAAATCGGCACAGGAGACTTTTAATGAGACAGATTCGGCTACTAAAAGCAGAGAGGGAAAATCGACAGGCCTTAAATAAGTGTTTCGGGTTAGATCTGAATGAAAAGAAAGAGTGAAATCGCATAAAATAAAATCCCGAAACTCACCAGATTACTAAAGAGTATGTGGCTTATGGTGCACCTTCGGGAAACAGAAACCTCCCTTGTAGATTCGGCTATGGAGAAGAGAATATGAACAAAAGGAATTCGGCTTTTTGAAAAAGAAAAAGAGAAACTGTAGGGAAGGCTTGGAAATTTCGGCAGAGAATGAGAGAAGAATAGGGTTTCAAAATACCGAAATTGAAGAATACTACTCCCTATTTATAGATAAATTTGGGCATATCATCCACACACAGAGTTGGAATTTTGGCCAACTCTTCCCTTCTCCTGATAGCCTTTATCTTACCTGATAACCCAATCCTTATCTCCTCAAAAAAATAGCCCTCATCTTTTTCTTCATTATCTTCCTATTTATCAAGAAAATAAAAGAATTTTAATCCCTATTTTGTAGCTAGTGTGCCGTCCACTCCTAGGGCTTATAAGTGCCGAATTTTTGTCTTAAAATTTTGGGCTCTAAGTGGCCATACTAGGCCCAAACTCCTTCTCCCTTATGATGCCACCTTATGCCCATTTAAAGCTCCTCAATTCTTTGGGCCACAAGCCCAGCTTGTCACTTAATTAACTATCTACTTAAATTATAAGCTAACACCATGTATTAGCCACCTAACCCAAATTTTTAAAGCCTAATATATCACTTTAAAATACCCAAAGCACTAATTTAAACCCTAATCCATATATTTAATTAAAAAGTCAACCCGATCCTTAAAATCTCAATTTAACATATTAAACTATCACATTAATGCGCAGGCCCACGTTTAGGATGTTACAGTTCTACCCCCCTTAAAATAAATTTCGGCCTCGAAATTTACCTGATCAGAAAAGATAGGCATATTGCTGTCGTATAACCTCCTCCGGTTCCCACGTCGCCTCTTCTGCACCGTGGTTTCTCCACAAGACTTTGACCAAAGGAACGGACTTCCTTCTCAACACTTTTACGTCTCGATCCAAAATTCGTACGGGTTCCTCCTCAAAAGATAAATCTGGCCTTACTTCAATTTTCTCCCACTGGCACTATGTGCGATGGATCAGATCGATAACGTCTCAGCATCGAGACATGGAACACATCATGTATCTGCTCCAACTCTGAAGGCAACTCCAAACGATAAGTCACTGGGCCCACACGTTCTAACACCCTATAAGGCCCAATAAATCGAGGACTTAGCTTACCCTTTCGTCCAAACCTCATTACCTTTTTCCATGGAGAAACCTTCAAGAAGACTTGATCTCCTACTGCGAATTCTACCTCCTTCCGCTTAAGATCCGCATAAGATTTCTGCCGATTAGACGCTTCCTTTAATCGAGCTCGTATTAACTTAACTTTTTCCTCCGTTTTCGAAACTAGTTCAGGACCCAATACCTGACGTTCACCCAACTCCGTCCAACAAGTTGGAGTACGACATCTCCTTCCATATAAGGTTTCATATGGCGCCATTTGAATACTAGCTTGATAACTATTATTGTACGCGAATTCAGCCAAGGGTAAATGCTCTTCCCAACTGCCTCTAAAATCGATGATGCAACCCCTTAGCATATCCTCCAATATCTGAATTACCCTTTCAGACTGACCATCAGTCTGTGGGTGAAAAGCTGTATTGAAGTCTAACCTTGTTCCCATTGCTTGATGAAGAGCCTTCCAAAATCGTGAGGTGAACCTAGGGTCCCTATCCGATATGATCGACACTGGCACACCATGTAATCTTACAACTTCAGCCACGTACAACTTAGCCAACTTTTGCAAAGAGTAGTCGACTCGAACCGGTATGAAGTGAGCAGACTTCGTCAGCCGATCCATAATTACCCAAATTGCATCTTTCTTGGTGGCTATAAGGGGTAACCCACTAACAAAATCCATGGTGATTCTCTCCCATTTCCATTGGGAAATCTTTATAGGCTGCAACAATCCTGAAGGCAACTGATGTTCAGCTTTAACTTGCTGACACGTCAAACACTTTCCCACATATTCCATAACTTCTTGCTTCAAACTAGACCACCAGAACTGTTCTCGCAAATCTTGATACATCTTAACTCCTCTAGGATGCATAGCATAGGGGCTACAATGCGATTCCCGAAGAATCATCTCCCTTAGCTCCTCATCTTTTGGCATACAAACCTTCCCACGGAAACACAAAACTCCATCATTGTTCAGACTATAATCCTCTACTTCACCCTCCTGCACTTGTCGGATTCGAGTACTTAAGACATCATCCAAAAGTTGCTTCTCCTTGATTAGACTTGTCCACATAGGTCTTACTTGTAGTTCAGCTACCAAGCTACCATCCTCATACAAACTAAGATGAGCGAACATCGCCTTTAGGTCTGCTACCACCTTTCTACTCAACGCATCCGCCACCACATTCGCCTTGCCGGGATAGTATTCAATCGAGCAATCATAATCTTTCAAGAGCTCGATCCACCTACGTTGTCGTAAATTTAACTCCTTCTGAGTAAGGAGATACTTCAAACTTTTATGGTCAGTGTAAATTACCGACTTTTCCCGCATGTAGTGCCTCCAAATCTTGAGCAAACACTCACGCGCCAATTCCAAGTCATGCGTAGGGTAGTTCAACTCATGCGGCCTCAACTGGCGAGATGCATACGCCACAACTTTTCCATCCTGCATCAACACACACCCTAAACCTGTGTGTGACGTATCTGATGAGCGATAAATTCTTTTCTGTCTGCATTTGAATTAACATCGTGGCTCAGTCAAAATTCTCTTGACTTCTCAAAGCTCTCTCGTTGTTTGTCGGTCCACACAAAAGATACTCCTTCCTCAACAACTTAGTTAAAGGTGTTTGCTATGGAAGAGAAACCTCAACAAACCTTCGATAATATCTTACAAATTTCTGCCACAAACTTCGGCGATTTCCAATTTAACACAGCTTCTATTTTTCGAGGGTCTACCCTAATTCCCTCTGCGGAAACTACATGCCCTAGAAAAGTCACCTCCTTCAACCAGAACTCACACTTACTAAACTTTGCGTACAGCTGCTTTTCCCTCAGAATTTGCAACACCACTCGAAGTTGTGCGTCATGTTCCTCCTCAGACTTGGAATAAACCAATATATCATCGATAAATACTACGACAAACCGATCAAGGTATGGTTTGAAATACCGGTTCATCATATCCATAAATCTTTCTTGGCGCGTTTCGTCAAACCAAACGGCATTACCAAAAACTCATAATGACCGTAGCGTGTTCGAAATGCCGTCTTATGAATGTCTCCTTCCTTCACCTTTAACTGATGATATCCCGACCTTAAATCAATCTTAGAAAAGACCGAAGCTCCTTTGAGCTGGTCGAACAAATCGTCGATTCTTGGTAATGGGTACTTATTCTTAATTGTCAACTTATTTAGTTGACGATAGTCCAGGCACATACGCATGGATCTGTCTTTCTTTTTCACAAATAGAACCGGTGCTCCCCATGGAGACACACTCGGTCGGATGAATCCTCGATCCAATAGCTCCTGAATCTGAGCTTTGAGCTCCACCAGCTCCTTCGGCGTCATTCGATAAGGAGCAATTGATACCAGAGTTGTACCCGGGAGTAGGTCTATTCCAAACTCCACTTCGCGATCCGGGGGTAATCCAGGCAACTCCTCCAGAAAGATGTCTGCAAAATCCTTGACTGTTCGAACCTCATTGACAATCACCTCTTTAGCATCCAAAGCACTAATAAAAGCTAAAAAGGCGTTACCTCCCTTCCGAATCATCTTAACAGCTTTCAATGCCGACACTACATTGGACAAATAGTTCCTTCTTTCTCCTAACATAACCACCTCCCCGCCTTCTGGGGTATTTAACACCATGCGCTTAATCCCACAATCCAACTTAGCACGATGCTTTGACAACCAATCTATTCCTAGGATAAGATCGAACTCTCCGAATGGCAATTCCATTAAGTCTGCCAGAAACACTACCCCTTGAGTCTCTAAAGGTATATCCTTAAACGGCTTGTCCACTACCTTAGATTGTCCTAAAGGACTAACCACAGTCATCTTTCTAGTATTTGTTTCAGGATCTATACTTAAGGTCTCAGATATCGAACATGCAATATAAGAGTGGGTTGACCCAATATCAATCAAAGCAAGAAAAGCGCTGTCAGCTATAGGAAACGTACTGGTTATGACATCCGGTGCGTCACCATCCTCCTGTCGACGAACTGTATAAACTAGACCCGGCTGCCTAGCCTCTACATTACCTGCACCTCTGCCAGGTGCTCCACGACCTCGACCAGCCCCATTTCCTCCTCTTCCTGCACCACGACCCCTTGGTCCGGGCTGATCACCTCTCCTCACTTGATCAGCACCTCAGCCCGCTGGCTGCCCCCGATCCATCTAGGGACAGTCCTTAATCATATGTTCTGTGGATCCACACTTAAAGCACCCACCTGTCTTCACTCTGCATTCCCCATGATGCGTCTTGCCATATGTAGAACATGCCTATTTCTGACTCGTCGGAGCACGAACTGGCCCATCAGTCCTAGGCCTCTTCTGAAAATTCCCAGATGCTCTTGATAGGCCAAAATTCCTCTTACTCTTACCCCGATCCTTATCCCTTTCTTGTTTCTCCACCCGTTTCACTTCCTCAGCTATTTTAACCTTATCTACCAAAACAGCAAAGATTCTCTCTTGCTGCGGTGCTATCAGAACCCTTAACTCACTCTGCAGTCCATCCTCAAACCGAACACAACGTTCATACTCCGTCACAGAAACTCCGCCTCATATTCAGCCACAAACTTACTTCCTTATACCAAGTTCAAGAATGCCTTCCTTTGGGCATCTATATAGCTGGCCCCGACATACTTCCCCTGAAATGACTCCTTAAAGAAATCCTAGTCAATCCGGTCTGCGGCAGCACCTTCTTTCATTGTTAGCCACCACTGGTAGGCCTCATCTCGGAGGAGCCCCTTTCAACTTTTCCTCTCCCGTGAAGTCTAAGTCATCCATTATGCGCTCAGTCGCTTCCATCCAGTACTCCGCGATGTTAGGGGCTACACCAGAAACTCCCCTAAACACTTCTGCCCCATTGGCCTTAAGCTCGCCTCGCGCGATTTTTGGGCTCCTATGCCCATACTTACTCCGGCAACTCTCTCAAGAACTCGCAACATCGCCTGAGATACAGCATCATCTCCGGGAGCCTCATCCCAAAATTCTCTTCTTCTACGGTGGCGATTCGGCATCTCGTTTCTCGACCGTGGCGGACGCTCGCATGGCACGCGCGGTCATTCTACCCCTACCGCGTCCACGCGGCGGACGTCCTCGACCCTTTGAACTCATTCTTCCGGTTGGCGTTTATCTGATTAAGAGTTTTATGGATTATTAGTTCTTTCCACTGATTTATCGCGAACAGTCTTATGAGTAGTAGTTTTTTTTTTTTAAGAAGTAGTTCTTTCGTAATCATACATACCATACAGTCTCAAGTTCATTCAATCATCAACATTCATGAACTCACGTTCATTACAGAAAAGTGTTATTGTTGTTGTTGTCGTTTTCAATACCCAGGGGTATTTTCGTAATTTTGTCCTACAGGGGTATTTTCGTAATTTTTCAAAATAAGGTCCTTGGTGATTTTGTGAAGTAAGGGTATTTTGGCAATTTTACAGTCCCGGGGGTATTTCAGAAATTTTAAAAATTCGAGGTACTTCAGAAATTTTAAAAATTCGGGGGTACTTCGGTAATTTTGGAAATCCAGGGGTATTTCGGAGATTTTTGAAATCTGGGGGTATTTCAGTAATTTTGGAAATCCGGGGTATTTCAGAGATTTTTGAAACCTGGGGGTATTTTGATAATTTTAGAAATTTGGGGGTATTTCGGAAATTTTTAAAATCTGGAGGAATTTCGGTAATTTTACAAATCAGGGTCATTTTGGTCATTTCGCAAAACAATGGTAATTTGGTAATTTTACAAGTCAGGGTTATTTTGGTCATTTCACAAAACAAGGGCAATTTGGTAATTTTATAAGTCAGGGTCATTTTGGTCATTTCACAAAACAAGGGTAATTTGGTAATTTTTCAAACTTTGATGGGGTCTGTTGTTGTTTTTTTTTCATAAAGCAAAGATATTTTTTTGAAAATTTTACAAAACTTGGGAAATTTTTTTTTAATTAAAAAGATGGTTGATCCATTTCGGGTTTTAATCATAGGGTTTAGCCCATCAACCAGTCATCGTAACTAGGGTGAATAGTCACTACGCACCAGGTAGGATTCTAGTGAAGAGGAGGTGAGTCGCTAGGACTGCTTAAATACCAAGCTCTCCCGAATCCACTCACAGACATGCGTCGCGCCTATTGCCACACCCTAACTCGACTAAGGTGAACAGTCACTACGCACCAGGTAGGATTCCAGCGAAGAGGAGGTGAGTCACTAGGACTGCTTAAGTACCAGGCTCTTCTGGATCCTTCCTAGATATGCGTATGACGGTTACCACACCCTAGTCTTGCGGCTCGTTAACGGGTTTGTTCAGTGAATTTAAGTTTTATGAATTCTTAAGAAGTAGTTTGTACTAAGCCTAAAGCCCGTCAAGTTCTAATTCTAGCTTAGTCTACGTCCCACTAGGCCCACTAAGCCCACATATATAAAGATCACACAATGGTTCGGAGTACTTACCTGGCGGACTTGGGCCGGAGACGCGGGTGCCATGCTGAACTAACAAACCTGTAATCCTTTAAAACATATCTGTTTCAAAAGCTCATTTTTCAGAACACGTTTTGAGCCTAAAAACCTCAGAGCTGAGTTTTGAACCAGGCTCTGATACCAATTTGTAACACCCCAAACCCGGCCCAAACACTACAACCGGATCTGGTATGTCACTAAGAAAAATTCTATCAAAACATGTCGTATTTTCAGAAAAGCCCAAATATGTTTTAAATAGAAGATGCTTTAGTAAAGTAAAATCCAAACTTAAATACATGCCTTAGTTTAATTAAAGTAAAAACTTTAATGACTTAAAATAATAGAAGCCCATAATAAAACATAATAGCCCATGGCCTTATTACAACGAGATTTGTAGTCCATTAATTAAAAATATAAAATAAAACTTGAGTCTCTTTTTGCCACATCTACATATTCTTCTGCACGGCTACCTTGCATTCCTCTCCAGCCCGGTCTGAATCACTAGGTATCACCTGAAATGTTAATTAAAAGGGTGAGTCGCGAGAGTCAGTGTGCAACCCTCATGCACCACTAGAGTTTGGGCCTTAAGTCCATTAAACAAAATAAACAGTGTAATAATCATAATAAAAATTAATAGCAAATAATATGCAAGGCCTAACTCGTTTGCCTAGGTTTCCATCCGCTACACACCCTCGTACCAACCGTTCACACCATTGGAGATTTCTACAATCGACCCACACCGCTACACACACCATGATGGCGGTCATCTTCGCTCATCCACATATGATGGCGAAGCCCTTATAATATATAATGGCGAAGCCCGTATAACATTTAATGGCCGAAGCCCGTATAACAGTTCACGGCATTAGCCGCTACACATATAACGTATAACTTCCTCATTTCATCAACCCAACCCATGCAATCACATACAAGCATTTTACTTATAACATTTAAACAGATTATTTACTAACCTGGGGATCCGCTTTTACCCTCCTTGGGCTTTCATCAATAAACCGACATTTCGGCATTTATCATAACATATAAAACATATGAGCATACAATAATAGGCAGATCTAGATGGTGGGGAGGTATTACACACCTGGTTACCGCGAAAATCTACTATCCTTAGCGTAGAGCCTTATTTATTGAATCCCGAAAAATCCCTAGGAAACGTCACCTTCCTACCTTCGGCTTTTCCACCAAATCGGCACAGGAGACTTTTAATGAGACAGATTCGACTACTAAAAGCGAGAGAGGAAAATCGCAGGCCTTAAATAAGTGTTTCGGGTTAGATCTGAATGAAAAGAAAGAGTGAAATCGCATAGAATAAAATCCTGAAACTCACCAGATTACTAAGGAGTATGTGGCTTATGATGCACCTTCAGGAAACAGAAACCTCCCTTGTAGATTCGGCTATGGAGAAGAGAATATGAACAAAAGGAATTCGGCTTTTTGAAAAAGAAAAAGAGAAACTGTAGGGAAGGCTTGGAAATTTTGGTAGAGAATGAGAGAAGAATAGGGTTTCAAAATACCGAAATTGAAGAATACTACTCCCTATTTATAGATAAATTTGGGCATATCATCCACACACAGAGTTGGAATTTTGGCCAACTCTTCCCTTCTCCTGATAGCCTTTATCGTACCTGATAACCCAATCCTTATCTCCTCAAAAAAATAGCCTTCATCTTTTTCTTCATTATCTTCCTATTTATCAAGAAAATAAAAGAATTTTAATCCCTATTTTGTAGCTAGTGTGCCGTCCACTCCTAGGCCTTGGAAGTGCCAAATTTTTGTCTTAAAATTTTAGGCTCTAAGTGGCCATACTAGGCCCAAACTCCTTCTCCCTTATGATGCCACCTTATGCCCACTTAAAGCTCCTCAATTCTTTGGGCCACAAGCCCAGCTTGTCACTTAATTAACTATCTACTTAAATCATAAGCTAACACCATGTATTAGCCACCTAACCCAAATTTTTAAAGCCTAATATATCACTTTAAAATACCCAAAGCACTAATTTAAACCCTAATCCATATATTTAATTAAAAAGTCAACCCGATCCTTAAAATCTCAATTTAACATATCAAACTATCACATTAATGCGCAGGCCCACGTTTAGGATGTTACATTGCAGAAGTCGTATACCCAACACACCAACTTTCAATTCCTTATCTATTTGAACTCAGGCTTTTACTTATATCAAAGTATACGAGTCATGCATACATAGTCCATCATCCATTTAGGATTAAGGTATGTCTCACTATGAGCGTCACAAGTGAATAAATCTATAAATGGATTCAGGATCTATTCTACTTGGGTCCTATTCGATGTACTGTCAATCCAGTCAGTCACATTTATGTCTCTATTTTCTGGGAGTCATCTGCTTTGATGCCCAAGACAAAGCATCTCTCCGATTGGACTTGATAGACGATATATTATTCTTTCAATTGATTTTCTCATTTCTGATTAGACTAAATACATGTTTAGGTTCATCTACTAATATAAGTTGTCTTTCTATATTACGATTCGACCACGCAATACCGTTTAGTATTAGTTAAACATTAGATAACCAATAAGCTAATATTTGCTTCAATTTTGTTTTGTGTGCAAAAACTATTGAGGACAGTATACAAAGGGTAGTAATGTAATTAATGGATAATTTTATTAAACCAATCTGTTCGAAAAAATATAAGTGTACATAAATAAAAATATTACTCTTACAACACCAGATCCAACAAAAGATTCCTCTAATCAACACATAACACGTGTCTCTAAATATTAAAGATGATGACGGTTTCATTGGAAATCCAACCAACATGTTGTAACACATTGCACGTTTTTCCAAATTCATATTCAACTCAAATGAACAAACAAATAACAATCATTTATCATGGCATAAATTTAAACAATTTAAAAGGTTGAATTTTTCAAAATTCAAATTACATATTTAATTATATATATTTAAACTTAAAATATGAATCCCTATACAATGTATAACACTTCATCATAAACTTCAAGACGCTTTCATCTCAAACACTTATGTTACTATTTTTTCACCAAACTCGTGAAGGTCACTTTATAATCTTCATTCGCCTAGAGGGCAATTGTTATACCTTGTATAGTGAACCTTGCAAACCTCACAGAACATTCATAAGGAGCTTAACACATGTCATCCAATGGAACCAACAATACCATGAACCTGCAACTAGTTCACGAACCATTAATTGGTTCACGAACTACAGCCTAACAAATTTTAGAACTATGCACCTCTGCCAAGGCAATATGAGGACTATCTGGAGACCCAGAATAATTGATTGCTAGTTGTCCTAACATATATCATCCTAAGATATCACATCACTATCGCAGCAATGGTATCAAATCAGACTTCCACGTCAACAATCTTAAGACACAACTAAATTTATCCCCCACTATAAAAGGATCATACCAATAACTCACGTAGGTTTATTCTCATATACTTCCCACACTGAACCTCTAAACTATCTCCATGAGACCAAAAATTATTTCCGACCTTCGTACTCCCTCCTTCATCAAACCAACATCTTATTTCCTTTATTCACCTCATTGATCAACATGGAATTAAATTGGAAAAAATTGTCAAATTTTAAAACTAAAATGAATTGAAAAAAACTTAGAAATCAAAGTGCAAAATAGTATAAATTTAAAAACTAAATCTTACTTCGTTCATTTTATCAACAAACGGTTTAACTGAGACAATAACGATGAAAACCTCATGGAGATGAGAACACAACTTTTAATTGCCCAATTAGACAAGAATTAGTCGTGGCTTGAAGACCCCCTAAATTTTTTAAAAAAAAAAAAACAATCATATCTATTTACAACCAAATCATTCCACTTTTGTCGGACCAATTTTTATTTTTCTTTCTTTTTTAAGCCTTTGTGAAAAAATCTTTTCTCGCACCAAAGAAGAATCTAATGCTAAAATCTATTAACCAGTGCGAACAAATATGCTTTAATTAAATTATACCTTAACTAAAGTGACCCACCGAAGCATGACCCATTGACCTCTACTCTTTCTTCACCTTGTAGGGTGCTCCAAATGTGCAAAGAGATCGTTCATGGGCCTCAACAAAAATGTGCATTAATGAGACAACTTTAGTGAAAATAATATGGAGCATCTTATACTAAAAGTTAAATTCTATTTTATTTTTTTATTTAAAAATTGAGTAAAATTGTTCTTATATGTTAGATTAAAGAGTAAATTGATCTTTTTCTGTTAAGAACTTCATCCATTGCTACTGTCAAAAACTGGTGTAGTTGACGAAATAACTAAACAGTTACATGTAATGTGTCACATGTATCTTATGTTGACGTATAGAAACTATTTTTAATAGTAAAAATGGATGGATTTTTTAATAGAATGACCAATTTGCTCATTGATCTAATGTATAGAGATTAATTTGTCTATTTTCTAAGTAAATGGGACAAAATATAATTCAACTTCTAATATAATAACCTTTATGATATTTTTATTGACAACATTTGAAATTTAATCATTCAACTCAATTTACAGCATTATTATTACAATAATTTAGATATCATATATCTAAATTTACTTAAATACATAATATTATAAACAATTTAATAACGGAATAAAAAACGTCATTGTATAACTTAATAAACCGGTGGTAGGAAAGAACGTAATTTTCAATAAGGAAAAGACCATTCAAGCCAATTGCTTGTCACGTTTGTGGTGAGAAATTAAGGGTTTTTTAAGTTACAAATCAAAACAAATTATTATATTCATAAAATTTATTGAATTTTATTCGATTAAATCAAAAATTGATTAGCCCATCGATTTGATTTTAAATTGAAAATTAATATCGATTAAACTGATAAAAAATCGTCAAAATTATATTTATTAATTATTTTGGATAATTGATAAAATTTTGGTCCAACAAATTATTTTTTAGTCCAATTGTCAAACCCAAACAATGATCTAACATGAATAAAAATAATTAAAAATTGTTAAAAAAATTATTGGTTGCATGAAAGTTCTTAAATTTTACTTTATTATATTTATTAGATAATTTTTCAGAAACATACATATGCCTATCACAAAATAAAATATTTGAATACTACTTCAACCTTTTACTTTACATTTAATTTTATTAAAATAAAATTTAAAGATGTGATTAATTATATAAACTAAAATGTTAAAGATATATGTTGTGGCAAAATGAGCGGAAAATTGAAGAGTGGTACTCGACAATGCTAATTACAGATTATTATTGAGATGGTTAAAAAATTTGTCTCATTTGATTTGGCAATTTAATGAAGATATTATGATCTATCTATGGAATATCAATCATTGGCATTTGGAGATTAGATTGGATTCGAATGAATCAAATCAACTCTTGAAATAAGGAGGATCAACGAGAATCTTCAAGTGAGTGTATTTTAACTCGCATTATATATAATATAGATCAAGCCCATGGATAGTAAAATTTAATTTCTACTTCTTACCAATAAACCAAAGTGTTGTGATCGGCTCTAAAATTGGTTCCTTAATATTTAATGTCGATTGTGTTATCTATGAGATGAGTAACAAAATTTTATGGGTAGTAAGGTATATTGAACTGCTAATTAATAACCTAATCTTAGGATTTGAAATATTCAAATATAATTGTTATTATCTCTATCCTAATTTTTGAATTATTATTTTATCTTATTTATATTTTAAATGTAATCATCTATAAATATAAGTCTCTATCAATAAATCAAGTGGAGTCATTTTATAAGCTTCTCGTTATTTTTATATTAGATGCAATGGTAAAGTAAATTGTAGTTCCAAAAAAAGGAAGTATTTAAACTTTGAAAACAAAATTGTTGAAATGTACATATACGATTTAGGATATTGTTTGAATTTTACTTATTAATGGGTCCTCTAGTATTCGATCGTGTCCAGTCAAATCAAGTCAAAAAATTTCGAGTTAGTCGAGTTGACGAGTCCTATTTTAGCAACCGAATTCAATTTGAATTTTTTCGAATCGGATCAAATCGAGACAAAATTTTTCGAGTCGAGTTAACGAATCATATTATTTATACTCAATGTTGCGTTTACATGAACCAATTATTTAGCTAGTAAACGAAGTATAAAATTATTTAACTACATAAACAACATAATGGTTTTGCTTTTTAACTTAATGGTTTTGACTTTTAACTTTAGAAAATATAAACATTTATCAAAATGGCGTAGTTTTACCTTTTCTTCTTATTCGGATTTTCGGATAACTCAAATTGTGTAATTCATATTTGAGTTAAACCGAAAAACTTAATTTTTCATTCGAGTTGATCCAAATAACTTGATTAACTCAAATAACTCGAACTATTTAATGCAAATTTTAAAAATTTTATCAAGTTTTTTAAATGGAATCGAATTTTGCTCGCCCTTAATCCTCTATAATATTATTGTTTGTGGGATATTTCTAAATTTGTCACATATCCTACATAAATTACATAATTTAATTAACACAGGTGATGAACAAATTTGTAGTTTCCCTTATCTTATATGCTTGCAAGTTGCAATAGTTATACATATTTTTTATTTTATTTATGTTTTTTTATATTATAGATTATAGATATATTATTAATTATCAACCGCTACCTTTCGGTATGAAACTAATAAAATATAAAAGGGAAAATCCAAAAATATCAAATTAAACAAAAGAATGTAGGGTCTAAAAGGAGTGATGATATTTTCTTTTCTAATATACTATACTTTTTCAACTTGTAATTTGGTTTAAGATATTCTTTTTATGTCATTTTAGAGTTTATGTTCAAGGTTTTGATTGTTCAAGGGATAATGTCGTCTCCAAGGTTTAAATTTGTATTTTTCCCTTTGGAAATGTAATGTGCCTTATAATTACACCAACCACTTATTTGTAATATATCTCCCTCCTTTGTTATTCTTGAACATATTCATATTTTCGATAAAAGTATCATGAAAGCTCTTGTATTAGGAGTTGGATTACATTTTGACGACTCTACTCAAAAATGGGCAATTAGTCCTTGTATTAGTAATTATTTATCAAAGAATGACTCTAGTTATCAAATGATTGAACAATTGAGACTAATTTACTTACGATACTTAGTCGACATTCATAAAAAGTATCAAATGAATTATGAGTTCAATACATCATGTTTAGCAGAAAGGCGGATATTCCTTGCTCATTATCAGACAATCACTTATTCATAAACTTTGTGTGGGGCTAATAGTTTTCATTTCCCCTCTCGTGGAAAATCCTTTTAGCTCCGCTTAGCCCTATCTCCCTCTAGGAGTATTTTAGCGCCATGTTAGCTTACTATTTCCACATATTATTAAAAAAACAGTTAATAGATTTAACAATATTTGTCATTTGCATTAACACTAGAACTTCAAAATTCAAAAAATATAGCTACTAAGAATAATCTAGTTAAAGAATATATACCAAATTTACAACTTTAGGCATAATACAAGACTAATATCATAATTTAAAAGAACAGATTTAATTTCTATCATTTGGTTTGGACTAAAATTTCAAATTTTAAAAAGTACAAGGACTAGTATTGTCCACTTCAAAAAGTAAAGGAAATAAATTGATCAAATTGAAGTGTACTAAATCCTCAACTTACGCAAAGTTTAGGATCTAGTAGCAAAACTTAACCAATTCTTTTAAGGAAATTTTCTAAGTACAATCACAAAGTAATACATAACAATCACAAAGTAATACATACATGATCAGCTAGATATAAAATATAACATAATTGAAAATTAGAATATATCCGCATAATAAAATAAAAATTAAAATATATTCAAATCTAAATCAAAATAAATCTAAACATAACCCACATATAACTAGACTTAAACATAAAATAATTTAAAAAAATAATCCAAACCTACTCTCACACATAATAAAACTTCAACAAACCCCAATATCTCAACCCTACCAAAGCATAATTCTTGCAAAACTTATACATCTTTTATTTTATTTATGTTTTTATGTTATTAATTATCAACCACTACTTTTTGGTATGAAGCTAATAAAATATCAAAAGGACAATTAAAAAATATATATCAAATTAAAGAAAAGAATGTAGGGTCTAAAAATGAGTGATGATATATATATATATATATATATATTCCTATAATATGCTATACTTTTTCAACCAACAATTAGCATTTAGTTTTATACTTCAAAAAATAAAGTTGTATAAACTCTTAAGTAGTTCTTTCTCTCTTTTCTTCTCAAGCTATTGGCTTCCCCATCTTTAATCTTTCCCTCCTTCATAATTTAGTCCCAAACGCATTCAACTCTCCATCTCTTTTTTTCTTCTATTTTCGTTTTCACTTAATAATGGAAATTCTTAGCTTGAGTTTCTTTGTGGGTATTATTGGTAAGGGCGAAAAACATCAATTTCCCCTTTATAGACATATATATGTTCATGTGATCTCATGTGTTTTTTTGTTCATGCAGGCAATGTTATTTCAGTTCTGGTTTTTCTTTCTCCCATGTAAGAATAAATGACTCGTTTTTTTTTCATATTTCTTAAATTCATTGACATGTCGAAAAGTTATGTTGCTCGAATTTTTCATTTTTAAATTATTTGTATTCGATAAATATATATATCGGAATAACTAAAAAGCATGGGTTTGATTTGCAGTGGAACGTTTGAAAGAATAATAAAACATAAATCAACTGAAGATTTCCAGAGCCTACCTTACATTTGCACATTGTTAAACTCAAGTTTATGGACATATTATGGGATCACTAAGCCTGGGGGACTCCTTGTTGCCACTGTTAATGGCTTTGGCATCTTTGTTGAAGCTGTGTACGTTGGTTTGTTCCTCATTTATGCGCCAAAAAGGATGAAGGTAAATTGTTGAAATTAACTTCAAAAATCCTAATTTTTATTTATAACTTGATTCAATTATACGTGTGAATTGATATGCAGTTGAAGACTGGGGCTTTGGTAGGGATATTAAATGTGGGTTTTGTAGCAGCTGCCATTGTAGTGACACAGTTAGCATTGGAAAGTGAAACACAAATTGGTGCAATAGGGCTCATGTGTAGTGGTCTTAACATCATCATGTATGGCTCCCCTTTAGCTGCCATGGTAATAACTTTCATCTCATCTCTATTTTTCGATTTGTAGTTGGTGTTACGAAAAATCGAAATTTAAATAATCATCTTTTAAAAATATACAAAATTCGATCAAATAAAGTTCATTTATTTATTTTGCTAAGCTAAAATTAATTTATAGAGAGAAGAAAAAAAAAGTGTTGTTGAGACTATCTAAAACAACAATAACCTTTCGTTGGTTTGGTTACATTATAATAATAATAATAGGGAATAACTTACATTAGGATGATTCTAAAAACTAAAGTTTTTAGGTACTAATAAAATTTTGCCACATCATCAAATTTTAAAAACATAAAACTATTATTATACACTCATCCATAAAGAAATTATTTCATGGACCATTCCCACCACATTATTCATGGTCCCTTTCCAATTGTTTAATAACTTTTCAACATTTTTTTCCATGTGATTGACACATAATTTTGGTAATTTTTTTATCCTAAACCCTAAACCTTAAACCTTGAATATAAAATCACGAACCTTGAACCCAAAATCCTAAACTTAAACATTGAACCCGCAACTTTGAACCCTTGAACCCTAAACAAGAACCAAGAACCCCAAACTCGTAACTCATAACCCCAAACTTTTAAGCTTTAAACCCAAACCTTGAACTCCAAACCCATAATCTTGAACCCAAAACCCGAACTCAAACCTTAAATCTTAAATCCTGAATCCAAACCCCAAACCTTAGAGTTTAGAGTTTAAAATTTAAGATTCAAAATTCGAGTTCAAGGTTTAGGGTTCTGGATTCGAGGTTCATGGTAAAATAATTACTAAAAAATTATGTGTCAATGACATGGAAAAATTACACAAAAATTACTAATTTTTTTTAAAAATTGGTTGCACAAAAATAAAAAATATTAACTTATGAAAAAAATAATTATTTTAAGTAATTTAATTAAAATTAAATTAAATTAAAGAATATATTAAATATAGATAAGTGTATAATAATACTTTGTAATCTTTAAATTTTGATAACGTAACACTATTTTATTGATACATAAAAATTATACTTTTTAGGATCTCACCGTAATAATAATAATAATAGTGTAAGTTTATCTTTCCTTGTCTTGTTTTTTATTTTATTTTGTCTTCTTTTTGGTGAATATGACTTCAAAAGCTGAAGAATACCATATAGAAAATAAAAAATATCTGCAAAACATATATATGACGAAAATATCTTTACCTTCCAAAATAAATTATATTATTTTAAAGATGTTTTTGTCATTTTATATCTTTTATATAAAAAAATAGAAATATAAATATATATATATAATAAGATTTGAACTCAAACTTCTATAATTTTCTAACATTTATATTTTATCATCCAATCAAAATCACATTTATTAATTACATAACATATCATTGCGGGTGCAATTTAAAAAAAAAAATTAAAAAACTTGAAACTAAATACTATTAACTATATTTAAACATAATTAAATATTAAATATAATTATTTTGTTTCACTTTCAAATTTTTGGAATTGGGATTTCGAATTTCGAATTTCGAATTTCGAATTTCGTGTATTTTATTTATTTATTTACTTTTAATAAATATAAATAATATTTGTATATATTGTTTCAGAAAACAGTGGTGAGAACCAAAAGTGTGGAGTACATGCCATTTTTTCTCTCATTTTTCCTTTTTCTGAATGGAGGAATTTGGGCTTTCTATGCTTCACTTATGCATGATTATTTCCTTGGGGTAACTTTTTTAATTTCCTTCTTCATTTAATTTACTATCACTAATTTTATAAATAAATCGTAACTCTGTTGATATCCTTATCATTGTAGTTATATTTATATAACATAAAATTATTATTTGATTATAGGTACCAAATGGGATAGGTTGTCTACTGGGAACAGCACAACTTTTGCTGTATGCCATTTACAAAAATGCAAAGCCATCAAACAACACCAGCTTACAAGGAGTAATGGAACAAGGCTGGCGAAAGGAGCCCCTTATATGTCAGTGTTAAACACGAATATGTATAATATGGTATATTGAATATAATTATATCGAAAAATATTTTATACATTATTAGTGAAGCTTTTAAATTTTACGCGCAAATTAGTGAGTTGACAATTATTCTATTTTGTCAACATACTAAATGCTCACTCTAATTATATATAAAAATTTTAAATATCAATTCATATATATAAAAAAAAATCATATTTATATATTTGTGTTGAAGCAAAAACATAATACAAAAATTGAATTACTCTAAAAATTTAATGACAAAACTATTAAAAAAGAAAACCCTCCATGGAAGGAAGAAGGGATTAGCTTCAGCAGCATGCAATTTATTATTAATTATTATTATTTTCCTATAAAAAGCAGTAAAAAAATGAAGGTTCTAATTAATATATAGGTATAGGTATGATCTTAAATGTTTTGTTTAATCTAATATTAATGAGGAGGAGGACTAAGCGGTAGCACCACCGCCGATAAGTGTTTTAGGGGTACCAAAGATTCTTTGCCGGAAATCAGACACCATTAAAGGAAGGCCTTTGCGAAGGGAAATGGTTGGTTCCCAGCCAAGAAGTTGTTTAGCCTTTGAAATGTCTGGTTTCCTCTTGTGTGGATCATCTTCTGTGTTTGGTCTGAATTCTATCTTTGCATTTGGATCTATTGCTTCCTGTACCACCTGCAACATCATTCAATAGTACCCCCTTACAATACTCCCGAGTATGTGTCCGACACAGAGTATACGATATTAGTGTTTTTTACCTCGGCAAGTTCGAGCATGGTGAATTCTCCAGGGTTTCCGAGATTGAAAGGACCTACGTGATCACCTTCCATCAACCGGATTAGACCCTCCACCTGTTGTAATTATCAGTGAATCAGATGAAAACTCGGTAAAAAGTTAAATGATGTAAAGTATTACCAGGTCTGAAACATATTGGAAACTCCTGGTTTGCTTGCCATCGCCATAGACAGTCATTGGCTCTTTCCTTAAAGCTTGGGCTACAAAATTGCTTACAACACGCCCATCATCGATGCACATTCGTGGTCCGTATGTGTTGAATATCCTAGCAATCCTCACCTGTTCATTCAATTATTTTAACATACACACGTATCTGATGTTACTTATACCTAAGTTGGAATATATAAATATGAACCTCGATTCCGAGGCTTCTGTGATAATCCATTGTCAAGGTCTCCGCGGTCCGTTTGCCCTCATCATAGCAACTCCGTACACCTAACGGGGGCGGACCGGAAACGTGTTAATAAATCATCCACAAAAAATATGTATTTACATATACAGAGAGGCGATGGACTGACCAATGGGATTGACATTGCCCCAATAGGTCTCAACCTGGGGATGCTGCAAAGGATCACCATAGACCTCACTGGTGCTGGTTAGCAAGAAACGGGCACCAACTCTTTTTGCAAGCCCTAGCATGTTCAATGTTCCCACCACATTGGTCTTGTGGATCGATCCCAAACCCCAACCCAACAATCAAAAATCAAGGATCCCAATTCACAATCACATATAAATGTTATGTCAACTGCAGAAAAGAAAAACATAACCCAAATCTTCATATGTTATTGGGATGAATATTGTCCGAACCGACTCATTTTCATACATGTAGAACACGAATTGTTGAGGAATTTCTCTTTCAGAAAAAATTCGAAGTGTCATTTGTCCGGAACCAATAAATTCCTCAACAAATTTAGTATTGTCTCATATTAAAATTGTCTCCCAAACCAAAAGTGGAATTCATGGAGCAAAAACACCTTCTATTGGACCAGACTTAACGCATGATCACCTATAAGGAATGCCATTAGTACCATTTAGGACATAGGTTCAAACCCTACTAATAACATATAAACACCAATTCCTTGGTAGTATATGTGCCTTTAGATATCATTTTAAGGCATGGGTTCAAACCCTGACTGATGGTAGTAAATGGGCACCTTTTCTTTGGTGGATGGACATATGTCATGCATAGTCTGATCAGACTAGATGCTATTTTGTGAATCATGTTGAAAAAGTTGAGAGACAAAATCAGTCCCAACAACACTCCTGAAATAAAAAATCTAAATATTTCAAGAAAAACAAAAAACGTAAGAAAGGATATGATGGTCTTGACAGGGTTGAACTTGTAATGAACAGGGGAAGCAGGGCAAGCCAAGTGATAGATTTGATCAACTTCCAACAGAATCGGTTCAACCACATCATGTCTTATGAGCTCGAACTTGGGGTTCCCAAAATGGTGCATCAAATTCTCTTTACGCCCCGTAAAGAAATTATCCACCACGATCACACTATCCCCCCTCGCGATCAGCCGGTCCACAAGGTGGCTCCCCACGAAACCAGCTCCGCCTGTCACCACAATCCTCAAGTTCTTCTTCTTTAACCCCAACGGCACCTTACCAGTCGCCGCCACGTTCCTGCCTCGAAAACCTTCGGTGTAAGCTTCATACAACACCCTCCGAGTCACCTCACTCGACTCAGCTCCCAAACCACTGACCGAACCAGCAATCAAACTAGCACCACCACCACTCAGTTCTTGAGACAACGAAGACGTCGAAACAGGGAACGAGTTAAAAAACAGAGCAGCAATGGCGATCCCGACAAGAACAAAGAAGAACCGCTGTTTCTGAGCCACATAACGGAATGGGGTTTTCCAGTTCCTGACAGGGGATGAAGGGGTCCCAGGACTGATATTTGGCGAACTTTTTGGGGTTGTCTGGTTCCTATGAATCAATTCAGACGCCATTTTTGTTAAAAAAACGGGGGAAGAAGGTGTTTGGAAGGGGGAAAAACAAATGATCAAAAAAAAAAAAAAACAGAGTTTAATTAAAACTTTTTTTTGGTTTGAATGTTTCCAAAGTGAGAAAAGGAGAGTAATGAGGAGAAAGTGAGCATTTGTTACAAATCACCGGTTCAGTAGGGCTCATGCATGAATATTGGCGCTGGATAATCGGTCTCGAGCTTTGTGGTTGGTCGGTGAGAGAGCTCCTTTTTTTTTTTTCTTTTTTTTTGTCTATTTTATTGCTATATTTTAACTATACTTTTTACGTATTTTAATTATATTCACAATCCCTATACTCTTCGCATGTTTAAATTTTAAGTCCAATTATCACACCAGACTTTTATTAAATTTGATTATATGATATTTTTAAGAATAAACAATGTACTTACTTGATCAGTCTAAAACTACACGAAGACATTTAAGAAAAAAAAAAAAGGAAATATAGATTTTCATTCTACTTTTGTAAAATAATGTGAATAACCTTATAATCTCATATTCAAAATTAAAACTTTCATAACACTGATATTTGATTTTTTTAAACGTGTAATATTGGCAACGAGAGAAAAAGATTATTTTAAAAATTATAATTCTTTTGAGAGTGATATCAATTGGATTTCAATAATCAAATCAATTCTTTTGAGAGTGGTATCAATTGGATTTCAATAATCAAATCAAAAGAATAGAAAGGCTAATGGATTAAAGTAAAAGGACCAAATTTAAAATGTGCGAAGCTTATAAGGACTTAAATAAGAGTTAAACAATTTCCATTTAAAAACAAAAAAAATATATATTAAAGTCATTTAATCCTCGTAATCTTTTTCCCTGATCCTCGTGTACGCGTTGCAGTTGCATTGGTTTCATTTGTGAAAAAAATGAAAATTATTACAATTGGTGTCTGACAACAATGCATTTCTATTTTCAGCCTTTATTTTGAAAATTGCTAATTCAAAGTTTACTTTTTCGATTATGCAAATTCATCCAACAAATTTAATTTGATTCCATTGAGGGGTGTTTAGTTTGCGTAATCTTAGGTTACATTCCGTAATAGGATTACGAGGATGTAATATTGCGGATGAAATGTGAGATTACATTATTTAATTATTTAGTTGACGGGATGTAAATATATTGTGTTGAAATAAATTTATAAATCATAATTATAATAATTTAAGAAATGTGATTGCAACACTAACCATATAATTGTAGTTATAACTATAATTAAATTATTAAATAAAATATAGTGATTATAATTGTAATGTATGACATCTAGTTCATTATTAAGAAAATACATTTTTTTTAATTAGTTTTAAACTTTATTTAATAAAAAACCTAAATTGATTAGAATAATAAAAATAAATAGCAAATTGGTCCAAAATTTAAGATTACTTAAGAAATGAGTCGTAATGAGATTACACCTTATATTACGGGATAAAAATTACACCCTATATTACAAAATAACCATAATGTAAAATTACAGAATGTCCAAAATGTTAAAATCTAAATATTATAATCTCGTTACAGAATGTAATTTTACGAATACAAACCAAATGCTCCTAAAAGCTTTATTTCAAAATTTAATTACAATAACACAATTTAAAAGAATAAATTCAAATTTTAATTAGATAAATTCATACAATTTTATCTTACCATTTCACCCGACACTTACAATTATAAAACAACTTTACTCACAACTTAACCTCCAAACTAATCCAATTTTTGGATTGAACACTCCATATTTGTACCTATAAATTTTCAATTTAAAAAAATCGAACCTTTTTATGTTTAGATCAAAAATTAAAAAAAAAAAATTGTGTAAGTTGACTTTGAGATGAAACTTTAACATTCTTGACTTTGAGATGAAACTTTAACATTCTTGGACCGCCAGCAATGGCTTTAGAATATAATAACAATCTTAGCACGAACATCAAAATAGGGTCACTGAAATGTATCATTTATCAGGTGCTTCATCTAGGAATCAACAAAAATTGTTTTATCTCTGAAGCAAAGATTTATCATAATTAACCAAAAACTAGTTCTAATCTTACATTATCTCAAAACACATTGTAATAAAGCTGAAGATCGAGTCACCAAAACCGGACAAACCGAGGTGAACAGTTAGAACCGGCGGATATCCTTGGGTGGTTTGAAGTTAAGTGGATGAGTTTGTTCGGTTGCGGTTTCATCTTCTTTCCACATTTTAATGGTCTTGTCTGCTTCACAGGAAATCAATCTTGTACCGGTTACATCATACGAGAGAGCGTAGATGCCGGCTTCACTATCCAACGAGCCTATAATAAAAGCAACCCTTTGTGTTAATCATCCTTCCTTTCCGACAATCGACAAGAACTAGTGGAAAAAGAATCCGGGAAAACGTACCAGGCTGTACAATCGTCTGAGCTTGCTGGAAATTGTGACCACTCCTCCAATCCCAAAACCACAAACTCCCGTTGTCACCTTCAATGATTCGTATCGGTAAATGATTAGGTTAGAAGCCTTTTTCCGGGCTAACAAAGAGGCATGTACACGATAAAGTTCAGAATGTCAGAATTATTTTGAAATGAAAACAAAAATTTTAAGCACCTCCGGTAGCCATTACACCATCCTCATTGACGGCCATGGTGTTAATTATAGTCTTCTGCTGAGAGCTGCTCCAGCAACACAAATAAATGATGCTATGTTAGTTCATTATAAATACATAAAAGCAAGCGTCTAGAATTCCAGCACGTAAGTAAAAGCGGCTTTTCACTTACAGCATATTGTGTAAGAATTCTCCCTTTGGAAGACTGAATTTCTTAATGTTGTCAGCTGATGCAGATGCAAAAGAATGCCTAACACGAAAGTCAAGAAACATTTTAAGACCATAGAATAGCAACATAAATTTCTGCCATAGCCCCGTTTCACATTAATTAATAAATAGGATGTAGGCGTACATACTCTTTAGGATGTGGTGCCATTGCTCGCACGGACTTCTTATGGTGTGTTAGAGTTGACATCGTTTTTCCTGGACATTGAACAATTAATTTGTAATAAATGGAACAAAAGATGAGAAATATAGAAACCAGAAAGAAATTGTCACAGAAGTTCAGTTTACCGTATCTAAGGTCCCAGAATTTTATGGTTGTATCATGAGAACCTGTAACAATTTGCGGATCCTGTAACATGAGATACATAAATTCCATTATAATATAATCTATCAACCCAAAACACAATTATTTAACAAAGTTGAATAAAAGAAACTTGAAATTCAATTTCTGCAAACATGTAAGGCAGAAATTTAACAATTTCCAGTTTGAAGAATTGCAAAGGAAAGAAAAAGATCTTTGTACCGTTGGTCGAGTAAAAACTGAGCAAACAGTATTATCATGCCCAGAGAGTGCAAAAATTTGCATCTTGGTGCGAATATCCCATACCTGAAATTTGTGGTTCTATCAGATATAAAATCGATTGCATGACTCTACAATCCATAAAAAGTAAAACCATAAAGAAAAAAAACATAATTACATAAGCAGCTAAAATCAACTTGTATTACTAAAAACAATTTATGAGTTTCTGTGTTGAAGATTTTCATACCCGACAGACAGAATCACGTCCCCCAGTTAGCAAAATGTCAATTGTAGGATGAAGAGCCAAGCAATAAACACCACTTAGGTGACCATGATAGGACCGGATAACCTATACAGCAACTTATGAGTTTCAATAACAAGAATGATTTCAAGGGATAAAAAATTCTTCTGAAGTTCTTATTTGTCCAAAGCAGCAAGTCTACGCAGTTCTGACCTTATTCTGTTCAAGGTCCCAGCATTTCACTTGCTTATCATCACCAGCAGAGAACATATATGTGTGTTTGCTACTGACAGCGAGGCCTGTGAATAAAATATAAATATCAAATTATTTTGAATCCCTGTTTGGTAATCATCATCCACAGCATGGTTAACCCGTAATCACACCTTAGAAAATTTCTCAAAACAAACCTCGTATCTGTTCAATGTGTCCAGTCAGTGTGAGCTTTAGCCTTCCACTTGCTACATCCCATATCTAGCATGCCAAAATCAAGACAACAAAAAGACAGAAGTCATTTTCAAAAAGTAATGACTGGATTTTCAAATAAATATCCACTTTATAGACTCGCATACCAGCAGAGAGGAAAAAGAGAGAGAGAGAGAGAATGGATAAATTCCAGTCACACAGTTATATACCTTGATCGTACGGTCAGCAGAACCAGTACAAAACCAGTTGTTACTAGGATCAAAGGCTACTGATCTCACCCATCCCAAATGTCCACTGATGACCTGCATCACCATTTAAACATGTCAAGTAATCTACATGAACTGGAAGACAAAGAAGCAGCCATTAAAGATGTTCAACAGGAAATAACTAAGGAAATCGACTGGCATTATACAAAAGTGAAATTACTGAATGCTAACTCTAGTAGCTTTAGTTATATAAACATGTTTTTCATAAGACTAGACTAAGACATACAATCAGCACAATGGACAAGAAAGTAACCCGATAGAAAAGAGGGAAGAGTCCAAAAGTGACTAGTGTGTGCCTGTGCCCACAAAGGGAAATAAAAGAGAAGACCATTTCTATTTCATTTCACATGCCCATAAAATCAACAACAAACTCCGCTGACATTTCTATCAACCACCATGACATATAGAAAGAGATTCTCACCCTGTAGTTCTTCCATGGACGATGCCACACAGGACGTGGCCATTTGCTTGGGATCCTCTCTATTATAGCAGAGGTTGTCAGCCTGTGACATGAAGGAAACCATAAATCTACGATCTCTAAATGCCCTCAATTTGCAGGATATGAGTGGCATGCCATAACAAAATATAACTTAAATGGTTTCACCAATTTGCAATCCACTTATAGATCATATAGCCAAATAAATACTTCTATATGCAAGTCACAACACATTTGTGCACATTCAACTACAAAGCTTGTCGCATGCCTAAACAAAGGTAAGTGCAAGATACAACAAATGATAGGTCTAATTGCACGAGAGGAATTTTCACATATTAGAGCAGGTAAGCAACTAAAAAGAAAAGAAAAGAAAGGAGACCACCATGGAGAAGAATAAGAATGGTGCTTTAAAAATCACATGACAGTTTACTCAAAAAAGAATGATCATAGTTAATCTCAAAGTTTTTGTTTTCACTATCAAAATATATGGAATAACTATCCCAATTACTATCCCTAACTAAAAAGGTGTCATCAAAAATGAAATTCTAAATGTCTGTGACGCCAACTAAATTATCAGCCTTACTGTAATAACTAGATCTGTCACTACAATCACGAATGTTTTTATCTGTATCATTTCTAGCTGGGTCTTCGTTTACACTAGTATTTTCAACAGGACCAAGGCTATCCTTTGATTTACTTAGCTCACATCTGTATTCTAATTCTCCCTTAAGACAATATTAAATTGAACCAGGATTTTTCCATAGAGCTTTCTAGCTATATTTACATGAAAGTACAATACATAAAATCAATTGAATATTTTATTTCCTATTAGAATAAGCATACTAGATACAATCAGTAGTGCAGTTAACAAACAATGATTGAGTATTGCAAGAAACAATTCTCTTTTGTGAAAACCCAGAGTAGCAATTCATTATATATGATAGAACTCTTTTTTCTTTTCAATTAGAAATAGTGACTTCCCCATGTTGTGTAAAATTTGCACTCAAAATTTTGAAGAAAGAAAACTTTCTCCTATCCTCCTATCAAGAACCTTTTTCATAAAACCTCATCTACTAACATAATACAGAAAGTTTCTATTCCAACACGGAACCAAAAGGACAACATATAGGAAGAGCAGAAGAAGCTGTAATGCTTGGATCAATCCATGATATGACACCATGGGATACAGGATAGAAAAGAATACAGCAATCCTAGTGATTCATACATAGGATTAAATATGCACCCAGGAAAATATTTCAGTTGTGTTTAGTCTTTTATTTTTGTATTTAAGATCTTGTACATCTAGATAAGAATATATCTGTCCAAAATATAGACAATAGGATCGGCTCTATCCTTTCAGTAAAAGACTGGACCGAGTTTAATTGCAATTCAACAGCACAACTTCTAAAATCATCAATGAGCCAGAAGACACATAATAGGGAGAGAATGAGAAAACCTTTCAGAAAAGGGTGCAGAAGCAGAAGTAATGGCACTGCTCTTGCCTGAAGTACCAACATCATTTCTGGGAAAGAAAAAAGAAAGTAAAAAAAATAAAAAAAAATAGTCAAATGAGTTGTCAACACAGTTTCTTCTAAATAACAGATTCCAAAAGAACTAGTATGTGCCAGCCTATACATCTATAATCGATCCTGTTTAACATTAAAATCAAAATCCACATCCGTTGTTTCATTGGGGAAGACAATACCAGAATCAGCATATAAAAAAATTTAGAACAAGAAAACTTACTGTCCCTTTGGTTGCAAAGATGGACCAACAACTAAAGCATTTTGAGCTCCTCCCTTCTGTGAATCCCTAGAATCAGCTGGACCTGTTCCATTTACAGCTACGGTTACAAAAGTCCCAAAATAGGCAACTAGCAACAAGCTACTAAAACATAAATAAGGAAAGACAAGCCAAAACCACAGTATAGTAGCAAACTACTAAATACAAACCAACAAAATTTAATTGAACAAAGTATAAAGCTAAAACCCTTCATTCGTTTCAATCAAATAAGAAAATTACCTGTAAGAGCAAGGGCATTCGATGGCACAGAACCTTGATTTCCGGTATCAGCTGCACCGGAATTAGCTTGCCTTGAAGTCTGACCCGAGGCGGTTTTAATCCCACAATACTCAACATTTATCTTACAAATTTAAATAATAATAAAAGTCAATCATCCACTTATAATTCAATAAACAATCCCCATTCTACAATACTACAAACAATAAAAACCTAAAGCTGAAACAAATCGAACTAACCTTGTGGCTCATGCGAATTTTTTTGCTACACTCAACCAAAAAAAGGAAAAGACTTTAGTTTTCAAGCAGGGTTTAACGGTATTTGACTAAATAAATGAAGATTTGCAAATACCTTTCGGGGTCAGGAGCAGCGAATTGGCCATGGATAGGGCTAAAGAGATCGAGAGCGCGCTTTAGGGATTTAAGGCTGAGCTTCTTCAATGACTGTGGCTCAACTGGCTCCATCTCCAGCGTTGGTGCTGCCATCTTCTCCAATTTCCAAGATTTGGGAGTTTTGGTTGATTCAAGCTAAACTGGAAAAGCTTGAACCCTTTCTCTTATTTATCTTTTATTATTGAGTGAGACAAAGGTGGAGAAGAAAGAAGGTTTCTAATACAATTTCGAACCCAATAAAAAAGGTTAATATGTGCTTTTAGTCCCTGTAATTATTCATAATTCGAGATTTAGCCCTATACTTTAAAAGTTAAAAATTCTAATTAATCACAACATCAAAAGGGGTTTTTTTTTTTTTCAATAATATGTAATGTGTAATCTAATTAATATGTAAATTCTGGCGAAAAATATTAATAATATTAATGATTGAACTGAAACTTTTAAATTAAAAAATTAAGAGAACCTATTTTTACTTTTTAAAAATAACTTTTATTTAAAATACACATGATAATATTTCAAGTATGTGAAAAAGAAATACACTATCAGAATATCAAATACTAAGTTTATGTAAAAAATAGTATAAATAATAGTGTAAATAAGCAGGTTTAATCAAAGGTTGGCACTAATATTTAGGACTGAATAATCGATTTCTTTGGATCGTTTTTTCATATATAATCGATTTAAACCGCCCAACCTCCAATAATCTAACCAACTTTTTTCCTTCTTGTCTAAAATAAATAGTGTTTAAAACAATAATATAATATATAAAAATAATCTATATTATATATTTAATTATTTTCTTTTCATTTTTCCATTCTCTTCTCTTATCCCTAACTGCTTAGTTGCGAAAGAAATATGATTCGGAACTTTCTTTTTCAAGTGTTGCTTTGAGAGGACAACAATGGGTGCCATCAAGTGCCAAGAGTTGCTTGAATCATGAGAAGAATCCATTGGGTGTTACCACCTTTTGCTTGCTTTTCAGGGATAAACTTCACTGCAATAAACACAACTTTCTTATTGTTGTGGAAACCATTTTTTATTTAGAAAACGGGTTGACTTTAAAACGAAAATGGAGTCGCCACCAATCTTTTTGAGGTGTGATTGGGTCACCTTGAGACTGATCGTTAAAACATTTTGATTTATTAAAACGATAGTTTTGGTCTACAAGGAAGGATTAGCACTCTCGTGACGCCCAAAATTGGTACCTAATTAATTATTTAATGTCCTTATGTCAAAAATTTGAAAAGATTTCAAAATACGATCCTCTTTATTTTAAAAGAAAACTTGAATAAAATATGAATGATAAGACTCTCTTATTTTAAAGAAGTAAAATGTCATACCCACTGAGTTAGAGTACAATATTTTAAATTCCCGAAATTGAGCTTGTCTTTCGACTTTCAAAATTCATGTATTTAAATTTAAGAAGGATATTCGGTTATTTGGTTCAAACAAAAAACCGGAACCCAGTAAGTTAGGGCTCAATTCCCCAAAATACCAAATACAAAATATTGCCTTTGCTTTTGGAAATCCTTATCTGGAGATGACAGAATGTCACATCTAGTGCGTTAGGACACAACATTTTGAATTCCCGAGAATAAGTTTTTATTTAACCCATGCTTTGATTTTAAAAAGAAAATAATAAGTTCTTTAGACTCGAGGGGAGAAATCGAAACCTAGTAAGTTAGAGTACGATTTCTTTCGATCCTTAGAACGCAGAGTGTTCGCTTATTTTAAAAATCGGGTAAAAAGTGATATGATTTTGTAAATAAATGTAAAGTGAATTACGATATTAATTTGTATGACGAAATAATAGTGATAAAAATACCAATAACAATAACAAAGGTAAAAATAAAATACAATAAAATAAAAGCAAAGTAAACAAATAAAATAAAAGAAAACAATAGCAAAAATAGAAGCCTATGGTAAATTAATAAATAAATAAATACTATATAGAATAATTTTAAAAAATTAATAAAACAATAATAATAACACAAACACAATAATAATAATAATAATAATAAAATATATTAATAAACAAATAGTAAAACAAAAAATAATATTAGTAATAATAAAAATAATAGAAATAATAAAAATAGCAATAATAATATTAATAATAAAATAATAATAAAAATAACAATAATAATAATAATAAAGTTAATTATAAACAAAATAAAAGAATGATAGTAGTAGTAATATTAAAATAATAGTAATAATATTAAAAAATAATAGTAATAGTGAAAATAGAAGTAATATTAATAATAATAGTAATAATAAAAGAATTAATAGTAATAATAAATATATTAAGTAATAATAATAGTTGCAAAAATAACTAAATAGGACTAAATTAAAAGAGAAATAAAATTAAGGAACCAAATTTAAAAGAAAAAAATTGGGCCCCTTGTAACACTCGTAAGAATAAGGGGACCAATTGGGAAATTATTCGCTCTCCCCAAAACGTAATGTTTCGATAAGGATTAAAATGAATCAGCAAGAAAATTACTGGGACAAATTTAGAACTAAAAAAAATAAAAATGCAGAAGGGATAAAGCAGTAAATAACCCATTTTACAGAAACACGTGGATCCTGTTTGGAGCGGGTCGGATTCGGGTCGGGTTACATGAAACGACGTCGTTTTGGCACTGGTGCTTAAGGCCAAAACGGCGGCATTTTGCACCCTATATAAATGGCTAAAAAAAACAGTTTCCTCTTCATTTTTTCAAAAACTTTTGGGAGCCTTTGGATTCTCTCTCGCTCTCTCTGGTCCGGTGAGGCTCCGGCAAGAGCTCCGGCACCGGCGCCGCCGTGTGCGACGGCCAAATATCAAAAATGTATATTTTTTCCTTTTGTTTTATACAGTTTATTTGAATATATACATGTAGTAAAAAAAATAGAAATGAAAATTTTATATGTAGGCAGATTCGAAAAAGGGAAAAATAAAAAGAAATAAACCTTTGCTTGATTTTTGATTGTGTATATCCGTGAAAAAAAAAAGTGTTTCTGTATTACTCTTGTATCTGTAAAAAATCCTCTCGTACTACTCTTGTATCTACCAATCGTCCCCCCTGATACGAACCCAGTTTCGTAATTGATTCGAGTCGTAAGATTGCCCGATCGTTAAACAAGAAGGTTTCGTTCGGATTCGAAAAAGGATTTGTAAAGTTTGATTTTTTTTTTTAAAAGAATGGTAAATAAGTAAGGACTCGATAGAGAGGTGGTTATGGATTAAGGAGGCTCGACGATGAAAGAAATGGAAAAAGTCGGGTTATAGGATAATCGGTAACTTAAGGTCAAGAATGAACCAAACTTCGGATGAAGGTTGACCCGAGACTTATAAGACTTTAAGTTAATTTGAAAGAAATTTATGAGACCTCGACCCACTATCTAAAGAGATAGGAACCTCGGTATAAAGTTTCGAACGCCACACGAAAACGTGATAAGTTCGGATAAACAAAGAAACTATTGACGCCACTACCAAGATAGATAAGTCAACGAATCTTTGGACGAAATTTGAGAAAAAATTTCTCAACAAATTTATGGGTAAATTCATTCAAATTTCAAAAGATAAGTGTCCACGAAATGAAAATAAACCAACTATTTATAGGAATTTAAAGGTCTCATGAATAGCAATATTAAGCTCCACACTATTAATTCCTACTTGCAATATTGAATCTTTGTGTCGTCCAACTTTCCCACCATTGCCTCCATTTTGTTTATTTAATTCAAAGTCAAGGCTCCCATTTGTTTATACTTGCATTATCCTTAAAAAAAAATTCCACATTTGGCATGTGTTGCCGTCCACCATAGTCATGGTGCCCTCAACTTTATGTTATTTAATTCATTCCATGCTCCATTATTTGCACCATGCTCCCAATACTTAATTATCTTCAATTGTTTATTCTCTTTCATTGCAATCCACCATAAAGAGCCATGGCTTGGTTTTTCACGTGGGAATCTTTCAATTGCTTTTGTTGTCCCTTTGGTGTTTGACACCTGCAACATATTAGTCAATCTATTAATTACTTAACTTAGCACAATAAAATGGGACAATTAATTAGGCAGCACTTAGTGTATTTAAACACCCAAAAATTATATATATATTCGGCGATGACTAGACACTTTAAAACCACATTTAATTAGACAAATTATTTTCTTGTAAAAACATAATAATTAAATTCAGACTCTTTTATTGACATTTAATTAAATTCATAATTTAAAGGACGTAACTAAATTAACTAATATCTTATTTAATTTTAATGCAGCAAATTTTAACCAAGTAGTCCAGCAAATTAATATATGTAAATGTGAAATAAGGGCGAGCTCCTTGATCTAAATTTGAGCTAGCTGAACGTGAAGAACATTGCATGGCTTGCTCGATTCTTCGTTCCCAAAATGTCCAGTTATGACATTGCTCCAATTTTGCTAACTTACGAACCGACACTTCCTCCTTAAGCCTTTTAGCACGAGCACGAGTGATAGGCCCCTTTGGTAGCTCCAAGGGATCTTCGGTAGTTTTAGTGGGTGCCCGAGCTACGGTCGTATCATCCCCTCCCCCTTCGAAACGACTTGTCCTCAAGTCATCACCTACATCATATGGAGATAAATCAGAGACATTAAAACTAGCGCTCACGCTATACTCACCGGGGAGATCGATTTTATAAGAATTATCGTTGATCCTCTCCAAGACTTGAAAAGGACCATCGCCTCTTGGCATCAGTTTGGATTTTCGTTGGGCCAGGAATCTTTCTTTCCTCATGTGCACCCACACCCAATCTCCCGGCTCAAAGGTAATTTTCTTGCGTCCTTTATTAACCTTCTGCTCATATTGTTTGGTTCGTTCTTCGATATTCCTACGCACCTTCTCATGTAAGCCTTTCACGAACTCAGCCTTTCTCTTCGCATCTATATTCACAAATTGTTCGCTAGGCAGTGGAATTAAATCTAAAGGTGTTAAAGGATTGAAACCATAAACAACTTCAAATGGAGAGTGTTGAGTAGCCGAATGGGTAGAACGATTATAAGCGAATTCAATATGCGGTAGGTACTCCTCCCAAGACTTAAGATTCTTTTGGATTATAACACGCAGCAACGTAGACAAGATTCGATTTACTGCTTCAGTTTGTCCGTCCGTCTGAGGATGACAAGTAGTCGAAAACAGCAGCTTTGTGCTAATTTTTCCCCAAAGCGTTCTCCAAAAATGGCTCAGGAACTTAGTGTCTCGATCAGAAATAATAGTCCTCGGTACTCCATGCAAACGTACAACCTCCCTGAAAAATAGGTTAGCAACATGTAAAGCATCATCAGTTTTGTTACATGCAATGAAGTGTGCCATTTTCGAAAACCTATCTACAACGACGAAGATTGAGTCTTTGCCATCCTTGGTTCTTGGAAGACCTAGAACAAAGTCCATTGAGATGTCGATCCAAGGTCCTTCCGGGATAGGCAATGGGGTGTATAATCCGTGGGGTTGAACCTTCGATTTGGCCTTCTTGCAAGTGATGCACTGTTCACACACTCGCTCCACGTCTCGTTTTATTTTTGGCCAATAGAAATGTTCGCGTAACGTTGCCATTATCTTTGCTATGCCGAAATGGCCCATGAGACCTCCACTGTGCGCTTCTTCCACCAAAACGTTCCGAATGGATCCTTGAGTGATACAGAGCTTGCCTTCTCGAAACAGGTAATCATTGCTACGATAAAATTTATCACAAGTACCAGATTCGCAAGCTTTGTACATTTCAGCAAAATCAGGGTCAGTAGAATAGAATTCTTTCAAATACGCAGATCCCATCAATTTTGTCTCTAATGAATTGAAAAGAGCATACCTTCTAGACAATATGGCCACCACCACGTTTTCTTTACCTTTCTTATATTTGATGACGTATGGAAATGATTCGAGGAACTCCATCCATTTGGCATGCCGTTTGTTTAGTTTATGTTGCCCTTTTAAATGCTTCAATGCCTCGTGATCGGTATGGATGATAATTTCTTTTGGCCATAAGTAATGTTGCCATGTTTCCAAAGCCCGAATCAACGCATACATTTCCTTATCGTAAGTGGGGTAGTTAAGTGTAGCCCCGTTCAACTTTTCACTAAAGTACGTTACTGGGCGTCCTTCTTGCATAAGCACGGCTTCAATGCCTAGGCCCGAGGCATCACACTCGATTTCAAATGTTTTTTGGAAATCTAGCAAGACAAGTAAAGGAGCGTTAGTTAATAGGTCTTTAATAGAATTAAAAGCACGCTCTTGTTCGTCATTCCAGAAAAAAACAGTTTTTCTTAATAACACTAGTTAATGGAGCAGCAACTGTGCTAAAGTTTGGAACGAAACGCCTATAGAAACTCACCAAGCCGTGGAAACTTCAAACTTGGCTGATGCTAGTAGGTCTCGGCCATTCACGGATTGCCTTAACCTTCTCTTGGTCCACTTCAAGCCCCTTTGCGCTAACAACAAAACCTAAGAAAACAACCTGATTGGAACAGAAAGTGCATTTCTCAAGGTTAGCGTATAATGTTTCCTTACGCAAAACTTCAAGTACGGCTCGCAAATGGTTTATGTGATCTTCCAACAATCTGCTATAAATAAAAATGTCGTCAAAATAAACAACACAAAATTTTCCGATAAAAGCTCGCAAAACATAATTCATTAACCGCATAAATGTACTTGGTGCGTTAGGTAAGCCGAATGGCATAACCAACCACTCATACAAACCGTGCTTGGTTTTAAAAGCCGTTTTCCATTCATCTCCTTCCCGCATCCGGATCTGATGATATCCACTCTTGAGATCAATCTTGGAGAAGAGTTGTGCTCCACTGAATTCGTCTAACATGTCATCTAGGCGCGGAATAGGATGCCTATACTTGATGGTGATCTTATTGACCGCTCAGCAATCCACACACACATCGCCAAGTACCATCTTTTTGGATACTAGAAGCCGCGAGAGCGCAGTGCGGACTTAGACTTTTTTGAATGTAGTCCTTGGCCATCAACTCGGCCACTTGTCGTTGCAACTCTTTGGTTTCTTCAGGGTTGGTTCGGTATGCTGGGCGATTTGGTATTGTGGCTCCGGGAATGAAGTCAATCTGGTGCTCGATCCCTCGAATAGGTGGTAGGCCACTAGGGATGTCGCCCGAAAATACATCTTCGAAATCCTGCAACAAAGATACAATCGAAGATGGAAGTGAAGCATCTAGTTCGTTAGTATTAAGGAAATTCTCCTTATACATAAGAACAATCATTGGTTGCAGAAGTAACAACATTTTTCGAATCTCTCGTGCTTTTGCATACACGTTCAATTTTGCAATCCCCTCATCATCTTGTTTTTCTTGTTCTTTACTCACTTTTTGCTCACTCCCTTTGTTTTTACCTCTTGCCTTTATTTCTCTTTTTTCCTTTATTTTTCCACTATTTGTCTCTGTTTCTTTTTCCTCTCTCTTTGTTTGTTCTTTTGCTTTCATTTGTTGAACAGAACTTTTCAAGCGTACTTGGTCCTCGTCCACTTGTTTGGGAGTCATTGGTGCTAGAGTCACACTTTTGCCACGATGTTGGAAGGTATAGCGATTTGTATAACCGTCATGAATGGCTCGTCGATCGAATTGCCATGGTCTTCCCAAAAGTAAGTGGCTCGCATACATTGTGACCACATCGCAAACAACTTCGTCACTATACTTGCCGATGGAAAAAAGAATGACAGCTTGCTTGGTGACTCTCAATTCGCCTTCGTTGTTCAGCCAATGTAATTTGTAAGGCTGAGGATGTTTTGTCGTTGGTAAGTCCAACTTTTCAATAAGCATGCTGCTAACTATGTTTGTACAACTACCTCCATCGATGATCATGCTGCATACTTTGCCTTGAATATGACATCTTGAATAGAAGATGTTTTCTCGTTGTAGTTCATATTCGGTACTTTGAATACTCAAACTACGTTTTACCACGAACAACTCACCTTCAACGGCAAATTTAAGTTCTTCTTCCTTCTCTTCTTCAGTAGAAGGGTCATGTTCAATCTCTTCTTCGTCACCCGATTCAATCTCACCGTCGGGTTTCATGATCATCACTTACCGATTTGGACACTGACTGGCTATGTGGCCCCTACCGAGACACTTGAAACACTTGATGTCTCTAGCAGAATTACGCCCGGCCTCATTGTTAGGTTTGCTTGTTTCCCCACTTGGCTTGTTAATCATTGGGCTTGCAACATTTTCTCGTGCTCAAAAAGGAATCTCCTTCTTACCGGCTCCTTGATTCCACTTTTGCGTAGGAGTGGAGTTTGGGTAGACACCGCGAACGGGGCCTTTCCTTTTGAGCTGCTTCTCCACTTTGATGGCCATGTGCACCATCTCTTTGATCTCAACGTAGTGCTGGAGTTCAACCACGTTAGCAATATCTTTATTTAATCCAGCCAAAAATCTCGCCATGGTTGCTTCACGGTCTTCTTCGATGTTGGCTCGGATCATGGCTATCTCCATCTCTTTGTAATAATAATCTACACTTCGACTACCTTGAGTGAGATGTTGTAACTTCTGGTACAGTTCTCGATGATAGTATACCGGAATGAACCTCTTACGCATCAATGCTTTCATTTCGGCCCAAGTGTTAACAGGTCGCTCTCCGTTCCTTCTCCGGCTATTGGTTAGTTGATCCCACCAGACCATTGCATAGTCAGAGAATTCAATGGATGCTATCTTTACCTTCTTGGTTTCTGAGTAGTTGTGACACTCGAAGACTAACTCAATCTTCTTTTCCCATTCTAAGTACAACTCCGGGTCGGTTTTGCCTTGAAATAGGGGTATGGACAATTTGAAGTTCTTCAAATCATCATCTACTCAACCTCGATCTCGTTGGCCTCTCCGTCGTCCACTATAATTGGACCCATGTTCACTTTCGGCCTCACTTGGTTCGGACCATTCTTCTTCGGGTACTCGTTGCCTTCCACGTCGCCTTGGTGGGCTTTGAAGAGTTCTTTCTCGATGGGCACGCTCTTCGACTTGGTCGAGCCTTTCTTGGATTGGTTCAAGTTTACGGTTGAATAAGCGCTCTACTTCACGTAACAAGGCTTGTTGATTGAGATCAGGTACATTTCTAACAGGTTGTCTATCCGATCTCTCGGACATGTTGCGCTCCGGACTTCGGGACATGATTTAAATTTAATCCTCACTACAAATCCTCTCGATCACTCAGAAAGGAAAGAGTAGATGTCACTCACACTCGTGTTTGCACTCTATTTCGGCTTTTACCTCCATTCTATTATGCTCACACACTCTTGCCTTTTTCCGCTCGTTTCTTCTCTCGTGATTTCGTATAAGATTCAGGTGACCAGATCTACTAGGTTAACGGGTCGGTTTTAAGATTAGTTAACAGAGATTTAGCGTTGGGTATCAGGTAGGCTAAAAGAAAGAAAAGACAAATGGAGTAAGGATGGGTAGCGTTGGGTGAAAAGAGAAAATATCAATTGATGGTAAAAAAAAAAAATTGAAGATCGGGGTAGGAATATGAAAGTAAAGCAAAACTTGCAAACTTCACACCCATTTTTTTTTTGAATTTTCGTATCTCTTTTTTTTTACAACACCAAATGCACTATATGTGAATTACAAAGAAAGAGAGAAAAAAAGAACTAATTTTTTTTTGAATTTTTTTTTACTTCGTAAATTTTTTTTTAAAAAATACGTACCTAATTTGAGTTTGCTTTGAACGTCCGAGCTTCTCGTTTAATTAGCTCTAATACCAGATGATACGAACCCGGTTTCGTAATTGATTCGAGTCGTAAGATTGCCCGATCGTTAAACAAGAAGGTTTCGTTCGGATTCGAAAAAGGATTTGTCAAGTTTGATTTTTTTTAAAAGAATGGTAAATAAGTAAGGACTCGATAGAGAGGTGGTTATGGATTAAGGAGGCTCGACGATGAAAGAAATGGAAAAAGTCGGGTTATAGGATAATCGGTAACTTAAGGTCAAGAATGAACCAAACTTCGGATGAAGGTTGACCCGAGACTTATAAGACTTTAAGTTAATTTGGAAGGAATTTATGAGACATCGACCCACTATCTAAAGAGATAGGAACCTCGGTATAAAGTTTCGAACGCCACACGAAAACGTGATAAGTTCGGATAAACAAAGAAACTATTGACGCCACTACCAAGATAGATAAGTCAACGAATCTTTGGACGAAATTTGAGAGAAAAATTTCTCAACAACTTTATGGGTAAATTCATTCAAATTTCAAAAGGTAAGTGTCCACGAAATGAAAATAAACCAACTATTTATAGGAATTTAAAGGTCTCATGAATAGCAATATTAAGCTCCACACCATTAATTCCTACTTGCAATATTGAATCTTTGTGTCGTCCAACTTTCCCACCATTGCCTCCATTTTGTTTATTTAATTCAAAGTCAAGGCTCCCATTTGTTTATGCTTGCATTATCCTTAAAAAAAAATTCCACATTTGGCATGTGTTGCCGTCCACCATAGTTATGGTGCCCTCAACTTTATGTTATTTAATTCATTCCATGCTCCATAATTTGCACCATGCTCCCAATACTTAATTATCGTCAATTGTTTATTTCCTTTCATTGCAATCTACCATAAAGAGCCATGGCTTGGTTTTTCGCGTGGAAATCTTTCAATTGCTTTTGTTGTCCCTTTGGTATTTGACACCTGCAACATATTAGTCAATCTATTAATTACTTATCTTAGCACAATAAAATGGGACAATTAATTAGGCAGCACTTAGTGTATTTAAACACCCAAAAAATATATATATATTCGGTGATGACTAGACACTTTAAAACCACATTTAATTAGACATTATTTTCTTGTAAAAACATAATAATTAAATCCAGACTCTTTTATTGACATTCAATTAAATTCATAATTTGAAGGACGTAACTAAATTAACTAATATCTTATTTAGTTTTAATGCGACAAATTTTAACCAAGTAGTCCAAACAAATTAATATATGTAAATGTAAAATAAAATGAGCTCCTTGATCTAAATTTGAGCTAATGTGAGCGTGAAGAACATTGCATGGCTTGCTCGATTCTTCGTTCCCAAAATGTCCAGTTATGACATTGCTCCAAATTTTGCTTACGAGAACCGACACTTCCTCCTTAAGCCTTTTAGCACGAGCACGAGTGATAGGCCCCTTTGGTAGCTCCAAGGGATCTTCGGTAGTTTTAGTGGGTGCCCGAGCTACGATCGTATCACCCCCCTTTTACAAGTGTTCTTTCGGCCTTTATATAGCCAAATTGAAGAAAAAGCCAACATACAAACTTTAGTTTCTGTTATATTCTGTTGTGCTATCTTTTCCTTCTTTTCCACAGATAACGTCGTGGAGCGGACGTGACTTGGTGGTGGAGGCGCGCACGATGCAGAGGAGTGAGTTGGCTGTTGGCTGCGGCGCAAAAATGGCTAGGGTTCTTTCTTGTTTCTGATTTCTGTTTTGTTTTGGGCTTAACGGGCCTGCTGTAATTTTTGGTAATGGACTGTTTAGTTTTGGGTTTTTTTTTTTTTTGTTTCTGGTATGGTACTGGGCCCGGGCAAAATTTGAGCCCTACAATTGTTATTTTGGAACTTCAGATTTTCTTTCATCGAATTGTGACCATTTATTATGCATGAAACCGTGATAACTAAACATGATACGAGCATGTGCTTATGGACTCAATTTGCTGTGATGGAAATGTGTGTTTACATTCAGAATGACCCTCACAAATCGTGGTTATCATTTTGAAGAGTGTCTCAGAAAGAACCGTTGCATCTTTACAACGTGCGAGTGCCATGGGCCGAGACTCAAGCTCTTACGCTCGGTTGGAAGTCTTGAGCATGGTCGGTCCAACTCTCAGACCATCACACGAGAATGCTTGGCGGGTGATTGATTAATAATTTTAATTTTAATGCTTAATTCATGATTCCTTCTGCTTTTAGTTTTGCAGCCTTCATTGTTCACTCTGGCATTTGTTTTGGGTTCGAATACTTTAGCTACTGAAATTCATCATTTAGTTTCCTGCTGTACTGCTTTTAACATTTTTTTTAAAAATAGTCATGTCAAACGCATATCCACAAAATATGAAATCATAAAGATTTGATACTCCAAATATATAAAAAGCTTTATAAAAAGTAAATCTACGCCCAGATGTGTATTCAACTCTCACCCGAATCTACATAGCTTTTCAAACCAGACGAAAACCAAACTCCTTTCTTGTCACCCTCCTTAGGTATATCGGAGTTAGTATATGGTTAAAGATTGATTACAATGTTTCATGCTACTCAAAATATTTGCTAAATCTCCAGAGACTTCTATGTCGGTTATTGGTCTTGTTTATGTTGCTCAAATATTCGTATCAGATGCATATCCAAATGACTATGGCATATGATCATCTTTTAAGGAAAAATCCAAATATCCAATGCTAGTTCAAATAAATAACCCCCAACAAGTCTGCCTCCATTATCAATGGTCAACCCTATTTGTCAATTGCTAACCCAAGTTTTCATTTTGCTCAACTACAGAAGAAATGCTACAAAGATCAAAAGCCCTATGATACAAGAAATGGAGGGATCAGATTAAAGTGAACTAAAAATGGAGGTTGTAAATTGATGTTTAATGCCACATCCATGGGGCAAAGCAATGGCATAGATTGGTGTCATCCTGAAGTCTTCACCAAGAGCAGCAATAAGTAACAAATTTTCCACAACTCAAACCAAGCAAAGTGAAGGATAGAGCAATAAATTATGAATAATGCTAATGTGATTATATGGATTAATCCAAGATATGGATCTCAAAAAAGAAGTGTAGACAAATTGACAATGACGTCCCCAGAAATCAATCAGAATCAAACAACAAAAAGAACCAAACTTGAAGACCATTACTTGTTTGAATTATGTTATTATGCTAACTATCCTTCTATTGACACAATGATCATACTAGGTACCAACAGCAGACTGTAGTATTTTCATCACATTACCAAAAGAGAGGCATTATCGCTTGGAGGTGTCCACCGAAGTCTCATTAGCACCTCAGAATACATTGCAAATCAGTCCAGAACCATCTTAGCAGATGATCAACTATGGCAAAAGAACGCCCTTGGACTTGACAATATTGTGTGGCTTCCTTGCTGATCAATATACCATCTTGCTGATGCTTTGGCAGAATCTAATCATACCCTATTTGATCAGAAAAATCTAAGGTACATTATGTAACATTCAAACTGGGCATTGGTAACATCATATACAAGAACAATCATATAAATAAAAAGAAAGACATGGTTTAACACCCACTACAGAATAAAGATATGACCATATGAGAGACACAATTTTGTAGTTAAAATTACCTTCAAGCGAGTCCAAGATTTTGTAGTTTGTTACAGTGTGGAGTTGGCAAATTCTTATTCCAACGGCGTTTATGGCGTTCCACATGGCAATAGCGCCATAGCATATGTTTGTAATCCTTAATCACGGTATCCTCGACATTAGCTCTAGCAGCACTTCCCTCGGGAAAGTTCACATCAAACGTTGATGATTTGACAAAAAATTCCACCCCAAATTTCTCAGTTGTCTTAGGAATCTGATAGGAGTAATTCCTAAATAATGAGTACTCAGGCTCAGAAGTGGGCAGAAAAGCAAGCAAGAAAATCAACAAAATTGGCAACATTTGGAGAAGAATCAAGAAACTAGATCCTCCTCCTCTATGATGCTCCTCCCTCTGATGACCACCCATTCCTCTAGTCCTGTAAACTTGAGATGCCCTAAACATATCCCCTTGACCAAAAAACGACCTAAATATCTCATCAGGATCAAAATCATCATCAAAGAAATCATGCTCATATCTTCTCCGTCTCTGTCTCACATTATGCCGCTGATTGTACTCAAATTGATCAACAACACCAACTTGATCATACTGCCTCCTCGAATTATCATCACTTAAACACTTAAACGCCTTGCACACAGTCTTAAATGCTTCCTCGGAACCCGGAGCCTTATTCTTATCCGGATGAACTTTCAAAGACAACTTCTTATATGCTTTCCTAATCTCATCAACCGAACAAGTCTTTTCCACACCAAGAATTGAATAATAATCCTTGTTTCTCTTAATCTGCCTAATCAGCTGAACATGTTCCTCTGTATAACTTCTGTCACCATCAAAACCCTCATCCAATTTAGTTGAACCGCCTTTATTCTCATCACTCAAAACACGCTTTTCACCAACAGGTGAAACTGGGGTCGTCCCAGAATCAAGATTTTTACAAGCATCCAATAGTTCATCAACAGATAACGTATGATTCAGGCGTTGAGCGATTTTAATGAATTTGAGCGCACGCTGTTTGTTACCAGAAGCAATTGCTTCTTCAGCAATGCGAACACATCTTAAAGCCTCATCTTTATTACCATCCATAACCAAATTTCTATAGTCCAAACCCTAATTTTTTTTCTCCCAACGAAATTCCACAAGCTTAAATTGAAACAAAAAATCCAAAATAGAACACCTAAATCAAAAGGAAATACAGATTATGGAATTGAAAATTTTCAGGCAAAATGTTCCGTATTAAGCAGAAATTTTAATTCTAAAATTGAAGATAAATTAAAGAGAGATTTGAGGAAACTTACCAGATCGAAAATTCGAAGTCCAAGAGAGAATGAGAGAAAGAGAATTCAACTGAATGACATGAATGACCCGTGTTTTGAAATTTATACTTTATGGAAATCGAATGAAAATGCGCCACGTCATTTCACTAACGAGGTATGAAGTAGAAGATCTAAGCTGCTTACTCCTTTTTCTTCTTTTTTTTTTTTTTTTTTTTTCTGTCATTTCTTGTCCATCTCATGGAGGTGTTGGGCTGCAGCCCAAAACATTTTCAATTTGGGTAAATTCAGTTCAATGTCACTAAACTATTAGTAAATTTATATTTTAGTCATCCAATTTTAAAAAGTTACAAAATGGTCACAGAATTATTTGAAAATTTTCATTTAAGTCATCAAGCTGTTAAAATCATTTTTGTATGGTCTTATTTGTTCGCATTGCCTGCACCAATTGAAACCTCCCCTTCTTGTTCTCTTCTATAGTTTAGTTTTTTTTCATGAAATAACTTTGAACGTTACGAATCTATAAACCAAAACCTAAACAACTTTCTTCTTCGACCTCTAACCCTAATCATCATATCAACTTAGATATAATATATGTTCTCCCACTCGTCAATGGGTACTAATCCACCATACCAGTCATCGAATCATCGTTTGGAGCTCGCTACCCGGGCCTTTTTTAAAAAAGAAACTTAACATTTTAATGAGATAAATAAAGACTTTTGAATACTCTAGTGACTTAAAATGAAAAACTTTCAAATATTTTAGTGACAATTTTGTAACATTTTGATATTGAGTGATCTAAACGTAAACCTATTAATAGTTTAGTGACTGTGGGTGTAATTTACCCTGTCACCTTTTTAATTCATTTTATTATTTAAAAAATGATCAAATGTTGGATTAAAATGTAAATTTGCCACCACATTATGGGTGAATATTGAAATTTGCCACTATACTTTATTTTGATTAATATTTGCCATTATATTTTGAGAGTATAGTTAAATTTGCCACACAACTTTTATGTTATTGAATTTTACTATTGAAATTTGAGTTTTACTAAATTTTGCCACTAATTGTCAATTGAATTTTAGCTTGGCTGGCATGGGTATTATTGCCAATACAGCAGGACGTGGGTTTGAGTGCGCTAAATCACATTATCCTCCTATTTATAGGTTGAAAATGGGCTATGGGCAGTTTTAGGCATTGTGCCAAAAAGAGCAAATATAATCAGCACTTATAATGAGATTGTTCAAATTAAAATTTGTCACTGATTTTTATTTTTAATTAAATTTTATCACTTAATATTGATTTTGATGATTTGAAAATAAATTTTAACAAGAAAAATATTATAAAATAATTTATAAAATAATAAAAAATAAATTAAAATATCATTTTTATTTAATAAAAGAAAGACTTGAAAAATAAAAAATTAAGATTACTTTTTTATAAGTAATATTTTTTTATCAATTGTTGATATTATATTAATTTATTATTTTAAGTGTTAAATTTTTATTAAATTTGTCTTCAACTTATTTTGAATCAAAATTGAAGAGTAAAATTCAATAAAAAATCAAAATTTGGTGACAAAATTCAATCAAACAAAAATAAAGAGACATAATTCAAAAGTACAATTGAAAATATCAATCGAAATAAAGTCTAGTGACAAATTTCAGCTTTCACCTAAAATATGGTAACAATGTTACACATTAACCCTAAAATATTTAAAATTATTTTTATATTAATATTACATATTTTATATAATTTATTTTTTATGCTTATATAAATTAAAACCAAGAGAACAACCATTAAGCTCAAGCCAAAATAGTTGGCTTAAGAAGGGAAAGCCTTATACCAGATGGTTATCACATGATGGATGGCTAACAAGTCCTAATCAAGAGTTAGCAATAGTATCTTCCAAAGATTAATGAGCAGGATCAACAAATGAATTGTATGAGTAGCCTTGCCAAATGAGTAACGAGTAACGAACGATTAAGCCTTCACACATGTAACCTAAGATTCTAAGGCACCCTCAACATTAAAAGACTCAAGTTTATTCAATCTCGTGCATGAACTCATATACTAACTATTAATGGCAGTTGCACATCCTAGATGCAGGGCCAATTGCATCTCTTTAAGGATTTTGACTTACATATCTTGAGTATTTACTTACATCTTTTTAAGGATTTCGAGTAGCAAATCTTGAGATTATAATTGGAGAAAAGATTGAATCAAGTATGAAAGGTTTTCAAGAGTCCTAGTGTGATTTATTTACCTTATTTAAAGAGATATTGATTTTGAAAAAGTTAAAGTCAAGCGAGGACTCTTTAATAAAGAGATCCAATTTCAAAAAGAATACTCCTAGAATGTCTATTGTATATGTTTCTTTATTGAAAACCTGTTTAAAACAAAAGTCAAGGAGATATATGTTCACATTTATTAAAGAGTGACAAGCCAATATACATTTGTTTAAGAGATGACTTGTTATTAGTTATTGAATGATATTAAGAGCACTTATTCTATTTATTGCGAGGAACTTATTTTAGTGAAAATTGTTGTAAAAAAAAACTATTCTTATTGTTCATTTTGTAACCAATCTTTCAGATGTGAAGTTTTAATGAGGAGAGTGGTCTAGTATTTGTATAGAAGTGAATTTGACTTAATTACATATTGTATAAGTTGATTAATAGTGAATTACTCTTCCAGAAATGCCCGCAGACGTAAGAAATTTTCAAACTATGTAATCAAACTTTTGTGTCCATATTTTATTTTATAAATGTTAGTAAGTTAGTCCATTTGAAACTAACATACATCTAGAAGACAAATTCATTAAACTTTCAGTTGGTATCAGAGCTAGACACTTAGCGCGTTAGATAATGATCCTACTGTTGATTTACCTAAAGAGATGGAATGAACCTCAATCTCAAAACCCTTTATGCTTGATGGCTAAAATTATGTCTATTGGAATGCACACATGAAAGACTTTATAAAGCCCATTAATGAGAAGGCTTGGGAGGCTATTTTATCAGGTTAGGAGTCGCCTACTAAAGAAATTAATAAAGTTCAAATCATAAACCCTGAAATCACCTAGTCAATAAATGAAGACAAGGTAGCCAGTTACAACTTAAAGGTTTTGAACACTATCTTCAACGATGTAGATCCTCAAGAATTCAAACACATATTCAAGTGCATTTCCACTCATAAGGCTTGGATCATTCTCGAAATAGAACATGAAGGCACCATTTTTGTGAAACAATCCAAACTCTATATGTTAAACATCAAAGTTTAAAAATTTTAAGATTGTCAATTGAAACAATATTTTTTTTATGCTAAATTATATGACATCTCTAACCAAGCTTTTGCTTTTGGTGATGAGTACTCAAATGCCAAGCTGGTTCGAGAGGTTTTGCAATCTCTTCCTAAACGTTTTGTAATGAAGGTGACTGCAATAAATGAGACAAATAATATTTGATACAATAAGAATTTATGAGATCATTAAATCTCTATGAACCTTTTGAGATGAATATTGAAAAGTCCAAGAGGAGTAAGATTAAAGCAAAAAAACAACCTTGCTCTGCAACTTATTACTCTAGTTGTAATAAAAAAAGAAACTTATGTTAAAGATTTGCTAGAAAAGTTGGCCCTTCTTAGAAAAAATTTAAACAAAGTTATCTAGACGTATAATGACATTGGTCGATCTTCAACCATGAATAAAAACAAAGATGATATGGTAGAACATAGAAATAAGAAGAAAGAAGTTCAATGTCTTGAATGCAAATGTTATGAACATACCACGACTACATGTGCTAATACTATTAAAAGGTCAAAGTCTTCTAAAGTTACATTGAATGATTCAGAAAATGGAGACATTGATGAAAAAGATAATATCAACAACCATGTTGCTTTTACTTCCTAGTTGCAGACACTAGTTGCAATTTGTTAAAAAACTAGCAATGACAATTATTTAGAATCAACAAAAGACTTACAGAGATACACAAGGCCATGCTAGACAAATGGAATCTGGTACGTAAAGTTAATGAAAAGCTAACTAGTGAAAAAAATGTTCTTAATCAGGAAAATCACAACTCAATAGTTTTTCTATCTTAAAAAAGATAGAATTGAGAAACGAGAAGTTGGATGAGATCTTTGTTGTTGGTCGACGTGAACCGTAACATAAATGCTTTGGCTGTTGCTCTTTGGCATGGTGATCCACCAATTTTTCACAAAAAAACAACCACACAAAATATGGTTCACAGTTTCTTGGTGATTAAATAAAAGGGAGAATGGTTTATGAGCATGCACACATTTCAATGTGAGTAACTACCTAATAAGCAAGCTTTCTAAGGAGCATTTCAACATATAGAATTTGAATTTTTATGAGAGCTTTGATTTCTAAACTTTTATCCAAATATTATTATTCCTAAGTATAAATGTTCTTGATTAGAGGAGTTTGAGCATAAAGAACAAATCACATCTTCATTTGTCGAGAGGGGTGCTTGTAGGAAATTATTAAGCAATGTAATGAACATAACATTTGTGCCCTCTCTTAGCCATTGAGATCATACTTCGATAAAGGTCAATTTCTCTTCCTAGCCATAATGGGGCATTTGATAGTAGTCCAAAGATTGTCAAATCTACACCAATCATCTGACTAAAAATTAACAATTGTATCACTTTTTTCAACTACTGAAATCATTGTTTAAGAAGAGGACTACAAACTTGAAAACCAATCATCCTTAACAAATTTACCACTTTTATCACATTGAAACCCAATAGTATAACTCTAAGCAAAGCAATGTGATTAATATAATAAAAATTAAGGTTGAGCAAAAGAATAGAAAAAAATCAAAAAATCGAACTAAACCGAACTGAATACAACCCGAATAAAAATGTGTGACAAATAAGTGACACTTTAGTCTATAATATCACCGTATAATGGCAAGGTCTAAAAATTCATAACCATCTAAATGTAACAATTTGGGCCGAGAACGAGAAAATCCCTATCCCACTAAAGGACACACTTGTTCCTATTCCCAAACAAAGATAAAACCAAGAGATTCGCTTTAGCCTTAACCTTAAGCTCAAACCTCCACCGAAACCCTCGCTTATAAATACCATCCGTCCGAACTTTTCAAACCCCTCTCTCGCTCTCTCTAGCCGCCGCCTGCGTCTCTCTCTTCATCTCTCTGAACCAAAAAGTCTTTAGCTTTTCGCTTCGAGAGAGACCATGTTGGTTTACCAGGATCTCATCACCGGTATTAACTCTTTTGCTTCTTTTTTTTACCCAACATTCTCTCTTTTCTTGATTTGTGTTTTCATCGATTTGTATCGCTTTTCGTTTAGTTTTATAGCTTTTGTGGTTTTAATTAGATCTGTGTTTACTAATCCGTGTTTGGGTTTATTATTATTATTTTTTGGTTTGTTTTGGTTTAGTTTTAATCGATAAAAAAGTAGAGATCCTAACAAAACTCAACATCAAAACAGATTTTAGCTTTTGGGTCTATTAAATTTTAGTGAGCTTGGGTGTTTAAAAAACTGGAAGAAGAACGGATCTTTTTTATTGCCCTGCACAGGGTTATTAATTTCAGCTGTCGGGTCTTCAAATTCTAGTATCTTACTGTTTTTAAAGCTAAAAAAGATGGGTGCTTTTGTTTAGGGTTATTTATTTTGTTTATGCAAGTGTGTTGACCTTTGTGGAATGGAGTTGACTTTTTAAATCATGGCTTTTTTAGCTTATGAGATTCGGCATCCACAAATTTTAGCTGTTGGGTTTAATAATTGTGGTAGCCTGGGTTTTTGTTTTTAATGCTAAAATTCATAGATCTTTGACTATTGTGCTTACGGTTTAATTTAGTTGCTTGTTATTGCAAGTTTGTTCCGCTTTGTAGGGTCAAGGCAAGTTGAACAAACTATGTTCTTGGTGTTTTAAAGCTAAAAAATAGCGATTTTATTGCTATACTTAGGGGAATCTTGTTGATGCAAGCGTGTTGGCTAGCTTTGCCGTGTTGAGTTGAATGAATTATGATGATTAATTTCAGGTGACGAGCTTCTTTCTGACTCATTCCCCTACAAGGAAATCGAGAATGGGGTGCTGTGGGAAGTTGAGGGAAAGGTTAGTATATTGGGAAATTGTTAGCTTAAAAGGTTTTTTAAATTTTTCATACTGCGAAACGGGATCTAAATGCAGTTTGCCTGATTTTTTTTGCTGCTTTTTAGTGGGTTGTGCAAGGAGCTATTGATGTTGACATTGGTGCCAATCCTTCAGCCGAAGGTGGCGATGAGGATGAAGGTGTTGATGACCAATCTGTGAAGGTTGTTGACATTGTTGACACTTTCAGGCTTCAGGTTAGTCAGTTTTACTTCAAAACTATTTCACACTTATCAACTTTCAAGGTAGAACTTGGATAATATATTCCGATACACACTTGTAGGAGCAACCCCCTTTTGACAAGAAGCAGTTTGTCGGGTTCATTAAGAATTTCATCAAGAAATTGACACCGAAACTGGAACCGGAACAGCAAGAGTCCTTCAAGAAAAACATTGAGGGAGCAACCAAGTTTTTGCTTTCAAAATTGAAGGACCTTCAATTGTGAGTTGCCTACCTCTTATCGTACTTTATCAAATTCTTTCCGGTTTTTAGTAAAACTAAAAACCTGGGTTTTTTGTCGCAGTTTTGTCGGAGAGAGCATGCATGATGATGGATGTATGGTGTTTGCTTACTACAAGGATGGTGCTGTTGACCCAACATTTTTGTACTTTGCACATGCATTGAAGGAGGTCAAGTGCTGAGGTTTGAAGCAAAGAAAAAAAAAGTGGTTGCTGAAGAATTCAGTTCTTTTTATTATTGCTTTTCTCTTATTTTCAGTACTCTGCTAAAGACATAAATTATTTATGGTTTTTGATGTTTTTGTTTTAATTGTTTGTTGTTTTATCATGGAATGGTTTCTATTTTTATGGGTCGACTAAACAATAATTTAACTCTTTGTTCTAGTACTACTTAATCTTATTGGAAGGGCTTTTTTGGGACAAATATGGCATGTTAAACATTATACTATGACTAAAATTTAATTATTTTAAATGCAACATTCATAACTCTATGAAAATAATTAAGCTATTTGTTTCTCTCTAAATAAGACTTTTTAAATGAACATAGTTTAATGTAATATATATTAGAGTGTTTTGATGTCTAAACTATAATGGATGATAATCGTTTTGAAGGAGGATTAATTTGTGAGTTTTCAGAATTGTCGGGGGTGTTTGATTTAATTTTTTATTCAACTCCAATAATATTTCTTGAAAATTTACACGTAACCAGAATTTAAGAACATCAAACCTTGTTGGTAAATTTAATGAAGTATGGGTGAACGTTGGTGCATGAAATAAAAAGCAATCTTAAATGGTTTATTCCATTATCACTTCATCCATTGTTAGACTCTTATTGTGTGACGTTTGTTAGTTTTGCGAACTTTCTCTTCAGTTCTGGCTTTTCACAAAATCTTAAATAATACTGATTTCTTGGTTCCCAATAGTCGAAGGCTTCTACGGATGTACTCCGCCTATGCTCAACACAACAATGTGAAATGACAATATATATAGAAATAAATACAAGATTATATCAAATTTACATTGTATTTTAAACAAGACTGAAGGTTTAAATTAGGGTCTAACCATTATTCATGTAAGAGGTAAATCTTTCAAAACGGTTATATAAAAGCTTAACATTTATAGAAACGCTCAAATAAGAATTTTTCACTCTTTAATTCGATTTGAGTAAAAATTATGTAAATTTTAATGTATTTCGAATAAAATACATAACAACTGAATCAAATGTTGAACATAATAAAAACATAATTTAAGACCTAATATAAAACATTTAAAAAACCCATTTTTTAAAAAAATTCAACCGACTTCAATACATTCGTAAATAACCCTCAAATGTATCTCAACAAAGTTTAATAATGAAAAAACCTCAGCCTTTCCATAAGTGGTTAAACCGATTATATCATTGATTTTTTAATAATCATGAACACAATAAAGATAGTAAAAATATTAATATACATTCATTTTATACCTTATAATAACAAAATTAAATAATAAACTGAATGATTTTTTAACCCATTCAATCAAGTTTTACAGAATCACATTTTCTTTGATAATACAATACAGTACCAACTGTTAAGTCTGACAAACCGTCACCCATGTCGTGCTGAATTAAGCTAATCCCAATGCTTGATTGTAATACAAGAGAAAAGGTTGAAATCTTTTCATAATCTGATTTCCATTACAGATTTCTTTTTATTTAAAACAAAAGGTCTTTCACAATTCAGCATTGATTCAGAACTAATAGTAAACAAATTATTTTGATACATTTCTTGATTTCAGCATTCATTCCATCCATTGGTAAGTGATACAATATCTGTATTTTTATCATAATTACATTACACATACAATTAACTATGCCAAATGAAATTAGGTCATACAAGAATCACAATTATCTTTCTGTTCCTTTCTTTTTTTTTTGAAAACCAAAAATGCAGAAAGCAATGTATGTCAGGTTTTAGTTTCCTACAATGTTCCATTCCCAGACTTATGTTGCTCCGATTCTTCAGTTTTTTTTTTCAAGTACCCATTAGATAAGGATATGACCTTCCAAAAAGATCCACTGATGCACAAGAAAACCTAAAAAAAAAATGAACATACCGGTATCCGATGATCTCACTCCGAAAAGTAACTTTGTACATGGCTAACATTGTTGTTTGATTTCAGACAAGCTGCACAACGGCAGCTACTCTCAAGGCGCCATTTTGAAGAAGATCAGCAAGTTCATCAAACAACAAAGCTGTCCTCCATCCCCAACCCTTGGGAGCTTTTGGTAGAAGAGTGCCCCTCTGTTTGAAGCTGCCGAACACCATTACTTCTCGCTTTGATGGACAAATTAGCTGGAAAAATGAAGGTATGAAAACAGAAGGCCATCATAACCTATGAATAAGGGAACAGATTGCAAATGCTTCGATTTGAACTTAAACTTACCAGATTTTTAAATTCTATATTAGGTAATAGAATCTATTACCTGATAACGAGCAGTGACCTTTTCCCGCGAATCGATAAACATGTGAACCTGAAAAGTGAAAACAGGATGTTTCGTATTATTTAAAAGCTCCGGTTAACAAATATAGCAAAAGATTGTTTTCCATGGATTAAATGAAAGACCATCTCAAGCTTTGATTTGGTGAAACAGGGCTGACCTTTCCAAAAGAGTCGGTTATTTCAGCTTTCCGACGGTGAAGAAATAGTCCTGCGATGGGAGAAAAATAGATTACGAAAACTGCAAAATTGTCTTTTATGATCTTGAAAAAACAAAAGGATAAGTTCTCAAGTTTTTAGCCTTAGAACATTACCCAGAGTCCTACGTCCTTGAGGATCTTCATCATTAAAAGCCTGAACACTAACCTGTAAATGGAAACCAATCTTATAACGTAAATCTTCATACAAACATGGAATATAAAATTAAAAAGCTTAATAAATCAAGAAATATGCAAGAACATCAGGTTATTGGTTTCATAATTTTCTTTCAGATAAACAATCGAACCTATTCTGATTAAATACGATATTAAGACAGTTGTGGAGTTGGAACTAAATCAGTCCTGGGGTTCTGAAAGGGTCTTTCATATTCAAATACCTTCCACAATGAACCGGCATAAAAGAACTCAGGAGAGTGCTTGACTTGACCATCACTGAGCCTGTGCACATCCTCAAATTGAACCCTGTAGAGCCAGCAAAAGGTTTACAGAGCATTATCAGAATAAGTCTTTGACTAACAAAAATAAAAAAAGAAAAAGACAAATACTGAGACAAGATCTATGGATTTCAACAAAGGCAATATATAACAAATTGCACCCTAAAATCCCAACAAACGTGCTCTTGCTTCTCTAGAACATAAGAAGTACATCATGTGTTAGACACAAGATCAAGAATAGCAAACCTATCAGTAAGTAATATAGTTGAAATTATTACCGAAAACAAATTATCTTCCAACAAAATAGAATAATGCACAAGACACCAAGTGGAAGAATTTCCACCAACAATTAAGTTCCATAGTTTATGGAAGCGTTTATATTACTTAATTGAAATTACAAAGCACAAACCAACAGTTATGCATAACAAGAAAAAACTTACCCAAAACGGAAGGAAGGGAAGTGACTTAGAGGGGTTTTCAAGTCCAATGATATAGAAGAACTAGTTGCATTCTCCCAGTCAATTCCAATGGCTCGATCTGGTGTCTCTAACATCTGCATGGCAATCCCACTAGTAGCTGGCCTTGCAATAGAAGTCATAGGCACTTTACTTTGGGGATCCAACTCGCAACTCCTCTCTGTTTGTTCTTCACGAACATTAATGGCATTACTAGTTCCTCCTTGGCTTAATTCCACCAGAGCTGTTAAGCCACCTCCAGACATGTCTCCATTATGGTCGGCTCTAGCCTCTGAATCCTCATTAGCAGGAGACTGCTGGCCAATTCTGTTGCCCATACCAAAGGGCACACGAGAAAAGACAAAACGTGTTGGAGTCCACAAAGTTGCAGGAACAGAAGTAGCACCACGTCCAATACCTGCAAGCCCATCAATAGCCCCCCTAACCTGCACTCTAACTGGCCTAAAAAGGCCATTTCCTTCATCTTGAGCATTGTCGGCCACATACACATTTCTGATGTTGCCAGTTAGATGACTTTGGTCATGCTCTTGCACATAATAGCCTGTAGTAATTACTCCATGTTGAATACCAAAAGGCTGCCTGCAACTGCATTGCATACTAGTAAGGCAGCAATTTTTGCATGTGTCAGCTCCAATTTCTTGCACCCTCTGGCGTAATAGCATCTACATTATAGCCATACAAGCAAAAACAATCAAATCCTCATCAAAGCCACATGCAGAGGCCAAATTTTTCCACAAGAGGAGGCCAAAATTTTAAGGAATTGTAAATGCTTATATTACAAAGGGAGAAACTCCCAAGATAAAAAGAATAGAAGTCTTTGCCATCTTCCATAAGTCTAAAATAAAATTACTCAAAATAGCACCAGGTTCAATGAGTTCCTAAATATTTAACCTAAAACCCATTCATCAATGTCAATTGTGTTTGTCACCAGCATAACTGTTAACATGCTGATATATCCAGACTTCAACAGGTATTTCTTAATACAGCATCAGACATAACAGAAAAGGAAGCACATGGGTGCAGAAAACAAACCTGCAGCCAAAGGCCATCATTCAGAGCTTTGCAAGGAAACCCCAATTCTTCAAGTTGTTTCCTCACATTCAAAAGTGCCTCAAAGGACATATTGCAATATAGAAGAGAACCCCCTTCAAATATATTAACAAAAGCATCATATTCCTCACCACCAACCCCGCAGTTCCCTTTTGCATAGCTTTTTACCTGTCGTTTACCCACAACCCTGCCACCCCAAGACAAAGAAGCCATGCTACATCTTCCCCAATCATTCAACATGAGCCCACTACAGGAAGAATCCTCAGAAGAGCAATGCTTTGATTGATCGCTTGCAAGCCAATTACTGTTATTCAACTGGTAGCACGAGCCTTCCTCAGATGGCCCCTCCATGGCCATTCCTCCACTTGTTCCATCACCAATTGGCATTTCAACATATGAATGTGAAGTTCTTATACCCTCTGAAAATGAACTACTCATTGATGAAGACTGATCCATGCTACAGGGACACAGAGATTCTGAACGAGCATATTTAGGTCGCTGAACCTGTTGGTCAGCGCTAGATATTCCTGCTGGTATGTCAACTACACAGCCTGCAAGATCAGCTGGGAGCTTCTAAGTTCTGAGTAGTTATCTTTTAAACTTAAATGTCTCAATTCAGATTCCAATTTCTTACCATGAAAGCTATCAACTAAATTTTTTCCCTTTCCTTTAGAAGACTCAAGAGAAGTGCCGACATCTATCTCAGAAGAGGAGGAACTTCCTTGACCAGATCTTTCCGGCTGATAAAAAGCACCTTTTGCGAGAACGGTGTACAATGCCAGTTCAAACCTTTTGATAAAAACAAATACAATGGGTCACCCAACGGTATAAAAACAAACTGCCAAACCCAAGTTTAAGAAACAGGGCTGCAAATAAATCGTACCGTTTTTCTTCACTAGATACCCACAGCTCATCAGAGGTCAGTAATGCATGTAACGTCTGAGATGAAAGTTTAGGAAGCACCTATCCATGATGAGGAAAACCCAATGACCAATCAGATAAGCATACTGGAAAATTCATAAGAAATAACATTTACCATTAACCTACATTCCACAAAAAATGTTGGCTACTTAAAATTCACTCTCTAGCATTCTAATTAGTTCCTATACAATTAAGTCATGATAATAAAATAACGAATAGATATTAACTTAAGTTGATAAAAACACCAAAATTGTAACCTTTTAAGCTTTACCTCTTTCAATTCCATGGCACCACTTTGACAAAGATAGCCCCAGCAAGCATTCCTCACCCTTTCTCCATGTATCCCATAATCTTGATTCTCGGCAAAAACCTAAATTTTACATCCCAATTTTGATTAAAAAAAGTAGAGAAAAAAATAAAAAAGAAATTTGTTAAATTATAGTTCAAACCTGATATGCTAAGAAATTCGAAGTCCAGAGCTCAGATATAATAAAATCCGTACATATAGCACATAGATCCTACAAGCAGTTTCGAACTCCCAAAATCATAAACCAATAAACAAATTTTAATTTATTACCTCTGAAATGATTAAAAAACCATTTAACTTTAAAAGAACCTGAAGATCAAGAAATGAAGCAGCAGCTAAAACGCGAAACGCATTATTATCATTAAGCTTGGGATGGTGTCCGTACAAATAAGCCAACGCGACCGCAATTGCTTCGCCGTTAACGTTGCTGTCGTCGACGTTTAGCGTTACAACCGGAGAATTAGCTTCTTTCCAAGGCCCGTGAAGCATATTCCTCAATTATTTAAAAAAAAGAAACTAAAATTAGTTTATAATTATAAAAAATTAAAACTTAGGTTTTTATTTTTATTATTTGTCATTCGTTTTAAACCTGAAGTAAGAGCTACGGGAGAGGATTAAGCGGTGGAGGTGGTAGGTGGATCCCATGGCGTTAACGACAATGTCGGAGAAGGAACCGCCGTTGAAACCTTCCATTCGGATATGTTCGCAAAGGGAATTGAGGTTACAATCGAAGGCTCTGAGTTCGCTGCAGCTACGGTCGTTGTCGGAGTGCTGTGGTGGAGGAGGCGGTGGCGGTGGAATCGGCATTTTCAATTGCGGCTGGAGATGGTGGTGGTGCGTTGGTTGTCCGTACGATCGGTGCTTCGAGAATTGCGGTTCCATCTGACAGGTCGCCGTTTATGGACATGAGGAAGAGAGAAGAGGTTTTTTTTTTTTTTTTTTTTTTTCTTCTTCTTCTTTTAGTCAAACTTTAAAGATATTTTTAGTTTATTAATTAGTCAGTGACAAGGGAAAGGGAAAGTGGATTGAAACGACGCGTTCTGCAGTTTAACCCAAAACGCATGCTCTAATTTGATAAATTTAGTTCCTACACTTTGTGAATTTTAATATTTTAGTCTTAAATTTTGAAATTTCAGTATTAACTTAAACAATATCTATTAACTTCGTTAACTAAAATAGTTTGACATTTTTATAAGTATTATGAGAAAATAGTAAGTTAGTATGACAGTACACAGACGATAATATATTTGTTGCATGAAATTTCGAAAATAACATAAATTAACGTGGCTATTATTTGAATAAGAATGATATTTCAAAGTTTGAAAGTAAAAGGATTTAAAATAACCAAATTAAAATACAGAAACTAAATCCACGTCATACACCTAATATAAAAGAAAAGTTCTTTGTAAATAGTGTATCTCATATAACTTAAAGATAAATCTCAAAACTATACATGTTATACTTCCTCCACATGTCCTTCCATGTGTCATCAACAGGCATGCCACATGCTAACATGTCTATGTCCATGATGGGCGAACCTCTAGTCAAGCGAGCCTAGCGAATCTCGGACTATAGTAAACTTACAAACCTTCATTGGACCACCCTCGCTGGATACACGTAAGGTCTTAGACTCATTGATTACCCAATTGTCCTAAAATGTCATATCCTAAAATGTCACTACTAAGAAACAATGTATACCTCCAATTTCAGTGAGCTTAGGACGCGTATACTTCTTTGTTTTCCATATTTAAGTTTACCATGACACTTGAGAGAGGGGGACTAAGACAAAAACTTCTCCTTCTTCTATCCAACCAAACCTAACCTTCCAAGTTTTATAACCAAACATTTCAAACAGCGGCTCTTCGCCCCTACTAAGGGTGAACCACCATCATAACCACCACATTCTCTTCCTTGTTAATCACACTAGTTAACAACACGAAATTTGGTTTAATGTGTAATACTATATATGAACTTTGATTTTGTGAAACTTTATACATGAAATATGAACTTAATTCACTTTTCACAAATTATTAACACAATTATCGATATAGCACCATTTTAAGTATGCATATTGCAATACAAATAATTATATATATCTAATATAAAAATAAATTTATGTATTTATTCCTTTAAGTGTATGCAATTGAATCCAAATAAAAATTTCATATATAAATTTGAACTACAATCAAAATTTTATATGTATAATTATACCAAATCAAAATTCATGTATCAAATCACACATCTAATCAAAGTTCATATGTAGCTTTGAAATTTATCCCATAACTTAATTATGTGATATTAAATTTGTAAATTATGTATATTAAACACTTTAATGTTATCTTCTACAAGCCCTACGTGCATATCACACTGTGATTAATGGATTTATGGTCGATTTACCAACTCAATTAATAATAAGATTTCGAAATTGATTTGAATTCAAACTTAATTTTCAAAATTTGAATTTAATTGAAGAAAAAAATTGAATTATTTAAACTTTTTCGATTAACCTCATTAGCTAGTAAAATTAAATTTAATTCCTATTATCAATTCAAGATTAATTATTTGTCCATTTGAAATCGGATTGGACCTTATCCAAAAAAAAAGATTTAAGGGAGTGATGATTCAAACAGATAGCTTGGAAGCGGTCAAAAATATTCAAGAATCTTCCTTGATAAATTCGAACTCCACCCTCATTAGAAGAATTCATCAACTTTTAGTGAAGGTCGGACATTGGGTCATGCAACACATTCCTAGGGAGTCTAATGTAAATGTTGATTGTATAGTAAAATTGGGTTTTGATATAGGTCAAAATCTAATAGCGTTTGAAGAGATTCCAAAGGAGTTGCTAGTAATTTCTCCTATTGTTAAAGCAAGTGTTTTGTTTCTTTCCACAAAAACAATGGAAAATTTTAGAATTAATTAAAAGAAATTGATTAAGCTCATGGTTTACTTAGGCTTCGTTCGTTATTGCTTTTACACCGGGCTTTTAAGAGGAAAAGTGATTTTTCCTCAAAAGTAATAAAGAACAACCTCCAGTGCATGAAATTTTTTGACAGCCAAGAAGTGCTTTTGTAGCAGTTTTCAACGTAAAATTTTTTAGCTTTTCAGCCAAGAAGTGCTTTTGGGATGGTATATTTACTTGTTTAACCTTTTTTTTTTATATTTTCACAAATAGACGATTTTTTTTTCACAGCAGAACTTTCTTCTTCCTTAGGAGGACTTTACTCTTTTTCTTTTTTTCTCTTGGACTGCACTTTACTCTTTTTCCTCTGGTTATTTGTCTTTTTTTTTCTTTTTTAATATATTCTAATTAAATTTAATAAATAATTAATATTAATTACTTAAAAATATTTAAAATTAATATTATATATTAAAATATTAACAATAAGTTATAATAAATTATTTTTTATATTTTTATTAAAATATCATAATATTAACTAATTTAAACATTATTTAAATAATTATTTATTATTTTATAATATCATGTCTAAAATAGATATTTTACTTCTCAAAAGCACTTTTTGATAGCAATACCAAACACTTAAAATTTTTAAAAGTACTCCTTAAAAGCACTTCTCAAAGCACTTCTCCACAGCACTTCTCAAAAGTATTTCTGAAAAGTATTGCCAAACTGGTCCTTAATCACTAAATTAATCAACAGCTCAAAGCTCAACTTGACTATTATGAAGTTGAATTTATGTCCCTTCTAGTTCATACTTTATAGGGTAAAATTGCATTTTTTTTCCCTCTTAATTTTTGAAAGATTATAATTTAATTGAAGTTTTTCTAATGCAAATTTGTTGTGATTGGCCTCCAATTAAACCTAAAGAACTTACCAACATAGATGTCTCATCCTGACAAAAGGAGCTATAGGTGTTCATAGAATGGGCTTTGTTTAGTTGTTTAAATCTCATAATAGCTCAAATTTTAACTACATTAATATTTTTATTTTTTATAATTAACTTTTAAATAAATGAAATGAATAAAATTTTTTATTTAATATATTCATCGTAAAAAAAAAGATTATTAACCTTGTTCATAGGCGAAAGAGCGAAAGAATTATCATTTTAAAAATATAGAAATAAGTTTATTTATTTAATATTATGTTTAAGAAAATCAATAGTACAAATTTAAAAAAGATAAAAAAAAATTAAGGAGCAGAGGTGTTCATGAGCCGGATTGGACTAAGTTCGGGCCTAGTCTAAGCATGATATTAACATATTTTATGCTTGTTTAATTTCGACCAAATCCAAAATATGGGCCTAAAATTTTGTTCAAACTCGCTCATATTTGTAAAAAACTAACCTAAGTCTATTTTAGGCTTGTCCATATTATATTTTAGATAGTTTTTAAAAATATTTATATTATATTATTTTAATATTAATATTTTTATTTATTGAAATTTTTATATAATATTAACATTATTTCAATGTTTACATTAGACTAGTATTATATATTCAGTATAGATTTATTTTTTTAATGTGTTATAAATTACATAATATATAAAAATAACGTAATATAAAATATTATAAACTTGAGAACAGGTCGGATCGAGTTTAGACCTGAAATGTTTAAGCTCGTGCAAGACCATATTTTAAGCGAGCCTAATATTTTATCAAAACCCATTTTTTAGATCTAATATTTTTGTTCTGGGCAGCTATCCCGGCTATCAACAAGTCTACTGGGGAGTTATAGAAAATTGATGGCCACTTTAAAGATTCGACCGTTAGAAAATAAAAGTCTAACGTCTCTTCTTTCCCTTCTTTCTTGAAAATTTGAATTTTTGCAACGTTCTTTAACCCTTTTCTCTTTTTCCCTACAAAAAGTAAATTCAATTTCTCAAACCTTTTATAGATTCAAAATTTGCCTAAAAAAATACGATTCTCATAGCTTCGAATCACTCTGTTTTGAGATCATAGATTTTTCCTCTCGCTTTCTGCTCAGAGCAAAAATAAAAATAAAAAATGGCGTTGCGACCCATAGATAATGCACTCCCCATCATACCAGGCGGTCTCAGACCCAAGAAACAATCCAAAGTGTCGATTCAACCCCAGAAAAAAGCTTCCGAGATCAGCGTAAACGATGAGAACAAAGCTCCTTTACCCCAACCCATAGATGCCTCCGTTGATTATGTCGCTTCCGAGGATCTCAAACCCTTTCAAGACCCAGAATCAAACATCCAAGTATATCCATTTTTACTATTTACTTCTTAAAAAATGAAGTAAAACCCTGTTTGCAATTTCACGATTCTGATTCGGTTTGATGTTTTCAGAGCTTAGTTGAAGGGTTAGATTCGAAGGATTGGGTTAAGGTTTGTCAGTCGTTGAACGGTGCTAGGCGTTTCTCTTTATATCACCCAGGTCTACTGCTTCCAGTCCTGTAAGATTCGAACTTCTTATTTTTAGTGCCTGAATATGTATCGAACAAGGGTGTTGAACTGATAAAATGTATGTGATTATGCAGACAGAAGGTGATGTTGGTAGTGGTAAAGTCAATGAAGAACCCAAGAAGTGCTCTTTGCAAGACTTCGATTGTGGCCGCTTCAGATATCTTCAATGCCTACGGCGAAAAATTGCTTGATTCAACTGATTCCAGTGCATTTGATCAGCTGGTGGGTAACCCAATTGACCCTGATCATCATTTCTCTTTTCCAGTTTTCGAGTTTCTGCTTTGATGAGTTAAATTTGTGGTGGATTTACAGTTACTGCAGTTGTTACTGAAAGCTTCTCAAGACAAGAAGTTTGTGTGTGAAGAAGCCGATAAGTCGCTGACAGCAATGGTTAACTCCATTGCTGCTTTAACTCTGCTTCAAAAGCTGCGCGGATTTGTTAACCATGGCAACCTTAGAGTCAGAGCCAAAGCTGCAGTTTCCATTTCCAATTCTGTTTACAAAATGGTAAAAGTACTAAGAAAACTCCATGGCTAAGTTGTTGTTTTCCATTCATAGAATGTTGAACATTGCCCAACTCATTGCAGGGATCAGAAGAAATCAAAGAGTTCGGGTCAGTTACCTTGCTTCAAATGGCTTCGGATTTGCTAAATGATAGGCTGCCAGAGGCCAGAGAAGCAGCAAGAAGCATTGTACTTTCAGTATATGAGGCATTTACAGAAAACGAAAAGCTGGATACGGAGGAGGATTGGCAAAGCTTTTGCCAGTCAAATTTATCAACGATTCAAGCTCAGTCGATGATCAAAGTCGTTTCTTCCCAGTAAGAGTTCAAAGTAGAAGCTTTAAAGAAGCAGCACATATAGTAGAATAACACTATGGGATTGAACTTCTGTCATGTAAATGCTGTTTGCTATAGAACTCTTGTTTCCTACTCTATGTTCTTTTTCAATGATGGAATAAACACAAGCATTTCAAGCAGTTCGAACCTACTGTGGTTTGCCCTTTACTTCTTCTTGAAGTAACCCATGTCTCGACACTTGTATCCGACGCATCCGAACATGAAAACGAACAGTTCATCAAATGCAAAGTAGAATCAGCCAACATATATCTAACATTATATATAAAGCAGGATTAGCCAAAATGACATGCAAATACCAGCTATATCAGTTAAAATTTTCCTTTCTATAAATAATACAAAAATTATTGAGTATGATCCAATCTCTCAAAGAGAAAGGATTGGCAATGTGGAAATTGACAAGTAAAAGAATAAATATCAAGAACAATGTATGGCTATCACATGTCAACGTGTCCAAGGCATTATGAAGAAGCAGAGACCTTAACAGCTTTGAACGATGGATGAAGCAATCCCAACTCATCTTTAACTTCAAGTGGATTACTGGTCTCATTCCTAACTCGTTTAACTCTCCGACTAGCCAGCGATTTATGCGTAAACCCATACATTTGCAAGATCTGATTATCACCAAAATTGAAAGCTCTATCCATTTGTCTCAAACACCTCTCGACAGAATAATCCCCGAACTTGCCGCACGGTTTACACCCAACAAAATGAGTAACCAAAGGCCATCGGTGATCCCCTAATCCAGGATGATAGTTCTCTATCATTTCCTCGTAACGATCCACCAAAATCCCCCAATAACCATGCAAATAATAAGCATTCTCTAGATATACTTTTTCACCCCATTTAGCTCTTTCCTTGACCAACAAGTAAACTATGGCGGACTGATCATCGGCTTCAAAAACTGGCCTATCCTTTAACTCCCTAGTCAAAATTTTCCCAGCTTCTTCCCTAACCTTCCCTTTCGGACCCATAGGAGCCCAAGCATCTAAAAGATCAAGCGACCATTGACAATTCCTTAACAAGAAACTACCCGTGTTTAAACCAATCCAATTCTTATCATTGTAAACCATTTCATTCCACCCATGCATGACCATATTGAAATCTTTGTACCTTTCCCATGGGAGCTCGTACGCCATATCCGTAAACATCGCATCACTGTCCATCCACCAAAGGAACTCGATTTCGGGATGGGAAAGCAATAGCTTCCGAATCAATGGTAGTTTTGCCCAAAACCCCGCCATTTCCGCATCCAATAACGCCATGTTGTAAAAAATCTCGATCCCGTGTAACCTACAGTAATCGATCTTGTTCTTTATCGATTTCAGTAAGTAATGATCACCGACCGGGTTTTCGCACGGTTTGGGTGATGAACCGGTGACGAGGAGGACACGGGGCTTGTTTGGACCGATGAAGTTTGGGAAATCCGGGTTGGTTTTGAGCCATTCGGATCTTTGTTGATCCCAATCGGATATTTTAGGTCCGAGAGAGTACGGTTTGCTCGGGTCGGGTTTTTCCTTTTCTCCTTCTTCTTCATCGATGAGAATCTTGGCGATATCAAATTCCGCGTAGTTCTTATTGTCGTTGTTGTTGTCACCCTGAGCGGCGTCGTTTTGAGCATCTTCGAGTAAGCGGCGGGACTCAACGCGCTTGCTATGAGCGTCGGAGTGGTGGTTTTGGTTTTCGTCGGCGGAGTAACCGGGATTTACGGGATTGAAGGTGCCATGTAGGACGATGACGGCTACTACAAAGCAGAGAACGATTATTTTGGCTCGGGAACGGCGAACCTTTAACCACCGGTCCAACATGATGGTTTCCTTGCCGGCTCCAGCGACAGGTTCCGATTGTAAATAAATAGAAAAATCGAGGGAAAGCAAGTCAAGACGGTGGAGTAGGAAAGTGAAGAAGGAAGGAAGAAGGAAGGTAGAAAAAAAAGAGGGAAAATTGAAAAGAAACAAATGGAAAGCTGAGAGAGAGAATCGGTTAATAATTTAATATTTTATTTTGGTCAAATATTGTTTTCAGTATATATACTTTGATGAATTTTGATATTTAGTCCCTTTACTTTAAATGTTTTAAAAAAATTCTTACATTTTTTATTTAAGAATCTTAATCCATTCATTTTTCTGTTGAATTCGATCAACTTTACATGTTAATTAGGCTATTCTCATACCATGGACATTTGGCTGATGAAAAATAAACACGTGTTTGGGCTCCAACTAAGTCTGAAGTCAAGTCTAGTCAAACACCTAAATTGAAAACCAAATTCTTTTAACATTATTTTCTCCGTTCATAAGACTTAAATCGAAACTTTGTTAAAGAGTATCAAACACCTTACTATACACAAGAATTGGTAAAATAATTCTTGTCAATGAAAAATACAAACGTATTAATTATGGACTAAGGTTTTTAAACAAAAATTAAATCTCAAATTATTTCAAAGTATAAGGACTGAAAATAAAATTTAACCTTTTATTTTAGTTGTTTAACGGGAGCATGTTGTGGGAAATTTTATTTTATTTTATGTTTCATGATGATTTACTTACAGCCGTCGATGCGAAAGGTGGGGCCTGGTAAGAGTAGATCTACGGCGGTGGGGCTTTCACTCGCAGTGTTAGTCAAATCGTCCAGTTCATGACTTCATGTACTCCCACTCACATGGGTTGTTTAACGTTAACAACTTGATTAACATATATTTTTTAACTTGTAAGATTTTGATTTATGCTATTGTAAGGACGGCCGAAAATAAATAAAAAAAATTAAGAGCTTGGCATTTGAATGAGTTAGCTGTTCTAGATCTACTATACAATTATATATTGGATTCAAATTTAATTTAATTAATAATATTTTAAAAATAAAAATATAACAAATAGTTTTTTAATATATTTTAACGTTAAAATGGGTTGATAAGTCGAGCCAAGTTGACTTGAAAATTGACTTAGGCTTGAAAATATTTTTGGAATCAAGTCGTAATTTGTTTGATCCATGGATAACTTTAGTATCTGTTAACTCACGACATCAATTCAATTATACTTAGTAGTATATTTATGTAATGTATTATTTAGTATTTGGGTTTCATTTTTTTTTTCTAATGTGGTACTTGTATTATGTTTTGGTTCAATTTGATAGTTGTATTTAATAGAAGTTATATATTTTGGTATAAAATGTAACAATGTTATTAGAATAAATTTAATGTTAATTGCGAATTTGTTTAGTTTTGAGTGTAATTTGTCAAATACAATAGATGAACGTGATTTAATTTGGTTTTCAGGGAATAACTAATTATTAGCTAATTATAAATTTTCATCAAATCAACTTTAAGCATTGAAAATTTAACATTGTTACCTTCAAGAGCCATAATGTATAACTTTTGTTAAATACATGTACCACATATGACCGAAAAAATATAAGTACCATATTAGAAAACAAGTGTCAAACTTAGGTACCAAATTATATATTAAGTCATGTATATACTATTATCTAAAACTTTGAGTTGATATCACGAGTCAATCGAACACTGACTCAATTAAAAAATTAATAAAAAATCATTATTTATATAAAATAGAATACATTGTTACGAGGATATTTTTATTCTTTTAAATTATGTCATATAAAATCAATAAAATTTCATATCTACATTCAATTTTATTTGAAATTTTTATGAACTTTTAATAAATATATTAGCATTATTTGTACCTACATAATCTAATATTTATTAAATGTGTTGGTTGTAGGTATTCATTTTATGTCTAAAATTATTGTTTGAGAAAGTATCTAAATTTCCAATAAATTTTAATATTATTTTGAATAATATCTATACATTTTATGCATTAATTTTCTTATAAATTGAAAAAAAAATATTAATTATGTTACGCATATGAGTTTCGCCATTAGATGACCTTCACCGCAACATCATGATTCATGTCCACTAAGGCTGTGTTCTTCATTGCTTCTGGGATGAACTTTTCCACAAAAAAGTTCTTTTCTCTGAAAAGCAATGAAGAACAGATGTCAGTGGAGTAAATTTTCTAACTTTTTTAAAGTGCTTTTTCAGAGATGAAAAAGTTGAAAATTTTAGCTTTTCTCAAGCCAAAAGTGCTTTTGGCTGGTATTTTACCTTTTTAACTTTACACTTTTTCTCCTTCACGTTAGATCTTTTTCCCCTTTTTCCTTTGTCTGAACTTATACTCTGATTCTTTGTTCCTCTTCTCTTCTCCACGGTGAGTTTATTTTTTTCTTCTCTTCTTATTCTAATTATTCATTATGCTTTAGTTTTTTTGATTGTTTGATTTTATGAAATAATTATGAAATATAGATTAATTTTTTCACATTTCTTTAATATTTTATCTTTTGCTTGTACCCATTTTCTGATATATGGGAGAAATTAGAAGGTCCTCCTTTTTAAGTTCACTATCTGCTATCTACCTGCTCTTAACTTCCATTTTTAAGTCCACTCACTGATCTTCAGGATCTGCTAAACGATGCATCAGTAAACCAATTGTTGAAGTTTGAATCCCGAAAAATTCAAACAAAGAGAATGCTTTTTACATTGACATTTAATTTATCGCATGCTGATAATTATTTTCTGCTTGTTTCCAGTGGATTCCTGAGCTGAAACATTATGCCCCTAGTGTACCAATAATTCTTGTTCGAACAAAGCTTGGCAAGTTAACACATTTTCTTTTAAATAGCTTTGCTTCTGTCATTGTGCATATAATCATGCGTGAGAGGTATTAGAGAATAAATTTATTTGAGTTGTTTGCATGACTTTTTTTAATAAGAGATAAATTTAATTATATGTCTTAAGATTATTGATATCAATAATACTGATGTAACGATTTGAGATATACATATTAGAAGAATTAGCAATAAATTGTTTAGAATTTTTATGTGGTCTCAGCAAAAATTTACAATTCTAAAATTTATCAAGTTATGATTTAACTAGTTGTGGGTTCATGACATTATTAGTTTAATTGGAAGACGCATGTAAAGTTTTTTTATGAGTCTTGTTTGAGGTTTGCAAAGCCTGCTATCTAAGGTATAACAGTATATATATTATAGCAGCTCCTTTACTAATGGACATTGCCTTCAAAGGCCAAACCAGATGAAACAAACCACTGTTTGATATTAAAATAACTTGGCAACTTGCTAGATAAAACCAATGACTGATAATTGCAATGCTAAACTTGAGAAATGATTAGTATTGTTTCATTACTTAATATTAATTTAAAGGTAAAGGGATGGCCTACTACTTTATCTTTAATTATACGACGTTCTAAGTTACTATTTTACTATGGATGTCCCTTATTATTCTTGCAATGGAACGTTTGAGGAAGGAGAAATGAAGGTTTAGCAAATCCCATCCGAAACTCTACTCAAAGTAAAACAATTTAAATAAGTTTTGGTATGTCTTTCTTGTCCATCTTCTTCTACCCATTTTTTTAAATACTTTCTATATGTTGGTTCTGGATCTCAGGGACTTTGTATTTCTAGTTTTTTTTTTTTTTTTTTGGGGGAATTCCTTGACTCACGAGTGCAGGTGGGTTTTCTTTGGTATCTAGGATTTCCATGGCTTACCAAAAGGTGGTGTGTGGTTTATAAGTCTTCCTTTTGTTTTATAAGCATTGTTCAATGTTATCTTTTACCCTTTTCTGTTACCAGCTTTGTGGTTATTACTTGTTTATAGTCCATAATTTTCTGAAATATTATGCAATTATTACTTGTTTTCTTGTTACATGGACTTCTATTATTTGCAATTATCTAGCCTTACACTTTTTTCCCTTTCTTTCTGAATTCGTAAGGGGGAGGACCTGCAAAAGTTGATCGGATCAACAACTTATATTGAGTGCAGTGCAAAAACGCCGGAGGTATATGTTGTTTTCTAAATATGTTTGTATCTGGAAGTGAAAAAGGAACTCACATTAATTGCAATATTAATGTTTCTTTGCTTCTTTTTTTTCTTTATTTTTTTAAGTGTTGGAAGCTAAAGAAGGAACCATTTCCGTTGCCTCTACTTCTCTTGGTCATCAAGAAGGTAATTGTCAACTTTTCATAGGATTTAATGTTAAAAAACTAATATTAAATGGCCTCTTCATAGTTGCCACCATTAGAATTATTTCGGTAGATTAAAGATAATTTTTTATTCATTGAGTTTTGCCTATTGTTTTAGTTTAGTATTGGAGATTTACTTACTTCAATACACATATCTTATAGTTTATTTTTTTAGCTGTCACAGTTTATAGATCAAATGATGTTTATGATCCAGTATATTGCTTGGATATGCTGTGCTAATTTATATTACCCGGGACAAGTCTGAAAATATGTCGGACATGGGTGGGATCGATCATAGTATGCTTGGATATTTTTTTTATGTTGCTAACAGTGATTTTGATTTTGATTGAGAAAAAAGTTGATTTTCTTAGGATCTTATCTTGATTTTGATACACATGTAAAAATATATACTTATGTGACATTTGATTTTCTTGATTGCTTTACTGGCTGAAACAAATCTGTTTGTATACATAATAGATGAGTACTTCGGCGATTGAAGTTAGTGGTGAAAAAGTGAAAGCAATGTAGGATAAGAGATTGACAGAAATATTTTGTGATATTTATATTAAAGAAATATTGAAAAGCAATAGGCCTGGTACTCATTTCACAAAAGATGGATGGTTGAAAATAATGACCAACTTTGAGAAAGAAGCGGGCAAGGTTTTTTTCACAAAAACAACTTAAAAATAGGTGGGATGCCTTAAAAAAAGAATGGAAAGCTTGGAAGAAACTTAAAGGCGAAGATACTGGTCTAGGGTGGAATCCTATAAAAAGAACCATTGATGCACCAGATGATTGGTGGGAGAGTAGACTAAAGGTACATTAATAATTCTGAATATTTTTGTTTTTATCTTATTTATGAGGTTATTGATAATTACTGTTATTAAACTATCATCTTATATGTAGGTTGTACTTGAAGCTCAAAAATTTAGAACATCGGGCATTGATCCTGAATTCGAAAGGAAGTTGGACCAAATGTTCATGGGGATAGTTGCAACAGGTGATAAAGCATGTGCACCTTCTTTTGGTACACTCCGTAGTGATTTTTTTGAGGATGTTAACAATGAAATACCTAAAGAGAATGAAAAAGAAAATGTGAGAAATGATGTTCACATTTCAAATGATGTTCAAATTAATGGAAATGGTCAAAAAAGAAAAAACCCTGAGATATCAAGTTAACATTTTAAAACTGGAAGAAAGAAATCCTCAAAATAAATTGGAAGGGTTGCAAGATTGTCCAATCAAATAGAAAAATTATGCAATGCAACTGACAATATGAGTCAAGCCACATCTAGTTTGACTCCTGGTATGGATCCATATGGTATTCCACAAGCAGTCAAAGTGCTCGACAGCATGTCGGAAGAAGCTCCAGAAGCTAGTCCGCTATACTTTTTCGCACTTAGATTATTTCTCAATAAGGACAAACAAATTATGTTTTTATCAATTAATCCCAAGATTAAAGCTTTGTGGCTTAAGACGTAAATGGAGGATAGTTGAAAATTTTCTGATCTTCTAGGGTTCAGAGATATCTATTATGTGATTAAACACAAATGCTAAACTAGTTTTATCAATAGTTATTTGTGTTTGGTTTTTGGATATTGAATTTATGTTCTACTTATTTATGTGTAATCTAGTTTTATCAATGGTTGTTTACGTTTGGTTTTTGGATATTGAATTTATGTTCTAGTTATTTATGTGTAATCTAGTTTTATTAATAGTTGTTTATGTTTGGTCTTTGGATATTGAATTTATGTTCTACTTATTTATACTAAATTTGTTTTATCATTAGTTGTTCATATATGATTTTGGATGTTCAAATTTTTTCACAGGTGATGAGTATAGTTGAGAATTACAGTGGTGATGAGAGTGATGATGAAAGGGAAAAGAAAGAGATTTTACAACACATGGAATGTTTTAACCGATTATTTGTTGTTGCATCTTCTTCCGTGCAATTATATTATGAGAAGTATATATTGAAGTAACCATGCATAAATTCAAAATAGTCAGGTGAGACATCGATTCGAGAGATCCTTGACGGTCACGAATCACGTTGTATGATTAATTTTAGGATGTCTAAAATGGTATTCACAAGTTTGTTGAGAGTTTTGGAGATAAGATACAAGTTGTAAACTTCAAGAAACATATCTTCTAGTGAAATGTTGGGAATTTTTTTATACATCTTGGGCACCGGTGCAAAAGTTTCCCAATGTCGAGAAAGATTTCAAAGGTCTGGATCAACAATAAGTCGATACTTTGCAATTGTGCTTGAGAAAGTTTCAAGGATGGCCACTGATCTAATTGCACCCGAAGATCCTTTTTTTTTAGCTCAATACCCGAACAAATACTTAATGATTCTAGATATATGCCGCATTTTAAGGTTAAAATTTAGTTTTATCTTATTATATTTTTAATATTTTTGGTCGATTAAAAATATGCACGAGACTAATATGATATTTGTTCAGGATTGCATAGGTGCAATTGATGGTACTCATATTGCCGCTATTCTTCCACCAAATGAACAAATTCCCTATATTGGAAGAAAAAGTATCCCGACTCAAAATGTTATAGCAGCATGTGATTTTAATATGTGTTTCACCTTTGTCATGGCTGGATGGGAAGGATCGGCACATGACACTAGAATATTTCTTGATGCAATTCGAGATCCGAAATACAAATTTCAGCACCTACCTAATGGTTAGATATTTTATTTATATGTGATTTTTTAAATAATAAAATATAAAGTCTTTAATTGATAATTTTTATAAAAATAATTCTTGAATTAATTGTTTCTTATATTTTGACATGTAGGAAAATATTATCTTGTTGATTCTGGATATTCTCAAATGAAAGGTTATCTTGGACCATATAGAGGTCAGCGATATCATTTACCTTGTAATGGCCTAAATTCAAGATTATCGGAATAATGGTTTCGCAACCATAAATTCGATTTAAATAGAAATTTATTTCAATATGTTTGCATGAGTCTTTATATGATAGGAAATATTTTTATAAATATTTATAAAATGTTAGTAATGTGGTATTAAACTTTCGTTAGAAAATTTTAACGTTTGGGTAGGTAATTAAATGAAAAGGATTAAATTGAAATGAAAGTAAAAGTTTAATTATAGATTAAAAGAAAGTATAAAGGACCAAAATGGCAATTAAGCTATTTTGTCTAGATTGATGGTGAATTGAAGAAAAATCTGAGATTTTTAGTTTATTATTATATTATTATATTATTATATATATATATAAAGAAAAGAGAAAAGAAACAAAAGAGATAGAAACAGAAAAGAAACAGAGAGCAAACGTGAAAGAAGAAAGAAAAAGAGAAAAGAAAGAAGAAAAGGGAAAATTAAAAGTTTGAAGCTTGGAGTTTAATTTGGTAAGTTAATTTAGTCCTTTTTCTTTTAATTTTGATGCTTTATAAGTTTTAGAACAAAGTTTTGATGAATTTAAGTTGAAATTTTTGAAGTTTCAGAGTTTTTGAATATAGCATATGATGAATAAAATGATGAATTAGTGGTTTAATTGAAAGAATTTGAAGTTAGAATTGGGTAAAGGATTTAATTGTAAAATAAGCTATAAGAAAACTGTTTTGGGACAGCAGCAGTAGGGTTACTTTGAAAATCACTAAAAATCGTAGAATTGGAATTAGAAGCTGAGTGAGATATGAAATTAAAGCTTATTGAGTCTATTTTCATATGAAAGAAACATGGAAAGCAAAGGAATTCTGTAATTTGAGATATTTATATTTTTGTAAGACTGATCCAGAGGATTTCAGGATCCCCTGTTCTGACTTTGAAAAATCATAAAAATTGGAGAAAAATAATTAGGGACTTAACTTTATATGTTTAGAATCCTGAATGAGTCTATTTTCAAATGAAATAAATAAGAAGGTCATATGAATTCTGTATGAAGAGTAATTTGATTCGTAGTGAAGAGAGGTCAGAACAGTCAAACAGTGAAACAGGGGAAACTTTAAGAATAATCTGGTATTGATTGGCCATACCAAAAATTCTGAAAATTTTATGAGAAGAAGATATGTGAGTCTAGTTTCAGGTAAAATTAACGGTTCTTCATTTGGAGCTCTGTAGCTCGAGAAATAAATAATTTAGTGACTGTGACTCAAGTAGACAGCTTTGAATAAGCTAAAAATAATAATAGAATTATAGAAAATACTACATGTGAACATGAAATGTATTGAATTGATGATTGACTTTATTTATTTAGATCCGGAAAACTCAAATACAAGGCTAGATCGAGGAAAGGAAAAAGTCCCGGATTAGTAGATTTTATAAACGAACTAGTATCGAGGTAAGTTCATGTAACTTGAATTATATTCTTAAATGTTTGAAATGTATGTTATTGATGTGAATATAATTTGAATGTCCATTGTATGAAATTTGATGAAACATTGGTATATTTAATAAAAAGGGAAAAAAATCCCGGTTGAATGAAAGGAAAATTCGATGGATCTCTGAAAAGGAATTGACGGTAAAAAGGATCTAGCCCGGACGGGTGATCCTATCCTGATATAGCCCTCCCGAAGAATATGTGGAAAATGGATTTAGCCCGGACGGGTAATCCGAATTAGGGTCTAAATTTAGCCTGGACTGGTAATTCAGATCCAAGCTCATTAGAGTAATTGTCGTTTGCGGGATTTAGCTTTGGGTCGTAATCCCGACAATACTCTATGAGTTTATATATTACAGGATTTAGCCTGGACCGTAATCCTTTGTAAAGATGAGGTTCGCGGAGTGTGCTCTCTGAAATGAAAATGTGCGCACATGAATATGAATTGACGGACCGGATTTGTACACAAAAGTGTACCTCTGAAAATCCATCGAAATTTCGAGTAATTCAACGGGATAAATATGGAAAAATAACAAGGAAATGAAAATCATAGTATTGATGAGCTCATCAATCATGGTGTGTATATTATTGATATATGGAAATTAATGAACTAACTTGAATGTTGAGCTTGTGCATGTTAGGGTATTAATGCATTGAATGGATATATGAATGCTTATTACATTGTATTGAAAATATTAGGTAAGTATAATTCTTGTTACATGGGCTTACTAAGCACAAAGTGCTTACTGCTTTTCCTTTCCCTTGTTTTGTAGTGTTAAGAGCTCGGAGGTCGAATCGGTGGGAGACTCATCACACTATCAACCCCAGTATTTCGGTATTTAAAGAAATTTTAGTTTGGAAATGAATGGCATGTATAAGCTAATAAAATAAATGTTAATATGAAATGAATATAAGGTTAGCCACTGATATGGCTTATGTGTTGAAGTTATTTTATAAATATGCATGAATTTTATTTTGAAAATATGTTGAATTAGAATGGTTTCGGTTAAAAAAAAAAATTGTAAACTCTGGTAATGCCTCGTACCTTATTCTGATAACGAATACAGGTAGGGGGTGTTACATACCTGACTTTCGTAGAGGTAGACCAATATCTAGTAAAGAAGAGATATTCAATCATTCACATTCATCATTACGTAGTGTGATTGAACGAACTTTTGGTGTTTTGAAAAAAAATGGGCCATTTTAAAGGATATGCCAAGTTATAGTTTTGAAAAGCAAACGATGATCGTTGTTGCTACAATGACAATACACAATTTTATCTGAAAACATGCCGGTCGAAATGATGCAGATTTTATGGAATACGAAGATATTAACTGGGCATATGAGAATATTATTGATTTAGAAAATGCGCATGGTCGAGAAAGTGATGATGATGACGACGACGATGATGATGGTGATGATGATGACGACGACGATGATGATGGTGATGATGACGGTGAATCAAACAATTCAAGTGGTTTTGAAATGGAATTAATAAGAGATGCTATAGCATCTAGTTTAATGAATTCACTTTAAATTGTAAATGCTATTGTAAATTTTTTAGTATTTATATTTGGTATATAAACATTATCCCGTTTTGAAACTTTAATACAAATATATGTAATATTTTAATTTGTCAAGTTTATGTTTTCTATATTATGTTAATATCTAAAATGAGTTATATATTCAAATACATTTTCAAATAAAATAATACAAATGTGTTAAAAGCATTAATTAAAAATAAAAAATAATTTTTAAAATAATACAATTGTGTCAATATCTAATTACAAATATTTAATTATTATATTTAAATATTTAAATATAGTTTATATATTCTAATTAAATTTAATAAATAATTAATATTAATTAATTAAAAATATTTAAAATTAATATTATATATTAAAATATTAACAATAAGTTATAATAAATTATTTTTTTATATTTTTGCTAAAATATCATAATAGTAACTAAGGGTCCGTTTGTTAGGGGGAAAACATTTTCCGGAAAATATTTTCCCCCTTTTCCAGTGTTTGTTTGCTTGAAAATAACTTACATTGGTAAACGTTTTTTAAACACACGGGGAAAATGAGAAGGGAATTTAGGGAAAATGTCTTACCGATTTTATTTCTGTAAGACATTTTCCATCTTTCCTCCTCCTTCCGTCCTTCTTCTTCTTCATCCAGTTGGACCAATTCCCTTCCTGAAACAAAGCTCAAGGTAACTTTTTTATGCTTTACTCTGTATTTCATTCAATTTGTCGTCTCTCTCACTCAAATCTTCTTCTCCTTTTTTTTTGTTGAATAATCTGTTTGGATTTTGCATCTGTTTGGATTTTGCATCTGTCTGTTGAAGAATCTTCTTCTTCTTCTTCCATTTTTATGCTTTATTTAAAATCTGTTTGTTTTTGGGTTTTGCATCATTCAGTTTATGCTTGCTCTTCTATTACCCTAGATTTGTTTTTTTTCCTTTGATTTTCGGAAGTAATAGATATTTGGTAACTTACTTTCTCATCTGATAAAATTGAACTCTGACTTGAACTCATTTACCATGTGATCCAACATTCGAGTTCATGCATAAGTTATTAGCTTTATATAGTCAAATAAATGGTTTTCTTTCTGATTTTCTGTTTCTCTGTTCCTCTTTATAAAGTTACATTACCCTCAGTAAGTGTTAACAAACAATAGAACACTACGGTTTCCACGTTGGGCTAAAATCAATCCTTGCCAAGCCAAAAGCATTTTCCACATCAATGGGTTTGTCTGTAAGCTATAAAAGAGAATAACTGCTCCACTCACCATGAAGTTCAAAGAAATTCATATCCTGGTGAAGTTAGAAATTTTGGATATAATATATACTATATTAATGTATTTCTCATGTCCATGTGCATCAATTTAGTAGTTAAAAGCTGGTTCAGCTAACTGCCACAAGTAGTGAGTCTAATATCCTATAGTTTCAGCATTCTTAGAAAAGAATAAGGAAACTTGAATATTCTTCTCTTGTTTCATTGTTTGCTCGGATCAGTGCTCAAATTGATTCATTAGTTTCGACTGGGATATCACCACTACCTCAAGCCTGGGATATTTAGGCTTTCGACTGCGAGAGAGAAAAACTGCATTTGCTGTTTTTGTAACAAAAAAGATCTGTTGTCCTTGTTCAAAAAAGGTTCCAAATGCTGTTCTTGTTATAATATCCTAAAAGCATAGAATTAATATACACAAAAATCGATGTGTGATGTGTTTTTTGTTTGTTTGATGATCTACTCATCATTCTTCAAAAGTTCAGCCTGCTGCACTTCAATAGTTAGCCCACTTTGCTTTGTTAATTTTTACATCATTATTACATATATTTATATTTATATACTCCCTTAATGCAATCTTTTTTTCTTTTTTCTAGCTTGAAAGGTAGAGCCCTCTCACTGCACATATTCTATGGGACTAATGGTTTTTTTATAGATTATAACCAACTCCATTTCTAGCTTACTCCATTATTTGAGCTATATATATAGTTTTCTATAACTTATATAGGGGTATGTACCAATGGTGGTCATTGTCTTTCTTATGGGTTTGAGGCATGACTCATGAGTGACGTTATATACGGGAAACAATGATTGACTAAATTAAGGGAGAGAAGAAAAAACACTCAGATAATTTTACTAATGCCACTATCAATGCATTTCTTGTATTGTTCTGAGAGAAGTTGTATTGTTCTGAGTTTTAAGTATATGCTAGCCTACTTTTTTTTATTTCAATTTCAGCTTTCATTATGGATTAAGAAATTTTATCTGTCAATAACATATTATCATACATCATTAACGCGGTGTTTTTATCCACAATCATCCTTTTGTTAACTCTTAACTTTATCCTCTGCTTTATGTGAATTTTGATATTATGTTTCTTCTTGTGAATTCATATGATAATACAAAGGTTGACTTGTGTATCCAATTGTATCTACAGCTGAGATTTTAATTGGAAGAGCCAAATTGATACAAAATGTAAATATTAAAGGCCAAATTTGATTTTAAAAATTATTTTGACATAAAATATAAAATAATTAAGTCCAATTATTTTGTTGGATTTTGAAATTATTATGTCTTGAATTTGTTAGATATTGATTATGTTTTAATATTATATGTTATTTTTCATATCATATCATCATTTCTCTTCCTCATATTACCTTTATATTTGTGTCTAAATATAAATTTTTGTGTGTACTGTAAATTTTGGGGAAAAAATATATTTTTATTTTAATCTGGATGATATTTTTATATTTTAATAATAGTATAATATATATTCAAGTGAATGGATGTTGTTATCCAATCAAAATATTCAAATGTTTTTGGGCAGCTTAATTACATAGATGTCAACATGTCAAGTTGTCCCCAACTTAAAAAAAACAGAATAAATTACAATTAATTTTTTTTCCTTTTACTATCGTATTCAGTATATATAATTATTCATATGATCTAAATCATTAATCCTTACATTATATAACATCACTGCTATAAATGAATCAATTAAACATGAAAAAAGACAAAATAATAATAATAATAAAAAGGAAACAAAAAGCGAAGTGCCCAACCCTATTGAGTAATATTATCCATTACTGCTCATTGTTTTTGGTACAAAGAAAGTAGCTTAATTTCTCAAAAAAATTATTAATGCAATATAATTAGCTTGATATGTATGTATGCACTTTAGTCATGGTAACTTTTCATATATGTGATCTTATGAAAATCTTGCATCTTTTTTTATAGTGATCAAAAATTTGTGTGGCATTATTTTGTGTAGATGGATCGTAATCAAGATCAAAATGCTATTGTCGGAGTTGTGGCTTGATTTTAGCTTTTGGGGCTCTTTGGATTAAAAAATTAAAAACTAGGAAGGAAATTGCTTCTCACCCTCATGTGAATCGAGATTATGAAAGAGAAAATTATATTAATAGTATTTTATATAGTGGTGACCAACATTGTATTGATGTGATAAGGATGAGACCGATCGCCTTTTTTAATTTGTGTGATATTTTTAGTAGGAATAATTTGTTACAATCATCTAAATCTGTCAACATTAGGGAGCAAGTAGTTATATTTTTACATATACTTGGTCATAATGTAAGGTTTCAAGTGATTGGATCTAAATATTATAGATCAACTGAGACAGTTCACCGTTACTTTAGGGTTGTATTGAGAGCTATTTTGAAATTGTATAAACTAGTTATTAGATTACCTGATGATGAGTCAACTCCTAGTGAAATCAGAAACAATCCAAGGTTTTATCCTTATTTTAAAGATTGTATTAGAGCATTAGATGGAACTCATATTCGTGCATCCATTCCACTTAGCATTCAAGGAAGATTTCGTAGCCGTAAAAGGGGGACAACACAAAATGTATTGGCTGCCATTACATTTGATTTGAAATTTTCCTTTGTTCTAGCTGGTTGGGAAGATAGTGCACATGATTCTCGTATTTTAAGTGATGCACTTTCACGCCCAAGAGGATTAAGAATTCCGGAAGGTAATAATTATCATTAAATACCAAATAGTTCTAGTAAGCTCATAATTTATTAGTATTAATTGTGTTTTGTAAAATTGTAGGTAAATATTATATTCTTCGATCTTTGGATATGGCATTGAAATGGATATATTACTCCATATCTTGGTGTCCGATATCATTTAAAAGACTTTAGTGCTCAAGGGCTGAAAATGCAAAGGAACTTTTAATCTTCGTCATTCATCATTACGAATCATCGTTGAACGTGTTTTTGGGATTTTAAAGAAACAGTTTAGTGTATTAGATGCTGAGCCATTTTGGAATTTTCAAACTCAAGTAGATATAGTTTTGGCTTGTTGTATCATTCATAATCATATAATGGGAGTTGATCCTAGTAATTTACTTAATCAAGGATTATACGAGGAGTCTAAGTCTGATTTGATAATACCAACTCTTACGGAGCGAGAAGAAAGAGAAGAAGCAAGAGAATGGTCTGCTAAGGGAGACGAAATTGCACAAACTATGTGGACTGATTATATGACTAGAAATATTAGGCAGGTTTAGGGCTTAAGGTTATTATTTCTATGTTATGTATGTTTTAGTAAATTGTTTTTTTTTTTTTGTTAATGTTGGTTGGATAATGATATTGAAATTTTAGTTTATTGGATTTTGAAATTATTATGTCTTGAATTTGTTAGATATTGATTATGTTTTAAGCTTATTAGATATTGAATTTATTATATTTTAAGCTTGTTAGATATTGAATTTATTATGTTTTGAGGTTGTTGGATATTGAAATGATTGACAATGACAATTATTAATGTAGAATGGGCAAGGGCAACAAAGAAGGACCTCCAAGCAATTCAGGTGGACAAAACCGATGGAACATGTTTTTCTTGAAATTCTAGCAGAGGAGGCCCAGAAAGGAAATAAGCCTTCTAATGCTTTCAAAGCAGTTTCTATTAATCAAGTTGTCGAAGCTATTTCTGAAAGATTTCAAGTCCAATGCGATGCGAAACATGTGGAAAATCATTTGAGGACTGTAAAAAATCAGTGGCAGATTATATGCAAAATTCGAGGTGAAAGTGGTTTCGGATGGGATGATAACATGAAAATGATCACATGTGATAGAGCAACATATGATGCAGCAGTGATGGTAATATATGTATATATATGTTAAGCTTATTTCAAATGTTTTTTACTTGTTATTCTAATTGTGTGCAATATCCAATAGGCACACAAGAAGTATGAACCATTTTTGAATAAAAGCATTGATCATTATGATGAAATGGCTTTGGTTGTTGGCAAAGATATGGCAACAGGGAGTTTTGCCAGAACATTTGCTGACATAGATTTGGATGATGGTAATCAAGATTCAGTGCCTCTAGACTACGACAATGAAGAGGCTGAAGAGGTAAAAACAAATGTATCTTCATCTGGCACATCCAAACGTAAAAGAAAAAATGTTCAAGAAAGTGTCGTCGATGAACAAATTAAATTTGTGGGTGAACAACTTGGCAAAATTGCTAATGCTTTGGAACAATTTACTGCGGATAAGACACCACAGCTTTACGAACAGGTGATGTCGATGGAGGACGAAAGATTTGATGATGACTTCCTGTGTTCTGTGTTTGATTATTTAGTGAGTCATGAATCCGAAGCCAAAGCTTTTCTAGTTAAAAGTAAGAAGCATAAAAAAATTTGGTTTCAAAAATTTGCTCAAGGTTGAATATATTGATACTTTTATGTAGTGTAATATTTAGTTATGCACTTGGACAATGTGACAATGTTGTTATTATGTGGTGTACTACTAATTATGCATTTGGATAATATTTCTAGTATTAATTGTGATTTGGAAACTAATTTATAATTATTCAATCCATTTTTTATTTTTTTAACACAATTACAAATAATTTATTTGACTTTGGTTGTTTTCAATATGACGGTTAATAATGTTACTTAATAATTCAGTATTATTATATATTTAATCTAATTTATTTATAATAAATAAATCATTGCAATATATGTAAAAACAATTTAAAATATAAAAAATTATTAATATGTAAATAAATTTATTAATATATATGTAAAATCAACTTTTAGGAAAACATTTTTTGAAATCGCCAAACAATGTGAAAATATTTTACACAGATTCATTCAAACACCAGAAAATATTTTCTGGTAAATCATTTTCTAGAAAAGTAAATCATTTTCCAGAAATCATTTTCCGGAAAACATTTTACTGCCAAACAAACAGACCCTAATTTGAACATTATTTAAATACATATTTGTTACTTTATAATATCATGTCTAAAATGGACATTTTATTTCTTAAAAGCACTTTTTGATAGCAATACCAAACACTCAAATTTTCAAAAGTACTTCTCAAAAGTACTTTTCCACAACACTTTTCAAAAGCACTTTTCAAAAGCATTGCCAAACTAGCCTTAAGTTTCGTCTACATGGTTTCTCCATGAATATTATTTTAATAGAACTTGAATAAAAGGTGAGCCAACTGCCTTATAAAACCTATTTATTGCCAGAAAACAATGATCGTTTGTCACTCACACACTGTATAATCTAAACAATGTCACTTTACTTAATTAACAAGGTCGGAGACAATCATGTGCCCCACAAAATCAACTTTATATAAACCCTATATTATTTCAAGGAGGGAAAATGTTCATTCATCCTATTGCTATACTCACTCATCACCCATCACCCCAACCTTTTAGTAGCTCTTTCTTTTCTTTTCCTTCCCTTCCCTTTCTTCCGTCTCTCTCGTTTACTATTTTTATTATCTTCATCACCTATACAATAAGATTCTCCATCAAAATAGAGTGAACTATTCTTGAATTTTACCACATCCTCCTCCACACCACTTTCTTGTATCAACAAATTGCATTTTCATATATTAGTTTAATAAATAACTAAATATCTATTAAAACTAACTAATATTCGGCTTTAGTCTCAACAAAGGCCCATTTTTGAAATTATTTACAAAATGGGCCATTTTTAAAAATAACAATAGGTATGGACCGAAAACCCAAAAACGCACTGATGTGGATGCATATTCTAGGGATAATCCAAAAAAAAGGCTTCCATGTCAGCGCTTTTTTTCTTGTGTCAGGCAAGTGCTTTGACGTGGACGCGCTTTTGGCCATGTAATCTCCAGTGGGTTATTTGCTAATTAGGGCCTAGGTTTAGGGTTCTTGGGTTTGGTTAGGGTTTAGGAAAAATTAAATTAGGGTATTAGGTTTTTAATTGTTTAGGATTTTAGGGTTTAATTAAATTATAAAAAATATTGTTTAGGCTTTTGGCCATTGTAACACTCGATCTACCGGCTATTATAAAAAAATTAATTAAAATTAAAAATGAAATAAAAAATAAAAAATATTAAAAAATAAAATTAACCCTTACTATTTTCATTTGGTCGACGGAGATAAGTTTATCATTGAGACTAATTAATTGTCGGGTCATTACTAACATGATCAAATTTCTTAGAAATTATAAAATAATAATAATTTAGAAAAAAAAATTAGAGAGCTTTTTTGAGAAATTTAGATAGAAATTTGGAAGAATAATAAAATTTGGTGTTAAAAAATAGGTTGGAGGGTTTATACTTTTTTTTCCCTGACTGTTGGAGGCCACAATGGTTAGATTTTAAATGGTCGTTGGGGGAAAACACAACCAAAAACGCGTCCATATATATCAGAGATCTTTTACCTGACACAAGGAAAAAAACGCTAATTTGGAAGTATTTTTTTGGGGTTACCCTTGAAAATGCGTCCATGTTAGCGCGTTTTTGGGTTTTTGGTTCATATCTATTATTATTTTTAGAAACGGCTCATTTTTGTAAATAATTTCGGAAATGGGCCTTTATTGGTTACTAAAACCCTAATATTTCCCAATAATAATTAAACAAATTTGAACCTAATAATTAACCTAAAAAACTTGTAAAATGCAAAGACATAAACATATACTTGACCTAATTATGGTCGGGCCAGACCAATGCAAAAATTTATACCCGTTTTCTAGGCTTGGGTTTGACCTGGCCCGAAAAATGGACCTAAAATTTTGTCTAAACTCGATCCAGATAAAAAATGCTAAACTCGAGCCCTGCCTAACCATCATATTAAAAAGAATTATATTACTTTTTTATGTAAAAAAATAAAATATATATAATACATCCAATATACTAAAAAATTAAAATAAATAGTTCCCAACAAATTAAAAAATACATAAAAAAATCTTTATACTTAAATAACACTAAAATAATTGCAACTTAGCAAGCAAATGCTTCTAAAATAGTAGCAAAATTAATAATGAAACAAGAGTTATATAATATCTAATTAATAACAATAAAATAATAGCAATATAATAACAAAATGGCAACAAAGCAACATCAAAATGACAACAAACAACAACAAAACAACAGTGCAAAAAATTAGGCAAATTCGAGTTGAGCCCAGGCCAAAAAAATCTTACCCTAGGCTCGACCCGTTTAGAAAACGGACCTTATTTTTTGTTCAAACTTATTTTTCAAGCCTATATTTTTGTCCAAATCCTCCCATTTTTTGGACTAATCTTCAGGCTTGGGTGAGTAACCCGACCCATTATCAGGTCTAACATATACTTATCTATATTAGATGTAACACCCCAAACCCGGCCCAAACACTACAACCGGATCTGGTATGTCACTAAGAAAAATTTTGTCAAATGTGTCGTATTTTCGGAAAAGCCCAAATATAATTTATATAAAACATGCCTTTGTAAATAAAACCCAACTTAAATTACATGTCTTTGTTTAAGTAAAATAAATGTTTCCAATAACAAAAAAAAAATAATAATAATTTAAACCCCTGAAAAGGAATAAAACTAGTGGCCCATGGCCTTATTACATCGAAGCTTAAGATCCATTAATCAAAATACAATATAAAGTAATTAGATTGAGTCTTTTTGCCAAATCCACATATTCTTCTGCATGGCCACCTTGCGTTCCTCTCCAACCCGGTCCGAATCACTAGGTATCACCTGAAATGTTAATTAAAAGGGTGAGTCACGAGACTCAGTGTGCAACCCTCATGCACCACTAGAGTTTGGGCCTTAAGCCCATTAAACAAAATAAACAGTGTAATAATCATAATAAAAATTAATAGCAAATAATATGCAAGGCCCAACCCGTTTGCCTAGGTTTCCATCCGCTACACACCCCCGTACCAACCGTTCACACCATTGGGGATTTCTACAATCGGCCCACACCGCTACACACCATGATGGCAGTCATGCCGCTCATCCACATATGATGGCGAAGCCCTCTATAACATATAATGGCCGAAGCTCAGTATAACATTTAATGGCCGAAGCCCGTATAACAGTTCACGGTATTAGCCGCTACGCATATAACGTATAACTTCCTCCTTTCATCAACCCAACCCATGCAATCACATACAAGCATTTTACTTATAACATTTAAATAGATTATTTACTAACACTGGGATCCTTTTACCCTCCTTGGGCTTTCATCAATAAACCGAGATTTGGCATTTATCATAACATATAAAACATATAAACATACAATAATAGCGGATCTAGATGGTGGGGAGGTATTACACACACAGTTACCTGAAAATCTATTATCCTTAACGTAGAGCCTTATTTGTCGAATCCGAAAATCCCTAAGAAAACGTCACCTTTCTTCCTTGGCTTTTCCACCAAATCGGCACTGGGAGATTTTTAATGAGACAGATTCGGCTACTAAAAGCAGAGAGGGAAAATCGACAGGCCTTAAATAAGTGTTTCGGGTTAGATCTGAATGAAAAGAAAGAGTGAAATCGCATAGAATAAAATCCCGAAACTCACCAGATTACTAAGGAGTATGCGGCTTATGGTGCACCTTCGGGAAACAGAAACCTCCCTTGTAGATTCAGCTATGGAGAAGAGAATATGAACAAAAGGAATTCGGCTTTTAGAAAAAGAAGAAGAGAAACTGTAGGGAAGGCTTGGAAATTTCGGCAGAGAATGAAAGAAGAATAGGGTTTCAAAATACTGAAATTGAAGAATACTACTCCCTATTTATAGAGAAATTTCGGCATATCATCCACACACAGAGTTGGAATTTCGGCCAACTCTTCCCTTCTCCTAATAGCCTTTATCTCACCTGATAACCCAATCCTTATCTCCTCAAAAAAAAAGCCCTCATCTTTCTCTTCATTATCTTCCTATTTATCAAGAAAATAAAAGAATTAAAATCCCTATTTTGTAGCTAATGTGCCGTCCACTCCTAGAGCTTGTAAGTGCCGAATTTTTTTATCTTAAAATTTGGGCTCTAAGTGGCCATACTAGGCCCAAACTCCTCCCCCCTTATGACGCCACCTTATGCCCACTTAAAGCTCCTTAAATCTTTGGGCCACAAGCCCAGCTTGTCACTTAATTAACTATCTTCTTAAATTATAAGCTAACATCATGTATTAGCCACCTAACCCAAATTTTTAAAACCCAATATATCACTGTAAAATACCCAGAGCACTAATTTAAACCCTAATCCACATATTTAATCAAAAAGTCAGCCCGATCCTTAGAATCTCAATTTAACATATTAAACTATCACATTAATGCGCAGGCCCACGTTTAGGATGTTACATTAGATATATAATTTATTTTCTTAGAATACATGTTAAACCTTTGGTTAAATTAGAAAAATGTACCAATAAGTATTGGATTACTAGTAAGGTACATTACAGTTTCAACAAGAGAATATGAGTTCGAATCTTAAAAATGACATTGTTAAGATAGAAAGTCATAAATCTTAAATATAAATTGTAAAATGGACATTAAAGATATCAAAAAATTAAATTAGAAAATGTAATAATTAATTTGCAACATTTAAATATAAATAGTAAATTAGAGATTCATTTACACCGGGTAAAACTAAAGTAATTTTATATATTTTCGTAATTGTTTTATATAAGTAATATTATAACAATCTAATCATTGAATTATCAATATAAATGTATTTACGTATTTACATTACATGTAACTAGTTAGAAAATTTTAATTTACTTTAAACTTGATAAGCATAATTTATATGGAAGATATATTAAATATAACGGTTAAATTATTAAAATATTAACCATACAAAAAATTATAAAAGTGTGTATATAAAAATTTTCTCCCGACCATTCCAAAATTTTAAAAAAATAGATGAGTTTTAATAAGTTTGAATTATTCATATACAAGGATGATGGTGTTTATGTTGTACATACTACATACACCCTTGGATTTTAAATTAATTCTTAAATCATGGCTCATATTTTGATTTAATCTTCAAACATCAAAATATTTTAATTGTCGAAGTATTAATGTTGCATCATTCAGGCATTTATGTCGGCTTAACAATCAACTTGGGTGACTGATGTTAGCTCGAATCTAATGTGGATCATATCTACAACATGTGGACCAGATTTTAAATATGTTTGTACTTATTGTATGGTTAACTTTTTAAAAAATAGCCCTCCTAAATTTTAATGACAATTTTTGTTTTATTAACCCATCAAATCTATGTTGTCCAAGTAACATGTATACACATATTTTAAATATGTTTCACGTCATATCTTAAATCGAAAATCAAGACTCAAGATGATGTTGGAAGAACTTGATTGATAAAATGCCAGTACTTTGAAAGTTAAATTAGAATATTTTAAAGTTTAGACTTCGATTTAAAATCTAGATCATAATTGGGGAGTATAGCGAAATTTAAGCACAATTTTTCAATTTCAAAGCAAGGATTAAAAATAGAAAGTTCATGAGTCCGATCGAATTTAGATTTGATTTCAAAAAATATCCTGTATTCGAGGTTGACTTGTTTGTTCAAATGGAAACTAAAAAATTATTTAAATTTAATTATAAAATTTATAAAATTATTTTTAAACAGTAAACCAAGATGGTTTTAATATTTTTTAAGGTAAACTATATTGGAGATCACTCTAAATTTTTTTTATCAAATTAGTAACTATTGTTAAAAAAATTGACCAAAATGATCACTCAGCTATTAAACCTTAACGGATTGTTGATTGGGCTAGAAAAAAAAAAAAAAAAAACATTCTTTTAGACCCTTTAAAAATTATAAGATTTCAATTAACACCATTGTTATACCGTGAAGTTTTAATTTTTTATGCTTAGGCAAAGGAAAAGACGACGATTTACCCTAGCTCCGCCTCTATGACGTCGGCACCTCTCCTCTCTATCATCTTTCACTCAAACAAGAAAACTCCGTCATGGTTTTCGCCCGCAAAAACATAATCATTGGTTCAATACCTTCCTCTTCCTTCACTGTTGATGTTTGGAAACCATGACGAATTTTTCTTATTCGGGTGAAAGATGTCAGAGCGAAGACGGTGATGACATTATAGAGGGCAGAGCTATGGTAAATCACTGTCTTTTCTTTTGTCAAAGCATAAAAAATTAAAACTTCGCGCATGTGGAAATGATGTTAACTAAAATTTTGTAAATTTTTAAAGGGATTAAAAGAATAAATTTTTCTTTTTTGCAGGCCCGGTCAGTAATCCATTAAGAGTTTAACGGCTGAGTGACCATTTTGATTAATTTTTCTAACGGAAGAGATTAAATTGATTAAAAAAAATTAGGGTGATAAGGTGACCTCCAACAAAATTTACCCCAAATTTTAAGTAGAAGCCCAACCCAGAAGGGAATTTTGCCTTCCATCGCTCTCGCTGTCTTTTTTGTGTTTTGTTTTTTTACTATTCGCTGTCTTTTAACTTTTGTAAACTTAGCCATTTCCCTTCATCTTCTCCACTGCTGACCAGCGAAAATTCTAATCCTCGATAATGGTAATTTTCATTTTTGATTATTCAATTATTATTTTTCTTATTTTTTATTTATATCTAATTTGTTTCATTATATTTCTGAATCTCTATCGATGAGTATTTTATTAGGGATTTGATTTCCTATTAGTGGATCTGATCTGTTCTTTCTGTACGAGGCAACCATATTAGAATATCTTTTTTGTTGTCTTTTCTTTTATTTTACTTCTGAATCGTAATTTATAAGTTGCTGAAAGTTTTATTTGGTTGTAAAGAAAATGCTTGGAAAGTTAATGTAAGTATTAGATTATACGAATCAATCAGTTTTGAAGTATTTCGACGATATGTTTCTTATATTCAGCCTATCAATGGGGTTAAGAATGTCATAAGCTCTTAATCTATTACTGAAAACTGCAATAACTGTGAAATTTAAAGTCCTGTTTGGTTGCTGAGAAATGTTTGGAAACTGGAAAATTAATTCGAGTATTATATTCAAAAGTTTTAACTATTTGAAAACTGACCAATTTGAACTATATGTTTCTTGTCTTGGCTTGTTAGTGGAATTAGAATGCAATAACCTATTGCTGAAAGCAAAATTTGTTAAATATAGCTATTATGCTTTTTAAGTGTTTTTTGTGTCACATTGATTTTGACTTTGGTATATTAGAATGAATGAGCTCTAGGCTCTAATTAATTCATGGACTGTTTTTTGCCTTTTTAGCTTGAACTTTACATTGATTTAAGAAAGGTTTGCTTCATTAAGTTAGATTAGAAGGATTGAACTTGAAACTGTTGCATGATTTATTTTCAGGATGGGAATGATTCTGTAGATTCAAAACAGGACACTACGGATATGGCACTTTTCGTGAGTTCCTCTATTCTCTAGCACTTTTATGTGTCACTAATAGATTTAGATTATAGATTATTCCTTCTCTTCATGGTTATTTGGACCAGATGATATTAACTATGCTTTTAAGGAGATTTACCAAACATTGCACTTGAAACTGTTGGACCATCTTAAAGATGATGGTTCTATAGTTTATATGACTTTCATCCAGCTTTTACTGAATTTAGTCTCTCTCTTCTTTTTGCAGGTCCAGAATCTACTTCAACAGATGGTGAGTTCTTATTTTCAATTGATTTGAGATTCTGTATGGAGTTAAAGAACAATGAATTTTAAGCAGATGTAGCTAAGTTTGCTATGTGCTTTCATGTTGTAGCAATCAAGGTTCCAAACAATGTCTGATTCCATCATCACGAAGAATATCCTTTTCGTATTATCTGATCACAGCATAATACTTAGAAAACTTAACCTCGAAGAGATGAATTGCTTCGTTTTTTTCTATTACATCATAGAATTGTTGTTTTGTTGATTTTGGGATTCTTTTATGGGAGGCTGGCTAGGTCTTAAACTTGGTTTGCAATATGCAAAATGGAGGGTCCTTAGTTTTCTACCAGGGTTTTAGTCTGTTCTTAGGTTGGATTTGTATTGTGGGGGAACTAGCTATTGGGGGGGGGGGGGGGGTTCCGAATTTTGATTTCACTTGTCCTTGTTTCTTAGGTGCTACCAAATTATGCTAATTTTGACGTTTCATTTTCATTGAAGACCCATGTTAGACATCCTTATCCAATGCCTACCCGAGCATGGGTTTTGGATATGATCCTCCAAGGACTTTCCAAATACATAATAGTCTTAGAAAAATTTAACATATATATATTTCTGTTCCAAACAAAATAAAACTGCATTCCACTTGTAAACATTTTCTTGATTTCCTTGACTTCAATGAACTTGATGAGATGGGAAGCAGGATAGATGAGCTAGAACAAAGCATCAATGATCTCAAAGCAGAGATGGGTGCAGAGAACTCTCCTCCTCCAGTTCCTCCTGCGGTAAAAGATGATTCCGAGTCACCCAATGAATCCTAATGCAATAGCTTAAGGAAATTCGGCATCTAAAGCCAGTAATTCTAGACTCTATTTCCTTCAGTCCCTGGCTTTTCTCATATGGAAAATCCGTAGTATACTAGCATTTAACTTTTTGGAACAAAAAAATATACCTTATATTTGTAATTCAAGCATTCTCTAATTGCTATTTTCATATACTACCCTTATATTTGTAACTCATCCTTTTGTTGAATGTTGAAAACCATCAGCAACATGCATCTTATTCTTTAAACAGAACTTTTTAATCTATGCATATTTGAAGACTGTAATAGCTATGTCCGACATGAATATTCACGGGTCACGGATTTCTGAAGCAATCTATCTAGATAGAAAATAGTACTAGTTTGCAAGATAGGTTCATTTTCGAGGGATGTCATTACTCTTTAGGTCATTCGACTTACCAATAGCTTAATTAGATTAATGCATTTTGCTTTGGCTCAACTAAGCACATAAAAACACTTGGGCATTATAGTGTTGCAAATGTGGTCCTGATTTTCCTTGCTGTTTATCTGTGTATTTGCTTGTTTTCCCTTTATTTATTTTTTCTCTTTCCATACATACCTGTAAATATGACTAGGACATTTGGGGTGCAAATTTAGTTGCGTTGCCATAAAGTTAAGGATATGCCCAATTACAGTTGGGAGTACTTGGTTCCTTTACAATTTTGCATCGTTTTTCTTCTCAGGCATCCAATGCGATACTTCTGCTTCGTGTACCTATCATTTCTTTAAGCACTTGGGCTTTTGATGGATTTACCAACCCGTTGAGGGTTAATTTGCTTTTCACGGACAAGGGTGTTCAAATTTCTGTTTAAATCGAATTAATTGATTGAATCGATCTAATTTAGTTAATTAGTTGGTTAATAATTTTTTGGAAGTTCGATTATCAATTAATTCTATTCGGAATTGGATAATTAATCAAATTAACCAAATTTAATAATTAATAATACAAATTATATATAGTTTATTATTTTTTTGATATGTTTATACTTGTTTTAACAAAAAATAAATATAAATTTTGGTTCGATTAACTGTTAAATGATTAAAAAGTTTAGTTAATTTAGTTAATACTAATTTAGTTCGGTTAACCGTTTGAATACCTCTATTCTCAACAAATCAGTTTTCCCTCAACAATTATCATGTTTGTATTGTATTTTCGTATCATTCAAAATTATCTATTTAATATTTTATTTACGATTGAAAAATTGGACAAAATTCATATATAACATACAGTTGATGAGATTAAAAATCTATACATCCTAATTACACGTAGTAAAACTCGAATCTAAAAAAAAAAAAAACACAAATTTTTATTGCCTTTATTTTGTATGCAGCAAAGCAATACAATATAACTTACCTTGATTAAATCTAAACATGAAGGCTTTAAATGAAGGTGGGACTAATTTATTGTATCCAACTATTTTTCAACAACAAATTTTACTCTCTTTTTTTCTGGGCCATCTGTTGTCCGAAATCTCCGGAGAAGAAATTCAGTGCCACAAAAAATCAATCTAAAAAAGACTGAAATTTCATATCTACGAACTGTACAAATAAATATCTTTTTTTTTTCTCTCATCAACTAATTATACAACTCCCATAAATATTTCTCAAATTTCATCGACACAAACAGGCATGAAAAATCGAGAATTTGTAAAGAAGAAAAAAAATTCATGTCTGTTTTTTTTAGTAAAATTTAAAATTTTAATAAATATTACGGTAATATTTTTAAGGATAAATATTAAATATATAATTTGGTTCAATTTACACTTTAATACGTGAAGTTCAATTTTGTGCAATTATATATATAAAACTTGAACTGTGGTTCATATATACATATAAAATTTTAATTTTGATTTAATTGCACACATTTAAAGAAATCAATACATGTATTAATTTCATAATTAATATAATTATTTATTTTTGCAATATATCAATGTAAAATGACGTTAATTCAATAATAATTATTAATTATTTCTAAAAATCTCACAAAATAAAATTTTATATATGACATTGCATATTACATCTAGGAGGGCTGGCAGGGCCCCGGCCCCTTAAAATGAATTTTTTTTCTATTTTACCCTTTTAAAATTTTAATTTAGTAAAAATAAAATTACATTTTACCCCCTAAAAATGATAAAAATTTAATTTAATATTTTAAAAATTATATTTTAACTATTATAAAAGTTACAGTTTAATTTCGCTCCCTAAAATTTTTTTCTAGCTTCTCCCCTATTTATGTATTGTTTCAAAAATTATCCCTTATTTTTTTTTGGGTAAGGGTAAATGTAAGGTTAGGATTTAGTTTTCAAGATTTAAGATTAATATTTAGGATTTAACATTTAATATTTAATATTAATATTTAGAATTTTAGAGACTAAAATTTAAGTTTTAAAATCAAAGATTTGAGATTTTAAAGATTTATTTAAATATAAATCTTAAATTTAATTTTCCCCCACACATAGCCTTGCCGACATATTTGTTACTTTGTTTTAATTTTATATTTTTTAATTTTAAAAATACTTAAATTTATTACTTATTTACTTATTTAATAGTAAACTTCTATACTTAAATTATTTAAATTAAGTCAGCAAATTGATTTTTGTTCATTTAAAAGAAAAAAAAACTTGGAATACAAAAAAGAAATATAAAAGAAATAAATCCAATAAAAAAAGGAAAATAAAAATAAAGTAGGATTTAACTACAACACATTATCAATGTAATCATAATTCATGCTATTATAATCTCATCTTTATTCTGACACATATATATATATATAAAACACAAATTTTTGGAAAAATATTTGAAAACAACAATCGCATCTGCGAGCAATACACACAATTAAATTATTCAAATATAAGAAAAAAATAAAGATGAAAATAAATTACATTTTTAGAAATAGAGAGGCAACAATTTTTTTTTTTAAATTAAAAGGATAATTTTAAAAAAATAATAAATCTAACGCCGACAGCGCGTAATTCTACTGCACCCGCGTGAGTAAGGATTAGCCTGAGCTCCCGGCCGGCAGTTATAGTAGGACGCGCCACGTCGCGAGCATGGCACCGTGTTCCTCCTCAACGCACCGTAGCTAATGTAGCGAGTCCTGGATAAAATGCGCCTGCTGATCTCGGAGTCCATGGCGAACTCAGCATCGAAGTCCGAAGATTCCTCCCCGCTTAGCATCAGGCACTCGGCGATGGATCCGCGGCATTCCGATTTAATCGGGAGAAAATGGCCGCCGACGGCGTCGAGAGTGGGAGACGAAGACGAGAGCGCCACGTGGAGGGCCAGGATGGTGGAAAAGGTGAGGAAAGTGAAGGAGAATCTAGAGCTTCCCATTTTTGAGGTTTCTTAGATTTGTAATTCTGTTGAAGGAGGGAGTGGAAAGAAGGGCAGGATTTAGGATTATATGTGATTACAAGTAAGAGAAAGCCACTGATGTTTGGATGTATTTGCGATTGTGCCACTTCAATTTCGTTACAGTTTACTGTTGACAAACGTAACAAGCATTACCTCGTTTAGTTCATTATAATAGAATGGAATAGAATAGAATAGAATAACACTGTAATAAAATTTTTTATCTTTCACCGAAGTTGTAATAGTATAAGAAAAAAAAGTTAAAATGATCAAAATATCTTTAATATTTAATATTAAAAGCGAGTGATTGAGGAAAGAATCTAAGAATAAAAGGGAAAATGTGAAAGAATGAGTGGAGCATATGGCTTCAATCAACTGGCCTAGGTTTCCTCTGCAGCCAAAAAAAAAAAAAAAAAGCATAAAGATGGAAAGGAAAGGAAGTTAACAGTAAGATCGAGGGAGATTGAATTGAGTAGCCCAAATCAAACCTACTTAAGCCTATAAACTTAAAAAGAGCCTACTAGCTTATTACTCATTTGGGCTACATACTTAAAAACAATAGAATTTGGGCCCATTCAACAAAATAGCACTTTCCGTCTTTCATTAACAATGATTGGGCCTCCGCCCATGTCGCCCTAAATTTGGACAATTATAGGTGGGTTGTGAAGTTTTTTAGATTCGATAAGCAAGAGAATGTGATTAGTGTTTAACTTATTTATATTTTTAATTTTTAATATATTTTATAATGCACGTGTCACACTTTTAATTCATTTATGGAATCTAAAAATTTCTACAAACAAACATATAATTTTTAAAAAATAAAAATAAAATTGATTGTTCAAAACTTTAATAGCTTTTTATCAATTCAATTAATTTAGTTTTTTTAAATATTAATTACTTTGATAACATATATTAAAATCAAATGAGCTATTTTCTCTATTCAATCGGTTTAATTGTTCAATTAAAATATTTAAAAAAATAATTAAATTTGGGTGTTTGAAGAGATTACATGAAACAATATCTTATAATAAAATGTGACGTTAAGGATTGCGATAGATTTCTTATATTGTACATTGAACGAGAGGTATAATGATTTTGTTAACCCTTCAATATAAAAAAAAAATTATCCATTCATTTAAATTTTCATTTCTTTTAGCTTTTGAATTTGTATTGTTTGTCAAATCACTCAAGATGGATGAAAAAATTAACGTTTGTTAACTATGCTGATTTAAGATTGCCACGTGCACTACACCAAAATAGACTTTTAGTGGCGTTTTTAGTGGCGTTTTAATGAAAAATGCCTCAAATATTATAAGTTAGTGGCGTTTGGAGGAAAACGCCGCAAAAAGTTAAGCAATAGTGGCGTTTATTTCCAAAACGCCACTAAAAATGAGAAATAGCGCCACTAAAGATCTGAGCATTAGCGGCGCTTTTAGAAAAAGGCCGCTAAAGATCTGAGCATTAGCGGCACTTTTGTAAAAACGCTGCTAAAGATCTAAGCATTAGCGACGCTTCGCCAAAAACACCGCAAATATGTTAATCAACACGACGACGTTTTGTAGTTGAGCTATAGTTGCTAGATCGAGAATTAGTGGCGTTTTTTTGTAAACGCCGCAAAAAATATGTCATTAGCTGCGTTTTTTTGTAAAACGCCGCAAAAATAAATAATTTAAGGGTTATGATTTTAGGGGTTGGCTATTAGGCTTTAGGGGTTAGGGTTATGAATAAAAAACTAAATTATTTTATGGTCTATGTAAGCATTAACATTCTATTTTGATTACTTTTGTCCTTTATAAAATTTATATTTAAGGTTTAGCCACTATAAGAAAACAGACTTTATATATATATTATAGTTTAAATTATTTAATTTCTTATATATATATTAAAATTATAATTATAGTTTAAATTATTTTAGAGATAATAGATAAGCTTTATATATATTAAAATTAAAAAAAATTGGTAATCCATGTATCTGTAGATAAACAAAATTAATTAGTAAATTAAAAATGTTATTTAAATTTCCTAACATATTGAAAGAATATATAATATTCAAAATTTATCTAAATAATTTAAGGTTTAATGTTATAATTAAGGGTTTAGTGGTTTGTATGGACTTACTAGGGTTTCGAGTTTAGTATTTTAAGATTTAGTGTTTAGAGTTTATGGTTTAGGGTTATGGTTTGAGTTTATGAGTTTATGGGTTTGTGGGTGTATGGTTTAAGGTTTACGGGTTTAGGGTTTAGGGTTTACCGAATGAAGACAGAATATCAAATTTGATTTTATCATTAAAAAATTATAAAAATATATGCTATAAAAATGGTGAGATTGCATTTTTTACTTACAAATTAATTTTATTTTGCTATTTGAAACTGACTTAATTATGAAAAGTTACAAATTGATAACTAAACTATTTAAAATTTTTGCTTTATTGAAACCCCTAAACCCTAACTATTTATATTAATTAAAATACAATTATTTTTAATTGAATATTTATATTCTTCAAAAAAAAAAATAATGACACGTAGAAAAAAAAATTGAAAGTAAAAACATAGAAAAATATATGTTAAAAATTAAAATATTAAAATACTATTATTTAAAATAAAATTAACTTTAAGGTTAAAATGCGATGTAAGTTTAACTTTAAGGTTTCGGTGTTAGATTTTGTAGTTATGACAAGTGTTTAGGGTTTTAGGGTTTAATGATTCAAGGTTTAAGGTCTATGATTTTAGGGGTTATGGATTTGAGGTTTAGGGTACGTTTTTAGGACGTAGGATTTTAGGGTTTAAAGCTTTGATAAAAACGTTAAGGATTAATCTTGGATTTTTTAGAATATAAATCAAAATAGGATAAATATAAATTATTATTTTAAAAAAATATATATCAAAATGGGTTAAATCCCAAAAGCATACATGAACAATGGTTTAGTGTGCAATTGTATACATGAACTTTAATTTGATCCAGATCTTATAAAATATTAACACAATTATTGATATAATTAACATCATTTTTTATTTATATATTGCATACATAAAAAATTATATTAATTCAATATAAAAATATATTGATGTATTTATATTTTAAAATAATGGGTTTGATTAAATCAAAATTAAAGTTTCAACTATACATTTAAACCACAATTAGAATTTCACATCTAGAATTACATATTAAACCAAAATTTATATATAATTCTGAGATGTATTTATATCAAAATTTAGGTGTATACATATAATTAAATGCCATTTATATAAAAATCTAAATAACTAATGCAGACAACTAATGCAGACCATGCTTAAAAGAATAATGTTGAAGTAAAAAGAAAGAAAAAAAGAAAATTCTAAAAAAGTTGATAATGATAATTAAATTTTTAAGATTTAATAATAAAAAGTTAAAAAGTTAAAAATTTAATATTTAATATTTTAGTTAAAAAGTTACGTACTAAAGACCAATCCCCGTGTACGAATAATATAATATTCTCACTTTCCCGGGGATCAAAGGCCATATATTTTGCGGTATCGTTTTTTGTTTATTTTTCTTCTTTTGGTTTGTGCTTTGTGGGTTAATTTAGTAACTGAATGATTTTTTCTTTGCTTGGTTACTGAGAAAATGTTTGCTTTGATTTGATATTTTCCAAATTAAAAATAAGATTATTATGGATCAAAAGGGGTTTTTATCTTTTTGTTCCATTATTGCTTGTTTCGTCATCTTCTAATCAACTCAGCATGAAAAATATTTATTTTTCTTCCTAAACACAAATAAAAAGGTTGGTTAGAAGAATGGGTTGGCATGAGTTACTATGGGTCGGAAGGCTGCTTGTTCTTATGCAACTGCTTCATGGGGTGTTTGGTTGGGGAAAGGACGGTCATTTTGCTGTTTGCAAGATAGCTGAGGTGAGACTTCTTTTCCTTTTTTTTTTTAAAAAAAATTATTCTTGTGTAGTATATGGACTCTCCAAACGTTTTGAACCATAAAATCATTTATCTTGATTAAGGAAAGTTAATCTATTATTTGTTATTTAATAAGATTGAGCTTTAGTGTTCATGATGGAACCAGCTTAATAATTGAACATTCAGGGATTTGGGTTGGTTCTTTTGTTTGATTTTGGAGTATGTGTTTTAATTATTTTTAATAAATTATTATAATTTATATAAATTATAAATTATTATTTTAGAAAAAATAGTCAAGGCTTTTTAGTTCTTTGACAAGGATAACAGTGGTTAGTATATTGCACTATTGCTTTTTCCAGTTTTGAACATTATATTACTTGATTGATTGACTCTGCCTATTATTCTTCTTTTCATTCAGGTTTATTACAAGAGATGAACTAAGACAAGCTATGACACGGTAGGGAACGGGAGATGAGGCTACAATAGATGAAGTCATTGAGGGATGCTGATTCTGGAAAGGTTTTTCGTTTGCTTCTTTTATTTAAAACAAATAGTTTTTTTTGTTGGTTTTTGTGGTTGACAATGACATGATTTGTTGGATATGATGGGAGGATCAACTACGAGGAGTTTGTAGCCATGATGAAAAGGGGAACTCATGATGAGCAATTGGCAAAGACAGATGAACAGAAAAGGGCTCTCTTTAGTTGGCAATGGCTGCTCCATTTGTTGTAAACTTATTTGCATCTTCTCGATACTCCTCTTCTGTTATGATGCTGAAGCTAAACAATTCATTTCGTTTATTGGATGGGATTAGATAACAATCATTATTACCAATATTATTATAATTGGATTGTTCAAGTGCTGATATTAAATGGATTTGATTGACTAAACGAGTCACATTCTGGGTTGATTAACTTGCATTTGCCAATTTGGCACCAAATTACAAACTTCTATGCTTGGTTACAAGTTCAACAAACTGCCATGGAGGCAATGCGAAGGAACGTTTGTTTCCCCAAATGTATTTTATATTCATGTTCAGATTTTGTTCTCCAAATGTATTTTATTTTTAATAATTATAATTTTTTTGTTCTCCAAATGTATTTTATATTCATGTTCAGATTTTGGCAATGTCAGTATTGCTTTGAGGTGGACTTTGTTAACTTTTCTAGTCGTGGATACTTATAGGGGACTGCCATGATGCTACTGGACATAAGGATCACTGCATAACTGGAGCCATTTTCAATTACACAAAGCAACTTTTTTCAGCATATCAGGGATATAGTCCTCAGTTGAGTTGAAAGTTTGTTATTTCTCCAGGTTGCCACTTATGCAGATTATGCCATTATATTTCTAATCCTTATATGATGACATTATATTTCTAATCCTTATAACACGCAATGGTTCATGAAATAAAATTTACCGCGTTGCAAATATATGCTACTAAAAGTTACCATTGATTGTGCAGTTTGATGATTAATTATTTCTACTTCTAGTATTTTCCATGTGTCTGATTAAAACCTAATGCTACGCTGTGAAGAGGTTAGGGTTCAAAAAGCTGTTTTTTTTATTTGGGGGGGAGGGGGGAATGAGTTCTTTGAGGGGAGTGTCAAAATGCCCGCCACATTTGTATACTTACCTTTAAATATAGACAAGGTTTTTAATTTTTCTTAAAGAACGAAAGAATTTCTAATTGAAATAATTGATGCATATTGACTTTTATGTAGGGAGGGAACTAGCAATTTGAATGGATCGACCAACTATTTGTGGTTGGCTTTTCAATTAATCGTGTGTTCTTTCTGCAGTCTCTTTTTCAGCCACCTAAACCTATTCGTGGAGGTATACCAATCTGTGAGTTGTTATTTGTTAACTTTTTATATTTCTAGTAACTTCGGTGGTAAAATTCATTAGACGTTTGATTTTACTTCTTTCTATTAGGTATACGAGATCTTGGATAATGTTGTTGATGAGGCTCAAGCAGGTTTTGGCACAAATAGATGTTGTTTTACATTCAGATGGTTCCTTGAGCAGAACTTATAATGGGCATGGGGTATGCAACTTAAATTATTTTATTGCTAGAAATGATATTTAGTATTGCATTTGTTGTCAAATGTGTTTTAAAAATTTCTATCCTGTGAATTTAACAAGCTCTTTGTTGAATTATTGTGCAGCCCATAGGAGCAAGTTCTGAGGGGAAGACTGATGTTATGAAAAAGATTAGGTTTCCATAGATGGAGCAGAAATTTGCTAGTAAAACTGTTCAAAGACAAGCAAAGAGGCAGCACTACCTTGTCCCATAAGAGAAATTTTGGAAAAGGAAAAGAAGGTTAGTCTCTAATATTTTAGCTTTATAGGTTCTATTATATGTTTGCGGCTATGAGCATATAAACTTATGATAGTTTCGCAAATGGTGCTAAAAGGTGGTGGATCTGTATCCTGATGCTACTTTATTGATGGTGTCTATTATTAGTTGTGTATTTTGATTAGTCTTGTTCTATGCAATTGTGTGGGGTTGGTGCTAGACTACCTTGTTCTGATATGTCAAGAAGATGATAAATATTGATGGGTGGAGTTTGGACTGATAATTGTACCCCTTCTCTGATCTATTGCATACCTTTTTACATGAAAGTTCATTTGCACAAGTACATACTGATATAACATGCAATTTCAGGAGAGAGAGTTGGCTGCGGCTGAGAGTAGACCTTTGCCTTCCTTGTATAGCAGTGCTGACATTTGTTCTCTAAAAATGGATGATTTTAAATATGCACATGAGCAGGTAACATGGTCATAAATCATTTATATATTTAGATGCTATTGAATAAATGATGAAATTTGTTATGTTTGGAATCTAGAAATTTGGAGCGCTATATACTGTAAATTATGATGTCTGAATGGTAAATAGATGATGTTCAAATGCTGAAATTTATTAAGTACTTTGAAAGCTGAAATTTGAAATGCTGCAAATTATCATGCTGCAAACTTTAGGCGAAACTGTTTGAAGAAGAAGAAGAAGAAAAAGGTAGCGGGACCCACTTTGAGGTTTATGTTTTCATACTATTTTTAGGGAAGCTAAACACCGCAGAAACAAAATTTATGTCATTTTCATTATTCAATTTTTTTTTAATATATTTTAACTTATTGTATCCTAGTTAATTTTTTTTTTCTCTTTTATCATAAGTTATCTATCATCTGCGATTGATTTTGTTTTTGTTTATAAAAAAATTGATGATCTCATCTCCTACGAGCTGGCTTATAAGTGGGTTAGTGGAGGCTACAATAGGAGAGAAAGAGGTCGAGCTCATATAGGAGGAGATGAATGGGTGAGATTTGTAATGGAGCTCCAATGGGAGGAGGAGATTGCCCAACTTGAGAATGGGAAGGTTCGAGGAAAGTGTGTTAAAATTTATTAACGTATTTTGTCAACTTCTAACGATGTTTACTGGATATAGTCATAAATGAATTAACATGACATTTTTATGATTAAAAAATTTGAGACTACACCACAGTGGGTTTGAACTTATTTTATAAATTCAAAAGTTTAAAGTAAAAAGAGTCACTCAAATCTATCACATACCCGCTTTAGACATTAGAATAAAAAATATAAAGAAATAAAAATGTGTATAGGATGGATCCCCTAGATTCGATGTTAGAATCTTCGTATAATAAAAAATAAATTAATAATAACACATATTAAAATAAAAAAATAGATTACATATTAAATACGTTATAATTATTTATTATGATGTTACCGTTAATATTAATATTATCAATGTATAATAATAAATATAAAATATTTTAAGATTGAATAGAAAAGATAAATTTGGTTGAAATGTTAGACTAATCTATAATTGTTAAGGCGCTTGGTATTAAATGGTGAGCAATTACATGGAGATTCGAGACACAGAAAAATCTTTATTTTTAAATCAGTGAAATACTTGCTGACGTCACCGAAGTGCATGGGTGCCTATCATCACGGGGATTTATATGTATGCATACGTATGCGCATACGTATGCATGCATACGTATATGCATGCATGCGTGTGGCCAATAATTAGATCCAAAACAGTTACATGGGGATTGGAGACAGCGAAAAGGGAGCAAACTTAGGTGTTAAGTATTTACGTCCCTTAACAAAAGAGAAAAAGCAGTGTGTGGATTTAATGGATAATACCATTTCATGAAATGGTCGGTAAGATCAGGTATGGGATAAGGCAGAGAAGTGAAAAGGTCCCATGGAGTAGGTTGCTTTGGTTACCATTTTGCATGCCAAGTGGCTGTATACCGAGTGGCCAGCTATACAGGATTGACTTCCTACATCTACAGAGTGATGGAAGAGGCAAATTGTGCGTTGAGGAGTAGGAAACTTGGGTTGCAAGTTCTCTGAAGTAATGTGGCAAGAAGCTTTTTCAATTGCAAAGGCAGGCTGGAAATTGAGAAGATTAAAAGATAGGCATTGATGGAAGCAGAGGTTCTAAACAGAAATAAAAAGTGATAGGTTTGAGACTGATGGGTACTAATATTAGAAGACATGATAATACGGACATTTTATTATTAATGTCTAAAAACTATATATTTTAAGATTATCATTTTTTAAAATCCATGTTAATTTTAATTTTATAAAGATTAAAAAGCAATAAATAGGAAAAAATATACCAAGTGATCACGATTTTTTGTGATTTATATTTTTATATTTCTACGCAAAATAAAATAAAATAATTTATCATCACAATCAAAACAGCAAGGATTTAAGATTTTTCTTGCTATACTTCAACATTTTAATTGAGATATTATTAATCGTGTCAATTATTTAGATTAATTAATTATATTATAAAAATAGATGAAAAGTTATTTTAAATTAAATTATAATGATTAAATCTCAAATCTGAATAGAAAAAAAAAGATAAAAATTACAATTTTAACATTATAAAATTAGAAGAGAAAATAAATCTTAAATCTGAACATAATAAAAAGATTAAAACCACAATGACATTTTTTTCCCATTCTCTCTTTTCCAACCCGTTGGCTCCTAATGCCCCAGCGAACCCATTCTCTCTTTCCCAACCCCTTGTCTACCAATGCGCCAGTGAACTAAATAAAAAGTTAGAGGTCCAAAGACAATGGTTGGTTTGTCATTTCCATCAATCGTTTACGGTTTAGATAGATACTTGCGTGCCTAAATGTCTTTCCCTTTTGGTTGACTTGGACAAAATAATTGAACTTAAACCTTGAATTGAAAATGGTTTAAGTTCAAGTTCATTTAATTGTATATTAAGTAACTTATATTATAAACGCTAGTTTAATAATATTTTTAAAAAGTACCGTAAAAAAGTATTTTTTCAAAAATTTAATTTAAATTTTTAATCGTGTTAATTATTTGGATTAATTAATTATATTATAAAAATAGATAAAAAATTATTTTCAATTAAATTATAATAATTAAATCTCAAATCTGAGTATAAAAAAAAATAAAAACTACAATTTTAACATTATAAAATTAGAAAGAGAAAATAAATATCAAATCTGGATTGAGACATTTTATTACCTTTGGCACTTTAACCCATAAAAACTCTTCGACAATGATATTTTTATTTAAAAAATTAAAAAATTAAAAAATTAAAATAAAGTATTTTTGTTTTAACATGTTTTTATAGGTAATTAATAACTTCCTTTTCTGAAAATAATCTTAATATCTTTTTCAAATCGTTTACTTCTTTTTTGTTTAATAGCGGTGTTAGTCTTCGGGTTAGTTACTGTTTACTTTTTTCTTATGCCTATCAACCCTCTTTTTCTTTATTTTTTTCATTCACTCTATGCGTATTCTCTCTTTTCAGTTTAAAAATCTATTTTGTGAGTATCTTTGTTACCTTTACAAGTTGTGATGGGCAGATGACGGTACTTATATCATCATTGAAACACCACTGACCACTAATAGTTTCTTTTAGAAAGTGGGTAGCTCTTCGTTGATTTCTTAATCTGTTTTTGTTTTAAAATTTTTAAAATAATAAATGATTTCATGAGTCGGTTTGGACTTGTGTTATCTTAAGTTTTATATGTTTTTTATTTGTTTTTCAATTGTTTAATAATTCTTCACTTTTAGAAGTTTTTGTTTACTTTTGTAGAATGTTTTTTAGTCTTATTTATGCATGTAGTCTTGCTTTTACGAGTAGTTTTAGGGTTGGTTTTGTTGTCGCCTCCTCTAGTTTGGTGGATGCTCGGTTCTTTTGTCGATTTATGCCCGTCGCTTTGGACTATCTAGAGTTGATTTTCTTATTGTATTGAGTACTTACAATCACTCCTGATATGTTGTACTTGAGTTGTGATAGAGCCGATCGATAATGTGCTATAATGTTCTATTGATGTTGAAATTGAAGCTTTTATTGTGTTGATGGAGATTGTCCTTTAACACCTACAACAACGAGTGTTTGTTATTTTTTTCCTAAATTGTATGGTTTTATTGTTTAAATGAATTAATGAATTTGTTTAAGAGAATAATAATAACTTATTCTTTCTTTTTCGTTATTTAAAGAATTGAGATTTTTTTTTTGACTATATCTACTGTTACTTTTCTTTTAGACTTTCATCTCGTAAAACTATATTTTATTGCAAATCTTATTAGCATGTGACACGTGTAAAAGAATTAGGAGCACACGTTGCTAATCTAACCCAAAAAAGATTTAAATAAATAATCCGGATTATCATTTGAGCCCCATTCAAAATCAATATTATTTGCTAAAATTTAATTAAAAATGCAAATTTTAAATTTTAGTGGTGAAATTCAACCACATGTAACTAATTTAATCATATTCTGGCAAATTTTAATATTAATTAATAATATGGTAATAATTTGGCATGTTAACACAAATTATTTTGTTAACTTAATTTTATTAAAAAAAAACTTTTCCTTTTCATTAATATGAAAATTTAAGAATGATATTGTCTTTGCTTCATGGTAAGCTGTAATTCCTATCACACCATCCATGGCCACTTTTATTTTTGCCAGCTCTCTGAGCCAGCTTTTTGACAACTCAAAATACAATCCCTTATATGTTTCACCACACCTTCCATGGTCACTTTCCAATGCTTCATCACCATTCATGGCCACTTTCATTTTTATCAATTCTTTGACCTAGATTTGTGACAACACAAAATCTAATTAAAATATGTAAAGAATTATCATACAAACTACATAAAATTACATATGCATTATATCAAAAATTAAAATTTAATTTCGACCCTTTAAAAAAAAAATTCTAACTTCACTTCTGATTATAATATATATATATATATATGCTAATGATTTTTTTTCCTTTAAGTAAATGTAGTATAAGAATTAAATAGAATCTTGTGTAATTGTTAATGCAATAGAATTATGATCTCCATAATTAAGAATTATGTGTATGTGAATATAAATAAATTTTTTTAATACAATTAAATGTAATATCAAAGTAATTATTATAACTAAAAAATAAAATATTTTGGAACTCAAAGAACTAACTCATAACTCAATGTTTCCATATATGCTCATGTTCATGTATCTTCTTTTATATTATTTTCTAGAATTTTCTATTTTTAAATAAAATTTATATAAAATCAAGGGTCAAATAGACAAAAAAACATAAAAGCTGAGGACCAAAGTTGTTATTATACCAACTAAAAATGTAACGATCAAATTTTAACCTTTTTAAATTAACTAATAAAGATAAAAATTTAACCATAATTCAATGATTAATAGTGTAATTTACCTTGAAGAAAATTACGTATAGCCACATGGTAATACCCTAAACATCTTCTTAACTACTATGGTTTCTACTCATGATACTCTTGCCTTTGGGTTAATTATTTATTTATTTGATTAAATTATAGAATAAAAATTTAAATATTAAAATTAAATCTTAAATTTAAACAAAATATAGAAATCAAATTGAAATTTAATCATTCTTAAAATTTAAAAAAGGATAGAGAGATTGGAATTGAAATTTACCCATTATATTCTCATGTAAAAAAAAAGGGAAAAAAAAAAACAATGGACTAAAATCATTAAAAAAATAATTACAAGTGTTCTTGTCTATGTCTATTTGACCATCTAAGAATAATTCTATCCTAGCAGAAAGTGGAATTCAAATAAAGCCACGTAACAATAACGACTCTAGTCGTCAATTCATTCCTTAAATGGTTAGCAATTATTAATATATAAATTCTTTTGGGTACAAAGATGGTTCAAACTAGGGAAGTTAAACACCCAACTAATAAATCACAAGGGTTGATTAATACAATATTAATCATATTTATAAACAATACAGCTTTCTTAAAATATATTTTAGGGATCTACTTACATAATGTAGAAAACTTAAACTATAGGTGACACTAATTTAGTTTTTGTTTATAAAATATTGTTCATCTCATCTCTAACGAGCTGGCTTATAAGTGAGTTAGTGGAGCCTACAAAAGAAGAGCAACACATGGAAGATTACTGCTTTTATTGGGGTATTTTTTTCAAACTTTACCATTTGAAAGGCTGAGTTTGGTAATGACCTTCTGTTGGAGCTCCAACAGAAAGAAGAAGATGAAGGTAAAAAAAACAGACAAATTCATAACATATTTTTATTGGTAATTAATAACATAAAGAAAGAAAAATGGGTATAGGATGGATCCCCTGGATACGATGTTAGAATCTTCGTATAATAAAAAATAAATTAATAATAACACATATTAAAATAAAAAATAGATTAAATATTAAATACATTATAATTATTTATTATGATGTTACCGTTAATATTAATATTATCAATGTATAATAATAAATATGAAATATTTTAAGGTTGAAATTTTAGATTAATCTATAATTGTTAAGGTATTTGACTGCTTGGTATGCAGAGGCGAAGCCAGGAAAATTTTTTAGGGAGGGCCGGAAGAAATTTTAATTTTTTATAGTTTAAATCTTTATAATTTATAAAAGATTAAATCAAATTTTTATAATTTTAGGGGACCAAAGTACAATTTTACTTTTATTAATTTAAAATTTTTAAAAAATTAAAAGAAAATAAATAATAAATTTACATTTTGAGGGGGGGCCGGGGCCCATGCCAGCCCCCCTAGATTCGCCCCTGTTGGTATGAATGGTGAGCAGTTACATGGGGGGATGGCTACAGAAAAAAAAGAGCCCACACGCTTTATCACCATTGTATTTACACACGCTTTATCACCATTGTATTTAGTATGATACTGTAATAATTTTATAATTATTGATTCGATCATAGAAATACGAATTTGAAATTATCATTTTCGGTATCGTTAAAAATCGAAAAGTTACAATAACACAAATAAATAAAAAATTAAAAAAAATTCTCCACCTCCGGTCCCTCCCACCGTCGTCCTTCCTCTCGTATATTAAACTCCATTTGTGCTTTTGTTTTTGTGTATTTTACTCCACAAATTGTGGATTCTACCTTTTTAAAATATAAAATTTGGATTGAATTGGGTGTGTCATAGCCCAATTTGCCCAGGCCAGTAAAACAAGTCCAATTCACAAGCGGCCCAAAAAATATAAAATTTCTCAGAAAGCTAGGGTTTCTGAAAACCCTAGCGCCGCAGCCTAGGCGCCGTTCCGGCCACCTGCTACCTCACCAGCCCTCTGCCACCGTCCTCACCTGCTCTCCTACAAATCAAAGCAAACACGCAACAGCAAACACAAAAATAAAGGCCAAACAGTTGTAATATGCCTATAAAAAGCTCAAAATCATTTTGTAAAAAGGGGGGGATTTTCGGAATCAAAAAGCAAAAATACGAACCTTCAAGAAATCAAAAAACATCAAAAGGTTGATCTTATTTCCTTCCGTCTGATATTTATTTACTGCTTTTTTTGTTATTTTCGTTGGTGATTTTAAAAAATACAAAAAAAATTTTACAAACAAAAATCAAAAGGAGTAACGAGGCCTTACCTGAACCATCGGAGGCGTCATCGGAGCCCTCCCTTTTCATTGTCGGAGCTTAGCCGAGAAAGGGGTGCCGAAGGCTCTCTCTTTCCCTTCGTTTTCGGGCGCTATGGTTCGACCTTCTTCGAGGTCTGTAACAAGGCACTAAAGCCCACCTTTGAGCATCGCCGGCCACCAATATGGTGGTGGCATGGTGGCGCGAAGTGATGAACGGCCAGGGAAGCCAACCGTCGGGCACAAAAAGGGAGGGAGAACTTGCCTTTTTTATTCTGGAAGAAGAAATATTAAATAAAAAAAAAACATAAAGAAGGGCCTTATATATTCAATAAAACGGCGCTGTTTAGTTTAAGTGTTACTGTGCATGTCCCTCAAAAGGGATATTTCGCAATAAATCCCTCCTTGTTGCAGTGCACTTCGATTGGGCCCATTTTGTTATTTTTTCTTTCTTTCAGATTTCACCCTTAAATTTATTTGATTTTCCAATCGAGTCCTTGACCTATAGACGCGCATAAGGGCTGGGAATATTTACCCAATCAGTCCCTCTTACTTTAAGTGAGTTCTATCTTGGTCCTTGTTCGCCCTTTCTTTTTTGCAATTTCAGCCCTTTTTTTTTATCCTGATTTCAAAGGGTTTATTTATTTATTTATTTTCTTTAAAAATTGTGTTATTATTTATTATTATTACCATACTATTATTATTAGTATCACTATTTTTTTTACTAACGCTATTATTATTATTCTCATTATTATTCTTACTTACTTATTCATTTATTAGTGTTCTTCATTTATTAATGTAATATTATTTATTATCGTTACCACATTTTTACTATTACTTTATTCTATTACTATTTTATTCTTTTATTTTTTATTTCTTTTACATTTATTACTATTATTATCATTTCATTATTATTTCATTATTTCATTTATATTTGTTACTATTTTCACTATTTGATTATTATTATTATTATTATTATTATTATTATTATTATTATCATCATCATCATTAGTATTAGTATCATTATTATTATTATTAGTTTTATTAGTTTTATCATTTTTATTACTATCACTATTATTACTATATTCCTATCTATATTTATTTCCTTAGTTTAATACTATTATTATCTATTTAATTTTTATTTATATTATTTTATGTATATATTTCTATTTCCACTAATATTATTATTACATTTTTTATATATTTCTACCTCCATCTATTAATATTATTTCCATTATTACTTTATCATCATTATTAATATCTTAGTATCACTCGTACTAGTGTATTATTTCACACCGTTATTTTACTATTATTATTCTTTTCACCTATAACATCGTGTTTTCATATTATCATTTGTGTGCAATTTTTCTCGATGCATCAGTTTTCAAATAATCGATATTTCGTATCTAGGGATTCGAGGAAACCAAGCCCTAACTTACTGGGTTTCAGTTTTTCTCGTTTAAATTAAACAACGGAATATCCCTTTTAAAAAATCACAATTCAAATTTTAAACAAAATACTTAATCTTGGAAATTCGAAATGTCGCGCCCTAACTTACTGGACTCGACATCTAGGCCCTTCGAGATAAGTTTCTTTTCTTTCTTCTAAAATAGAGGCAATATTCCTAATTTGGATTTTTGAGAGAACGAGCCCTAACTTACTGGGTTCTGGTTTCTCGTTTAACAAATGACGGAAGATCCTCTTCAAATGTAAAACTAAGTTTTAAAAGGCAAGCTTAGTTTCGGGAGTCTAAAGTATTGCGCCCTAGCTTACTGGACATGATGCTTTATCTCTTCGAAAATAAGAGTCTTAACGTCCCTTCCAATTCCTTCAAGTTTTGGAAATAAAAAAGTATCTATTTTCAAATCATTTCAAAGTTATCAACATTAGGACATCGATCAGTCAGTTTGGTACCGATTTTGGGCGTGACGAGGGTGCTAACCCTTCTCGCACGTAACCGACTCCTGAGCCCATTTTCTCAACATTCGTAGACCAAAGAATATTGTTTTAGTAAATCAAAATGTTTATTAAAACAAAGGTGATCCGATCTCACCCAAATAAATATCGGTGGCGACTCCCTTCCTTTTCATTTTCAAAAATCGAGTCGACCGCGTCGTTTACTGTTTTATCAAAAAATGGTTACGACAGCTTGGCGACTCCACTGGGGACAATTCGTTGAGAGTCAGGCCATAAATTGATTGATCCTTGTCCTTTTGATTAAAATTGGAAAATGGTTTCGAAAATCATGCTTCTTTTAATGCACTTTCAATATTGGGTCTCGTAAATACTTTGGCATTGCATTGCATGACCGTTGTGGTCGCACCATTAAGTGGGAGCAAGAAGCTATGCCTTCGTGAGGTTTTCACCTTCGCATGGGCTAGTGAACTGCTTTCGGGATACATCCGTACCTATGTCTTCGTGAAGTTTTCACTTCCGCATGGCCATAGGGAAATGTATTCCCCTGAACCGAACTCGGTCCGTATGAGCCTATAATGGGTGAGAATCGAGGAATCTGCTGGTTCCGGTACCTCGAGCTTTAGAACGCAGCCACATGTAAAGAGCCTAAGAATCCACCCCGAGCTGAACTCTGCCAAACCTTAGTAGTTACCCAGATAGGTGTTTGTGTATTTTACATGCTTTATATCTCGTTCTGTGGTACTAATTGGTGATGTTTTATTTCCTCTGCATGTCATTTCCATTTTAAGAGGCATCGATTCACGGTCAGTTTCTGAGTTAGAGAGCTGGTTATGGAAAGCGAATTCCTTGATAAAGTGGAAGACAATGCGGCCGCTCGCATATGGTCAGAGCAATGTCAATTAGAAAAAAGCAGATAGCTTAGCTGAGGGGTATGTGTCAGAACTGCGGGATTACACCAATCTGATCACCTGCAGACCCTGGCGGCACAAGCTGAGATCCTAAGCATGAAATACGAGCTACAGGCAGATCGTAGTCAAGAGTTGACCTCTTTACTTAGGAAGATCCAAACTCTGGGCTTAAAGGTGAAAGCATATTTGTAATCTATTTTATGTAAAGGGTTTTACCTTCTAATAAAGTTTTCTAAAATGAAGTTGATCAGAATCGATGCCTCTTTGCATTCATGCATTTGCATTGCATCACATTACATGCATTTAAATTTATAAAAAAAGGGGGCCTAATTAGCTAAAATTATCAGAGAAAAAAAAGAAAGTGAAAAGAGAAAATCTGGAAGCGGAACATCACTACGGAACACGCGCTAAAACTAGGAAAATGGATCAAAGGTTCGAGCAATTTCAGAAAGAAATGCAGGAACAAATGCAAGAGCAAATGTTGAAACTCCAGCAGGAAATGAAGGACCAAATGCTGGAGGCCCAGAGAAACATGATAGCACAGATGGCTCAAATGCTGAATGGAGTAACGGACAAAGGGAAAGGTCCAATGCCTCCGATCGAAGAGGATAGCGAAGGCGCTCCCCCGGGTTTTACCCCGCCGCACTCAAGAGCCCTGCCTGAGGAATATCTCCAAAGGCCACCAGTTACAATCAGGCCCCAGCAAGGATAGGATGACACTAGACCTCCCGTGAGCCATCACGCGAGTTCTGGATCCCAACTAGGAGATAGCCCAACCAACCTTGTGGTGCCCGATCTGGATGCAATAGAGAGAATGGGGTCGAGAATAGAATCCTCAAGGCAACTAGAGGATCGTTGCAAATGGCTAGAGGAAAAGTTTAAAGCGCTAGAAAGCATCGACCATCATCATGGGATCGACGCAAAAGATTTAAGTCTAGTTCCCGATTTGGTACTGCCCCATAAGTTCAAAATGCCCGAATTTGAAAAATATAGTAGGACTAGTTGCCCGGAGGCCCACATCACCATGTTCTGCAGGCGAATTGCCGGCTACGTGAGCAATGATCAGCTCTTAATCCACTGCTTCCAAGAAAGTTTGGTGGGCGCAGCAGCTAGATGGTATAACCAGCTTAGTCGGGCCGACATTACTTCCTGGAGAGATTTGACTCAAGCGTTTCTGAAGCATTACAGCCACGTCACGGACATGGCACCGGATAGAATTACTCTGGAAAGCATGGAAAAAAGACAAAACGAAAGTTTCAGACAGTACGCGCAGAGATGGAGGGAGGTCGCCATGCAGGTCCAACCACCCCTCTTAGAAAAAGAGACCACTATGCTCTTCATTAATACCCTGAAGGCCCCTTTCATAACCCATATGATAGGGAGTACGACTAAGAGTTTTGCCGACATAGTAATGGCAGGGGAGATGATCGAGCATGCCATCAGATGTGGCAAGATTGAAGTAGGGGAAATCACTAAAAGGTCTACTCCTAGAAAAAATGGTGACGAGGTGAATAATACAAACATGGGGCACTCAAAGTCAATTACCGTTAATCAGCCAAAAACGGTGACTACTGAGTATCAAGGTTCATCAAGAAAAGAATCTCGCATAAGGAAAAACATTGAAAAACTCCAGTTTACGCCGATCCCGATGACGTATAAGGAGTTGTATCGAAGTTTATTTGATGCGCACATTGTGTCCCCCAATATCCGAAACCGATGCAACCTCCATACCCAAAATGGTACGACCCAAACACTCAGTGTGAGTATCACGCGGGGATAACAGGCTATTCGATAGAAAATTGCCTTACTTTCAAGAAATTGGTGGAAAATCTCATCAACATGGGTGTGGTGAAGTTCGACGATGGGGCAGTGGTAATTGAAATTGGGGGTGTCGTAACCATTTTTTTGACAAAAACGGGTGTCAACCTTGGGTTTTGAAAAACAGGCAAAAAGGGAGTCGCCACCGACCTTTATTAGGTGTGATCGGATCACCTTTGTTTTAATAAAACATTTTGGTTTACTAAAACAGAGTTTTTGGTCTACGAGTATTCGAGAAAATAGGTTCGGGTGTCGGTTACATACGAGGAAGGATTAGCACCCTCGCAATGCCCAAAATTGGTACCGAGTTGATTAATTGATGTCCCAATGTCGAAAGTTTAGAAACGAATTTAGAAATTTGGGTCTTTTTGGGAATGTTTGAGCCTTCTTAAAATTGAATATTAAGATTTCCTTATTTCGAAGGGACCAAATATCACATCCAATACGTAGGACACGATAATTTCAATCCTCCAATCCAAGGTTGTCTCTTAATCCCTAAGACTCATTTAAAATAACAAAGGGTTATTCGATTATTTGGTCAAACAAGAGAACCGAAACCCAACACATAGGGTACGGTCCCTCGAATTTCCAAACACGGAATATTGCCTTATTTTGAAAATTTTTTTTTTAGTTTTTTTGGTTGAAATTGATAAAAAAAAAACTAGGTTATGTTTTAAATGAACGTTATTCAAAACGTGAATAGGGTCATGCGATGAATAATGATGATGTGACACGAATTATGTACAAAGTAATAATATAAGTATAATAGTAGTAGTAATAATAATAATAAAAATACGGAATATGAACAATATAGTAATACTAAATATGTACAATATATCGGTGTAAACGTAGTAATAATAATAATATAATAATAGTAGTATAGTAATAATAACAAAGAATATTAGTAATGCAAAATATATATATACAACATAATAATATAGTAATAATAATAGTAGTAATGGGAAATATATAATAAAATAATAATAATAATAATATGAAAATAATAATAATAATAGTAATAACAAAAAATGTAAAATGTATATAAAGCATAACAGTGATTTAAATATGGTAATAATAAATAATGTGTAAATAATATAATAACACTAATACTAAATATATACAATATAATAACGTATTAAACAGGATAAAGTGAAAAAAGGATTATAAAAATAACTAAAAAGGATCAAATTGCATCTAAAACGAAAGTTCGGGACTAATTCAAAATAAAACAAAGGAAAAGGACCAGGTTGAAACGCGGGAAGAAGGGGAGGGACCTCGCGCGCAATAAAACCTTCTGGCCAAAACGCATAACAGCAAGGGGGATCAAATTAAAAATCAAACTAAACTTTCGGGCCAAATTTTAAAACAATAAAACCTGATTAAAAACTACAAAAATGTGGAGGGGCTAAAAGTGAAATTAGCCCTTCCAGTCAAAACACGCGGACCCTCCGGGTACTGGGTCGGGTTTCGGGTCAAGGGACCAAAACGACGTCGTTTTGGCCCCTGACCACCAAGAGCAAAACGGCGCCGTTTCACTATTGGTATAAAACACCCCTTTCCCTTTTTTTTTTCATTTGTGCAGCTCTCTTAAAAAAAAAAAAATTCTCTCCCTCTCTCAACTCTCTTGGCCTGGGCGATTTAGCCACTCTCCCTCGCTGACGGCGTGTGTGTAATACACCACCGTACGGTGGTGGTAAAAGGTAAAACTTCTTTTTTTTTTATGTATGTATACGTGTATATATATTGATTAATAAAAAAAATCGAAAGGACGAAAAAAAGAAAAGGAAGGTGCGAAATCACCTTCGAAAGTTGTTGATCTGCCTTTTTTTATTTTTGATTGAAAGTTTTTTTTTTTTTGTATTCTGTTGATTCAAAAATCAGAGGAAGAACCCCCGTTACAACGTGTTCATTTTGTTTTTATAACCAAATCTGAAAATAAAAAATACAATGCATTCCCTCTTGTGTTTGTCTCTTCTGCTTTCTGGCTCCTTTTCTCGCGTGTTTGCAGGTGTTAGTGGAGGCAGAGGCGGTGGTGCGCGTGGGTGCTGCGTGATGGTGGCCGACAAGGGGCAATGGGTGTTGCGGCGCACTGGGGGGCTGAGTGGTAGGCTCGTGCGGCGCCTAGGGGGTTAGGGTTTTAGAAACCCTAGCCAAAATTTTAAAAATTTGGGCTTATTGGGCTCTTTGTAACTGGTTTGGTTTTTGTGGGTTTGGGCTTGATGTTTGGGTCTGAATTTATTTGTATTGGGTTTATGGACTGTAATTTTGGGACATTTTATTTATTTGCTGAATTTGGTTTGTGAATGGGCCCACGGTTAATAACCCGGGCCAAAATTGGTTACTATGTTTGCCTCTTTGCTCATCATTGTCGTGAAACGATAATTGGGCAAAGACAATAGAAGAACCAATTTTGCCTGGTCTTGTCCAAGCCTTGACTTGTCGTTCCTCGTCTTCTTTAAACAGCTTCAAACTCAAATGTAACTTGTCGTTTTGATCCACTTCATTGTTTCGTTATATCTTCAGAGAGATAGTATTTCCACTGCCATTGCTTCTTCAATGGCACCGTAGCTAGTGATTTCAGGGCTTTGATCTCCTCCACCGGGACTTCGAGGAAGTAAATCTGATCTTTTCAAACTGCTTCCTTACCATCTTCGGGGAAACTTCGATCTTCATTCTACTCCGCTGCTACTTCCGAGATATATAGCCCGTAGCTTCAATTTGCTCTTGCTCAATCTTCTTTGTCCTCTGAAACTTCTTCATTCAATTTGCTCAATGCGACTTTAGTCTTCCATCTGTAAGTATCTCCGCGCGTGCCCCGAGGCTCAACCCTAACTGAGATTTTTTTTAGGACAGAAATTGAGAAGCAAACAATGGAAATGCCTTGGTCGAGTAATACAATTTGATTTTTGAAAATAGAAATCGAACAACAGAATTTAAAATGCCTCAGCATGCGACCTGAGGAGTCGTAAATGATAATTAAAAAGTAAAAATTAAAAAATATCTCAGCGTGCGACCTGAAGAATTGCAAACAGAAATTGAAAAGTATATCGGCGTGCGACCCGAGGAGTTGCAAACGAAAATTAAAAGCAGGAATTAAAATATCTCAGCGTGCGACCTGAGTAATTGAAAATGCCTCAGCGTGCGTCCTGAGAAGTTGATTTTTGCGGAATAGAAATTGAAGAACAGAAATTAAAATGCCTCAGCGTGTGACCTGAGGGGTTGACTTTTGAAAGACAGAAATTTAAAATTAGAAATGCCTCAGCGTGCGACCTGAGGAGTTGCAGACAGGAATTTAAAATGCCTCAGCGTGCGACCCGAGAAATTGCAAAAGAAATTAAAAGTATCTCGGCGTGCGACCCGAGGAGTTGCAAACAGAAATTGAAAAATAGTAATTTAAAATGCCTCAGCGTGCGACCTGAGGAGTTGATTGAAAATACCTCAGCGTATGACCTGAGGTTTTGATTTTTGCAAATAGAACTTGAAAGACAGAAATTAAAACACCTCAGCGCGCAACCTAAGGAGTTGGGTTTGGAAAGCGTATCATCTGGTGGTATTTGGATGCTTTCTTTGGAGTATTGTCAAAACTTCTTGCTTTACTGGTGTACCTGCATGTATTATGCGTTATGATGTCATGATATGCATGCGTCTGTCTTAAATGCCTATATGATTATGCCACGTGTCTTGGGCTTGTTTGTCATGTATCTCTTCTTGTTATGATGACTTGCATTCACTGCTTCAACCCTTGACTTTCCTCAGGCTTTGTACCCGTTTATAGGTTATCTGTGTTTCTCCTATACCTTTTTTTTTTCGCCCCCTGTTGAACTTTGTCATTGCTTTGAAGCTCCCGTACTTACCCAATTCTCATCCAGGTAATGCTCCATATTCTTTTCGTTTAGAGTGTGTAGTTTCACTATTTATCTCCAAAATGAAACATAAATAAAATGCATGAAAATGGCAAAGTGGGTATGAAAGGTGTTCATCGTATCTATATTTATTTCAACGGCAACACGCAAAGAAAATTGACAAGGAATGACTCGATTAAGAAAGCATTATAAAGGAAAACAAGTTCGATTGCTCAGAGATATCCGACGCATGAACTTCTCTATGTTTCTTCATCCTGAATCTTTTCAAGCAAGCTTTTCGTGTAGAAGATTCTTGAGCTTCAGAGTCCGCTTCAATACTATGATCTTGTTGTTTAACCTGTTCCAAACTTGCTTCTTTAGGATGCCCTTTCGGGTTTTCATCCTGAGCCTTCTCTGTTTATCAGGACGCCCTTTTTTTTTTATGCGTAATATTTCTTCACGGCATCTGAGTTCATCGGGTTTGGTAACTCCTTCCCATCCATTTCAGTGAGAATCAAAGATCCTCCTGAGAAAGCTCTCCTTACAACGTACGGTCCTTCCCAATTCGGTGCCCACTTTCCTCGGAAGTCTTTTTGTATAGGGAGAATCTTCTTCAACACGAGTTCTCCTTCATGAAATTCTCTTGGACGGACCTTCTTGTTATGGGCTGCAATCATTCTCCTTTGGTACATCTGTCCGTGACAAATTGCTTTCAAGCGTTTTTCTTCGATCAGATTCAGTTGGTCATATCGAGTCTGAACCCATTCAGATTCTTCTAGTTTTGACTCCATTAAGATTCGTAGAGAGGGGATTTCCACCTCGATGGGCAGCACAGCTTCCATTCCATAGACTAGAGAGAAAGGGGTTGCCCCCGTAGAGGTCCGCACACACGTGCGATACGCGTATAAAGCAAATGGTAGCTTCTCGTGCCAGTCCTTATACGTCTCAGTCATCTTCCCAATAATTTTCTTGATATTTTTGTTAGCGGCTTCTACCGCCCCGTTCATCTTTGGATGATAAGGCGAGGAGTTATGATGCTTTATTCGAACTTGCTCGCACACTTCCTTCATCATCTTGTTGTTCAGATTTAAAGCAGTATTTGAAATAATTCTCTCAGGCAAACCGTATCGGCATATGATCTCCTTTTTCAAGAATCTGCACACCGCCGTCCTTGTCACATTTGCAAGTGAAGCAGCTTCTATCCATTTTGTGAAGTAATCTATGACCACAAAAATAAATCTATGTCCATTGGAAGCCTTCGGGGAAATTGGCCCTATAACATCCATCCCCCACATAGAAAAAGGCCACGGAGAGGTCATGACGTGAAGAGGCGAAGGTGCTGCATGAATTTTATCGCCGTAAACTTGACATTTGTGACACTTTCGTGCGTAATTAATGCAGTCGCTTTCCATTGTCAACCAGTAATAACCGAGCCTCATAATCTGCCTGGCCATAGTGAAGCCATTGGCGTGTGTTCCACAAACTCCTTCATGGACCTCTTCGAGTATTTTTCTGGCTTCAACAGTATCCACACATCTCAAGAGCACTTGATCTTTCCCTCTCTTGTATAGGATGTCCCTATCGAGAACAAATCCCGCTGCCAATCTTCTGATCGTTCTTTTGTTGTTCTCATTTGCTTGCTCGGGATATCTTTGGTTCTTGACATATTCTAAGATATCATGGAACCATGGTTGTCCATCTGCCTCGTTTTCAATGCTAAAACAATGCGCAGGGGTCTCATATATGCTCATCTAGAGAGGCATTATTTCTGTTTCTCGGTTTGCCTTGAACATTGAAGCCAAGGTGGCCAGGGCATCAGCCAATTGGTTTTCTTCCCGTGGGAAATAATTAAAAGTCACTTCTTCGAATTCTTCAACCAATTCCGCAACAAGATCGCGATATTTGACCAACTTTGAGTCTCTTACTTCCCAATCTCCACGGATTTGGTAAATCACCAATGCTGAGTCCCCGGAGACTGCCAAGACCTTGACATTCTGTTCGATGGCTGCGCGAAGTCCCATGATGCAAGCCTCGTATTCCGCTATGTTGTTGGTACAGAAGAAATTTAATCTGGCAGTAAAGGGGTAATGATTCCCTTCTGGTGACACTAAAACTGCTCCAATCCCATGCCCTAACGCATTTGACGCGCCATCAAAATTCATCTTCCATGATTTCCCTTTCGACGATTCACATTCTTTCTCCGTAACACATATCAAGTCTTCGTCTGGGAAGTCAAATCTTAACGGCTCGTATTCCTCTGTTGCTCTAGTTGCTAAGAAATCAGCTATTGCGCTCCCTTTAATCGATTTCTGGCTCACGTACACGATATCATACTCCGATAGTAGGATCTACCATCGTGCCATTCTTCCTGAGAGTGCAGGCGATTCCATCATGTATTTTATTGGGTCCAGCTTTGAAATTAACCACGTCGCATGATACAACACATATTGTCTAAGCCTCCGAGTTGCCCAGACCAGAGCACAATAGAATTTTTCGATTGACGGATACCTTGCTTCATACTCCGTGAATTTCTTACTGAGATAATAGATCGCTTGTTCCCTTTTTCCGGACTCATCGTGTTGCCCTAGGACGCAACCCATTGAGTTTTCAAACACAGTCAGATACAGTATTAGCGGTCTTCCGGGAGTTGGTGGTACTAGCACCGGGGGACTAGATAAATATTGCTTTACCTTGTCAAAAGCCTCTTGACATTCCTCGTTCCATTCTCTGGGATTGTGTTTTCGAAGGAGTCGAAAAATCGGATCACATTGCTTAGTGAGTTGAGCAATGAATCGAGCAATGTAGTTCAGTCTTTCTAGAAATCCCTCCGACTTTTTTTGTGTGCGCGAGGCGTAGTTCTTGTATGGCCTTTATTTTATCCGGATCGACCTCGATACCTTTCTCGCTGACGATAAATCCCAATAATTTTCCCGAGGTAGCGCCAAAGGTACATTTGGCAGGATTAAGCTTTAGTTGGATTTTTCTCAGCCTTTCGAATAGTTTCCGGAGGTTTCCCACATGCTCTCTTTCTCCTCGAGATTTGGCGATCATATCATCGACATAGACTTCTATTTCCTTGTGCATCATGTCGTGGAATAATGTCACCATGGCTCTTTGATATGTTGCCACGGTATTCTTTAGACCGAACGGCATTACTTTGTAGCAGTATATCCCCTACATCGTCGTGAACGTAGTTTTCTCCATATCCTCGGGAGCCATCTTGATTTGATTGTAGCCCGAAAATCCATCCATAAAGGAGAAAAATGAATTCTTTGCCGTGTTATCCACCAATGTATCGATGTGCGGCAATGAAAAATTATCTTTAGGGCTTGCTCGATTCAAATCACGATAATATACGCACATTCGTACTTTGCCATCTTTCTTCGGTACTGGGACTATATTAGACACCCATTCTGGATATCTAAAAATTCGAAGAAAGCCAGCATCAAATTGTTTCTTTACTTCTTCTTTTATCTTTAAGAGCATTTCAGGCCTCATCCGCCTTAACTTCTGTTGGATAGGCTTGCATTCTGGTTTCAGTGGGAGTCTATGGACCACTATATCCTCGTTCAATCCTGGCATATCTTGATACGACCACGCGAACACGTCTTTGTACTCGTGAAACAAGGTGATCAGATCGTGCTTGGTATCTTCAGACATGGAGGTCCCGACTTTTACCTCTTGCTTCTTTTCTTCATTTCCTAAATTCACTGTCTCGATCGATTCTTGATAGGGCAGAATCTGTTTATCTTCTTGTTCCACCATTCTCAGTAGATCTGGGGAAGAGACATAATCTTCATCGTCTCCTTCAGCCTCGAATTCCCCCACACAAATAGCTTTCTCGAAGTCGATTTTAAGACTTGTAACAGGATTGTTCGCGTTGTTGATATCTGAGCACCTGAAAAGTAGACAAAAAGAAGACTATAGAGGGACATCAAGGTATCGAGTCTTATAAACATGTCATGATGATATGGGATATATGGGGATAGGTAAAGAATAAATACGGAGCCGATGAGAATGAAAAGGACACGACAAAATGCATCTTTATTCATGTTTCATTTAAAAGCTAAATAGACAAAATGAACTCTCATAACAGATTCCCCTACAGCTTAAGGGCATACAAAGAGTTAATACTGAGCATTACTCCGGAGGGGATTTGGAAACTACAAGGAGATCCACGGCAGTCCAATTCTTCGGAGTGAATCCAGGAGGACAAGGGCGTATTACTGAAATATCTTCTACTGTATTATTCCCTTGGTTAATTACATTTATGCTGACGTCCTGTAGGCCCCTTTCTATCCATGACATCATGTTTTGTTGATCATCTTTTTCCGGGTATGCAATTCCCGCCGATGTAAATGTTTTTGACAAATGCGGATACATTATGGGCTCCCATTCTACTTCCCGATCTGAGGCTCTCGCAAACCTTCTTTCTTGCTCTTTTTGTAACTGTTTCCTTCTTTGCCATGCATCGGGCTTGAATCCTAAACCCCATCGAGCCTTATGGTGTATCGGTTTTAGTACTCGCCATTCCTTGTCGATATTTTCCCAACCTCTCTCTCGCCTCAAGGCTCCTCTTCCCACGATCATCTTGATTTGCATCTCGGTATTTTTTGACAGCTTAGGAGTGGGGGCTTTGCTTCCTTCAGCAATAAAAGTAGCATTGATGAATTTGAAAAAACGGAAGGAACACTCTACTGCGTCTTTGCTCACCTCAATATAGGGTGCATCGGTAGAGATGGCGCAATGATGTCTTCTCACCATCAATCGTAATCAGCGATTATCCATGACAAACTTTACTTTCTGGTGGAGCGATGAAGGGACTGCCCCAGCTGAATGGATCCAAGGTCTCCCTAGGAGACAGTTATATGAAGGTGCAATGTCCATGACCTGGAATTCAATATTGTATGTGCACGGGCCCATTTAGAGGAATCTCAATCTTCCCCATGACCTCTCGCGTTCCATCAAACGCGCTCGATTTGTAGAATGACAAGGCCTCTCGATAAGACATATCTCATCGGCATTCTCGGATAAGCGTCGCCAAAGGCATGACGTTAAGTGCAGACCCGTTATCAATGAGTACACTTGGTACTATGTAACCCTTGCAATAGGCTGTGATATGTAGTGCTTTAACGGAACCCCTTCCATTTGGTGGTATCTCATCGTCGCTGAATGAGATGAAATTATCCGCGTTTAAGTTGTTTGCCCACCTATCCAGCTTTTCAATGGGTACATTGCTCGGCACATATGCTTGGTTTAACACTCTTAATAAAGCGTTTCGATGTGGCTCTGAGTTTAATAGTAGGGATAATACTGAGATTTTTGCCGGTTGTTTGTTCAGCTGCTCCACGATGTTATACTCGCTGTGTTTAATAAACTTTAAGAATTCCTGCGCTTCATCCTCATTCACGGGCATCTTGACTTCTTGTTCGGATTGTTTTTCAACCTCACCCTCAGCCTTGTGCATTGGTGTCTTCCCTTTTTGACTTGTGCCAACAGTTTTTTTCTTTGTCTCAATTATCTCAGGGGAATAGCACCTCCCACTGCGGGTAAAGTGCCCCACCTCGCCGACGTTTCCAGTTGTGGCTTCGGGTATAGTGATGTTGACATCATATTTCCATGGCACTGCCTTGCTGTTTGTGTAAGGGAAAGGAGAAGGTACTTGGATTATTATCTTTGGCCTCGCCTCTTCCTTTTTTGCTTCGTAGTAGATCACCAAAGGTTGATCGGCGCTATAAGGAGGGCCTGAGGATTGGTCCTTGGAGGCGCATACATCCTTTTCATCGGCCTCTTCCCTCTTATTGCAGATCTCAATCTCCTTATTGTCCATCATACCTTGAAGTAGCACTTTGAATTCCTCGCAAGATTGGATATGATGTCCTTCTACGCCGTGGAAGACGCAAAAACTCGGACTCTTCATGCTTTCTCCCTTGAGGCTTTTGTCGAGCATACCCTTCTCGGTCATTATTCCCGGACCTTCATCAAAGGTGTCTTTATTTTAGAGACACAACGCTTGGTTCGCCACCCGTCCTCCTGTGCTGCCATATTCACATTCGCTGCAGTATGGTTAGGGAGCAGATTTCCAGCCATATTCCCGGTACCGTCAAACCGTAAAATCCCTGCATCGATAAGGCCTTGAACTCTCCTCTTGAAGGCTATACAATTGTCTGTAGAATGCCCCTAGTTCCCGGCATAATACATGCAATTAGCATTAGGATCATACCACTTTGAGAATGGGGGCTTCAGTGGTGCCATGTAATGTGGGGAGATTAATTGTTTTTCCAATAATTTCGGGCACAACTCTCTGTATGACACAGGAATAGGGGTGAACTGAGGTCTTTCAGGATTGGGTTTTGCTGGTCTTGGTTCGCTTTTGGGCTGACTTGGGGCAGGTGCGGTATTTGGTGGGAATATAGCGAATGGTCTTTGATTATCGGTGGCATAGACGGGGTAAGGAGGAGGTGTTTGATAGTAAGGGCTTGGTGGTGGAAAATAGAAATTTGGCGGTGGACGAAACTGAGGTCGTGGCTAGGTCGAATACGGGTTAGGAGCATAGAAGCTCCCAGTCCCCACCATATGGGCTTCGGGTTCTTTCTTTTTTACGGGTGCTGGCCTTTTTAAACTTTCAGAGCCCTCCATTCTTCCACTTTTGATGCCGTTTTCGATGAGTTCCCCAGATATTATGAGGTCGGCGAAGTCTTTTGTGGCATTTCCCACCAGTTTGTCGTAGAATGGCGCCCTCAAAGTATTGATAAAAAGGACCGTTACCTCACTTTTAGTTAGTGGGGGCTCAACTTGGACTGAGAGATCCCTCCATCTCTGAGCGTATTGTCTGAAGGTCTCCGTTGGCTTCTTTTCCAACATTTGTAGCGTCAGCCGGTCGGGAGCCACATCAGAAACATGCTTATATTGTTCACAAAATGCAGTTGCCAGGTCCTTCCATGACCGGATCCTCTGCGTGCTAAGTCGATCATACCATCGGGTGATCCGATCAAGCTATATCCGAAAAGCGATGTATTAGCGACTTGTCCTCATTCAAGTGTCCACCATCTTTCGATTGAGAATATAATAAGATGGGCCTTCGGACATCTCGTTCCCTCATACTTTTTGAAATCTGGTGCCTTAAACTTCGGAGGCAGGACCAGATCGGGTACCAAACTAAGGTCTTTGGCATTTAGTGCAGAGAAGACTCCAGTACCTTCTACCGCCTTGAGTCTTTCCTCCAGATTCTTATATTTTTCTTCAGCATCATGGCCATCCCTCTTTAACCTAGCTATTTCCATCGGATCATCCAAATCTGGGATAATCGGGTTAGCAGAATTATCTCCAGCGTTTGATACGTATATACCTTGCCCCAGATGTATAGGTGGGATGGGTTGTTGTTCCGGGCCTACTAGGTTCCCTTGAGGATATCCTCTTTGCGTTGCATGGGCGTGGGGCGGTGTGAATCCTGGGGGATAGAGCGGATCTTGATTATCCTTCGAATGGGGTCCCGTAATGTTAGGACTTTGCGCGAGTCCTTTTCCTTTGGCCATGGCTGTCAACATCTCCAACATTCTATCCATTTGATCCTTATGTTCTCGTGATTCCTCGCGAGATCTCATCATCGGGTCCTTTGCTTCTTGCTGTGACTTGGTTAACTGTTCTTGCAACTCTTTCTGGGTTCTTTCCATCCTTTCGATCCTTTCATTGAGTTCGGCATCCATAGCTCTAGTTCTTAAGCGTGTCCTATAGGGATGATGTGATTCCAGGTTCGTAATACCGTAGCTGCGGATTATGTGATTTTAAGCTTAGCGAATAGTTAAGGTGATATGATGCTAATGTATGTAATGCAATGCAAATGCATGGTATGAATGCGAAAAGGTGTTGATTTAATTCAATTCCATTAGATAAACTTTTCCAGAAAACAGGTTTCCTTTCATAGAACGGACGATTACATATATGACTTAGCTCTAATGCCTAAGTCTCTAACTTTCCTAAGGAGCCAAGCTAAATTTTGGCCTCGCTCCGATCCTGATTCGTACATCAGACTTAATGCGTCGGCTCGGACCGCTAAGGTTTGCAAATGATCAGCCACCTCTCAGATTTGAGCCACAGCTTCGCCCATTACATAGTCTCTGTTTCTGATCTGTTCTTGGGAATGGTGGAGCTGCTCCTTCCAATGTTCGTTGTTTGCTTCAAGGAGCTCTACTCGGTTTTGGTTATCTTGTAATGCAGTCTTGAGTTCTCCTATCTTTCCTCTCATCTCCTCGACTTTGTTCTGACTGGCTCTTAATTTGACGACTGAGTTACGACTACGGTGCAGACGCAGTGACTTTTCTAATTCTGCTACTTAGGCGCGCAACCTCTCTTTTTCGCTTTGGCTTTCTAACAGGTTTTTTCTCAAAGCGTCCTCTCGTACCTGAGCCTCTTGAAATTTCCTCTCCCACTGATTGGTCTTGGATTTTTCTTCTTTAATTTCTTGCCGCCATTGCTCCGATGTCTTACCTAGACCCATGATTACGATAGACATGCATGACTTCTTGTAATCTGTCTTTAAGCTATCCAAATCTTTCTTCGGCTTTGTTCTTCCCTTTTTTAAATTTTTCAGCCTCGAACTTATGGACGTCAATATCTAATCCCAACTGCATCTTTTCTTCTTCTAGCTGCTCTATCCTCTTACCCAATTCCGAGACTCTTTCTCTCGAAATCTTGCTTGATGATTTCTAATTCGATTGGGATCACTTGCATTGTTCTTCTATTGGTCGAGTATTTCCTTGGATTGCCCCAGGATATTGTCGTTGACTCTTTTGGCCCACCATTGATCGTATTCGGGGTTGCCATGGCCCTATGGCGAGTCTCTTCATTTTCTAAGTTTGGGTCCATGCTGCGGATATCTCGCGAACTCTCTTCTTATAGTTGTCATCCTTGTATGAAAATTCACAATGGGCTAATCCATGTGTTACCGGTATGAACTGCCTCGATCGGTACTGTCTCATTACTAGTAACGGGGCATACCCGACAGCTCTCTATATTCCGAGTAAAGGAACCCAGTCGAACCCTCCACACTGATACAAGATCTCATCAGCGGTCATCCACGGAGCTTTCCATACTACATCTTTGACTTGCAGATTTTGGAGAATCGCCATCCACTTCTCTCTAGATATGTCGTCCCGCCTTAGTACACTCGTTAATTCCTCTAGAGGAGAGTAGTTCTCGAAGAAGACTTTACATGAGGCCTTTTCTCTCTTCCAAAAATGGCAGTGAAACCAAGATAACAATAACTGTGCACAACCCACGAACCTCTTTTCGCCCACTCTTCGACAAGCGTTCAGTGATCTGAAGGTTTCGGCTAAAACTGCGGGGACGGGTGTAATTCCCTTATCAAGTTTATCGAATAGGTCTGAAACCACATCCTCTACATGCCCTAACGCCTTGGGAAAGATGACCAAACCATAGATGCTTAGAGCGAATACGTCGACCCTTTTCTTCCTATCAGGATGTGCCAAGATCAAGTCTCTTAAGTGTTTCCAAGGAATGCACTTACAATCACCTTTTGCTTAATCCGGGTCGTGACCCATTGCTCGCTCATCCCAGTAATGTTCATTAGCCTCTTTGAGAACACCGGCACATTTGCAAACCTTGAATACGCCTTATCAGTTTAAAATCTCGGGCATCGAAACAAAGCTGTATACTCCTCTATGGTAGGCACCAAATCTATCTCTCCGAAAGTGAAGCAACTGTAGGCGGGGTTCCAAAACTGGGTAATAGCTCGGAGTAGGTACTCGTCTACCTTGATATCAAGCAGATAGGGCAGATCGCCATAATTATAGTAGAGCAGTTGTTTGTCCTCGTTTCCCTATGAACTCCATATTTCCTTTAATTCTCGCAGATCATTTTGAGCTGCACTGATACGGGTGAAATCCCATAACTCTGATTCATACCCTACTGTCATGCTATCCCCCTTTTCTTGCTGTGTTCTCTCGGACCAAACCTGAACTGCCGCACTATCCTCCACTCTATTGAGAAATCCCTTTTCCATGTTAAGCTTTTCTATTTAGTAACCGAATATGGATCAACACCTTTTTATGATGAAATGCCATGCAATAAAAGCAAAACACGACAGGTTAGTATCAAGTAAAAAAGAAACTTAACAGAAAATGATCAAACTCCTATTTTAAGGTAGCGACTAAGGTTTACACGGTTCTACCTATAACGGGCTCCTAGGTCTCTCTATATGTGGTTTGGTTCTAAAGAAAGGGTACCTGAACTAGCAGATTCCTCGATCTTCACCCATTATAGGCTCATATAGACCGAGTTCAGTTCAGGGGAATACATTTCCCTATGGCTGCACGGAAATAAAAATCTCACGAAGACATAGGTACGGATGTATCCCGAAAGCGATCCACTATCTTGCACGGAGGTAAAAACCTCACGAAAGAGTAGCTTCTCACTCCCACTTAAGGGTGTAACCGCAATGGTCATGCAATGCAATGCCAAAGTATTTTACGAGACCCGACACTATAGTACAAGCAAATGTATCAAAGAGAAACATGATCTTTCAAAACAATTTTCCTAATTTTCAATCAAAGGGACAAAAATCAATCGATTTACGGCCTGACTCTCAAGGTTCCCCAGCGGCGTCGCCAAGCTGCCGTAACCAATTTTTTGACAGAAACGGGTGTCGACCTTGGGTTTTGAAAAACGGGCAAAAAGGGAGTCGCCACCGACCTTTATTAGGTGTGATCGGATCACCTTTGTTTTAATAAAACATTTTGGTTTACTAAAACGGAGTTTTTGGTCTCACGAGTATTCGAGAAAACAGTTCGGAGTCGGTTACGTACGAGGAAGGATTAGCACCCTCGCAACGCCCAAAATTGGTACCGAGTTGATTAATTGATGTCCCAATGTCGAAAGTTTAGAAACGAATTTAGAAATTTGGGTCTTTTTGGGAATGTTTGAGCCTTCTTAAAATTGAATATTAAGATTTCCTTATTTGAAGGACCAAATATCACATCCAATACGTAGGAGGACACGATAATTTCAATCCTCCAATCCAAGGTTGTCTCTTAATCCCTAAGACTCATTTAAAATAACAAAAGGTTATTCGATTATTTGGTCAAACAAGAGAATCGAAACCCAACACATAGGGTACGGTCCCTCGAATTTCCAAACACGGAATATTGCCTTATTTTGAATTTTTTTTTTTAGTTTTTTGGGTGAAATTGATAAAATAAAAAAAAACTAGGTTATGTTTTAAATGAACGTTATTCAAAAGCGTGAATAGGTCATCATGCGATGAATAATGATGATGTGACACGAATTATGTACAAAGTAATAATATAAGTATAATAGTAGTAGTAATAATAATAATAATAATAAAAATACGGAATATGAACAATATAGTAACACTAAATATGTACAATATATAGGTGTAAACGTAGTAATAATAATATAATAATAGTAGTATAGTAATAATAACAAAGAATATTAGTAATACAAAATATATATATACAACATAATAATATAGTAATAATAATAGTAGTAATGGGAAATATATAATAAAATAATAATAATGATAATATGAAAATAATAATAATAATAGTAATAACAAAAAATGTAAAATGTATATAAAGCATAATAGTGATTTAAATATGGTAATAATAAATAATGTGTAAATAATATAATAACACTAATACTAAATATATACAATATAATAACGTATTAAACAGGATAAAGTGAAAAAAGGATTATAAAAATAACTAAAAAGGATCAAAATGCATCTAAAACGAAAGTTCGGGACTAATTCGAAATAAAACAAAGGAAAAGAACCAGGTTGAAACGCGCGAAGAAGGGGAGGGACCTCGCGCGCAATAAAACCTTCTGGCCAAAACGCATAACAGCAAGGGGGATCAAATTAAAAATCAAACTAAACTTTCGAGCCAAATTTTAAAACAATAAAACCTGATTAAAAACTGCAAAAATGCGAAGAGGGCTAAAAGTGAAATTAGCCCTTCCGGTCAAAAAACACGCGGACCCTCTGAGTCTTGGGGTGGTCATGGTCGGGACCAAAACGACGTCGTTTTGGCCCCTGACCACCAAGAGCAAAACGGCGCCGTTTCACTATTGGTATAAAACACCCTTTCCCTTTTTTTTTCATTTGTGCAGCTCTCTTAAAAAAAAAAAAAATTTCTCTCCCTCTCTCAACTCTCTTGGCCTGGGCGATTTCCGGCCACTCTCCTCGCCGACGCAGTGTTGCGCGCCTCACGCACACACGGTGGCCGGAAAGGTAAAAACTTCTTTTTTTTTATGTATGTATACGTGTATATATATATTGATTAATAAAAAAAAATCGAAAGGACGAAAAAAAGAAAAGGAAGGTGCGAAATCACCTTCGAAAGTTGTTGATCTGCCTTTTTTTATTTTTGATTGAAAGTTTTTTTTTTTGTATTCTGTTGATTCAAAAATCAGAGGAAGAACCCCCGTTACAACGTTTTCATTTTGTTTTTATAACCAAATCTGAAAATAAAAAATACAATGCATTCCCTCTTGTGTTTGTCTCTTCGCTCGCTCCTTTTCTCGCGTGTTTGCGGTGTTAGTGGAGGCAGAGGCGGTGTCTTGGCGTGGGTGCTTTGCGTGATGGTGGCCAACAAGGGGCAATGGGTGTGCTGGCGCACTTTGACTGGGGCTGAGTGGTAGGCTCGTGCGGCGCCTAGGGGGTTAGGGTTTCAGAAACCCTAGCCAAAATTTTAAAAATTTGGGCTTATTGGGCTCTTTGTAACTGGTTTGGTTTTTGTGGGTTTGGGCTTGATGTTTGGGTCTGAATTTATTTGTATTGGGTTTATGGACTGTAATTTTGGGACATTTTATTTATTTGCTGAATTTGGTTTGTGAATGGGCCCACGGTTAATAACCCGGGCCAAAATTGGTTACTACAACTATCAAATTCAAATATCTCTAAAACTTTTTATCTTCTATGTTCAGGGGTGAAGTCAGAATAATTTTTTAATGGGGACGGGATGAAATTTTAATTTTTTATAGTTTATATCTTTATAATTTGTAAAGAATTAAATCGAATTTTTATAATTTTAGAGGGGGCAAAGTGTAATTTTACTTTTACTAATTTAAAATTTGTAAAAAATTTTAAAAACCTAAATAACAATTTTACATTGTATGGTGCGCCACTTCGCCCCTGTCTATGTTGCTTAACCAAATGAATGTTGAGTTACTTTATATTTACTACTCGCTAACATTACTTTCATTTTCTCTTGTATCAAACAGGTTTGTTGCAGAGCTCACTTGGACTATGTTGGGTGTAATGTTTCAGTATCGGAGTCTTGTGGAAATGTGTGGCTTTTTATTATAATAATTTGTTCAAATTTATATTCAAAATTTGGTCATTGTATGTCAACATAAGGTACATATAGCAATAGCACGCTACATTTAATTGTTTGGTTATTCCATCAGCTACATTAGTTTTTAACAGTAGAAATAGATGCAAATTTTAATAGGAATAATCGATTTGCTCTTTAATCTAACCTACAAAGATTAATTTATTCTTTAAAAAAAAAGAACAAATGCAATTTAACTCGTAGTATAGGGATCCCCATGATACTTTTTTTTTTTTTAACATTGCTCTTGTTATGCATCAATGATCACCAGCCCGAATCCCATACATGATTCGGGTCACCTATCCGCGACCCGAATAGGCCCCACCAAATGATTGAGTATTAAACGAACAGCAAAAGGACAACGAGAGTAGCACGCTGACCCAACCCACAAGGAGAGCTTACACAAACCAAGGGATGACCCAGCTCGTAGGGAGAGCTTGCACGAACCAAGGGAAGGTCGCGGTCTTAGTTCGCATATACTCAAAGAGATCACAGAGGGAGCCTGCATGGTTTGGCGAGCAACCCAGAGTGAAACACATGTCCCGCATGCCTGAAGTCCACTCAAAACATCAGTCTTAGGAATAGTGGGATCAAGTCATGAACAGTGAAGACATGTCGTGAATAGTAATAGTATGTATAAATACTCGAATATTCCCATTAATAAGATACGAGATAAAGTCACTCAATAAATCTCATTATATATTATTATAAAATCTACTCTTTTTTATAAAATACCAAAAAATACTTTTAAATATATATAAGTAGGGTTCCGAAATCCCCATATTTCCAACGGTTTGTCTTTCATTATCATAATTAAGTACATAGGGTGAACGTCTTTGGCCCATAAATGAAAATTTGAGATTTGTTTTTATTTTTGTTTAAAAAACACGAAAAAAAGGAAGTAAAAATAATTATGCTATACATTTTATAATTAATTTAAATAAATATATACATATATTTATCTCTCTTAATATTTTTTCTTTCATCATAAGTTATCTATCCTCTTAATCCTATAGGTGCCATTGATTTTGTTTTTGTTTATAAAAGATTGTTGATTTCAACTCTAACGAGCTGACTTATAATTAGTTGGTTAATGGAGCCTACATAAGGAGAGAAACTATTGGAGCTCCGATAGAAGGTATTTTTGTCGAACTTAGACAAAATATAAAAATACATTAATAAAGTTTGACAAACTTTACCATTTGAAGGGCTGAGATTTTGACTGACGTTAGAGAAAGGAGGTAATGACCTTCCATCGGAGCTCCGTGTTAATGAAAAGTTCATTAGCTGTTAAAGGTTGGAACATATAAGTGTGACGTGAAACAATGGCTAAATAACCACCTCCTTTCTCTACAAACAAAAAGCAATTAGGATGAATTTAGATGGACGGTTCGTTTATCTATAGTTAGTGTAAAAATAACGGTGGTGATAAAATTAAATATTATAATATAAGGCAAAAAGTAAACCAAATGCATCACACTCCACCGTCCATCCAAACCCACTCTTAACCTTCTAGATTGGTTGGTGAGATAGATAACTCTATATATACCCAGTTGGAGTTTTACTTTTAACATTTTTCCTTGAGTCTCAATATTTCATGTTGCTTCATCAAATTTTTTTTAATTAATATTTTTAACATATTAACTTGATGAAGCAACATAAAAAATACAAAATACAAATGTAAGTAAGAAAAGAATCGAACCTGAGACTCAATGATCAACTATCTAATTATCTAACCAAATAATTAATATGTTAAAAAATTAATTAAAAATTTAAAAAGCTTGAAGTAACATAAAATAAAAAATATGAATGTGCGTAGGAGATGAATCGAACCAAAAACTCAAGGATAAAAATACTAACATTTAATCATCTAGCCAAAATTAAAAGCACATTCAATTAGAAGCATTTTCTTATCATATCCATTGAAAACATGTTCAGCTCTCTCCAAAATCTGCCTTGTTAGGTAAATTTCGCAAAAGATTGGCCTAATCCAATAATTATGGTTAAAAATAAACATTTTTAAGTAATTCACACAAGATTGTGAGTTCAAATCTCACCATATGCAATTTATTATTAATTTTTTTAAAAATAAAAATACTTTAAAATAATATAACTTATTTTAAATATAAAAAATTATTTTTTTCCAATTTTCCTAAGAGTTGGTCGAAAAAAAAATCCTTATCAATAATTTGATTGATTGAAAACATAATTTTTGGTCAAAGGCTTGATTAGACTTGTAAAATTCGATTGGGTGCAAACCCAGACTTTCTTTTCAGTTTTTGGTCAGCAAAGAAAAAGTTAAATCATAGCCATTGGTGGAAGGGAGAGGGAGGGGATTGAGGTGGAAGAGTATGTTCCTTTTTTCTAATTATTTTTTATTTAATTACATTTTAATGAATTGGTGCTTTTTTTATTTACTGACTGATTTTTTTTTTATTGAAGTTGATTTGTTAATAAGGTTAAATTTTTTTTTGAACTTATTAATGTGTCATTTTAAAATTAAAAAAAGTTCACTCAAAAAAATAACATGGTAACGGAATTAAATTTAATAGTATTAACATTTTTAAAAATTTACATAATTATTTTAGAATCCTCAATTAATTCTTTAAATGGTTAGCAATTATGAAGTTATAATTTGTTTTTGGTTCAACAATGATTTGAACTCGAGCTATTTTTAAGAAAATTGAACATGTGGTCAATAAATCACAAGAGATTAACTAATGTTTACATTATTAATCATATTCATATATTACGATTACATAGTGATAAAAAGAAATGACATTTACGTTGTAAAAACGGATGAAAGATCAGATCAATTAGATTCAATGATTTAATCACTTTCATAAAAATTAAAAAGAATAAATTAATAATATATTAAAAAAAGAAAAAATATTTATTAAAAAAATCAAATGGAAATAGGTCAATTTTTGTTCAATAATTTAAAAATAACCAAAAAAATAAAATTTTTATATATTTTTAATTTTTTAATTTTTTTAAATTTAAAAATTAATTAACTATTGATGTTGAATTCGCATTAGCAAAGTTAACAAAAGTTAAATTTTCCATCAATTTTGGGGCGATTTGATAAATAATACAAACTTATAAACTAAAAAAGAAAAAAAAATTAAATGAAAAACTAAAAAAATCAACATATGATTCCATCTTTCATGGAATTTCATCTTGCACTATGGGTTTATTGTATTTAAAATTAAAATCCAATGTGATTTGGGTGTTTACTGTTTTGAATTCTTTCTAATTAAAATTTGAGGAGTATTCTTGGAAAATAGAAAACATGATGAATTTTATCATGAATGATAGAATCATGTTATTGTTATATTTTTTTTTTTTTTTTGGAATTACTAGTAATTAGATCATCAAGATAAATCATTTTATTGAAGATATTAAACACGAAATTTATATTATTTTTAGGGAAGTTAAACACCAATCTAATAAATTATAAGGGGTTGATTAATATTTATAATATTAATCATATTCATAAATAACTTAATTATTTTGAAACATATTTTTCTATTGTAAAAGAGAGATGGATCTATTTACATCAGTAGTTTTATACCCTTTTACAGCTTTTTATGACGGTTAAATTATGCCATAAACAATGTACCAAATGACATATTTGGTGCCTATATAAAACTTTAAGAAAAAATGATCCACGCCAAGTTATTATTTCTCTTAATATTTTTTCTTTCATCATAAATAATCTATCATCTTAATCCTATAGGTGCCATTGATTTTGATTTTGTTTATAGAAGATTGTTGATCTCATCTCTAACGAGCTGGCTGTGGAGCCTACAAAAGGAGAGAAAGAGGTCAAAGAGTACTCCTTCTATTGGAGCTCCGATAGAAGGAGGAGATGAAGGTATTTTTGTCAAACTTGACAAAATACATAAAAATATATTAATAAAGTTTGACAATCTTTACCAATTGAAGGGCTGATATTGGGAAAGACCTTCTATTGGAGCTCCAACAGAAGGAGATGAAGATATTTTTGTCAAACTTGACAAAATATATAAAAATACATTAATAAAGTCTGGTAAACTTTACTAATTGAAGGGCTGTGATTTTGACAGATGTTAGAGAAAGGAGGAGATGAAGGGCTGAGATTTGTAATGACCTTCTATAGGAGATCCAATAGGAGGAGGAAATGAAGGTACTTTTGTCAAAGACAAAATATATAAAAATACATAAATAAAGTTTGACAAACTTTACTAATTGAAGGGCTGAGATTTTGACAGATGTTAGAGAAAGGAGGAGATGAAGGGCTGAGATTTGTAATGAGCTCCAATAGAAGGAGGAGATGAAGGTATGTTGCTGTTTTAGGAAAGCGTGTGTTACTTTATTTATGAGTTTTTCTATATTTGGCAAACTTCTTTCACTCTTGATGGGTTTCTATATTTACGAGTTTTTTAATGCAAAGTTCATCAACTGTCTGATAAAAAGTTGGAAAATATACTGGTTGGTGAGACGGAGAGCTCTATATATACCCAGTTGGGGTCTTACAATTTTAATAGAAACCCCATTTAGCCTAGGTTGAACCAAGAAAGTATGAAGGGATACGGATACAGTAGTCCATCATCATCATCATCATCAGAGATAGATTTTACTGTGAATGAAACCATTAAATATAGGGGGAAACCTTTGGTTCTGATAACCCTATTTGTTGTTGCCGTGGTTTTAATCATATGCAGCTTCCGGTGTATCAGGCGTCGTATACATGGTAACAACGTCGATGGCAATGGCAATGGAAACGCCCCGGCGATCGAGCTGTCTGCTCTGTCTGTCTAACTTCTCGGTAAGGTTTTTTTCCCTCTCAAGTTAAAGATATGTAGATTAATTATTTAAAACCCCTGTTAACCTTTGACATAGTGAAGAGGTGGTAAGACTGGTAATATGAGGAGGAGGTAATGAGGGAGATAGTGAAAGTGGAGAACTGTAGTAGTGTATATGGTTATGAAGGATAAGGAGATGACAGAGGTGGAGACTTGCAGTTGGCGTAGCATGGGGTGGAGCTGGTGAGGGTGAGTACGAGGGTGGGTGTATGTAGGAAGGGGGCCGGGTGGTGCAATGTCACATGTTGCCCGGAGGACGGTGGAGGTGAGGGAGATCGAACAGATTGTGAGGGAGAGTACGAGGGTAGATATATGTAGGAAGGGGCCCGGGTGGTGCAAAGTCACGTGTTGCTTGGAGGACTGTGGAGGTGAGGGAGAGTACGAGGGTGAATGTATGTAGGAAGGGGACCGGGTGGTGCAAAGTCACTTAGATACTCATATCTAACACTTGGGTTCTACATGTATTTAAGTATAACAGGAACCTATGCGATGCGGTATCATCCTCCATATTGGTCATCTTGTTTGCAGTGAACACATTTGTTAGCAGTATCTGTTAGATACGATATATATTTATTACTCACTAAGATGAGTACTTTAATTTTCTTGAACAGGTTGTTCTTTCAGGAAGCATCTATTCCATGATGGACTATATCAAGAAGACACTTACGTTTATGTAATATGGATTTGAACTTCATTACATTGAATTATATCAATGGATTGTTTAATTTCAGTGTGTTTATTTTGAGTACTATGTATTTTCTCTGTCACCACGTTTGTATTTGGGATGGATTTTTATAAGACAAGTTGTTGAAATATTTGACTATTTTAACTTGACTCTTATGTGATTCCGATTAGTAATTATTATGAATATATTAATTTCAAAATAATTTTTTTTATATATTTGGAAATTTATTATGTTATATAATAACGACAGAGATAACGAAAGGGTTGTATGAATATATTCATGTTGGCATTTAAAATTCATTTTAACTATCACATCGGACTGACGTTTGAAAGATTATAGATCTTAATGATGGAGTAATCATTTCGTAACAAAACGATAACGTAAGTGACTAAAACGTAACATTTCAAACTTGAATGACTAAAATACAACTTGAGACAAACAAAAGTGACTATTTTAATTGTTTACCTATTAAAAAAACATTTCCAGAATAGCATTTTTTATTTTGTTTTATATAGTCAGTTTTACTTTTGTTTTGACTTAAATTAGATAAAGTAGCATAAGCTTTTATGCCCGGACAAATTGGGTTATGAGTTGATATTTGGAAGTATTATAAGGAAAGTTATATATATATTAATCTTGAGATCTATATTGTCTGCCATGGCAACTTAACGTATTTAATATTATTATAAAAATATGTTTATCTTTTTATACATATAATCTTTAAATAAAGTAATTAAAAAATATTATTTAAGAATTGAATCCAAGATTTATAAAATAATATAAAATATTTTTAATATTTTATTAATAATTATTTGTTGATCTATATTATTTTATGTGATAAAATCTAGTTATATATAATACTATTGAGGATGAGAGGGCAAGATTGAAATTTATGGACCATACTATGGTCCGATTTTTAACTTAAGACCTACTTTAATTAGATTCAGAGACTAATTTCATTATTTAAAAAATTAAAATGTTAAAAGTTAATTAATTTTTTAACATTTATATATATATTTCATAATTAATTTAAATAAAATATAATTTTATCAGTAATTAGTAACTTTGAGTTGGATGGAAGTATGTTTCATATCTACAAAATTTAACATTTATATATATATAATATATATATATGTTTCATAATTAATTTAAATACAGCCTTATTGACTTGACTTGTGACACGTGTAAAATAATTAGGAGCACGCGTTGACAATTTAACCCACAAAATATATAAATAAATAATCTGGATTACCATTTAAACCCCAATACAGTTGTGCATGTGTAACTAAAGAAAGTAAAACGGAAAAAAAAGGCATCAGTTGTGCACAGAGCAGAGTCTTTTACAGAAAATCCTTGTTCGCTTTTGTTTTTTCTTTTTTGTTTGCATGTCGCTATTTCATAGTGGGTTAAAATCCCAAATACGCCTTGCCAAACAAAGTGCTTCTTGGAATTGCCAAGCAGATGCCTGGAACTACTAGCAAATAACGTCGATTGTTGAAATCTAAACACCCATATATGGAGCAAATTCTTAGTGCAGTTGTTAGTGCAGATGCTTAATGCATCGGAAGTGTTAAGTTTATGAGAAGATGATGAATAAAACTTGTATCACTTCAAAAGAATACATTGAAGTTCGTCCTCCTTGAGTAGGAGCTGTGCATGCTTATATAGTAAAGCATGCAGTCAATAACCGCTAATAACAACAAACAATAACTACTAACAGTTATCAGTAACCGATATCAACTAACAACAGACTTAATGGAATAATAACAGAAGCCAATGAAGACAACTTTATTTTCAAAACATAAATACAAATTCATATTCCAACTTTATTTTCAAAACTGGATAGCCTAACCATACATAACAACATGTTGGTTGCCAACTTGTGACAATAATGGAACTGATTAATCCTCACTAATCATTTTTTGATTTGCAGGTCAATGAGCCTATTACTGCTGGAGGAGTTGTTATACTATGATACGAATATCTCACTGATGAGGCTTTTGCTATTGCTATTGCTATTATTATCCTTGTTGTAAACTTGTAATTGGCAACTAGTTTTGCTGCACTAATTGTGGTTTAAAATTCTACTTTGGATATATGATTCCATCATTCAATGAAAGAAAAAAAAAAAACTGTAATCAAATAAATAGACCCAAAGGTGTATATACCCAACAAAGGGGAGAGAAGTACCTCACAACATTATTAATCCTGCAGTGTCTAAGAATCACCCCCAAAAAAAAATGCAAAATTGAAAGCAAATTTTGAAGAAAACATGTAAAATGGCGTAAAAAATTCAACAAATTTAACTTTCAATATTCACTAAATTTTCATTTTAGTTTTAATTCCAAAAATTCTAAAATATATTTAAAAATCTTTAAAATATTTTTATATTTACATTTTCAAAATATTTTTGCGATAAAATTTTCTTGAATTAAAAGAAAATTAATAAATAAATAAATTAAATTAATCGATTAAGTGGAGTAGTTGGCATTCGGTGATTAAATAAATAAATTAAAAGGAAAAAAAGCCATCCGTATGGAAGAATATTTCCTTTTTCTTCTTAATTAAGTTAAATTACAAATATTAACTCTTCTTTTAGATGCTATCATTACACATTTTACCCTATCTAAAGAGAATAAAAACCAGATTTTCATTTTTTATTATTCTTCTTCTTTTTTGGATTTTTTATATGAATTTATTGATTTTAATTGAATTATTAAATAATATTTTTTAATTATTTTATTTGAAGATTATATAAAAATATAAAAAGATAAAATTACTCTTACAATAATAGTAATTACCCTTTAAAGTATGAGTATTTTAATAATTTTACAATTAAGTTTAGATCGAATTAACTCGTGACACTAACTCAATCAAACACTTCATATAAAAAATTAAAGGATCTAATTATAAAAAATTAAAAAGATTAATAATAATTTTAGCTTAACTTACAAATTTGTATCAAATTTTTATTTTTGGTCACAAGTGGTACCTAAATTACTTTTTTTTTCCTTAAATTGATACATCTGTTAATCAAACCATTAAGTCTAATTTAAAAGATAAGGCTTAACCACAAATTAGTACCTAAACAAGATTTTTTATTTCAAATTGGTACCTAAACATTTTTTAGAAAATTTCTAAATCTTGAAAAATTACTATTTTTTTAGAAAGTTAGTGAATCTCTCGTAATATTGTGACATTTTTCTAATTTCTTATAACATTGTAAATTATTAATCTTTTTACAAAATTATTAAAATTCTTACAAAATCGTTGTATCTCTTGCAATTTTACTAATCTTTTTTTATTGCAATTCGAATGCCTGCCTTCTTAAGCTCAGGTGCATCATTCACACCATCTCCAGTTATGCCACAAATATGAGTCATTTGTTGTAACCTCATTACAATCTCATATTTGTGCTCATGGGAACCATCTAGCCTGTGACCAGTTTCTTTGCCAATGGCTAGTTGATCACTAGTGATCACCTTGACATCGACACTGAGATTTAGAGCCCGATGAATTTGTCTCCGCACTAAAAGCCTTGAAGGATCGACCAAAGGGAGTATATCCACAAACTCCCATGCTTCTCCTTGAGCAACCTTGTGTTTTTCTTGCATAGTTTGTCTAACCACAGCAAGAGAGCCAAGTCCTCAATCTGCTCTGGCCTCTTTTGGATCACCTAGCATTCAAACAACACAGGCAACAATAGCATCTTGATTCCCAACCAAACTAAGCATATACAAAAGTTTCCAATGGCTGCCAACACCTGTTAGAAGCGCCCTACGTTATTGGCATTGTCAACAAGCTGAGCAACTTTTCTGAAGAGGGTGTGCACGTCAGTGACAATAACAACAGCCTCAATCTCACCTTGTTTGTCAGTAGAACCAGAGAATAGCTCGTCCCCTGCATTCTTGTTTACAGGTATCTGCTTGGCAATAATGTCTCGCCATTCACAAAGCGCATCACAAGTGCTAACTAGCTGCTCAGTATTGAAACCAGCTCCCTGCAACCCATATATATGGAGATATGAGTTCTCCATCAGTAGCTCTTTCTTGGACAGTTGCATATATATACAGCAGAACTTCGCTTATAGACCTCTACCAAAGAAGCATCAAAATGTACGGGTTCCTTGAGCATCAATAGCAGCTTGATTCTTATTAAATCATAAATATACAACAAATAATGTGTGTCTTCTCTAGCATATCTGAGCATTTCATCAGGAAGAGGACGCAATCTCCAATCTGCATTTTGGTACTCTTTGTTGCCAATTAACTCCACAATAGTGTTGCAGAAAATGCTCTAAGTTATTTCGTTCCAATTTCAAGACCTTTGAGGCCTGTCCAGTGTCGAGGAGATTGCACAAGTATATGCCTTGCTAGCCTTGCAAGTTGAATCAACATCTGTAGATTTGGGCATAACCACTCGCAAGCCACCATCCCTTAAAGGATTTAGGTCAAAAACATCAATTGTGGTACAAGGGCTCCCAGAAGATGCTACAAGTTGCTTGCTTGAATCAGCAGAGTTTATTTTTTAATTTTTTTAATAAAAAAACCCATTTTTTTACTTATTTTTAAAATTATTTCCAAAATATTTTATTACGTATTAAATAAAAATAACATCATTTTAGATTCGTTTGTGTAGTTCTTTTAGTCCAATGTATAGAATAATAAATCATAATTTTTTAATCCATAATTGTTTGAAGAAAATTTTAATTGCATTTTTGCCAAGTGAGTATCTTTTTATTTCAAAATGTCATACCAAAAAAGTTAATAGTGTTAGCAATTGAATATGAATTTTGAAATTTGAAAAGTAAGAGATTAAATTTTTGAAAATTAAAGTATAGAGATTAAATTTCAAATTTATAAAGAGTATAAGGACCTATGACAAATTTTAACCATTTATTTAATCTCAGTTATTAAGCTTATTTATTTACTAGATTGGACAGTAATAGATAAAGGCATGTGGATCTGGGCTTGGGTGCCTATAAATTCTTTAGAAAAAATTAGGGCATCAGAGGGTATGGCCGAATGTGCAAAAAGGCAAGGGTGATGGTGAGGGTGGAGTTTGAATCAAACAAGATTGAACAAGGAAATCATTTTCTTACCTTCTTTTTTTCACAAATATCACAATAAAACATGGATGAAGCTAGAAATTATAAGATTCATTTTTATTGGCAGATAAATTTAACCCTTTAATGTTAACATATTCTATTAATTTGATCCCAACTCTAAAAAATTCAACAAATTTAATTCTCAATATTCACTAAATTTTAATTTTAGTTTTAATTCTAAATATTCTAAAATATATTTAAAAATCTTTAAAATATTTTTATATTTACATTTTCAAAATTTTATAACTTTTTTCAAAAAGATTAAAAAATCATAATTTATAATTACTTTTTTCTCATCAACCATGCTCATTTTCTCATCAACCGAACATGTGAAGAACCCAGAAAATTAAAACTATTTTTTGATTAACCTCTTTTGATTTAGTTCTTTTTTTTCTTTTGTTGCATTATTCGTCTCAAATGTCTAATTAAAATGAAAAAAAAATCTAAAAATTAACAAATTTATAAACCCAAAAAGTTAGTTGAGAAGATGATACCACAGTAATGACATTGCTCTTTGCTACAATGATAATACTAATTTCATAATCCAGTACATTTATATTTACTCTTTGCTCAAAATTAACAAATTTATGAAAGAAGTCCATAAATTCTTATATGTCAAGCCAGGTGAAGGATAACTTAGCATTGAAATCAAATTAATTTTCAAGACTAGCTCACTCGTGCATGTGACCAACTTCGAGGGGCATTTCCGAATATTCATTTTTTTTACCAATTACAAAGTATTATATGTCAAGCCGTAATTATCAAAGGTCAAATTGAAATTACCATGAGTAGGAATGATGACTGTTGAAACCATTTTTTTACGTTTAGAAAATGGGGTCGACTTTAAAATAAAAATGGAAACGAATAAAAAAGGGAGTCGCCACCGATCCTTTTTAATGAGGTGTGATCGGATCACCTCGTAATTTGGTTATTTCAATAATAGATTTAATTTATTAAAACAACGGTTTTGGTCTACGAAATTCAGAAAACGGATTCGGGAGTCGATTACGCACGAGGAAGGGTTAGCACCCTCGATACGCCCAAAATTGGTACCGAATGGATTAATTAATGTCTTAATGTCGAAAATTTGAAAAGATTTTAAAATACGATCCTTTTTGTTAAAAAATTGAATAAATTAAACCAGATGCTGAAAACTACTTATTTCGAAGGAATAAAATATCATACCCAGTAAGTTAGGATACGACATTTTGAATCCTCAAAACTAAGCTTGTCTTTCGCCATTTAAAACTCATACATTTAAAATTAAGAAGGATATTCGGTTATTTGGGTCAAATGAAAAATCGAAACCCAGTAAGTTAGGGCACAATTTCTCAAAATTCTCAAATACAGAATATTGCCTTTATTTTTAAAAATCCTTACCTCGAGATAACAAAATATTACATCCAGTAAGTTAGGACACAACATATTTGAATTCCCGAGAATAAGTTTTTTTTTTAACATATGAGTTTTGATTTAAAAATAATTAGTTCTTTAGACTCGATGAGAAAAATCGAAACCCAGTAAGTTAAGGTACGATTTCTTTCAAATCTTAGAACGCGGAGTATTTGCTTATTTCAAAATGAAAAATTTAATGCATCGAATAAAATATAATACTATCGTAGCAAAATAAGAAGTGAATTACAATGCCAATATGTGCATGACAATAATAAATATTAAAGTTCAAATAAAGCAAACCGAAATAAAAGGAATAATAAAAATAAAATAAAGATAAAATAAATAACAAAACAAGAATAAAGAAGAATAAAATAATAAAACAAACTAAGAAAAATAAGTGAGTAAATAAATAATTAAAAATAATTAAAAATTCAATAGTGAATCAAATAAATAAATGAATGGATATCAAGTAAACAATTTAAAAATAATTAATAATAAAAAATAATAATAATAGTCAAAATAATAGTTAAAATAATAATAATAATATTATTATTATTAAAATTAATAATAATAGTGATAATAATAATATTAACAAAAACAGTAGGTAAAGATATATAGATATATATATACTATTTTAGACTTGTTAAAAAAAAAGAATACAAAAGGGTAAAAAATAAACAAATAGATATGTAATAATAAAATAATAATGAATAATAACGATAATAAATAATCATAACAAAAATAATAATTATAATAACAATAATAAAATGAAGTAACAAATACGATAAAAGAAAAAAATCACTTTAAAGTGCTAAAAAGTAAAGAGTAATAAATAAATAAATAACAAATAAATAAATAGCAAATAAAATACTATACAGAAAGCATAAAAATAAAAATAAAACAAAGATGAATCTATAAATAAATGAGGTGTCAAATTGCAATTAAAATAAAATTGGGAGCCCTAAATTATAAATAAAACATTAGAAGGGACTAAATCAAAATAAAAATAAAGTTAAAGGTTCAAATTTAAAAAACGAATCGGGGCTGCAATATAACGCGCAAAATGGGGATGGACCAGATGGGAAAAATTCCTGCCCCTCGAAACGTAACGTTTTAAACTGGGTTAAAAAGAAACTAATGAAAATTACAGGGTCGAATTTAAGGATAAAAAAAACTTGATTGTAAAATAATAAAAAGGCGGAAGGGCCAAAAGCGCAAATAGCCCTTCCACCAAAAAACACGCGGATCCTGGAGCGGGTCGGGTCAATGCGCAGGTCTAAGGATGAAACAACATCGTTTTGGCCTTAAGAAGGGTCTTCAAAACGACGTCGTTTAGACTGGGTATTTAAGGCCAAAAATCTAAAAAAAAAAATAAAATTTAAAATCAGTTTTTTTTTAAAAAAAAAGAAAGAGAGAGAGATCTCTTTTCTCTCTGAAGAAGTTCTCCAGCGACAGGTCCAGTCGTCGATCGTCCGATAACGGCGGCCGGATTTGAAAAATGTAAGTTTTTTCTTTTCTTTTTATATATATATATTCTAATATATATATATATAGTTTTAAAAAATAAAAATAGAATCTTTATATGTAAACAGTGAGTTTCGAATAGAACTAATAGAGAAAAAAAGAAGAAAAGAAGGTATAAACCTTTGCTGCTGTTTGTATTGATATATTCTGGTGAAAAACAAAATGAGACCCCCTCTATATTCTGATTTTTGTGTTGATTGTGTGTATATCCGTAAAAAAAAAAAATGTCAGTCCTTTACATTGTTATATGCTGCTTTTATAGCCTAAAAATGAAAAATGAAAGAAAAGAAAAAAAAAAGAAATCCAAAAATCAAATATATTTTTTACAACTGCTATTTTATTGCTGTCAATTTGTTATTCTGTTTCTCTCCTTTTGCTCGTTTGTTGCGGGTGTGAAGGCCGTTCGGCCAGCTGCCGTAGAAGAGGCAAAGGTGGGGGAGGTGCGGCGCTCGTAGCTGATGGCAGGAGGTGCAGACGATGCGGAGGAGCAAGTGCGTGGCGTGCGCGTGGGGGAGGCTGCTGCGGGCTTGCGGCGCAAAACAATGGCTAGGGTTTTTTTTTTCTAATTTGTTTTTTGTTTTGGGGCTTAGTGGGCTGGTAGGCTATTGGGCTTAGGTTTGGGCTTTAATTGGGTAGTGTTTAGTATTTGGGCCGAAATTTTGGGCCTTGGGTGTGGGTTTATAAAGAGATTGTTAAAATGGACTGTTTATTATTGGTTTAGTTTTTTAATATGGGCTCGGACAAATTTGGGCCCATACAGTGACATCATATATATATGTCATAATTTTTTATCTCAAAATTAATTTAAATTAATTAAGTGATAACACTAATAATTATTATATCTTTAATTAATTAAATTAATATGATATAAATAATAAATAAAAAAATTTAAATTTTTGTAAACAACTGAACCAAGCAATTAACTTCCACTAGCATTCTCTTCATTCAAGTGATTGACACTATAAAAAGAAGTCACCCCAAGCCCTTCAATACATATTTACAAGTTCAAGAAGCCTAAAAGGCCTCTACAAAAATATCGGGAGAAGCCGAAGAGCTAAAAGAAAGTCTGAAGAACACCACATTAGTTTTGAAAAAAAAAAACTCATTTTGATCCAATTCAATCATGAAGAGAGAGACAAAAGTTGTAACACCGCTAATCCGTCTTCGTCTTTGGATTAGGGGTTACGAAGTGTTACCATGCAAATCCAAACAATTAACTTCAAAACATAATTACTTAAAATTCATTACAAGCCAATCAAACATATAAACATTTGGGCATTCAATTGGCCCTTCGATGCCCTAAAATCAGTTTGGAAACGATTGCGGACTAAATCGAAACAAATCAGAAAAATTGAGAAAAAGTTAAAAATTTTGAAAATAAGGGTCACACGACCATGTGACATAGTCCAGACCGTGTAACAATCAAACAAAGGGACACACTGCTGTGTCCCAACCCGTGTCTCAAATAGTGTAACTCACTTAGGTCATACGGCTGTGTCACAGGCCGTGTGCCAGACCATACAACTCTCTGACTTGTGACACATAGCTGTGTCGTAAGTCGTGTAACTCACTAACTTGATACATACGATCGTGTAGCCAGGCCGTGTGACGTGCGACAACTCGTGTCTCAAGCTGTGTGCTCCATAATTTGACCCTAAAATCAAGCCATTTCAAGACCAAAATATACCCAACCAAACATTCCATTTGAGCATACATTCAAAAGACCTAAACACCTTTCAATCACATAAAAACATACAAATTCAATCAACCTATTTTACCTGACCAATATGCCATTCAAAGGCACTACATTTATACCAAAACATCATTAACCATAACAAAGCAATATAGCCACATGTCAAGCACAATACCTAGTTCCTTTAACTATCAAATGACATCAATTATAACCATTCACATATCATCATAAACATACCAAAATGACCATATATTACAAGTACTTCAAAGTGACCAAAAGATTTAACCTTTTCAAGGCATTAAAAGCCCATCAAACAAAACATAAACTTCAAAAGCATATATATACCAAATTGACCATTAACACATTCAAGAACTACCATTATAAAGAGGTCCTATACATGCCATTTATAACATTGGCCAAAATAACTCAAAAACTACCGAAATGGTTGCTGGATAGTGTGATAGATCTCCGATATGCTTCCAACCGATCGAGCTTCCGATAATCTACGAAACAAAGGAAAATAACTACGTAAGCAACTAGTGCATAGTAAACTCATATAAACTCAAACATAACTTACCATTCTTAAGCACAAATTATAAAATAATCATAACAACATTACCGAGACCATAGGCTTAGTAAAATCCTATATAAGCAACATCAAACTCACAAGTTAGTAAGTTCATACATGATACATATAATTTCAACCATATCATAAGTAGTTTTTCATGTACATATCATTTGTTACATTAACCTTTTCATAAGATCATGAATCAATATCCAATTGTATACATATCATGCCATTATCCTTTACTTACCCGTTGAACCATCTAGAATTGCATTGGATACTCGGGAATGCTCACACATAGTGTGTCTTTCCATATAACCGTAACTTTTCCTTTTCAATAGTGCTCACACGAGCTGTGGAGAATCCGCAACAAATGTAGGACCTTAGCCATCGGTAGGACATTCAAGACCAGCACCCGAAACATGAAATCCCTAATTATATGTCATTCGTATCCTAAGAATTCTTAAGGTTTAAACGGGATTACTTATCCGTTAATTACTTAAAACATTTATATGTATATTCAAGTCCGTTTATAACTAACACAATATAGCATATAATCAATTTAACTATCATTAATATGATTATAATTCATACGAACTTACCTCGACAACTATGGTTGCAATTGTAGAATTGAAGTCTAGTCTAAAGCTTTAGCTTTTCCTCGATTTAAGTACGATTGTTGTTTATCTTGATCTAAATAGATAATTTCATTCAATTAAGTAGTTCAAATAACTTCAAGAATTCAATTCAATCAACAATTCATATTAATATAAAATTAAAAAATTACCCCTAATATTTTAACTTTTCACATATTAGTCCTTAAGCTCGTAACTTGAAATTTAACCATTTGACCTAAATCCATGTTAATCGACTCTACTAGGGACCTTGGAAAACCCATAATTACCAACACTTCACATAAAACCCATGGATTTTTACACTTTCAACAACTTAATCCCTACTCCCAAATTAATCAAAAACCACCTAACAAAACAAGTTTGTTTAACTAAGATTGATAATCTATCAACTAACATCAAAACACGTTCAAAATCAACTATGGCAAGCCCCTCAACCTTTAACAGTCATGTAAATTAACCCCCGGGCTAGCTAGATTAAGCTAATACGAGCTCAAAAACATAAAAATCATTAAAAAAGAGACTCAAAATCTTACCATGCATGGAAATTTTGCTTGACCGAAGCTCTCCCCTTTCTTAACAATGGTGAACAATTTTAGGGCTATCAAATTGATGAAGATGATGTTTTAATTCATCTTTAATTAATAACTTTAACTTGTTTTATTTATTTACAAAATTAACCTTTAAAATTTATTAAAATTTCACCTAAAACCTTGCTATAACTATCCACTAACATTGAAACAGGTGATATTACCAACTACATCCTTTAATTTATACTTCTAAAGCCATTTAATCCATTTAATTACTAGAACCATCTTTTGTACCTTTTTCAATTTAGTCCTTTTTACCTAATTAACTATTTAAACTTCAAAATTTCTTAATGAAACTTTAATACAACTCTAATATAACTCAAGGTGTGAACCACATAAGCTATGGGTTGAGACCCAATTATTAATAGTAAACTTTGAGAGTGGATCTTATTTTCTAGGTGTACAGCAGGTACATAACCAATGACTTTTCATACATAAGTTTTCTCTGTTGCAAGTTCTCATCAGTAATATTTTTCCACATAATTTTAATTGAGAATTTATTCTGAATACTGTAGAGTTATACTCACAGTTTTAAAAAAAAAAACTTGTAACTTCAGGTGCATCCAACCATAACGAGCTTTAGATAGAATTACCATATTCTATTGCTCATAAGTAGATCTTTCACAGTAAAATATTTTGCTTTCAACCCCTTAATGGGGATGATGACAAAAGAAGATCGCAAAGATAGTCATAACCAATTCAATTTATAACAAGAGTAGTAAATATAAATCAATAACTCAATCCTCTTTTGATTCATATGAAATAAAATATTTTCCTCATTCACAATCTCAATATGAGATCCATTATGAATATCTTTTAAAACCTATAAATTAACCATCACAAGATATTAATATATTAGCTCTTTTGGAGCTTTCAACTAATTTTGTATTACCAAATACTAGAATAATATTGGTTTTTATTTTCTTTTATGCTTGCGTTCATTTCGGGGAATGCAATAGATTTACTAGGATGAACTTATAAACGTCCCAAAAAAATCTTTATTTCATAATCATCTCAAAAATGCGTGAATTTCAAATAAAAATCTATCTATTTATGTTGTCATGATTAGTATCCAATTATAATAAAGATGATATAATAAATAGATCATAGTAAAATATACCTGAAAATCTTTAACATCATCGTTATCACCCTAGCTGAGTGGTTAAAGGCTTTAATGTTTACCCATAGTGCGCATGCCTTAGTGCGCATGCCTCAATTGAAATAGTAGCAACTTTAGGAGGCAATTGACAATAGCAAATTTTGGGATATTTTTGTGACTTATGGAGAAAATAATTAAAAGAGAACCATGCTAATAATGTGTTATAAAATAAAAGACAGAGAATAAAGAATAAATAGAATGAGAGAGCAAAAGAGAACGTATTTTATTGATCAATCGAAATCATTTACAAAGCTTATCCAAAGTCTCTATTTATAGGCATAAGAAGTATAAATGAAGTAGAGGTCTACTTCTAATGACAATTAGAATTTAAAGTACATCAAAACTTATCTTGATCTTGATGGACATTCACTTAATAAAATATTCATAACAATCATTTCACTTATAATATAATTATTAATTATTTTATTTATAAATATAAATTTTACACCCATATCGTGAATGTGATAAAATTTAACATATATAATCCCTACATGCGTGTAAGATGAATATATAATTGATTGTTATAGTTTGGGTTAATCGTCATGGTTTATATTATAATTTGGTTTGTGTTAATTTTATTATTTGTAATCTTTTAAAAAAAAAATGGTTTAGTCAATCCACCTATTGGACAAAAGTCAATTTGATTTAATGATTTTTTTAAAATTAGTTACTTTTTAGCTTAATGATAAATTCGGTTACTAATGTTTGTAAAAATATTTCACATATGAAATTTCACATCATTCTCATTAAATTTTTTAACGGTACTTTTATTAAATATGTTAGAAAAAACATATTGAAAAAAAAATGTTGATAGCCAAAAAAGGCTTCAAAATATAATTAGAGTCATTTTGACAAAATATGCAAACGTTAGTGGCCAAATTTATCATTAAGCCTTTTTTTCATTTGAAAATATGTGATTCGTGAAATTATAAATTTTTTTATATAATATTAAAGATAATGATGAGATAACATAGTTAAAATTCGTGTGAAATTAATGTTTCACAATAACTTTAATTAAAATCCATTCAAATTAAGAAAATCTTTTAAAAAGAAACTTAGAAAATCCCATTCAACCAACCCATGGATTGCTTACCTACTCAAATCCCATTTCTTACAACTTTTAAAGTGGGCATCAACTTAAAAAGAAGAAGTTATTTAGTTTTTTATTCATTATTTCGGTCTCTTTTAATTTTTAAATTTGTATTTTTATCAAATCACTTCAAAATAAAAAAAAATATTTGTTAACTTTATTAATGTGGCATACATGTGGGTCGTCATGAAAGTAGCTTCTATAAATTTTTTTTATTTTTTGAATTTAAAAAATTAATCAAACGATGGTGTGTCATTCACGTGACAACTCACATGTATGCAACTTCACGAGTTTTGACTTTTAAGGAAAATATTTGGTTGTTGACATATAGCAGAATGGATGCATTTGGTCATTTTTATTATGATATTATAATCATCATTTATATGATATACAAAACATTAATTTTTAATATCTATTACTTGAATCCATTATTCTCTTGTACAAATAATAATTCTCGAAATTAAATTTTAATGTAAATAATAAATAAATAAAGATTTTAAAAATTGCATATAACAAAAATAACAATAAATTCAAATATCCTATCTTGTGAACACACAAAGAAACACCATATAATTTTTCATTGATAAGTCATAATAATTAAAGAGCATGCATGAGATGAGAAATTAAGCCACGTAGTGTATAGTCAGAGCTACTTATAGCAAGCAAAGCAAAGCAAAATCATACAGATCTTAAAAGCACTTCTTATTTTCCTTAAGCAAACCAAAACCCAGTTTTATTTTAAATACCAAACCCCATATATATATATATAGACCAGTACTGGGTGGTGGTGATACAGTACATATAAATAAAAACATCATTTATCCATAACCATGAACATGTTAGGGTTTTTGACCACAATGTCATACATGTAAACAGACTTGAATTTGGTAAAATCCTTGGGAAGAGAGATCAAATGGATAGATGACCTTTTGTGGAATTGAAAAAGATCAGGTTCACCATCATAGTATCTTTCCCAACCAAGAGACAACAACTTAGACTCGAGAATCTCATAAGAAGTGATCACTTCGTTAGAAGGAATGTATACAAGTACTTTGCCTTCGGGTTTTGGCCTTTGGTCGGAACTCGAGTTTTCAACCAGGCGAACCACACCGTTCTTGTGGTTGAAACACCAAGTACCGCTCATTTTCTCTTCTTTTTTACCTAAGAAAAGGAGAAAAGCTAATGGTTACATGCAGATATGGGATTGTAGGGTTTATATATATACATGATTTCGGGCCTTATTAAGAAGTGAGAGACAAGATTGATACTTTAACTAAGCCATTGTTAGGGTTATATGCTTATCTTTGATTAATATAATATGCTTAGGCCATATAAAGTGATTTTGGGAAAAGGGAAGATAGATTATATTTTTTATTTTGAAGCAAATAAGATTATATTTTTAATGCTACGTTTGGTAGGAGCATTATTTTTTATGCAAGTTTTAGTATATGGTTCAGTAGTAAACTAATTCAATTGATAATATTTAGTCATTCCCATAATTTATTTTTAGTAAAGAGAAGAAAAATCTTCGTTTATTTTGAAGAGTTCTTATTTTTTATTAGACATATTGCTAATCTTTTTAATTTCAAGTTTAAATTTGTACTAATTATTTTTTCATTTTATATCTAGCTATTGTAATAATACATTCGTAATAAATAAGATTTTCCCTCATGTTATTATATTCGTAACCAAACGAAGCATTGTTTTATTTTTTATTTTGAAGGAAATAAGATTTTTTTTTTTTGAGTTTAGAGTTAAATCTTAATATATATATATACACCAGAGGTATTTTTGTAAATATTTCAAGGCGTGGCGAATTTACCTCAAACCCAACCTCGATTATGATACAATTTTTTTTTATTTTCACTTAATTTGACCCGATTTTTAAAAAAAATCAACACTAACGAATCGAACTAGATTGAATCAAAAGTAGTCATATTCGAATTTTTATTTTTCCATCCCTACTCACTCATAAATAAATATTAATTTAAAAAATCAGCATCTCTCTCATAAATAAATATATTTCTTAAAAAAGATGAAAATGGAATAACTTAGCAATAATGTTATTAATTTATTTCCAATTATTGACATGCAACCAATGTGTCAATAAAATTAATTATGAGTCTCAGATTTATATTAATGGAGAATCTCTTTTCTCATTGACCATAACATTGTCTACAAGAATCGAGTTCGTTAACATATTTACTTTACTCGACAAGACTATCATATCTTTGACCTATCAAAGAATACCTAGATTACAACACTTTAGGGACAATAAGGGTGAAGTGTAATAATTCGTTTTTAGTTGTGTCAGAAATAATAGTTTTTGGATTATAATTTCGATGTGTGAATTCGTAAAAAGAGAATTTTTATTTTTTATCTTTTAATATTTATAAAATTGTAAATTATTACATAGTAAAATTATGTTTTGACCTCTCAAAAATGATAAAATTTTGATTTATCTCTTTAAGAAATTATAAAGGTATAATTTAATAAAATTGATGAAATTACATTTTAGCTTTTATAATAATATATAACTTAATTCCGACTAGTCCTGTTCATGGTCAGGCTACTGGTCCAAGATCGAATGGCCGTCTAGAATTTGAGAGAGTTTGGACAAAAATATTAGGCACAGAAATTGGGTTTGGAAAGAAAAATTAGGCTTGTTTAAAAAATGGGCTAAGCTTGGGCTTAAACATTCAAGGCCCAAGCCCAACCCATTTTTCTGAAGTTTGCAAAATTTTATATTATGTTAATTTATAACACATAAATAATTAAATCTATGATAAGATATAATTCTACTATAATGTAAATATTAAAAATATTAAGATGATTATATATAAAATTTTAATAAATAAAAACTATATAAAATTATTAATTATTAAAATAAAATAAATATGTTTTTAAAAAATTTAAAAAAATAATATCGATGAGCCTATGACAGGCTTGGGTTAGCCATTTACAAGTATTGGTGGACTTGGACAAAATTTTGGGTCGAATCGAACTTAAACAAGCATAAAATTTATTAATATTATATTTTGACCTGACTTAACCTGATCCACGAATACCTCTAATTCCAACTCCTCTAAAAAATTTTTTTAATTTCACTCAGAAAACAACCTACTAATCAAGAGAAAATACAAACACAACCTCTAAAAAAAATTTTAATTTCACTCAGAAAAAAACTTTTCCAAAGCATAACTAAGATGGACAACCATTCACTCTCCAATCATCCTTCAATATCTTAACTCCCCCCAATCACATGAATCTTCTCTACAATTATTATTAATGTATCATATCTATTTGATTTTAGTTTATCATTATAATAATTAAATTATTTTATCACTTGGTTGATGGTCAATGCTTGGAGGCGACACTTATCAACTTATCAATTACCATTCCTTTCACATGATATCTAATCAGTTCATAATACCATTATATGTACTATACTTATTCATTTTCTAACATCAACATTTAATCATTCATTTTCTAACATCAACACTTACATATATAAATTTGATTTCATATACGCATTTCAACTATTCCGGAGCCTATTGGCTTTTTCTTATTCATTCGGTGCCCAAGGCTCGTTTTCTACTTATTTTGCATATTCTCACATATTGCATTTCAATTTCATTTATCAACTTACATATCATTTAATAAATTCTCATGTTTATAACCCTATTAAACAGACACAGACTCAGAACGGATATGCGGATCCGTCACCCCAGGTTGCCCAACAATGATGACGCTAAACATGTACATATTACCATTTCGGATTGCCCAAAAATGATGGTTTTCTCAATCTAATTATTCTGTCACCCTGGTTGCTTGACAACAATGGTTTTCAATCGATACCTTGACCCTATAGCATGCCAACTATATTTGACTTGATTCGAATAGCTAATAGGGTAACCATTTTTTCGATTCATTATACAAAGTTCAAATCATATTTAGTCATATCTAAAAAAACCATCAATTCATCAAATCATCGTATAAACACCATATTCAACTCAATTCCATACCAATTATCACATATCAATTAATTCATACAATTTTTTATTATATTCAATTTAGTCCTGGTCTCGATATTCAATTTAAACCTTAACAATTCAATTTAATAATCTAATAACAACTCATCTCAACACCATATAATGCAAAAAGACTTGCAAATGTAGAAAATAAGTGATTCTAGAATCATAGAAATAAAAATTGAATTTTTGAGCTATTCATCCACGACTTTCAATTTTCCTTTCCCTCTCGACGATTCCGTGTCAACATTAGCTAAATAAAATCATAAAACATATGATATTATCAAATTCCATTTAAATCAAAACCAATCACAATATCAAACATATTTTATTGTAACGCCCCGAACCCGAATCCATCACCGAAATAGAGTTACGGAGCATTATCGGAGTTACAAATTTATTTATCAGACATTTTATTTCATCTAGCATTCATATTTGGAACCAATCAAAATCAAACATATTATCCCTTAAACATATTTATTTTTCTCGACATGTCTTACTTAAATTTATTACTCGTCTCAACATACTTAATTTCCTTGTATCAACGTATCAAAGATAATCACATATTTACATGTCATGGTAAATATCATTCTCTTGCCGTTTCTTCCTAAACATAAGTCAGTTAATTCATAATATCAATATTTCATGTACCATCAACTTATATTTCCTTATATCACATACTTAGTAAATTAAACATATAATAATGATAAAGTTTGAATTATAATGATACAAATCCGAGTCCGTCAATTCATATTCATGTGCGCACATTTCCATTTCAGAGATCCATCTAATTTTTCTTTCATTCAACCGTGATTTATTTTCCATTTGAGTCATCCGGATCTTTATAAATAAATTTGATCATCATTTTCATTCATTTGATATTCTGATACATTCAATAAATGCTCTAGGCAAAATTACCATTTTGCCTCTAAGTTTTTAATTAATGATGATTTCATCCTTAGGCTCAGAAAAATAAAATTCTCGTAATTTAATTCTTGTTTCAAGCCTAATTATTCTCATATATATTGATAACAGCCTATGAATTCTATGAAATATTAGAATTTTTCCATAATTTCAACACTTTTTAATTTAATCCCTAAAACATGCTTTCACTCGATTTTGATCTAAATTAATAATTTCATTCAATCTTGTAACTAAAATAATAAAATAATCCATTTCATGCAACTTAGTTATTTCTAACATTTTTACAAAATTTTCCATAAATTTTTACTTCTATTCAATTTAGTCCCCAAGCCTAAAACATGCAAATTAGCCATGCCAGCCAAATATTTATATATATTTTCCTCCTTCTCCTCTCCATTCCACATCCTTAGTTTATATTACATGCTTATAAGTAACATTATCTATGATTTCACTATTTACTTATAAATTTATTCAAAGTTGTCTATTTGCATCATAGTCACTAAATTATTTATATCTTGAGCTACAAAATTCCAATTTAAGTTCCGCTTAATGTTTTAGAAACTAGACTCACATATATTCTTACCATAAAATTTTCAAAATTTTTTGTTTAGCCAATAAGTACAGTTTATTCTTTAAAATCACCCCTATTCTACTGTCTGATAGTTCCGACCCTTCTTCACTAAAAGTTAATTATCTCCTCATACGGAATTCAGATGATGTTCCCGTTTGTTTCTCTTGAAAATAGACTCATTCAGGATTTTAAAAATATAAATTTAATCCCCTAATTATATTTATCAATTTTTTATGATTTTCCAAAGTCAGAATAGGGGAACCCGAAATCATTCTGACCTTATCTCACAAAACCTATTATATCTCATGATTTACAATTCCATTACTTACACCGTTTAGACTAAATAATATTTAATTCCATATTTTATTCATCCTCTAATTCGATTTCCAAAATTTTTGGTGGTTTTTCAAAGTTAGACTACTGCTGTTGTTTAAAACTATTTTAGTGCAAAGTGTTGATTTCCAAATTTGCAACACCTTTATTTACTTTCTCTACAATATTTCCCATCATTTTCTCTTATTTTCCTTCACTAACGTATCAAGAACATAGGACCATATATATGAAAACTCTATTATAACATCATTTCCAAGCTTTTTCAACAATATCGAACTTAAAAATATATTGAAATCTTGATGTTCTTACCTTGTCTTATTGATTTCAATCTTTAACTTGATTTTCTCTCTCCTCCAACTGCTATTTCTTTAATCTAACTTGATATTCTAGCTCCCCATAGTCTCCTTGTTATTTTTCTCTCTTGATAGTTATGGAAATTCTCTTGATTACTAGGTGAAAATGGTGAATTTTTGGTGGAAGGACTAAATTGTAAAGAAAAGAAAGTTTCTTTCTTCTCTTCTTTCTAACGTGGGGTGCATGGAAGAAGATGATGGATGGGGTGTGTGTGTGTGTGTGTTTTCTTTCCACACACATATATCATCAACATAATCATTACATTCTAGAGTTCTCTCTCTTACTAATTGACCATTTTGCCCTTCATGATCTTTTAAAATTCCATCATTGAGTCATCACTTAATTTAGAAAAATTGCAATTAAGTCCCTCATAATTCTTCATTTACTCGATTTGGTCCTAATTCATCCATTTTCCTTAGTTTCTAGATTATTCCACCCCTAAAATATTTGCACTATTGGTTCTTCAACTTTTTCATATTTACCCTTTAACCCCTTAAATTTTGAGTATTTACTCTTGGACAACAAAACTTTTCTCACTTTTACAATTTAGTCCTTTCTTGAATTAATAATGTAATATATCATAATATACTTCCCAATGTTGACATAATCCAAAATTTCTCTTTTTGTCACTTTATTTCCTTACTTAATTATATCAAGGATAATATCTTACTTAATTATATCAAGGATAATATCTTACTATAATAATTTTTGGGGTATTACATTTATAATTTATTTAATTTAGTCCATAAACCTGGGACAAACATAACTTTCAATCTAAAACTTCAAATTGAAATCTGATTTCACAATTACTCATTAAGGACCTCCTATTTCCTACTCCTACTAAAATTTCATGTAAATTTTACATTTTTTTCTATTTGATCCCTAATATACGAAACTAACAATTAAACTTTACAATTTAGTCCTTTTCTTAATTTAAGCTTAATTTCTAGCAATTTCAAACCAATTTCATCTAATTCTCAATAATGAAAACTTTTTGAAACTTTAACAATTTCACAAATTAGGACATGGGCTAGCTAAATCAAGCTCTCATGGCCTTAAATCTATAAAATTTACAAGAAAAGGACCTAAATGAACTTACCAAATTATGGCCAAAAGTTTCAAGCTTCGGAGGTTTTTTAGTTCAACAATGGTGGTCGGTTTAGGTGAAGAAGAAATGTGATATGTTTTCTTTTTCTTTCCACTGAAATCACACTTTTATATATGGCTTAATGTTTAATTAATTTTGGTTAATTATGTTGTATGTATAATTAACCTTAATTTCACTTATTTAGCTTAATAACATTACACCATCCACTAAGTCTTATTTAAGTATGGTCTAATTGCTATTTTGGTCCTTTGGTTAATTGCAATTTAAGTCCCCAAGCCATTTACTGATTAAACATCTATAGCGATTGGACTTTACAATTTAGTCCTTGGGCCTTAATTAACCACCATTTCAGCTAAACTAACTATCCAAATTCAATTCATCTATATAATAACTCCGTAAATATCTTTATTTAATATTTACAGACTCGATTTATGAAAATGAGATCCCAAAATCATAATTTTCGATACCACTAAAAATCGAATCATTACAGTATAACTTTTTAAAGATAGGAATTGGTTATTTAATTAATTATCCTTTACGTTTTAGCTAGACCTGCTCATGGGTTGGCCCGCCCGATCGGCCCAAAGGTCCGCCCGAAATGTGGGAGGGTTTGGGCAAAAATATAAGCCCAAAAAATGGGCTTGGACAATAAAATAAGGCCCGTTTAAAAAATAGGCCGGGCATCGGGTAAGGCATTTTTGGCCTTGGCCCGACCTGAATTCACTAAAGGACAAAAAAAATCTGCATTTCTTTTTTGTTTTTGAATGTTGTTTTCTCATTATTTTGCTACCATTTTACTATTATGTTGCTACTATTTTGTTGTTATTGTTTGGATATTGTATAAAACTTATTTTATTATTAATTTTTTTATTATTTTAAAGACATTTGTTAATTTTTTTATTATTTTAGAGGTATTTGCTTGTTAAGTTGCATCTCAGTGTTATTTACATATTTTTAAAAATTTATTTTCAATTTGTTGGAAAATATTTATTTTGATGTTTTTAATATTTTTTATATATTATATATATTTAAAAATTATATAAAAATTAATACGGGCGGACCGGGCCGGGCTGAGCCCGGGTTTTAGCATTTTTATTTGGGTTGGGCTTGGGCAAAAATTTTAGGCCAATTTTTCGGGCTGGGCCCGACCCGAGGCCCAATAAATAGGCCTGAATTTTTAGTTGAGCCCGGCCCGGCCCATGAGCACCTCTAGTTTTAGCTCACTTCCCAATAGTTACTTTTTTCAAATAATAAATAATATTTTATTATTAAATTAAATAATTACATTTTCTCTACAAATTATATAATCGTTGACTATGCAAATATATATAATCGTCCACAGTAGACTGATCATGATGGGAGGGTTCGGGCAAAAATATAGGCCCGAAAAATGGGCTTGGTCAAAAAATAAGGTCCGTTTAGAAAACGGGTCGGGCCTCGGGCAAGATTTTTTGGCCTAGGCCCGGCCCGAATTATATAATACATATTTTATTTTTTTAATCATTTTAAATTTTTAACTTTACTTTTCTAATTTCACTTTCACTTTCAATTTGTGTATTGTTTTAAGAATTATTGTAGTATCATTTTTTATTTGTTTCTTGTTTTAATATTTGTTTTTATATTTTTAAATGTATTTGATTTATTATATTTTAAAAAAAAAATTATTTAATAAAATAAGTTAAAAAATTAATATGGGTCGGGCTGGCTCGAGCTTAGCAATTTTATTTTGGGCCGGGCTTGGACAATTTTTAGGCCCATAATTTGGGCTCGGGCCTAGAATTTTGATTTGGTCTGGCCCAACCCATGATCAGCCCTAGTCCACAATTCAAATTGATTTTTTTTTTTTAAAATTGACTCTTGAATTATATCTCACTTTTGGTATTGGTTTTTATATTTTTTGTTATGAGAAGTTATACTTAAAATATTAATTTTGTCTCACTTTATTTAAAAGTGTATTACATTTAATAAAAATGTGCCACTTGTTATGTTTTTATTAATTGTTATTGTTTTTTAAGTAAATTAGGACATAATTAATAGTTTAAGTATTACTTTTAAAAAAAAAAATTAAAAATCAATTTGAAAATAAAGGTACAACTCAGGGCTCAATTTACTAATAAAACCTTTTATTTTTATTGCAATATAGGTGATTAATTATTTTAAAGTTTACTTGATAATAAGAATGTATCATGTGTAAGCATATGGTAAGAAATTGGGCATAAGTGTCCTAAAATATATTTATTATCATTATTATCGTTATTAACTTTTTAATAGAATTTTTTTTATTTTTGGTGTCCGTTCTATAATTTATATTATTGTGATTGTTCCTCCTAACAATATTATTTATAGAGTTTAAACATACGTCTCCCTTTAATATGTTCCATAAAATTTAGAATTTAATTTAATTAATTGATAATCATTTTAAAGATGAAATCTAATAAATTTAATATTCAAATTTTAATATGTACCCTCAATCTCAAAATACGACCTCTTTATAATTTTTTTTTTTTGATTGTTGTAAATGGAATTATTTTAATTTATGCAAGTATAAAAGAGCATTACACACAAAGAAACACAGTTTTCCATTAATCACAAGCATAAAAGGATGACAAATTAAGCAGAGTAATCAAAGCTACTTAGCAAGCAAACCCACATGCCTTGACTTCTAACAGAAGAAGAATGCCAATTTTTTTAATAATCTCATTACAAATTTTAATTATATCTGTTCTCTTTTTTATATAATATCTAAACCGCAATTTATTTTACATTTCAAATCCCACTTATTATGTATATGTGATATAAAGTTAATTAAGATGCTACCCTAACTTTAAAGATATTCGGGTTTTTCACTCAGATATCGTATATATGTATTGACTTAAACTTACTAAAATCTTTAGGAACAGAGGTCATATACATGGTGGATTCTTAGTGAAATTGAAGAAGAATAGAATCATCATAGTATCTTTCTCACTCGAGAGATATAAGTTTAGTCTCGAGAATATTATAAAAAGTGATCACTTCATTATAAACAACGAATACAAACATTTTAGGAGGATGCAACTCAGCTCCATTTTAACGAATTACACCGTTTATCTAACACGAAAACTATAACTTGGGTTACTATTAAAAGAGAGATGCATAGCAACTATATGCCAAGGGTCTTTAGGATGGATTCAATGGTGTTATGGGATTGTAAGGTTTATATACAAGTGATTTGAGGCCTTGATTTTGAATGAGACAGATGACATAAGGAATAATACAACATAATATATATATATATGATTGCCATGTTTTGTATGAAATTATTATTTTAGAAACAGTTGTGATTTTTGACTGAATTTATTTATTATTCTAAATGATATAAAAATTATATATGAATTATGGTTTAATGTACAATAGTATACATGAATTTTGATTTTGTATAATTTTATGCATGAAATTCTGATTTGATACAATTTTTATAAATTATTAACACAATTATTAATATAACATCATTTTATGTTTATATATCACATATATAAATAATTATATTTATCCAATATAAAAATAAGTTGATGTATTTATTTCTTTAAATATGTATTGTCGAAACTTTTTTTTTGAAATCGACCTTTTAAAAAAAAACGAAGATGGGAGTCACCACCAATCCTTTTTATGATGTGTGATCGGATCACCTCATAATTTGATCGTTTTAATAAAAATTTTGATTTATTAAAACAATGATTTTTGGTCTATGAAATTCAGGAAATGGGTTCGGGAGTCGGTTACGCACGAGGAAGGATTAGCACCCTCGTTACGCCCAAAATTGGTACCTAATTGATTCCTTGATGTCTTTAGTGTCGAAAATTAAAAAATTAAAGAGATTTTAAAATACGATCCTTTATTAAGACATTACTTAACTAAATTAATTTTCACAAAAAATTATTTCAAGTTGATTGAGAAAAAAGGATCATGTCCCGTGAGTTAGGACACAATGCCTTAAATTCTAGTAAACGAGAACAAACGCTAAAATCTTATTTTTTATATTTATTTTAAAATAGATATTCGATTATCTCGATTTTAAAAGGAAGCCATATTCCGTAACTTAGGAGCACAATTTTTCTAATTCCAAAATAATGAACATTTTCCTCGGTTTAAAAATTTTCTTTTTTATGCATCATACGAAAAATAAACGTAACACTTAAAACGGTATGCATTTTAATTATTTGGGCATAATATACACATGGGCTATAATAGTAATGTAAATTTGGCAATAATGAGAATATTAATTCATGGCATAATAACAAAACAAATAAAGTAACTTTGAAATAAAAAAATAAAAAATAAAATGAAAGGGAAGTATAAGTAATATCAAATTTAGATAAAAATAAATAAATAAATAAATAGGCAAAACAAATAATATTAAATTTAAGTATTTAAAAAGTAAAAGAATAAATACATAAATAAAGAAATAAAATAAGTAATATTAAATTTAAGTATATTAGAAATATACTAAAAAAATAATGATAACAAAATACACAAATAAAAGGAATATAAATAATAATATTTTAAATATATGAGAAAGAATAAAGAAATAATAAAGAAAGAAATATAAAAGAAAACAATTTAATAAAGATTAAAAATAAAGGACTAAATCGAAATTTAAATGGAATTTTGGGGCCTAAATCGTAAAAAACTAATAAAACATGATAAGAGACCAAAACTAAATGCGCGTAAAGGAGGAAGGACTAACTGGGAAATTATTCCCTGTCCCAAATCGCGTCGTTTCGTAAGGGACCGAAATGAAACAAAATTAAAATTATAGGGCATAAATTAAAAAAGGAAAAGGGACTAGATTGATAAATAATTAGAAAAACAAAAGGGATGAAGGCGAAATTAGACCCCCTTTAAAAAAACACGCAGATCCTGCTGGGTTGGGTCGGGTCGCCTCCAAAATGACGTTGTTTTGGGGTGTTTTAGGCTATCCGAAAACGACGTTGTTTTGGTGCCTTATTTAAACAAAAAATTTTCCAAAATACTCATTTCAGCCCTGTTTAAAAAAATTTTCTGAAAAGCTTTTCTTTTTTCTCTGAACTCGCCTCTACTCCGGCCTTGGCGCCGGCGAACTTTTGCTGCGAGGGCCACCAGCCGTTGGCAACGGCTCTGCCGTCCACAGTGGCCGGAATCACAAAATGATCCCCTTTTCAACCAGTCCGGATCTAAAGGCCAAAAGCCTTAAAAGGTAAAAAAAAATTGAAAAAGCTTCAATCTTTTCTTTTTCTGTTCGTCTCTTTATATATATATATTTTTTGCTTTCAGAAAAATAAATAGACACAAAGAAAAACCTTTGAAGTTTTTTTATTTTTGTATTTCGATTGCCTTTTTTTGTCAAAAATCCCCCTTTTACAATCTGTTCTTCTTAGGCTTTTATAGCCGATTTTACATATTATCTTTATTTTTTCTACTGTTTACTATTGTTTCTCTACTATTTCTGCCTTTCCTGCTCTGTTTTTCTTTCTTTGTTCTTTTTTGCAGGCCTTGGCGAGGTCAACGGAGTCGTGCCTTGCCATTATGGTGCAAGAGAGGCAGACCTCGGGCGGTGGGCGCGCTGACGCTGAACGTGGAGCGACGGCACAGCTAGGTGTTAGGGTTTAGGTTTTTTCTGAATTAGTTTAGGTTTTTGGGCCAATGGGCCTCTTTTGTATTTGGGTTTATAATTTATTTTTTTTGAGTCTGTGACTTTTGGACTGTTTTTAATTTTGGACTTTATTATTTTTGGTTTAAATTTTTGTAAGTTGGGCCCAGGCAAAATTGGGTCATTACATGTATGATTAAATTAAAATTAAAATTTCAAGTATACATTTGAACCAAAATTAGAATTTCACGTGTATAATTACACCAAATCAAAATTTATGTATATAATTACACATTAAATGAAAATTTATATATAATTTTAAAATTTATCTCTTATTTTAAACATCGGTTAAAGGATGGAAATGGAATAAGCTGAAAACATAATTTATTTCCATTTATTAATGTGCAGTTCATGTGTGATTTAGATTCATTTCTAATACATAATAATAATAATTTCCAGTAAGTGTAAAATAATCAAAGTATTGAAGAATCAATTTAATATTTAAATCTATACGGATCTCACTTATTAGTCCCTCTACTAATATATAATTCAATATTTTTAATACATAATTTATTTGTATTAGGAATCATATTGCATTTTTGCCTCATCTACTAAAAGAATGGACAAATTAGTCCCTATATATTAGATTAAAGAGTAAATTAGTCTTCTTGTTAAAAATTCCATCTATTGCTACTGTTAAAAATCAATCCTTGTATGTAAGAATGAGGTACATGGTACGCTATGTGTAATTGTTTAGTTATTATATTAGTCACGCTAGTTTTTAACAGTAGAAATGGATTAAATATATAATAAAAATGACCAAGTTTCTCTTTAATTTAACGTACATGGACTAATTTGCTCATTTTTCGAATAAATGAGATAAAATGTAAACCGGCTCTTAATACAAAAACCTCCATGATACTTTTACCCCCTCTCTCTCATTTTCTTCTTCTATTCTGTGGGAGTGTACCTTGTATTTACGAGACGACGTCCCGACAAGAAGATAACGACGTGGCGACATGACGACGTGTTCCCAAATTCAATCGGGTTTCTTTTCCTAGTTAAACTCTAATTATTCTAGGAATATTATAATCGTATTATGACTCTAGTTTTAGCCTATTTAAAGTGGCCATTGTATCCCTGATTCATGATCGGTTTTTTTTTAAGGGGGGAGGACGTCAAGATGTAGTCGCAAATGAGAGTTAGGGCTTGTACGTTTAGTACATTTATGTTTATTTTCTTCATATTGTACTCTTGTTTGTTTACTCATTAGTGAAAATCTAAAGCGTCATTTGCCCATGATTTTTTATCCTCTTCGATCGAAGGGTTTTCTACGTAAAATATTTGTGTTCGTTCTTCTTTATTTTTATTATCTTGTTGTTTATACGGGTCGATCCCAACATATGCCCTCTCTAACTAACAAAAATCATTTGTTTTCTTCAATTTTATGCCATTTCTAGTCATTTGAGAAATGAAACTCTCAACAAATGAGTCATTGTTTCTGCTGAGCTCTTTTTTCCCGTTTCCCTTCTATGATTTGCCTCTTTTAAGTGGAATCGATGGATTTTTGTTCAAAACTCAGTTGTCAAAATAGATGATGAGACAAATGAATAAAACAACATGAAATTATTTGTGAATTTTATTAGAGGGGAATAAACCCTTAATATTCAACGCAAATGAAGCACAAAATTAAAACCCCAAAACCCTTAACAATATGCTCAACTAATCAACTCATAAAAAAGGAAAGGTTGTGGAGAGTTGTGGAATTTGTGAGCAGAAACAATAGGGCTGCTATGTATGTGGATGGTGTGTGTGTTTTGACTTATGAACTACAACGAAGATGATGAGCAAAGATCCAAGGAAGACGACCGAACAATCGAGATTCAGTAAAGAAACTTTAAATGCATGGAAAAGAATGGCATTAGTCATGGGTGCTGAGTCAATCACCAATGAATGCATTAAGGTCGGTAATGGTCGACTAGCCCCAGCTAGAAAGGAAAGTAGTGTGGGTGTACGCAAGGTGAATCCAGCGTCGGAATTGAATTATAAATTTATGAGAGGTTAAAATATAATTTTATTATGTATTAGTTTATGATTTCATTTATTTTTTGAATGGATTTAACAGAATTTTTTATTTTTTAGAAAGCTAAAGAGTAATTTAACTTTATATTAATTTATATTTTAAATAACTTTTAAAGAAGTTTATATAGCAATTTTTTTTTGAGGGTTAAAATCCCTACTTGCCCCTTTAAATTTGCACCCGGCGTGACCATTGAAACTAATGAAGAATGGTGATAAAGTCTAATATGCTAAGAGTTGTTGGTTAGTTACATTAAAGATAAAAAGGGGGGAGGTGTGAAGTATTCATGCAATAGCGAAACTATGTTCTTAGAAAAGTTAGGGCAAAATTAAAGAAAATTAAAGAAGAAAAGGGTAGCAAGAAAACTACGTTTATCATTTTTTAAAGTTTGGGCAAAATAAAAGGAAATTTAAAGAGGCAAAGGGTAGCAAGAAAACTACGTTTTAAATGGGATTTATCTTTTGTGAGATAATAAGAAAAGCAAAAACCACACTATCACTTTTTTTTAAAGGGTAAACTATAAAAATAGTTACTTTTGTTTGTCTCAGATTACAGTTTAGTCACTTATGTTTGAAATGCTACGTTTTAGTTATTTACACTATTGTTTTATTACGAAGTGGTCACTCTGTCATTAAACTCCGTTACCTCCCTAACGGCAATCCTACGTGGCAGTCCAAATGGGTTTTAAATGCCAACTTGGATGTCCAGTTAGGACGAAAATAGGTTTTTAATTTTTTTTTATGAAAATAGAATACAAAATTTTACCCTAAACCCCAATTGTCTCCTGTTTAAAAAGAAGCAGTAGGTGTGTTGAAAAATTACCATCAGAAAGAAAAAGAGAAGAGCACAATGACAAAGAAGAAGAAGTTGCAAGCAATCCTTGATTAGGATTTTTCTTCGGGGGTTAAGATGGACCAATATGTATCTGGTAACAACTGCAAGAACAATTTTTGTATTGATAATTTAATAGTTGCTAGAAAGCCACTTAAGCTTAGCTTAGAGAAATCGAGAACCCTAAGATTGGCTCTTGAAAAGGCTAGACCTATGTTAGAGGAAATCAACCAAAGATTGCCTTCCTTAGAAGTTGTTGTCCGCCCGATTCATGCCGGCAATGATGCACTTGTTGCTGTCAAGGGGCATATTAACCGAGTTGTGGGCCCTGCTGCGACAATGCTTGAAGTTTTCGATGTTATTCATGGACTTGAAAACTCCCTGCTATCAGATCCCATGAATGATATTCCTGGGTATTTATCAGTGTTGAAATGCCTCAAAGTGGTATTAAGGTTTCTGAGTGATAATTGCGGATTGACAATTCAATGGTTGGAAGATATAATTGAGTATTTGGAGGATAACAAAGTTGCTGATGGAATGTACCTATCGAATTTGAAGACATCGCTCAAGGGAGTTGCAAAATGATAGGAAGAGAGCACATCTTGATGGAGACCTTTTGGATGTTGCATTGCATAAACTGGAAAATGAGTTTAGAAGACTATTGACGGAGCATAGTGTGCCACTCCCAATGTCATCACCGTCACTAGGCGAATAGGCATGCATTGCACCATTGCCCTTACCTCTGACTATTATCCAAAAGTTATAAGCATCCATTTCTTCTTCTTCTTCTTCTTCTCTTTTCTTATGGTAATTTTCCAAAACTTAGCTATTGCTTCTTTTTAAACAACATTCTATCTTCATAAAATAAAAATAAAAATTTATTCTCACCCCAGTTGGACATCTAAGTTGGCATTTAAAACCCATTTGGACTGCCACGTAGGACTATCGTAAGGGAGGTAACGATGTAACACCCCCTAACCCATATCCGTCGCCGGAACAAAGTTACGGAGCATTATCGGATATTTTGGATCAAATATGAACATTACATAATTATCTAACAAACATATTATTTCTCACATAATATCCCAATCAATTCAATTACTTCATTCAAATCAAATCTAATTTTCATACCAAAACATACTATTTATAATCTTAATATAGTACATAAAATTATATATATATGTATTCAATAACATTTTTATAACATATTTTGCAACACTTTTCAAAATGACAAATACAAATGTCCTAGGTACATGCCATTACTAAAAAGATATGTACTTCACCACAATGAGTTCAAGATTGACCTTGGATGCTAATTCAACAATTTGACTTTAACCTAACCTGCGCATGGAAACAAACCGTACTTTGAGTATAAAATTGAATGGTATTTCTATAATCCGAATACTTTAGAGAAAATAATATTATAAAGCATACACATTTTATCATATGGTAGACATAGTTTTACAAATAATCATTTCATAGATAAAGCATTTGTACTCATTCCATTCAATGAATTTGCTATCCCAGATAGCTTTCACTATATGACAGAATCATGTGTCTCAAATCACATTTCAATTCATTCTTCGATTTCAATCATAGCACTGTCTTATTCAATAACCATTCCATGAACACATGGTTCATACATTTCATTTTCATGTCTCAATTCAATTAATTTATTTACCCCTATTAACATGACTAGGACTCAGATGGATACACGGATCCAACCAAAACACACCAGTATGGCACCTAGTGCCTCAACGGATAATTCGAAGTAATAGAGTGACACCAGTGTCTCATCAGCCATGCCGAAGTAAGTTGGTACCCAATACCTTATTGAATTTATCCGAAGTAATAATATACCATCCAATGTCTCATCGACTCGTGGTCGAAGTATCCCTGAACTCTTTCAATCCTACGGCATGACAACTACATCCGACTTTGCCCGATACAGTTAATAGGGTATTCAATTCACATTTTCAAATACAACCAATATTCAATATTCAATTATCACAATAATCACAAATTCACATAAATCTCAACTCAATTTTCTTTTTTTCATTTTAACAACAATCAATATCCAATATCAATTTTTTTTCTTCATATAATCACATAATTACACATACAATCATTTCAATTCAAAAATCAATCCATTCAATATATAATTCACTTTTCCAATACAACCAATATTCATTTCAATTCAAATAATAAATATATATATTTAATATATATATACCAAGTCAATCAATATAAATTCAATAAATTCATCACATTCTAAATCAATCTATTTCAATTGCAAAACACAATAATTCTCACCTTAACACTTACCATATACATTAAATAAAAAATATAACAATTAATAACTAGTTTCGGATTATAGAAATAGAAACCAAAAATTTCGAGCTATTCTACGTCGACTTTATCTTTCCCTTCTTTCTTTTTTTTTTTGTCGAGGATTCCGGTACGACTTTAGCTATGGAATTAAAACAATTAAAATTCATCAATACAACACAATTTAATTTCATGTTGAAAATTTCAAATTTTACTCAATATTTACCTAAATTTCAATTTAGTCCCTAAATCGATACTAACTTTTATTTTTCACATTTAATTCTTTATTTTCATACAAATTCCACTTTAGACTAAATTCAACTCCATATTTTCACATAAATTCTTAAATTTTGAATTTTTCGCAATTTAGTCCCTATTACAGAAAATTTACAATTTATTCTACATTTCAATCCTTTATCATTTCTAATGGAAAATCTATCAATTTAATCCCTAATACTCTAATTATTCAACATTAACAACATTTAAAAACTCAATAATTTCTAAAATTACAAGAAAAAAGGACTAAATTGACTAACCGATTGAACTTGAAACCCTTGAAAACCCTTGGCCTTCGTCTTTCTCCTTTCTCCCTTTTTCTTTTTCTTTCCTTCTCTATTCTGTTTTCGTTTTTGGCTTCTCTGTTTCTTTTCTACCTTTCTATCTTTTTTTTATTTGTTTTATTATATAATATAATACAATAATAATATAGTATATATAATATATATACTTAATTATTAAGTAAATATATTTTATTATAATATCTATCAAATTTTACACATGTTTTAATGTTTATGCCGCCTCAATTATGATTATTGGCATAACTGCTCTTTTGGTCCCTTTATTTTTCTTTAATTTATAATTCAACTTTTACCCTATATACAATTTAATCCTTATACCTAATTACTTTTAATTCAAGAAAATTCACTTAACCGAAACCTAATTAACTACACAACTCATAAATATTTTTAATAAATATTTACGAATCTGATTTACGAGAACTGAGTCTTGAGAATGCATTTAATTTGATCCTTTTTAATTAATTAACTATAAACGTTAAAATTTCCCAACGAAACTTAATACTAACTCAATGACACTTCGTAAATATTTATAAAAATATTTATGGCTCGATTTATAAAATCGAGTTCTCGATACCTCAGTTTCAAAACTAATTAATTTGATAAATATTTCTAAAGCACAAATCACTAATTCATAAGCCTTCCTAAATTCACGATTGGCTCATAAATACTAAATAATAATTTATAAGCTCACTTGTCAGATTTTAGTGGTCTCAAACCACTTTTTCTAACATTACTGAAAATTGGGCTGTTACAAACGAAGCTTCACGACAAAGTGACCACTTCATAACAAAACGATAACGTAAGTGACTAAAACATAACATTTCAAACAAAAGTGACTAAAATGTAATTTGAGATAGACAAAAGTGACTATTTTTGTAGTTTAACCTTTTTTAAAATATAATTTTTATTATATTTTTTAAAAATCAAGATTTTCTTTTTTATAACTTAAAAAAAACCTTATGTTTAATACAAACCTTGAAAATTGGAGGTTTAAATTCAATTATTTGATTTTTTTTATTTTTTTATTTTTTACTTACATGGACCACCATATCAACATCACAACTGTTGATTCAAGAGCTATTAATAACCACATCAACACATTAATGATCAATAATCGAAAACGTCAATGAAAGGTCTTAATTGATGTATTTTTTTACCTCTAAAGCTTAAATTATTGCCTTTTACACTGAAAAGTATTTTATTATTTTTCTGAAAAAAATACAAGGATGCTTTTAACATTTAAGCTTAAAATATTTATTTAATTCTTGCAACGAATATAAGTGGAAACTCCAAATCTCAACCCAGATGTCTAACCCCTGTGCATTCATAATGGACATCTACGCTTGTTATGACCTTCACTTTGATATCAACTGCATCTTTTTTATTGGCCTTTCCCATGCTCATCCATCTTCATGCTTAATTGGGTTTATTGAGGGCAACTTTTTAGGCATTGATGACATTCTGGATTTGGAATAATGTTATAGGGCATTGGATTCACTTACAAAATCTTAAGCTTTTTGACCTATAATCCAAATATCTATAAGTATAAAGTTAGTGGGAACAAATGAGTTTTTGTTTTTGCAAAAACAAAGATACAAAAAATTAAAATTTTAAGATATAAAGTAAGATTAATTTGTAACACTTGTAAAATATTGGCATTGACGATGAATAATGTTCTCTTATGGAAGATACAATCACTTTTAAATATCTTAGTAATTAGGTGGTTCATGAAAAAACTTGATATGCATCTAAATGGATATTGTTATAGTCTTGTTGATACTAATGTCCAACAAAGAGGAGATACGAAAGAGATGATGGTGATGTCAAGGAGGCCGGTTCAACTATTACAAGCGGAAAGTTGGAGCAGGAGGAGTAGGAAGGAAGGAGAAAGGAGATAAGTAGAGGAATTGTGGAGTGCTAGTGTATATGGTTCAAGGGAGTAAAAAGAGAGGAAAAGAGAGATCCCCCAACTCATCATGGATTGAAGTATATATAAGGGAAAGGTCCCCTTGTGTAATAGTGCCATGTCAATGACAGTACGGATGGTGGCCTACCTGTGTAGCCGACTAGGTGGTAGGATCGTTATATATCCGTTAAAAATGGATGGCTTGATGGATGGTCCATCGAGTGGCTGAAGACGAGTGGTCTCCCTATGGGTAACGTGAGGCACGTAGGTGGTTGATCATTGGGTGACCATTCGAATGGTACCAAAAATAGAGTCATCTACGGGTGCTTCTTGAGCCGCTTCTCGTGTTACCATGCGTCTCAGCCTGGATAAAGGCATAACAAGTTAATTTAATGAATCACTAAGGAATTTTATATGAAAATCAAACAGTAATGTCGATATTTTATACTATTTTCATTCATTAAGTTTTTATCTCATTAGATTTTAACAAGACATAGATATCGAGAGAAAGGGTTATTTATAACAAAGATTGTTGTTGATATCAAGAGTGAAAGATAAATTATTCTTTTTATCCAAAATAATTTATTTACCTTTTCTTGCTTCTCACTACATATTTATTTATCGCCCTTAACACTTTGTCTATAATTACATCATTCAACATTACAACAAGAATTACATTCTATTTTCCTTTCATTTTTATTTTCTTTTTATTTAAAATTTTGGAGAAATAATATATAGATAAATTTAGGCAAAAAGAATTTCACGAGTTAAAAAATAATTATAAAAGATTGATAATGATAATAAAAATAAATAATATAGAAAATATGCAATATGTATGTATACTTTTAGATTTGTAAAAATATATACATTTTTGAAAAATATTATATCCCTGAATGGAATTTGAATAGCAAAATCAAATTCCTTTTTGAAATTCTTTGCAATTTTAAAATTTTCCATCATTTTCACTAAAATAACTAACTTCATTTTTGAAAAATTAAAAATATTAATAAAAATTAAATTCCTCCTTCAAATCTTCCCAACACATTCTTAATTAAAACTAATTGATATCTATATTATATATTTTTTTATATTCCTCACTTTTAAATCATTATCCAATTTTTATAATAAATTTTAACTCATGGAATTTTAATACCTATTTTTTTTAAAAAAAATCATCTGAATAAAATAAATAAATAAACAAACAAATATTATTATTTTGAAAAGGGTTAGTATTTGATCTACTAATAATATACTTTTTTATTTTATTTTATAAGTAATCTTAAAAAATTGTCACATTTTTTTAAATTTTTTTAATATTTTATTATAATTCTATAGAACACTTGTCAACTCCTTAATACTGCTTGTGGAGTCTAAAAACTCTAATGACAATGTACCAAATTTTATAAGTAATTTTCTAACATTAGATTATTACACACTTCCTATGTAGGTGCAAAATTTATGTACCAAATCTATAAAAAATTGATATGAAAATCAAAAGGTGATTTTGATTGACATAGTAAAAATCGAAGGAAAGAAGATATTGAGATATTGGATTGAAATCCTGTCATGTAAATATATATTTTTAAAGTTATATACAATCAACAAAAAATACCCTCAAAGTTATATATATATATTTTTGTTTTATAAAAATATTTGTTGTTTTAAATAATAATATAAATTACAAATTTCATTGATGTATATATTAACTATATTCTATGAATCTTAATTTTTTTAATCTCAATTATGAAAATTTTAAACTCTATTAATAAGTGTTATGAGTTGCGGTAGGACATATCCTTTTAAGAACAGATTTAAATTCAAATACTGAGAACGATATTATTAGAAAAAATAAGTACAAATATTAAACATAAATCATAAACGAATATGGAAAAAAAATTTGAACTCCATATGTAGTACAACAAGTAATTTCCTATAGGGAAAAATAAAGAAGGTGCCATTGGTGGTCCATCAAGAAAGAGTCACTTCTCTTGACTATCTTATTTTAGAAATTAAATATGAAACACTAACATTGAACACAAGGTTTTGCAAAAAGAAAGAAAAACATTTAACACAAGGTTTGAAAAGAAATTATTAAGAAACAAATGAACTTTCTCAAATCTTTGAGAAAAATAAAATTAAAAAAATTTTAATACTTATCAATTAAGTTTTAGTTTGCCTAATATGAATATTATTATTAAATGTAAGAAGATATAAATTTAAGTACGTTAAAATATACTTATATTAATATATTTTTTATTACAATAATAATAACAACGATATCAATTAAGTTAAGAATTGATTGATGTCTCGTTATAGTTAAAAAAAAAAAGCAATATGTAAATAAAAAATAGGATTAACAAAATCAATATACCCCTATAAAATAATTAGTATTTAATCTTTCAAATGATAAAATATTACCTCTATCATCCATCTCAAGATTCTCAACTGTATTTTGTTTCTGGGTGTTCTTTGAGCTTCTTTTACATGGAATCGCCCTTCTCTCAATCCATTAAGGCCGGAAAAAGCGAAAGATCATTCCTTTAATCGCCCTCTCCCTTTCTATTCATAAAGCACCTTTAATTCAATGGTGGCTCTTCACTTTACCCCCCCCAAGCCTTCCCGATTTCCACCTCCCTTTACCTTTTCTCTGTTTGTTGTTTTTTCTTCTTTTTCTTTCTCCTTGATCTCTTTTTCATCACCTGCATTCTCTCGCTAGCCTTATCTTTATAACCCCTTTCGCCCGTTTGAAATTTGGGTTTTCAATTCGGTAGCCTAAATCCACAGAGCGAGAGAAAGAAAAGTTTTTTTGTTTTTTTGTTTTTTTCTAATAAAAAAAAGCTAAGCTCTGGCAATGGAAGAGCCAGGGCAATTAAAAAGGGCATTACTTGATGCCAGCGCAGGCGCCATTGCTGGTGGCATTTCCCGGACGGTTACTTCTCCTCTTGATGTTATTAAGATAAGATTCCAGGTCAAACCAATTTCTTTGTTAATATGAGGAGAATTAGAATTATTGTATCTGTTCTTATATTTATGAAATTATTTTTGGGTTTTTTATTTTCTATTAAATTAAACTGTTTTTTAGGCTTTGCTTGGTATGAATGATAGATAGAGTTCAAGGATCAAAAACCTTGTCAACCTAATTGTTAGGGTTCATATTAGTTTTTTACGTTGTAGCTTAACAAGTTTCCGAATCCTTGCTACCAAGCAAAATCTTAGAGAACAAGTTGTTAGAGACCTGGTAGAGTGTTAGGTGAATTCAAATGAGTTTAGCTTGTAATGTTGCATTTCAAAATACACGCTTCACTTAGTTGATTAAGTAACAATTCTGGTAATAAACATAGTATGTGAGGGAGAGAACTATACATATATGTATATATACAGTGAAATCAGCCTTGAAACACTGACTGCATAATGTTCATATTTAGCCTACAAATTCACTCCATTGGGTGTCACAACAGCGACAAAACTAAGCTTTTCTTGGACCTTCCCATGCTGGTTGTGTGAATCATATTGTGTAATCATGTGATACGTGAGAACATATATACATACATATATATAATATTGTCAAAATTCGCTACTCATTGGAGAATTTTGTCTCCTTTTTCCATGTTTAATTATCTTGATCATGTTCTCATCATTTTAGCCACCTTGTATGACATACAACCTCCATCTTGTTCCATATGCACTCATTTATAAGTTTTTTAATCTCAGCCTTGGCCATGTGTTTCAGTATATATTAATGCTTTGAATTTGTTTTCACCATGCTGATAGGTTCAATTGGAGCCAACAGCTTCATGGGCTTTGATTCGGAGAGGTCTTTCAGGATCATCAAAATACACTGGGATGTTTCAAGCAACAAAGGAGATATTCAGGGAAGAGGGTTTACCGGTATGAAGGCCATTTTCTTGTGAACTTGTATGTTTGTTTCCTCTTCTATTTTACTGGTTATGTTTGTGAATGGTCCATATAGAGTGCTTATTAATTTCTATATTTAGCCGCATTGTTAGGTAGCCTTTTCTTTTCTGATTGCTGAGTTGCTGCTTCTTTTTTTTCCCGTTCACTGTGCTTGTTTATTGCAGGGTTTTTGGCGTGGTAATGTCCCAGCTTTACTTATGGTTATGCCATATACTGCCATACAATTTGCAGTTCTGCACAAATTGAAAACATTTGTTTCTGGTTCTTCCAAGACAGGTAATTTACATTGCACAGTGCCTTTTCCTATGCTCTGATCAAAAGTAGAAGTTTTAGGTTATGCTATATATTGAAAATAATCTTGTATGTACAACTAGTTTATATAGAAGCATACAAATCTTTTGTCCTTGATGTCCACCATTATATATGATATATTGGAATATTTGGCTTTATTTTTTCGATGATAGCCTTATGTTGTTTCTTACATTTTGATTTGTCGTCCCCTTGTTTTGTGATGGTGCAGCTGATCACATTAATTTAAGCCCCTACCTTTCTTACATCAGCGGTGCCTTAGCAGGGTGTGCAGCTACAGTTGGATCTTATCCTTTTGATCTTCTGCGGACCATATTAGCTTCACAAGGTGAACCTAAGGTATTAAATTTGACTTATGGTGTGATGTTATTTTCTGCTTGGTTAACATTTCATTCGTGTGAAGGGAATATATTTTTCATTCCTTATAGGATTATGAGTTCATAATCTTTTTGGACAAAAAATTATAGTTGTATCACTTGTAAAGTGAGGTGCAAAAATTTCAAGCATGCAAACACCCGATGCATCCTCATATATATTATTGCAAAAGCTTTAATTTCTTCAAAGTAGCTCATTTATTTTGTATCTCTTACATGTAGATATATCCCAACATGAGATCAGCAACTTTTGATATACTTAGAACTCGTGGCTTCAGAGGATTGTATGCTGGGTTGTCACCGACACTGGTTGAGATCATTCCTTATGCTGGCTTGCAATTTGGAACATATGATACGTTCAAGCGTTGGTGCATGGTGAGGCTTTTGTTCTTTTATACTTTTAAAAGGATCTTTTCCTATAAATGATTCGTATAAACAATTATGTATTCTGTCATCTCTTTGCTGTTTAGAAACATGGGAATTGGATGTTATTTCTTGAAGTTGTTTAGTTGCCTTTTAATGTTAAATATATAAACACACAATGATGCCTACAGTAAATAACGCATTTTTGGTGATTCTTATATTATTGTTTCTCACAAGCTATGAAATTCATAAACTGTTAGTTTAGCACTTATTGTGATGCTGGTTAAGTTTTAAGAGTATATTTCATTTCTTGAATATATTGAAAATTTGATTTGCTCTTGGTGTGTTCTTATTTGTGGTTTGAATGGTTGAATAAGTATTTTCTAAAGAACTCTTTCTGATGTTGTTTTGGTTTGTATGTCTTCATCTTAGGCTTGGAACAACTTGAGATCATCCAGTATAAGCTCAACCACGGGTGATAGCCTTTCAAGTTTTCAACTTTTCATTTGTGGCCTAGCAGCTGGCACATGCGCAAAACTCGTATGTCATCCGCTTGACGTAGTCAAGAAAAGATTCCAGGTGAGATTATACTGTAGCATCAAGCAATCTGTGAATGTTAGATAACCGTCTATTTTCTGTTAGATCCCATATCCAAGGTGTTGCATATCTTTGCACATTTCTTTTAAAATAATGGTAACACCTCATGCAACTTTATTATCATTGGTTGGTTGCAGATTGAAGGACTACAGCGGCACCCAAAGTACGGTGCTCGAGTAGAACAGCGTGCTTATAGGAACTTGTTTGACGCCTTACATCGGATTTTGAAGTCAGAGGGTTGGCATGGTCTTTATAAGGGAATTGTTCCATCAACAATCAAAGCTGCACCAGCTGGTGCTGTAACATTTGTGGCTTATGAGTTTACATCAGATTGGTTAGAGTCCACTTTTACTTCAACCTAACCCGGATTTCCATTTTTATTTTCCTTCTCATCTATTACGTAATTCATTCTTTTCCCTGGATTTTTGAAAGGCCCTCTTAGAATAAGGGGAAAAAAGAGAGGGAAGGGAGGTATCCTGCTATTACATTCAATTTTGTCATCATTCATAAGCATTGAGTTCATATGATTTAGAGTATAAAATTCAGTGGTGAAATCAATATGTAGAGTTGCTTCTTATTCCTCTGTTTGAACCTCAAGGAAATGCTATTGCAAAGCCTATATTGCCATGGTGACTGATTTATCAACTTTGCATGATAATTTGAATCAAACAATAACTCTGGTTCGTAACAACACCTACTCTTGCATTATTTTTTTCCTTTCAAAAAAGACTAGACATAAAAAATTACATAATAAATTCATCATACAGTATATTTATCATAGTGAACATCAAAACCATTCTAAATTGTTCCTCTCTACATGCAGAGGAATATAAACCACTTTGTCAAATGATAAAACTTCAAAATTTTCTCCTCAAATGAACCGGCACTTTATTCAACAGAAAACCCAAATTTGTAGTTTCAAAAGAAATAGAAGTCAGTAGTGGTCTCTATTAGTGTTTTTCCGGTTTAGTGTTGTCCTCTGGGGGAATGGATATAAATTGCAGGATCGTTTGGACCTGAGCAACATCCAGTCTGAACTTCTCCGCAATCCGGTTAACATCCATAGGACCTTCATGATCATCGGCCTTGCCCTGATGTAAAAGCAGGATGTGGCGTAGCTGTTTCACATTCAAGGTTCCCGGAGGTGCAGGCCTTTCTTCATATCTTCCTGACTCAGCTGTTGTGTTCCGCAATTTTGGCAAAGGCCTGCTAGGATTTTCAGCTACAAGTGCCTGTAGTAGTCGGTATTTAATTAGTAACCAACATTAAAAGAACGCTATATAGCAAAAATATATCTCTCCATCACCATTAACAGAAAGGAACAATGTATCTAATACCAAAACTGTAAGAGAAAAAATGAACAATAAACAAACTGATAACATCCGCCAATACCAGGTGAAAGCATTCTACTAAATTCTTCACATTAGCTACTCTTCGCTCCATTTAAATGAATATCGTAAGTCTATCAGATCCAGTAAACAAGCGGCAAAACCTCTGCTCCCTTATCAGTGGAGGTCTAAAGTTCATCAAATCCCCCAAAATTTGTTCTTATAGAAATGGCACTAGAAGTTGAACAAACACAAAGGCAGGGAGTTTAAACAGTAAAAGAGGGGTAAAAGACCTAGAGGAGAAACATAAGGACTACACAATCTTAAATCGAAAAAAGAAAAAAAGAAAAAAAAAAGTCATTAGCTATCTTAGTCAAGTTCCAAGAGAGGGGATGAATACGAATGTTGCTCAAGATTGGAGCTAAACCAACCGCTCTTTTAACGTGAACTTGCATTCTGGCACTTATCACTTCAAAAGAACCTACACAGATGAGTGACCAAATTCATCCTAAAAAGTGTTACCAATTCCTCGCCATCCAGAGTAGCCATTCCGAGGGGAGAGTTCGGAATGACTGTCCCATGTTTTTGGAGATTTTAACTAAAATGGCTATTCTAAGGAACAGCCAATCAATGAATCAAATTTCTAAACTTCAAAAATGCCCTAAAAAAATTGTTCAGTGGTTCAATTCCTTGTAAAAATAGTTCCCTAGTTTACCATCTGGATGTCTTTACTTCCCATTTCCTTCAAGGAGAAACCTTGCAAAAAAAATTTCCTAAGGCTCTAAGGCATTGTTTTGATTCTATTGAACACCATTATAGCTATAAATCCCATTCATCAATTAACTGTTATTAGTTAAAATAAAATCAAACTAAAAAGAACACAACTTTAATGAACTGACCTCACCCATCTCAAGTTTGCCACCAGGCTTAGCTGAAATCCTGCCCACCATTTGACTTAGCATTGCGTCATATTTGGGATCTCTTTCTTCCAATTCATTCTCAGGATTGCTTTTTGCAACACTTGCTTTAAACCCAAAAGTTCAATTCAATCACCCGTCAAAAACAGGAAAAAAAAAAAAACTCAAAAACAAAATTCAAACTACCATTTTATTTGAATGGGGGAAACGAATTACCATGATCAAGATTTTCATGCTGTGGAACTCTGGATATCTTCTGTTCATCGATGGGACCCAAAGGTCTTCTTGGTTTTTTGGGTTGAGATTGGTCCACCGATCGAAGCCTACCAGTCGCTCGACGAAATGCCTGACCCATCACTCTCGCTTATTTCTCCGTCTTTTCGTAAAAAGCCTTCTACTTTCCGGCATAAAAGAAAAGACCCAGATTGTTTATTTGACTCTAAATCAGTTGTTCCCGAACTGTACGGTCATTAAAACCGTAATAAGGAGCTTTCTGGGTTTTATGCTTTGGGGTTTGTTGTGAGAGAAAGCGATCGGAGGAGAGAGAGAGGGGGGGCTGAATAAGTGAATCATGTTTGGAAACCACGCGCTGGTTTATTTAATACGGAAGAGTAACGGTTGATTCTGGTTTACCACGTGGTGATTTTATTGGACACCACGTTAGTTTCATTGTGGCCTTACCTTATTTACAACGACAAATTATTTTTTAGAATGATTTATGAGAAAATGTGTTTTAAGGCGTTTAAATTTACAATCCAATTTAATCGATAAATTTTTTAATTATTATAAAATTTATTTTTAAATTAATTATTATTTAATTAGTGTTATAATTATATACTAATTAAAGTATAATTCATCATTATAAATAACATTCAATATTTAAGTAATTTCATACAATAACATCAAAATAATTTCATTTTTATTTATATAACTCCACAAGTATGACGCGATGTTTAAAAAACGAAAAAGGAATATTTTAATGATAAGTTTTGTTTTCTCAACTCTATTTTTTATCAATGTATAATGTAAAATTATAATGATAATATTTCTTTACCCTTTTTATTTTATAATTTGTACCATGAAAACCTAATGTATGTTGTAATTTGGTCAAATTTAATTATTATTAAATTTTCATATCACTCGCCGAAAAAAATTTTTTTATTAGCATTCGTAAGTTAGAAATCTCTGCAAAATAATGAAGATTAAAGTAATGAAAATATAAAGATTAAAGAATAAAAAATATATGTATGCAGTATGTTCATTTTTTAAATACTATTCATGTGTCATGTTATTATTTATTGACGATGCATGAGATTTATGCACTGACGGTGCATCAAATATTATTCTTACTTTTAAAAGTAACAGTCTTGGAAGGATTAATTACAAATTTAGGAAAAAATTAATCTTCACTAATCATAAAACAAACCTAAAGAACATATTGATTACACCAAAAAAAGTAATTGATCAAATTATTAGTTGTTTTTGGTTGGATCATCCACCTTTGCAAATGGAAAAAGGTTATGCTCTCTTGTACCTACTAGAGTTTTGTTGAGAACTCTGGTAGCAGTGAGGAATTGGTGTGCGAAAGTGAAAGAAGAAGAAATTTATAGAAATCCGTTTTTGATTAATGAAAAATTGTATTATAAAATTACAACTGATATGTATTTATATATTAACTATCAGCTCCTAACTAACTATCGATTATCTCTTCAACACTCCCCCTCAAGTTGGAGGGTGGTAGAGATCCTTGACCCCTAATTTGGATATCAAATATTCATGGTACTAGACTCCAAGCTCCTTAGTTATCACATCTGCAAGTTGTTCATTAGTCCACACATGATATGTTCGTATCAGTTCATCTCATATTTTTTCCCTTACAAATTGACAATCAATTTCTTTGTGTTTGGTTCGCTCATGGAATACAAGATTTGCTGCAATCTGGAGCGCTGCTTGACTGTCAAAAAGTAACAACATGGGATCAAGTTTATTAAGACATATTTATTTTAACAAGCCATCCAACCATACTATTTCTGCAACTGTCGATGCCATGCTACTATACTTAGCTTCAACTGATGAATGTGAAACCGTATCCTGCTTCTTTGGCTTCCAAAAGATGAGAGAATCTTCGATTTTTATGCAGAACCCAGTGATGGACCTTTTAGACGTAAGGAACATGACCCAATCCAAATTGCAATAGGCAACAAGCTGTGATTTATTTGATGCAGCCAACAAATTCCCTTAGTCAGAGTCCTTCTTTATGTATCGAACAATTCGAAGTGCTGCTTCAAAATGGAACTTCTTTGGTTTTCGCATAAACTGGCTCAAATGTTGAACTGCACATGATATGTCTGGCCATGTATTTGTTAAATACAACAACCGACCCATGAGCCTTTGATATGTTGACAATCTGAAATTAGTTCATCGTTACAATCTCCTAAATGTACAAATTCGTCATACTCAGCTGTGCTGAATTCCTGATTTTGCTCAAGAGGCGTGTTGATTGTTTTTGCCTCTCCTAACCAAACTTCTGCTATTAACTCCAACAGATATTTCCTTTGGTTCAAAACAATTCCCTTGCTCGATCATGCCACCTCTATACCAATAAAGTATTTCAACTCACTCAAATACTTCATTTTAAAATACTGATAGTATTTAATGAAGAAATTATTTCAGAAAATTTCTAAAGATATTCTTGTTATTTATAACTTGACCCCAAAATTTTAAAAAAATTACAAAATTGCCCCACTAGTAATTTTGTGAAAAATTTTCTAATTCGAAACGAGCCCACACTTGGCGGACGTGAGCTTGAGGATAGCAGAGAAGACTACTCGGTCGAGCATTCATCCTAGACGAATCATAAAGGTACGATTTTGATTAAGTGTTTATTACTTTAGATAATACAACCAATTTCATGTTTTTAGAAAAAAAAAATAAAACTCTAGTTTTCCCTTAAAACTATTTTTTGTTCCGTTTTTCGAACCCGATTTTTCAACAATCATCCTTGCCTGACTTGCAGCAGCTTCAACTGAAGACTCTTTATTCAATAGATTCAGAATTTGTTGATATTGTACTTTTGTAAACAAGGGTGCTTAAGGGTTATTGGATGCACCAATGTCACCAACCGTATCAACATAATCAATCACCACAACATTATTCACCACAGATCTAGTTGAAGCCTTCCTTTTAGTGAACTTAAAATCAGGGGGTAACCAATTAACTTATAATAATTCTCCCTCCTATGTCCCTTGATTTTACAATGATCACACACGCCATTAAACCTCTTCTTCTGAGCCACATTAGCAGAATACACGAAACTTGGATCGAGAATGACAAGCCCTGAAGTATGCTACCTTTGAGACTCTTTTTGCACCAACATAGAGTATGCTTGATTTATACAACGCAATGGATTCATTAGTAAAATTTGATTATGAACTGCATTATAGGTTTCATTTATGCCCGTCAAGAACTGAAATAGACGCTGCTAAGTAACATGTTCAGTATCTTGTTTTTGATTATTCACAGCCATAAGAAGAGAAAGGCACAAGAGCATAATACTCATCTCAAAGCAAGAATAATTTAGTGAAATACACACACTGAAGGGGTTCCTTGAAGGTAAGAAGTGATCTTCCGATGCAGAAAATAGACTTGAGTTCCATCAACTTTATTAAAACAGTCATCAAGATCTTTCCAAATAACTGCTGCACTGAAAGCAAAAGCTATCCCTGCTGAAAGTTCTCTGCTAACTGTGTTCAAGATCCACGACAAAACTATGACATTACAACGTTCCTATTGGGAGTACAAATCCTCTATTATTGATTCTTTAGAACAGGTCCCATCCACAAATCCTAACTTGCTTTTTGCCAATAACGCAATTTGCATAGATCGGGTCCAAATATTATAGTTTTCAATCTCAAGAAGTTTATAAGAGACGAGTAATGCACCTGGAGTATCAGATGGATGCAAGTATAGAGGGTGATCGAAATCAACTGAAAGATCAGAAGAATTAACCATTGCATCGAATCACGAACAGAAAACAAAGCATGAGCAGAAAAACAGAACAGTGTTAGGCAAACCACAATCAACTATCCACAAGTGAGAAGCGAGTGATAAAGAAACACATGGACTCCGACGACCGGAATGAGTCGATCGAGGGTTGCTCTCAGGGGCGAACGCAGAAATGTTTTTTAGGGGGATCGAAATTAAATTTTAATTTTTACGATAGTAAAAATGCAATTTCACTATTTGAGTAGCCTGTATTTTTATAATTTTTAAAGGATTAAATTAAATTTTTATTAGTTTTAAGAGGTAAAGTATAATTTTACCTTTACTAATTTAAAATTTTAAAAAAATCAAAGGGCCTAAATGAAAAAAAATTTATTTTAGGGGGGTCGGGCCCATTGCCAGCCCCTGGTTGCTTTGATACCATGTTGAGAACTCCGGCAACAGTGAAGAATTGGTGTGCGAAGGTGAAAAAAGATGAAATTTGTAGAAATCAATTTCTGATTAATGGAAAAATGTATTATAAAATCACAACTTATATGTATTTATATATTAACTATCAACTCCTAACTAACTAATTGTTTCTGTTACTTTACTAACTAACTATCGATTATCTCTTCAACAAGTTTCAGGCAGGGGCGTAACCAAAAGGACAGAGAGGAATTTTAAGTCATTAATTAAACGAGATATTAGCTGTTCTAATCCCTTTTATTTGTCAAGTATTCAATTTAAGTTATTTTTAACCTAATTTTTACACCTAAAATTTATAATTTTATTTTAAATCAAATTACTAATTTCACTCTAAATTAGGACATTACACATATGGATTTATTCAATACCGCTTTACTTCTGGTGCAAGTATTAAAGGTAAAGTAATAAAAAAGAAAAATACACTACTAACATATATATATATATATTACAAGGTGTTAAGTCCCATTAACATGGATGCTTAATTCATTGACACGTGGCATATTTATTATAATGACACGTGACAACTATATTATTTATCTCCATTTTTTGTTATTTTAAAAATAGATTATACTTTTAAAATTATAATACATTATTTGAATAATATTAATAATTTACAATTTAAAATATTTAAAATTTCACACTCTGCCATGGCTCTTAGAAATAGGATAACCGGTTGCCCTAAAAAAAGCCGCCTTCTGTATTGATGATAAAGAAAACTCTTATGTGTTAGGATATTTATAGATTTATTTGTTTATTTGTTTTCTTTTCCAATTTAGTCCTATCTTATATCTAAAGGTACTCAACATTCCTAAATCACAATTTAAACCCTCATAGTTTTCAACCTTTTAAAAATTAAGAATTTCCTTTATTAAAAATTACAAAATTAGACCCTATCATTTTTAATTTTTTTTCTAAAAAATCACCTTTCAGTCAAAAATCAAATAAATTATTTAAGTAACTTTAAATTTTATTTTGTTGAAATAATTATCAAAGAAGAATAAATTTATTATTCTTATGTGATGAAGTCTGATTTTATAAATAAATGCAATCACATAAAATGTATTTTTAATTTTTTATTACAAAATTAACAAAAAATTATATATGTTACAATTTTTAAAAAAAAAAATAATATACACGATAAACCAATATTACATTATTTAAATTATTATTTAATTATAATGAGCCTGACTAGCATGAGTCAAGTTTCAAATAAAGATTTTGTAAATCCAAACCAATATGACATGATTTAAATTATTATTTAATAATTTTATAAATTTAATTTTAATTATAAAAAACATAATAAATATTTATAATATTTTATTTTCAACATTAATGTAAAATTGCAAATATTACTTAGAAATTTTGTGCAACTCAAACAAGGGGTGAGAATGAGGCCTAAAGCTAGGCCTTTTATTAACAATTATTGGCTTTGTAAATGTATCTTAAAATCCAAAGAAATTTCCCTTAGTTGACCAATTCTTCAAAGACCTTGAAATTTTCCAATATTTAATTTTATTTTTGTAAGTTAAATGGTGATGGTCAATTTCTTCAAATCTCTCCCATTACTTTCTTTGTTTATTTGATAAATATCTTTTTTTGGGTGATTATATGATGTTATTTGTGAATTATAGACTCTAATCATTTATATTCATATTTTTATGTTTAATAGAGTATTTAGGAGCAATAGGAGTGAAAAACAGGTGGAAATTAAAACATTGGAGCAATTCGAAAGCTAAACACATACATCAGAGTTTCACACGGGCAGACCACACAACCATGTGTTCAGGGCATGTCGTTTTCGCGAACCATGTGAATTGACAATTTGAAGTTACGATTTTTAGGTTTTTTAGCACTTTGAGAAGATATAATTAATAAAATAAAAGAGTAGGATATCGACCGTCATAGGATAGCACGGATATTATTCAAAGAACACCATTAAAGTCGATTTCCAAACAATTCTCCATCAAAATTCAAGAATCCAATTTTTTTTTATGTTTATTATTGCAAGTATGAACTAATTCTCTTAATATTAAAATTTTATAAAAATCAAAACCATTGAAATTTAATATTATTTCCCATTTAATTAATTAAACCACCAAAGCCCCTAGGTTTTAGGGAAAACCTCCCATTTCATAAACAATTAAATTATAATGCATTTTAACCTCTCTCTTTTTTCTTCCTCTTTTAATTGTAAAGTCGCTGCGTGTTTTTTTCTTTAATCTTGGCTGCCGGATTTTGTTTTAATAAAAAATATTACCGTAGGGGAAGTTAGAAATTATTTTAAAGGGTAGGCATAGACTTATAAAAGTTTCGAGGGTTAAAATATAATTTTATTATGTATCAATTTATAATTTCATTATTTTTATGGGATTAAACATCAAATTATTCATATTTTATAAAACTAAAGTATAATTTTACTATAGATTAATTTGTAATTTTATTATATTTAAAGGGATTGAATTGAAATTTTTTATTTGGGGCCCGGTAAGGCCCCTTCTAACCACCGCGTTACCTCTGACTAAAATTTATATAATACAAATTATTAATTTACCAAAAGTTAATAAATAATAAGGGTCAAATTCTATTCTTAGTCTTTAATACTATAAGCAAGTTATAAATTTAATCACTATACTTTAAATTGTTCATTTTTAATCATTTTTTTGAATTTTGAAATTTCAATCTTGACTCAAAGATATTCATATGTAATTTTTTTGCGGCAAACATATTATCACATATGTAAAGCCATGTCAGCTTATTATTTTCATAAAATACTCTCAAAAAAAAAAATCATGCCATTTTAATTAATAGATTTAATGACTAAGTTTGAGTTAGGACTGAAACTTCAAATTTGAAGAGGCTAGTAATGGTAAAATTGAAGAACAAGGACTAAATACACAAAACACGGATAGTATGATCAGGCAAATAGCAGAATTTGACCTAACAAATTTATTTGCTACTATTTTGGTTGTGATAGGAATTTCAAAATTTGAAAAAATATGACAAAAGTAGACCAATTTGGAGTAAAAGGACTACACCCACAACTTATATATAATACGAGATTAATAGCAAAATTTGACCTAACAAATTTAGTTGCTATTGCTTTTGCCAAGATAAAAAGTTCAAAGTTAAGAAAATTCAAGAACTAAAATTAACTAAAAGACTGCACCCACAACTTAAGTCACGTTCTGAATTCTTATTAATAAATTGTAAGTTTTAATAAGAATGAGTTTATTGGTTCAGTGGTAAAGCCTTAACTTACCCTTAGATCTTGAGTTCAATTCACTTTGTTCACAATTTTTTTTGTTTTAAGCCTGTGCCGCCTAGCCCTGTCAGTTGTAAGATTATTAATAGGGTAGTGGCCGATTACTAAAGGTCTTTAATCGAGATTAAATGATTGTGTGCATGCCAATTGTAATTACTGTTAATATGTTCATTGAATTGTATAATATGATATTGCTAATTAAATGCATGATTAAACATGCTACTAAAATTGTTAAACTGAAAGCATGTTAAAGCATGTCATGGATATTGTTACCGTTACCGATTAGCATGATGTGCTTCACTGATTGTATGCTATATTTGCATTTGCATGGGGTGGGTATTTGTGGTTGACGGAGGAGTTCTAGGGAGAACAATGCAGCATTTAAAGTCCGCAATACTGTAGTTAGTGCATTGCATTGGAAATTTGAGGTGATTGGGCGATTTATCGCATTTTTACTAACAGCTTGACTGCATTTTTACCGGTAGAATTTTCTGCATATTGTTATTGGTGGTTTTAACCACAACGATACTGTTTTGGAGTTTGAATGACGAGTTCTGGGGAACTCGTGGTATGTAGTGGATGAATGGGTAGGATTATTGTATTGAAACATTGGTCATGCCATGTTTGTATGTTGTATTGACTTGTCAAATTGGTTGAATTTTATAAATTGATGAATGACTGTTTGATAGATTAGATGCTTATTTTGTATGGACTCACATTGGGTTTTTTAATTCACCCCCAGTTTACTCTTTACAGACAATCCTCAGGACTAGGCTTGGATTCAGCATTCGAAGGTCTCTTTACGAAATTTTTGGCACATAAAGTGTTATTGAAATTTATTTTTTTATTATTTCAGTATTGTTCTTATTTTTATTTGGGATTGTAAAGTTTATTTAAATTTGGACTATGGTATGAGACATTTTTGAACTGGTATTTTTGCATGCATGACTTTTGATGGAAACTAAACAAGTTTGGAAATTGTTTTAAATATGACGGAAATTTTTTGCTGCACAAACGGTAAATCTAAGTTTTTAACAAGGGATTTTTCAATGCAACCATCTAAGTTTTTTTTTAAATGGCACGATCAATAAATAAATTGAACTTAACAACTAATGACCTAATTAACTGGAGTTTCAACGATGTTTTTTTTTTCAACCATGCTAAGTTTTGAAAATTTAACGAAAAAGCGATTTTAGAATCGGACGTTTTTACTTAGCCATTTCGATGGCTAATGTAACCTTCGGAATTCAGTCATAACGGCTAGGCCGAATTCGAAAGGTTACATTTGGTGGTATTAAAGCCCAGTTCAATAACTCGCCCTAAAAAAATTATTATTTTCATTATTAGTTAAATTTCTACATGCATGTTTTCAAAAAGGGGTATTTTGGAAAAGAGAAAAAAAATTTGTCACTGTGTTTTATTTGGAAGTATTTTAAAAAAAAAGCTTCGAGACCCCGATGCTGACTTCATTAAGTATTGTTAATATTAGATTCTAGACAAACACTGGGACTAAATTGCATAAAATTCTAAGACTCTAGAAACTGAGAATAACTCTAGAAAATTGAAAATAACTAGTGTTTGTGGCTTTGTGAAATTGTATATAACATCTAAAACCAAGATAGTATAATGAGTGTCCATGGAACGTGAGGACGTGGTATGCGAGGGCGTGGGGGTCATCGTCGAGTGGCTCTAGCTGAGTCCTCCTTTCTGAGAGACATGCCCAACTTAGAGACTAGTGAAACTGTTGAAACGCCTGTTACTAAAAGTGATAATCAGGGTTGTAATAACTAAATTTTCCCGGCCCATTAAAGCCCAATAAACAAAATAATAAAGTCCAAACAATAAAATACAAATAAAACAGTCCATGAAATGTCCGATTACAAAACCCAATATACCCCTAAACCCAAATAACAAAGGCCCAATGGCCCAAGATCCTAAAATTTTTTGGAAGCCTAGGGTTTCTGCCTGTTCTCGCGCTGCCGACCCTTCATCTGTCCCCCACGCGCCCTTGTTTCGTTTCGGTTCCACACGCACGCCTGCTCAGATCCTCGTGCATGCCCACGCACGCGTCTCTCCACCAGCGCCATTCCCCATACCTCGGTCTCGCACGCCTCTACCTCTTCAGCGCCCCTGACGCCTGCAGCTTCCCTAGGCGCCTCGGCCTCCCCCGTTACCACCATCGCCCATACCCTGCAAGGAAAACAGGGAGCAACAGAAACAGAGAAGCAAGGAAATATGGAGCAAAATAGTTGAATAATAAAAATAGGCATTGTGTATTTGGCTATAAAGCGATTCGAAATCGATGTAAAAGGGGTTCTTTTTTTTCGTTTTTACGAACACTTCAAGAGCTATCAGCAAAAAAGAAAACAAAAACATTCAAAGCAGATCCCTCCTTTTTTACGCATTGAGAAATCGAAAATAGGAATACCCATTTCAAAAGGTCATTGTATTTCCGTTTTTGATGTTATTTATGGTCATCTTATTCTCGTTCTTATTTTTACTGTTTAAAACCATTTCAAACCTAACAAACAAGAAAAAACATGAAAAGAAAGAGAGGGAACCTACCCGAACCTCAGGGCCAGATCTTGGCCATCACCGGCCATCGATTCGTTGGTGGTGCGGTGGTGGCGCGATAGTGCGTCGGAGGGGGGAGTAGCCCGATTGTAGGGTATAAGAGAGAGAGGGAGAGAGAACGTTCTTTGCATTTTTGTTTTTTGAAGAACGAAAAATCGGCAAATGAAATAAAAAAGGGAAATTTTGGGTTTTAAAACTGGAGGCCAAACGGCATCGTTTAGTCCCCCCTTAGATCCGCGCGTCGACCCGACCCATTCAAGGGATCCGCGCGTTTTCATCAAACGGTCTAATTACCATTCCGGTCCCTCCGTGTTTTTCATTATTCTAAATCCCGTTCGATTTAAATTCTTTATTTTTAAGTTGGCCCCCAAAACTCGTATTTCGTTCCAATCCAATCCTATGGGTCTTCAACGGTTTAAGTCAAAACGATTCCATTTTAAAATTTAGTATAATTGCAACTTTAACCCCTGTCATTTAACGCGTGTTTTATTTTAATCCTTTCAGTTTTTTATTACCATTTGACCCCCTGTTTTCTTTGTTTATTTTATTTTTATCCTGTTATTTTATTTTATTATTCCATAGTATGTTAAAATTGGCCATATTATTATTTATATACCAGTATATTAATAGTATAAATATATATGTATTGTTATAATTATTATTTATTACTTTTATTTAGCTAAAAATTATTTTTATTAGATATCTTTTTATATGTTATATGTTTTAAAATTATATATTATATAATATTATATCGTATATTATTTTTAGTTAAAATTTATTTATGTTATATAATATATTCTATTTATATTTTTATATATTTATTTAAACTCACTATATATTATGTTTATATTGGCTCTATCGTCTATATATGTCTTTTTATCTATTATTTAAGCATGCGTTAAATAGGTTTATATTTGTTTGTTGTCTATTATATTGGTTTATGCTTCATCATGTATTTACAATTACTTTAGCGTAGGAATTATCATTTACCACATTTCGTTTTATTATTGTTTTATTGCCTATTTTAAATGTTAATATATCATGATTGCTTTTAATAATTTTGTTCAATAGTTTATAAAATACAAATATTAACATATAATTGCTGTTTAAAATAAAAATACATTTTTGCAAAATCGATATCTTTTAAACATTCTTTAAAAAAAAATAATAAGGCAATATTTGTGTGTTTAGAAGTTCGAAAGATCACATCCTAACGTGCTGGGTGTCGATTTTTTTGTTCAACTAAATAACCAAATATCCTTTTTATACGCTTTGAAGACCAAAGATGATCTCGGTGTCAGAGTATGAATGTGTTATACCCTAACGTGTTGGGTATGGTACTTTTATTCCTTTGAAACGAGTTAATCTTGAGATTTAATCCCAATTTAGGTAACCCATTCTTAATATTCTTTTTACCCTAAATATTTTCAAATTTTCAACATTGGGACAACATCAATCAATTTGGTACCAAGTTTGGGCATTGCAAGGGTGCTAACCCTTCCTTGCACGTAACCGACTCCCGAACCCCTTTTTTTTTTAGATTTCGTAGACCAAAATTATTATTTTAGTAAATCAAAATGTTTTATTAAAACAAAGGTGACCCGATCACACCTAAATAAAGATCGGTGGCGACTCCCTATTTTTAAAGTCGATTCCCGTTTTGACAAAAAATGGTTACGACAGCTTGGCGACTTCGCTGGGGACTTCGAGAGTCAGGCCATAAATTGATTGATTTTTGTCCTTTTGATTGAAAATTTGGAAAATTGTTTTGAAAAATCGTGTGTCTTTTAGATGCATTTGCTTGTGCTATAGTGTCGAGTCTTGTGAAATACTTTGGCATTGCATTGCATGACCGCTGTGGTCACACCTTTAAGTGGGAGTGAGAAATTAAGCTTTCGTGAGGTTTTCACCTCCACATGGGCTAGTGGATTGCTTCCGGGATACATCCGTACCTATGTGCTTCGTGAGGTTTTCACCTCCGCATGGCCATAGGGAAATGTATCCCCTTGAACCGAACTCGGTCCGTATGAGCCTATAATGGGTGAAGATTGAAGAATCTGCTGGTTCAGGTATCTTTCTTTAGGACCAAACCCCATATAGAAGCCCTAGAGCCTACCCTAGGCAGAACGTCGAAATAGTTACCCAGATAAGTGTTTAATGATATTTTACTTGCTTTGATTATGCAATACTAACTTGTGTTGAATTGTTTGATTTGCATGACATTCCATGTAGTAGAGGTGTCAATTACTGTTCGGTTGCTGAAATAGAAAGTTTGCTATGGAAAATGACTTTCTTGATAAAGTAGAGGACAATGCGGTGCGGTGTCTTGCGCATGGTCGAAAAAGTTGCATGTTGGAAAAAGGAGATAGCTTAGCTGAAGGTCATACATCAGAGCTGAAGGACTTCACCCGTGTTAGCGTGACACAAAATGAGCTTCAAGAGTTGCGAGATATCTGGACCCATTGGGAAGATAAAGCTACATAGATGTTCTACCACCGTTATGGTGATATCTCTCACTTATTGGATGTTAAGATAGATAAACACCTATTTCGGGCTATAGTCCAATTTTGGAATTCCGCATACAGTTGCTTCACTTTTGGGAAAGTGGACTTGGTGCCAACAATAGAAGAATATACCACCTTACTTCGCATTCCCGGGATACAAGCTGTCAAGGTTTATATTAGGCCTGCCTATGTCCCTCCTCTTACGAAGAAATTGGTGAAAATTACCGGAATGAGAAAACAGTGGATCTCGACCAAGATTCAACAGAAAGGTGAAGGGAGATGTATTCTTGGGTAAATTTAAGAGATCTGATCTTGACGCATCCTGATGTGAGGAGGAAAGTTGATATCTTCGCCTTAAGCCTCTATGGATTAGTCATCTTCCCAAAAGCCCTAAGATACATAGACGAAGCAGTGGTGGATCTATTCGACCAATTGGATAAACAAGTCACACCTGTCCCAGCAATTCTTGCAGAGACTTTCAGATCATTAAATGCATGTAGAAGAGCGGGAGAAGGAAGGTTTATCGGATGCGCACAGCTATTGATGGTATGGTTTTATGGGCATCTTTAGAAGATGGATAAAGTCTCTTATAGACCCTTTTATAAGGATTATTCACCGATAAAGGAGAAAGTGGCCGTGTCAAGACGAGAAGATATAACGGAAGAAGGATGGAGGATAATCCTTCAGAATCTTCAGGAGGAAGACATTGAGTGGAGAGCTCCATGGATGGTGCCTGGAGAGATCCTTTACAGGTGCGGAGACTTTAATTGGGTTCCTCTACCTGGAATTTGAGGAGTCATCGGATACGCCCCTCTGCTAGCAGCAAGCCAATACCAGTCTAGACTGTTCGTGCCAGCAACATATGGGTTGGATCGGAGCGAATTCTTTTATACAGGAGAAAGTTATAAAAAGAAGATTAAGGAAGTTGCAAATGCTTAGAAGCAAACCCATCGGATGAAGAGGTTGACTGCGGGTGAAGCGACGACTTCTAAGTATAAAGCGTGCCTAAACAAAAGAATTAACAATAATATCCCAGGGCCAAGTTCAGATAATGCTCAATCTATGGAGGAACGTTTGCAAGTGATACCAACAGAATTAGAAATTATAAAGCAAGATTTTGTACAGCGGAGTTCAGAGCTTGAGAAGAGAATTGAGTAGTTGGAGGAGAAGATGTTTTTGAAATTGGATGTAGAGATATAGAAATCAGAAGCAGAAAAGATAAGAAAAGAAAAAAGCAAAGCTGAAGAAGAGTTGGATAGCCTAAAGGGGGACTACGAAAAGATGCGTCTCTCAATGAGAACTGCGGGGCTAGGAAAGACTTCAGGTCAATGGCGGCAAGAGTTACAAGAAGAAAGAGCTAAAGCCGAGCAATGGGAAAAGAAATTTCAAGAAATAAAGGCTCAGAAGGAGATCCTAGAAAAGCAAGTGTTAAAAGGCCAAAATGGAAGAAATGAATTAAAGACTAAAGTGGCGGAGTTGGAAAGGTCCTTAAATCATTATCAAAATCACAATTCGGTGATAGAATTAAAGGCATGCTTGAGTAGAATCAAAGAAATGGAAAAGAAGACCGAAGAGTTAGAAGCGGCACTGCAGGATTGTCAAAATTATATTGGGTACTTGAAAGAGAGTAAGGAGCAACAGGAAGAAGAGTTATATAAGGCTCAGAAGCAAATTGAAAATAGAGACTATCTCATGAGAGAGGCCATAAATCAGATTCGAGAGGTGGCTGAGCACTTGCAAATTTTGGCAGCAGAGTCGAAAGTATTAAGTGTGCGGCATGACTCACGGACAAGCCGATGACAGGAGTTGGTTTCGTTACTTCAAAAGATTAGGGATCTAGGCGCTAAGGCCAAACCATATTTGTAATCTGTTTTATGTAAAGGGCTTTGTTTTTTAAGAAAGTTTCTTATGGGGAATTGAATCAGAGTTGACACCTTTTTGCATTCATACCATGCATTTGCATTGCATTGCACGCAATAGTATCACATCACCTTAATCATTTACTAAAGCTAAAATCATATAATCCACAGTTGCAACACTATGAATCTGGAATCACGTCATCCTTATAAGACACGTCTAAGAGCTAGAGCTATGGATACTGAACTCAATGAAAGAATTGAAAGAATGGAAAGAATTCAGAGAGAGTTACAAGAGCAGTTGGCCAAGTCACAACAGAAAGCAAGGGATCTGATGGTGAGATCCCGAGAGGAATCGCTCGAGCAAAAAGATCAAATGGCCAAGATGATGGAGATGATGGCCGCTCTGGTTAAAGGAAAAGGACTCACGCAGGGCCCTGATATTACAGAGCCCCATTCAAGAGTCAATCAGAGTCCGCTCCATCCCCCAGGATACACTCCACCTCACGCCCATGCAATGCATGGAGGTTGGCCTCAAGGGGAATCAACAGGCTTAGAACAACCACCGGCAGCACCTGCTCATCTAGGGCAAGGTATATTCGTATCGAACCCCGGAGCTAATCCCACTGATCCAATCGTTCCAGATTTGGATGATCCGGCAGAAATAGCCAAATTGAAAATGAAGGATCATGATGCTCAGGACAAGTATAAGAGCCTGGAAGAAAGACTCAAGGCAATAGAAGGTACTGGAGTCTTCTCTGCACTGAGCGTCAAAGAGCTCAGTTTGGTTCCCGATCTGGTTCTGCCTCCAAAATTTAAAGTACCAAATTTTGAAAAATATGATGGAACGAGATGTCCAAAGGCGCATCTTATCATGTTTTGTCGGAAGATGGCTGGCTATGTGAATGAAGACAAATTGTTAATACATTATTTTCAAGATAGCTTGATCGGATCTGCCCTCCGATGGTATAATCAACTCAGCACAGAGAAGATCCAATCATGGAAGGACCTAGCAACGGCATTTTGTGAACAGTACAAGCATGTCTCCGATATGGCGCCTGATCGACTAACGTTGCAGATGATGGAAAAGAAGCCAATAGAGACTTTTAGACAATACGATCAAAGATGGAGGGACATCTCAGCCCAAGTAGAACCCCCTCTGATTAAAACGGAGGTAACGGTCCTCTTTATCAACACTTTGAAAGCGCCATTTTATGACAAGCTGGTGGAAAATGCCACAAAAGACTTTGTCGATATCGTAATGTCTGGGGAAATCATTGAAAATTACATCAAGAGTGGAAGGATAGAAGGCCCCGAGAGCTCGAAAAGAGCAGTACCTATAAAGAAGAAGGAGGCTGAAACATATATGGTGGGGACTGAGAGCCACTACGCTTCTAATTCATACCCGACCCAATCACGTCCCCGATATCGCTCACCTCCAAATTTCTATTTTCCTCCCCAAAACCCCTATTATCAAGCACCTCCTTCTTACCCTGTCTACAACACGAATAACCAATGGCCATTCACCATGTTCCCACCTAATAACACGCCTGCTCCAAGCCAGCCCAAACACGAACAAAGACCGGTGATACCCAATCTTGAAAAACCTCGACTCACCCCTATCCCCGTGTCGTACGGAGAACTATGCCCAAAATTGTTGAAAAAATAATTAATATCCCCACATTATATGGCACCATTGAAACCGCCATACCCGAAATGGTACGATCCCAATACTAGTTGCATATATCATGGGGGAAACCAAGGACACTCCACAGAAAATTGTATAGCCTTCAAAAGGAGGGCTCAGGATCTCATTGACGCAGGGATTTTACGATTTGACTGTACTGGTAATATGGCTTGAAACCCGCTCCCAAACCATACCGAGGGGAACATAAGCGTAGTGACAAGGGAAGATATGCGGCGAGCTAAAAGCTGCGTTTCTGAAATAAAAACACCTTTGCGAAAGGTCTGGGAGGTGATGATGGAAAATGGGTCGTTTTGTTATTCCAACAGAAGTTTCGAAGAAGGAAGTACAGAGGGTCAAAGTTTTTGCATCTTTCATAGTATCGAAGGGTATGACATCCAGTCTTGCGGAGAATTTAGGAAACTACTCCAAGATATGATGAACAATAAAGAAGTCGAGATCTTTGGTAAAATGGATGAGGCCGAGGAAAGGGAAATATGTGCCTCTGATAACCAACCATCAGTCGCCCATTATAGTGCCGATCGACCTCTGGTGATTTATTATGAGGCCAAGAAGAAGAAAGTCGAATTGACGGTGGTGATTAAAGTGCCTTCTCCTTTCATATAATGCCATGGTGCTATGTTTATGTGTCCCAACACCTTGATAGTCCTCTATAGTTTTCTTTTCCATTTACCTTTCAAGTGCTCAGATATCAACAACGTGAACAATCCCGTTATAAGTCCTAAAATCAATTTCGAGAAAGCTATTTGTGTAGGAGAATTCGAAGCTGAGGAAAATGCTGAAGATTATGTCTCGTTCCCTGACTTACTAAAGATGATAGAACAAGAAGATAACGGGGTTGGAGATATCAGCAGAGTAGGACACTTCACTCGCAGCGGGAGGTGCTATTCTCCGAAAATGGTCGAACCAAAGAAAAAAGTCGTTGACTCGAATCAGAAAGGAAAGGCACCGATACATGAGGCTGAGGTGGATGTTGAAGTACAGCTAGAACCAGAAATTAAAAGACCTGTGAATGAGGATAAAGCTCATGAATTCTTGAAGTTCATCAAGCACAGCGAATATAACATCGTGGAGTAGTTAAACAAGTAACCGGTAAAAATCTCAGTGTTTTCCCTACTGTTGAACTCAGAGTTACATCGGAACGCCTTGCTAAAAGTACTCAATCAAGCTTACGTAGAAAGTAATGTATCTGTAGAAAAGCTTTATAGATGGGTGAACAATCTAAATGCAGATAATTTCATCATATTCAGTGATGATGAAATACCATCAAACGGTAGGGGCTTCGTGAAGGCATTATATATTACGACCAGTTGCAAGGGTTATATAGTACCGAACGTGCTCATCGACAATGGATCCGCACTCAATGTCATGCCTTTGGCCACACTTTCCAGGATGCCAATTAATATGTCCTATCTAAGGCCTTGTCATTCTACAGTAAGGGCATTTGATGGGACACGATGAGAGGTTATGGGAAGGATTGAAGTCCCCCTAAAAGTGGGCCCATGCACGAATAACGTAGAGTTCCAGGTCATAGACATTATTCCGTCGTATAATTGCCTTTTAGGGAGGCCTTGGATCCACTCTGCTGGGGCAGTCCCTTCATCTCTCCATCAAAAAGTGAAGTTTATCATGGATAACCGCTTGATCACGGTTGCTGGTGAAGAAGACATTGTTGCATCTATTTCTGCTGTCACACCTTACGTCGAAGGGAACAAAGATGCAGTAGAATGTTCCTTCCTTTTCCTCGAATTTAATAATGCTACATTTGTTACTGAAGGAAACAAGATGCCACACCCAAACTATCAAGGAATGCTAAGATGAGAATTAAACTGACGGTTGGAAAAGGAGCCCGAGCGAGGAAAGGCTTAGGAAGATACCAGCAAGGGATAGCTAGAGCACTAAAACCGGTACACCACAAGGCTCGATACGGGATAGGATTCAAGCTGGATGTGAGACAAAGAAGGAAATAGCTGCAGAAAGATCAGGAAAAGAGGATCGCAAGAGCTTCAGGTCGGGAAGTGGAATGGGAACCCATAATGTATCCGCCCTTGTCGAAAACGTTTACATCTGCAGGAATGATGTACCTAGGAAGTGATAATTCACGAAACACGCTGTTATTAGTTGAAAGGGATTTTCAGAACTTCAGTATATATGTTATTGACAAAGTGGATGATACGATGGAAGACATTTTAATGATACGCCCTGGTCCTTCTAGATTTGTTTTGAGCAATTGAACTGCTGAGGATCTTCTTGTAGTTTCTAGGGCCCCTCCAAAGTAATCCTCAATGTCAACTCCTTTTATACCCCAAGTTATTGGGGAAACTGTTACAAGAGTTTATGTCTACTATTTATCTTTTAAATGAACATTAATGGAGATGCATTCTTGTCATGGTCTCTTCATTCTCATTGCTTCATATTTATTTCCTCTTCTCATACTCTGTCCCTGCATATATTTTATATCATGCCATGGTGCTATGTTTATGTGTCCCAACACCTTGATAGTCCTCTATAGTTTTCTTTTCCATTTACCTTTCAAGTGCTCAGATATCAACAACATGAACAATCCCGTTATAAGTCCTAAAATCAATTTCGAGAAAGCTATTTGTGTAGGAGAATTCGAAGCTGAGGAAAATGCTGAAGATTATGTCTCGTCCCCTGACTTACTAAAGATGATAGAACAAGAAGATAAACAGATTCTACCCCATCAAGAGACTGTCGAGACAGTGAACTTGGGAAATGAAGAAAAGAGGCAAGAAGTGAAGATCGGGACCACCATTTCAGAGAACACAAAACATGATTTGATCACCTTGCTTTATGAGTACAAAGATGTATTTGTATGGTCATATTAAGACATGCCAGGTTTGAATGAGAATGTAGTGGTCCATAGACTCCCACTGAAACCAGAATGCAAGCCTATTCAGCAGAAGTTAAGATGAATGAGAGCCGAAATACTTTTAAAGATAAAAGAAGAAGTCAAGAAACAATTCGATGCTGGCTTCTTACAAGTCTCTAAATATCCAGAATGGGTAGCTAATATAGTCCCAGTGCCAAAGAAAGACGACAAGGTGTGAAATGTGTGTGGATTATCGCGATCTGAATCGAGCAAGCCCTAAGGATAATTTTCCCTTGCCGCACATTGATACATTGGTGGATAACAGGGCAAAACATTCATTATTTTCTTTCATGGATGGATTTTCGGGTTATAACCAGATAAAGATGGCTCCTGAGGATATGGAGAAAACTACATTCGTGACGATGTGGGGAACATTCTGCTACAAGGTGATGCCATTCGGATTAAAGAATGCAGGGGCAACATATCAAAGGGCAATGGTGACGTTGTTCCACGACATGATGTATAAAGAAATAGAAGTCTACGTTGATGATATGATTGCCAAATCTCGGGGGGAAAGAGAGCATGTTGAGAACCTCAGGAAATTGTTCGAAAGATTAAGAAAGTTTTGGCTGAAACTTAATCCAGCCAAGTGTACATTTGGGGCAACTTCGGGAAAATTACTGGGTTTCATTGCCAGTGAGAGAGGTATAGAGGTTGATCCGGATAAGATAAAAGCCATACAAGAATTGTCACCTCCACGGGCACAAAAGGAAGTCAGAGGATTTCTAGGGAGGTTGAACTACATCGCTCGATTTATTGCTCAGCTCACCAACCAATGCGACCCAATTTTTCGACTCCTTCGAAAACACAATCATAGAGAATGGAATGAGGAGTGGCAAATGGCTTTCGATAAGATAAAACAGTATTTGTCTAACCCCCCGGTGCTAGTACTGCCAACTCCCAGGAGACCCTTAATATTGTATCTGACTGTGTTCGATAACTCGTTGGGTTGTATACTGGGACGGCATGATGAGTCAGGGAAAAAGGAAAGGGCAATTTACTACCTCAGCAAGAAATTCACCGAGTATGAAGCGAAGTACCCGTCAATTGAAAAATTATGTTGTGCTTTGGTTTGGGTAGTTCGAAGGCTTAGGCAATATATGTTGTATCATACGACATGGTTAATTTCGAAGCTGGACCCAATAAAGTACATGATGGAATCACCTGCACTCTCAGGAAGAATGGCACGATGGCAGATTCTACTATCAGGGTACGACATCATCTATGTGAGTCAAAAGTCGATAAAAGGAAGCGCGATAGCTGACTTCTTGGCAACTCGAACGACAGAAGAATATGAGCCACTGAGATTTGATTTCCCAGACGAAGACTTGATGTGCATTACAGAAAAAGAATGTGAGTCGTCAAAGGAGAAATCATGGAAGATGAGCTTTGATGGTGCCTCAAATGCATTGGGGCATGGGATTGGAGCAGTCTTAGTGTCACCAAAAGGGAATCATCATCCATTCAGTGCCAGATTAAATTTCTTCTGTACCAATAACGTAGCGGAATATGAGGTGTGCATCATGGGACTTCGTGCAGCTATTGAACGAGACATTGAAATCTTAGAAGTTTACGGAGACTCGGCGCTAGTGATTTACCAAATCCGTGGAGATTGGGAAGTGAGAGATTCGAAATTGGTCAAATATCGTGATCTCGTGGTAGAGCTGATCAAAGAATTTGAAGAAATAACTTTTAATTACTTCCTACGAGAAGAAAACCAATTGGCTGATGCTCTAGCCACTTTGGCTTCAATGTTCAAAGCAAACCGAGAAACGGAAATAATGCCTCTCCAGATGAGCATATATGAGGCTCTTGCGCATTGTTTTAGCATTGAAAAAGAGGCAGATGGACAGCCATGGTTCCACGATATCTTAAAATATGTCAAAAATCAAAGGTATCCCGAACAAGTAAATGAGAACGACAAAAGAACAATCAGAAGAATGGCTGTGGGATTTGTTCTTGATGGGGACATCCTGTACAAAAGAGGAAAAGATCAAGTGCTCCTGAGATACGTGGATGATATTGAAGCCAGAAAGATACTTGAAGAGGTCTATGAAGGAATTTGTGGAACGCATGCCAATGGATTCACTATGGCTAGGAAGATTATAAGACTCGGTTATTACTGGTTGACGATGGAAAGCGACTGTATTAGTTATGCACGAAAGTGTCGCAAATGTCAAGTTTACGGCGATAAAATTCATGCAGCACCTTCGCCCCTTCATGTCATGACTTCTCCATGGCCTTTTTCTATGTGGGGCATGGATGTTATAGGGCCAATTTCCCCAAAAGCTTCTAATGGACATCGATTCATTTTTGTGGTCATAGATTACTTCACAAAATGGGTAGAAGCTGCTTCATTAGCTAATGTGACGAAGACCGCAGTCTGCAGGTTCTTAAAAAAGGAGATCATATGTCTATACGGTTTGCCTGAAAGAATTATTTTAGATAATGTTTTGAACCTGAACAACAAGATGATGAAGGAGGTGTGTGAGCAATTTCAAATAAAGCATCATAATTCCTCGCCCTATTGTCTAAAGATGAATGGAGCAGTAGAAGCGGCCAACAAAAATATTAAGAGGATTATTGGGAAAATGACAGAGACATATAGAGACTGGCACGAGAAGCTACCATTTGCCCTATATGCATATCGCACATGTGTGTGGACCTCTACGGGGGCAACTCCTTTCTCCTTGGTCTATGGAATGGAAGCTGTACTGCCCATCGAAGTGGAGATCCCCTTTTTACGAGTATTAATGGAGTCAAAACTAGAAGAATCAGAATGGGTTCAAGCTCGATATGACCAACTAAATCTGATCGAAGAAAAATGCTTGAAAGCAATCTGTCACGGACAGATGTACCAGAAGAGAATGATCATAGCCCATGACAAGAAGGTGCGACCGAGGGAATTTCACGAAGGAGAACTCGTGTTGAAGAAGATTCTCCCAATACAAAAAGACTTTCGAGGAAAATGGTCACCGAGTTAGGAAGGACCATACGTTGTAAAGAAGGCTTTTTCGGGTGGAGCTTTGATTCTCATTGAGATGGATGGGAAGGAAGTACCAAACCCAGTAAACTCAGATGCCGTAAAGCAGTACTACGCCTAAAAAAAAGAAAAAAAAAGGAGAAGATCAAGATGAAAACTCGAAAAGAGCGTTTTGATAAACAAAAAGGCTCAGGATGAAAACCCGAAAGGGCATCCCGAGGAAGAGAATTTGGGCTCAAAGAGCAAGGACGACTTAAACAGGGGATCAAATGGCGAGGTATTAATGTCTGAAGCAGTCTCGGAAGCTTACAATCTTCTACATAAGAAGCTGTGCTCGAAAAGATCTAGGATCTAGAAACGTGGAGAAATTCATGCGTTGAATATCTAGAGCATTTGTGACAATTGAATTTGCTTTCCTTTCTTTATAATGCTTTCTTTATTAAACTATTCCTTGTCAATTTTCTTTGCTTAATGCTTTTGGAAATAAATATGAAGGTGAGGTATTTCTTTCGTACCTACTTTCCTATTTTTTTCATACGTCTCATGTTTGGTTCATTTAAGTGATAAATGGTGAAATGACATACTTTAAACGAAAGGAATGATGAACATTACCTGGATGAGAAGTCGGTAAGTACAAGAACCTCAAAGCAAGGACAAAGTTCAACAGGGGGAAAAAAGGGTGATACACGAGAAACGCAGAGCTTGAGGACGGGCACGAAACCTAAAAGGAAAGTCAAGAGTCGAAGCAATGAATGCAGGTCATCACAAAAGTCGTAACAAAAATAGATACATGACAAACAAATTCAAGGCGCATGACATAAGCATGTAGGCATAAAAGCATTTAAGACAAGCACGTGCATATCATGATAAAATCGCGCATGGCACATACAGGTACACCAGTAAAGCAAGAAGTTTTGACGATAACTATACCGAACCAAGGAGAAAGAAGACATCCGAGTTCCACCAGATGATACGTTTTAATTTTTGTTTTTCAATTTCTGTTAAAATCAACTCATAAGCGAGAGGTGAGTTGGGCCTCGGGTTACGCACGCTGAGGTATTTTAATTTACGTTTTTCAATTTTTGTTAAAATCAACTCATAATGCGAGAGGTGAGTTGGGCCTCGAGTTACGCACACTGAGGTATTTTAATTTACATTTTTCAATTTCTGTTAAAATCAACTCATAATACGAAAGGTGAGTTGGGCCTCGGGTTACGCACGCTGAGGTATTTTAATTTATGTTTTTTAATTCTGTTAAAATCAACTCATAATGCAAGAGGTGAGTTGGGCCTCGGGTTACGCATGCTGAGGTATTTTAATTTATGTTTTTCAATTTCTGTTAGAATCAACTCATAATGCGAGAAGTGAGTTGGGCCTCGGGTTACGCACGCGGAGGTATTTTAATTTATGTTTTTCAATTTCTGTTAAAATCAACTTATAATGCGAAAAGTGAGTTGGGCCTCGGGTTACGCACGCTGAGGTATTTTTAATTTCTGTTTTTCAATTTCTGTCAAAATCAACTCATGATGCGAAAAGTGAGTTGGGCCTCGGGTTACGCATGCTGAGGCATTTTCAATTTCTGTTTTTCAATTTCTGTTAAAATCGACTCACAATAAGAAAGTGAGTTGGGCCTCGGGTTACGCACGCTGAGGTATTTTTAATTTCTGTTTTTCAATTTCTGTTATCCAAAAAAAAGGGGAGAAAAGGGTAAAAAGTCAACTCATATTACAAGAACAAGGAAGCAGTTTGAAAAGTTCAAATTTATTTCATCGAAGTCCTAATGGAGCAATTAGTAGATCGAAGCTACAATTCTCTAGTTAGAGCAAGTTACAAGGAAAAGGGAATTGAAGCTACGAGGCATATCTCGCGGAAGTAGTGGCAGAGTGGATCAAGACAACATGTTACAGTGGAGTCTGAAGATAATTGAGGAAGACGAGGACCAATAAGTCAAGGCTTGGCCAAGACCGGGCAAAATTGGTTCTTCTATTGTCTTTGCTCTATTCTCGTTTCACGACAATGAGCAAAGAGGGGTAGCTGTAATAACCAAATTTGCCCGGCCCATTAAAGCCCAATAAACAAAATAATAAAGTCCAAACAATAAAATACAAATAAAATAGTCTATGAAATGTCCTATTACAAAATCCAATATACCCCTAAACCCAATTATCAAACCCAAACCCAAATAACAAAGGCCCAATGGCCCAAGATCCTAAAATTTTTTGGAAGCCTAGGGTTTCTGCCTGTTCTCGCGCCGCGGACCCTTCATCTGTCCCCCATTCACCCCTGTGTCATTTCGGTTCCACACGCGCACCTGCTCAGATCCTCGTGCACGCCCACGGACGCGTCTCTTCACCAGCGCCCTTCCCCATGCCTCGGTCTCGCACGCCTCTGCCTCTTCAGCGCCCCTGACGCCTGCAGCTTCCCTAGGCGCCTCGGCCTCCACCGTTACCACCATCGCCCATGCCCTGCAAGGAAAACAGGGAGCAATAGAAACAAAGAAGCAAGGAAATATGGAGCAAAATAGTTGAATAATAAAAACAGGCATTGTGTATTTGGCTATAAAGCCATTCGAAACCAATGTAAAAGGGGTTTTTTTTTTTCATTTTTACGAACACTTCAAGAGCTATCAGCAAAAAAGAAAACAAAAACATTCAAAGCAGATCCCTCCTTTTTTACGCATTAAGAAATCGAAAACAAGAATACCCATTTCAAAAGGTCATTTTGTTTCCGTTTTTGATGTTATTTATGGTCATCTTATTCTCGTTCTTATTTTTACTGTTTAAAACCATTTCAAACCTAACAAACAAGAAAAAACACGAAAAGAAAGAGAGGGAACCTACCCGAACCTCAGGGCTAGATCTTGGCCATCACCGGCCATCGATTCGTTGATGGTGCGGTGGTGGCGCGGTAGTGCGTTGGAGGGGGGAGTAGCCCGATCGTAGGGTATGAGAGAGAGAGAGAGGGAGAGAGAACGTTCTTTGCATTTTTGTTTTTTGAAGAACGAAATCGGCAAATGAAATAAAAAAGGGAAATTTTGGGTTTTAAAACTGGAGGCCAAACTGCGTCGTTTAGTCCCCCCTTAGATCCGCGCGTCGACCCGACCCATTCAAGGGATCCGCGCGTTTTCATCAAACGGTCTAATTACCATTCCGGTCTCTCCGTGTTTTTCATTATTCTAAATCCCGTTCGATTTAAATTCTTTATTTTTAAGTTGGCCCCCAGAACTCGTATTTCATTTTCCAATCCTATGGGCCTTCAACGGTTTAAGTCAAAACGATTCCGTTTTAAAATTTAGTATAATTGCAACTTTAACTCCTGTCATTTAACGCGTGTTTTATTTTAATCCTTTCAGTTTTTTTATTACCATTTGACCCCCTATTTTCTTTGTTTATTTTATTTTTATCCTGTTATTTTATTTTGTTATTCCGTAGTATGTTAAAATTGGCCATATTATTATTATATTGGTTTATGCTTCATCATGTATTTACAATTACTTTAGCGTAGGAATTATTATTTACCATATTTCGTGTTATTATTGTTTTATTGCCTATTTTAAATGTTAATATATCATGATTGCTTTTAATAATTTTGTTCAATAGTTTATAAAATACAAATATTAACTTATAATTGCTGTTTAAAATAAAAATACATTTTTGCAAAATCGATATCTTTTAAACATTCTTTTAAAAAATAATAATAATAAGGCAATATTTGTGTGTTTAGAAGTTCGAAAGATCACATCCTAACGTGCTGGGTGTCGATTTTTTTGTTTAACTAAATAACCAAATATACTTTTTATACGCTTTGAAGACCAAAGATGATCTCGGTGTCAGAGTATGAATGTGTTATACCCTAACGTGTTGGGTATGGTACTTTTATTCCTTTGAAACGAGTTAATCTTGAGATTCAATCCCAATTTAGGTAACCCATTCTTAATATTCTTTTTACCCTAAATATTTTCAAATTTTCAACATTGGGACAACATCAATCAATTTGGTACTAAGTTTGGGCGTTGCAAGGGTGCTAACCCTTCCTTGCACGTAACCGACTCCCGAACCCGTTTTTTCAAATTTCGTAGACCAAAATTATTGTTTTAGTAAATCAAAATGTTTTATTAAAACAAAGGTGACCCGATCACACCTAAATAAAGATCGGTGGCGACTTCCTATTTTTAAAGTCGATTTCCGTTTTGACAAAAAATGGTTACGACAAGGGTGTTGGGGATGATGATGTGTCCCAAGTGATGCTAAGAGTGTTACAGAGGGTCGCCAGGACCCAAATTGGTGCAGGGAATCATGGGCCTGTTGCTAAAGGCTTCAATCTAATGAGGCTGAGTTGTTTAGGGGTGTTGCTGGAACAACCCTACGATAGCTGAATATTGGATGGAGACTACCGAGAGAATTCTGGAGGATATGGATTGCACTCCAGAACAGATGCTTAAGGGTGTTGTGTCCTTACTGAGAGACGAAGCCTATCGTTGGTGGCAATTGGTAGTTAAGGGTACCATGGTTGAGCGTATTACTTGGGCCTGTTTCCAAGAGACCTTTTAGAAGAAATATGTGGGTACCAGGTATGTAGAGGCTTGTCGATTGGAATTTATTGAGCTCAAACAATGGGACATGTCTGTGTCGGAGTATGAGGTGGAGTTTTTGAGATTGAGCCGCTATGTTCCTGGTATAGTGACTGTCGTAACCATTTTTTGACGAAAACAGGTATCGACCTTGGGTTTGGAAAATGAATAAAACGGGAGTCGCCACCGACCTTTTATTAGGTGTGATCGGATCACCTTTGTTTTAATAAAACATTTCGGTTTACTAAAACGGGGTTTATGGTCTACGAACATTTGAGAAAATAGGTTCGGGAGTCGGTTACGTGCGAGGAAGGATTAGCACCCTCGCAACGCCCGAAAATCGGTACCAAATTGATTAATTGATATCCCAATGCCGAAAGTTTAACAAAATTAGGAATGAATTTAGAAATTTGGGTCTTTTTGGAAATGTTTGAGTCTTCTTAGAATATTAAGATTTCCTTGTTTAGAAGGGACCAAATATCACATCCAATACGTAGGACACGATAATTTCAATCCTCAAATCCAAGGTCGTCTCTTAATCCCTAAGACTCGTTCATTAAAATAACAAAAGGTTATTCGATCATTTGGTCAAGCAAGAGAACCGAGACCCAACACATAGGGCACGGTCCCTCGAATTTCTAAACACGGAATATTGCCTCGTTTTTGAAAATTTTTTTTTGTTTTTAGGGTAAAATTGATAATTATACATATTTGGAAAATAAAGTAAATTAATGATAACAAAGAAATTCAATGTAAAAATGGTGTTTAATAATACAGATATAACAATAACAATAGTAATGATAATAATGATTATAATGTAAAAATATGTACAAGGAAAATATATAAATATATAATAATAATAATAATGATAATGATGACAATAATAATAATGATAATAATACTGAAATATACACAATATAATAATATAACTACATTAATAATAATAGTAAATATAATAATAAAGTAGTAATAGTAATAATAATGAAATATGTACATGATAATAATATTAGTATAATAGTAGTAATAATAATAATAATAATAATATAATTAGAATATACTGAGATAACAATACGATAATAATGGGAATAATAACATAAAAGAAAAATAAAGTAACTAAAAATACTAATAATATAATATAACAATAATAATAGAATAAAAATAACAAGAGTAAATGTATATACATATAGTTAATAATATCGACAATAGTAACTAATAATAATAATATAAATATGAACAACATAGTAATATAATAATTATAATAATAGTAATGATAATAGTATAGTATAACATAATGGTATAATGATAATAATTAGTAATAATGATAGTATATAGTATAATAATAATACGACAATAATAGTAGTACTGAAATATATACAATATAATAATATAAATATAATAGTAATAATAATAATGAAATTAGTTAAACAAAAGAATGGTAAAATATATACATAAAAATATAATAATAATAATAGTAATGATAATAATAATAAAGTTAGTGAAATAAAATAATAATGAAATATGTACATAAGAATATAATAATGGTAATAACAATAATATTATAATGATATAAGGATTAAAAGGCTTGCAGTAAAAGAAGAACTAAATTGCATTTAAAACGAAAGTTTGGGGCTTAATTTAAAACCAATGGAAACACGAAGGATCTGAAATGTAGTGCGCATAAACCCTCGGGGACCCAATGGGTGAATAACCCGCCCTTTTAATGCGTAACATTACAATCGCCCAAGTGAGGATCAAATTAAAATGCAATGAAATAATAGGCGGAATTTAAAAAAGGAGAAAAAAGTAAAATAGGACTTGATTCAATAGCATCACAAGAAGCTGGGACTAATCACGCAAATTTTCCATTTAACTTGAAAAAGGTGCACGTCGATAAGCCAAGCGCATGCCTGCATCATTGTCAATGCACCACTTTTAACAACTTTTATCATACCCTCCTTTTTATTAAAAACTCATGAGTTATAGTTTTTTTTTTTAACAAAACTGTGAAGAATTCCCATTTTTCTTTTCAAGAATCAAAAAAAAAAAAAAAAAGCCTTTCTCTCTCTGCTCTCGTCCGACGGATGGACTTACGCCACCGATCGTCGTGATCGCCACCGTCTCCGATAACCACGACACGTGGGGACAGACTTTCAGTCCCGTTCGAGGACCGATTCAGATAAGTTCCTCTCTTTCGTTTGTTATTCTCTCTTTAACTCCTGTTTTGTTTTTGTATTTCTGATGCTAGCGAAGATTTTTTTTTTTTTTTTTTGAATCTCTTTCTCTTTTTTGATTCCTCAAAAAAAAAAAAACCCTCATTACAGTTGCTTGCTTCGGTTTATATAACCGATTTTTACACATGTTGTTTCTATTTTATTTCTATTGTGTCTGCGCCACTTCTTTCTTTGTTTGTCGTTTTTTTTTTGCGGTATGGTGGTGGCGACAGAGGCGAGTGGAGACGGCGCAAGTGGAGGCCAGTGAACCGAGGAAGCGGCGCCTAGGGAGAAGCTAGGGTTTCTTGTTTACTGACTTTTTTTTTGGGGGGGGTTTGGGCTTTTTGGTTGTTTTGGGTTTTGGGGTTTAATTATTTTGATGGGCCCGGGTTGGGTTTTAGTTGAAGGCCGGGCAAAATGTGTTATTTACAGTTGCCCTCTTTGCTTATTGTCGTGAAACGAGAATAGAGCAAAGACAATAAAAGAACCAATTTTGCGGGCTTAGCTAAGCCTTGACTCCTTGATCGCGTCTTCTTCAAGCGGCTTCAAACCTCATCGTAACTCTTCGCTTTGATCCACTTCACCGTTTCGTTATATCTTCAGGGAGATAACATTTCGTATTCCACTGTTTCTTCAAGGGCACAGTAGCTAGCGCTTTGATCGGCTTCGATGTGATTTCAGGGCTCTGATCTTCTCCACCGGGACTTTGAGGAAATAAATCTAAATTTTTCAAACTGTTTCCTTGCTATCTTCGTGGGCTTCGATCTTCAGTCTATTCCAATGCTACTCCCGATAGATATGGTCTGTAACTTCAATTTGCCCTTGCTCCACTGGAACTTCTTTGTCAAATTTACTCAACGCGACTTCAGTTTTCCTTCTGTAAGTACCTCCGCGTGTGCCTCGAGGCTCAACCACACTCTCATGAGTTTTTTATTTTATTATTTATTTTTTTATTAGAAACAGTAATTAAGATACGGAAATTTAAATACCTTGGCGTGTGACGAGGCTCAACATACCTCTCGCATGGTGACTTGATTTAACAGAAATTTAAAGACAGAAATTAAAAGACAGAAATTAAATACCTCGACGTGTCCCGAGGCCCAACTCTCTTCAACTATTATGAGTTGATTTTGAACAGAAATTTAAAGACAGAAATTTAAGGACAGAAATTAAATACCTCGACATGTCCCAAGGCCCAACTCACTTCAACTATTATGAGTTGATTTTGAACAGAAATTTAAAGATAGAAATTTAAGGACAGAAATTAAATACCCCGACGTGTCCCGAGGCCCAACTCACTTCAACTATTATGAGTTGATTTTGAACAGTAAATTTAAAGACAGAAATTAAATACCTCGGCGTGTCCCGAGGCCCAACTCACTTCAACTATTATGAGTTGATTTTGAATAGAAATTTAAAGACGTAAATTTAAAGACGTAAGAAATTAAATACCTCGGCGTGTCCCGAGGCCCAACTCACTTCAACTATTATGAGTTGATTTTGAGCAGAAATTTAAAGACAGAAATTAAATACCTCGGCGTGTCCCGAGGCCCAACTCACTTCAACTATTATGAGTTGATTTTTGAGCAGAAATTTAAAGACAGAAATTTAAAGACAGAAATTAAATACCTCGACGTGTCCCGAGGCCCAACTCACTTCAACTATTATGAGTTGATTTTGAACAGAAATTTAAAGATAGAAATTAAATACCCCGACGTGTCCCGAGGCCCAACTCACTTCAACTATTATGAGTTGATTTTGAACAGAAATTTAAAGACAGAAATTAAATACCTCGGCGTGTCCCGAGGCCCAACTCACTTCAACTATTATGAGTTGATTTTGAATGTAAATTTAAAGACGAAATTTAAAGACCAGAAATTAAATACCTCGACGTGTCCCGAGGCCCAACTCACTTCAACTATTATGAGTTGATTTTGAACAGAAATTTAAAGACAGAAATTAAATACCTCGACGTGTCCCGAGGCCCAACTCACTTCAACTATTATGAGTTGATTTTTCTTGAAAAACAATAATTGAAAACGTGTCATCTGGTGGAACTCGGATGTCTTTTCCTTCTCGGTCTGGTACAACTGTCATCAGAATTTCTTGCTTCATTGGTGGACCTGTATGTGTCATGCGTGATGCTATCATGATATGCGTGTGTTTGTCTTAAATGTTTTTATGCCTACATGATTATGCCATGCGCCTTGGGAATGTTTGTCGTGTGTCTCTTCTTGTTATGCCTCTCATGATGACCTGTTTTCATCACTTCGACTCTTGACTTTCATTTCATGTTTCGTGCCCGCCCTCGAGTTTTATGAGTGATCTGCATTTCACGTACGTCACCCTTTTGCCCCTGTAACTTCAATGCTCGTCTTGTTGTGATCTGAGGGTATAGGATTTTAATACCTTCCACTTATCCCACTGCAATTCTTAGAACATAGAACTTGTCTCCTATTCAGCCCACTCTTTTGTTATTCAAAGGTACAGGATTTGCATCAGTTTCCTTCTAACGATCACTCTTTAAGTGACCCAACCAGATGTGTGTGCGTGATGCTCGTGCGAATGCAGAATGTCATTTCCTTTCGAGAATGGTTCTAGTTTTACACTTGGGTTAACAACGCCCATCTTCCGTTAGGATTGTGTTACTGACGCGATACCTTTGTCATTTTGTTCAACCACCTTCATTTGGACTTAGATATCTCCATCCCTTAAGCTTGGTGCTTCTTAAGCAATAATCCTGTTTCAGATTCCTGTATTGTTTAGAGGTTTCCAGAGTAATATGCAAAACTCCTCTTATGAAAGTATTATTAGTCCATTAATCGTTATTTTAATGCAAAATGCTCGAAAAGGACCATAATGATGGACGGAATGGGAATTTATTGGGAGCATAGCTAGAATCAAACAAGTTAATCAAAGCCAGCATGTGCAATGAAGAAGCAGTTTATTTAGAGTGAATTTTGAAAAGACAAATATAGCAGGAAACTAGGTGCCCCAGATATCGCGGCTTGAGCTTCTCTGTTCTAACTTCTTGAGGACCTTTCTAAACTCAAAATGTGTTTAGGGGATCCAGAGTACTTTGTTGATGCCCCAAGGCGCAACATTCTTTCTCATTGTTACTTTGAGCGTAGTAAGACTACTGCATGCCCCATTTTTATCAAAATCTGAGCCACCCTTTTCGGGTTTTCAACTCAAACCCACCTTTAGTCTCAAAGCGCCCTTTGCGGGTTTTCGCTTTGGCCTCTCCTTTTTTTTTTTTTTTTTTTTACCAGATTGGGCTGGTCCTTGCCGTCTATCCCAGGTGATATCCTTGTTTCCCTAGAACGGGCCTTCTTCGCTGTCTAAGGCCCTTCTTAGTTGGCATCTCCTTTCCTCTGAAGTCTCTTTCGCGTGAGAGCATTTTTCTTTCACAGTCCTACCATGATTATTTTGGACAGTCCTTTTTGTTGTGAACTCGCTTCCTCTGATCGTGACAGATATCTCTCAACATTTTTTTTTTCAAATTCACTTGGCCGCATCGGGATCGGATCCATTTCGCCTCATCCAATTTTGGCTTGGCTCGTGCCCCAGAGAAGAGGATTTTGACTTTACTAGGCGAAACCTAGGAAGGCGTTGTCCCAGTAGAGGTCTTGGCCGACGTTCAATAAAAGGGGTAAACGTGACTTCTATATGCCAACATCTACAAGTTTAGGACATCTTCCTAACAATCTTTGTTTTGTTATCCCCTGTCTTCTTCTTCTTTTTTTTTTTTTTTTTTTTTTTGTTTTTGTTTTTTTTTTTTTGGGCAATGACCTGGCACTTGATTTTTGAAAAGACCGCAAACTTTTGTCATTGTGCGGTTAGATATGATCTTTTCGCCCTTTGTTAATATTTTTTCCTTTTCTTTTTCTTTTTTTCTCTCTCCTTTTTTTTTTTTTTTGACCATCGACTTTGTAATATTGGCATATGAAGCGACCTTTTCCCTCTCAGTAGGGTAACCCGCGACCATGAACATGAATCAACGTTGGCTAAAGCTTTTGAGGAGACTGGCTTGATGACGTCCCTGCCCCTCGTGTAGACAAGGAAGAGGTACATTAGTTCTGCCCTCCTCAATTTGGCGTTTGATGTAATATTTCTTTCTGTGTAGAATAGAAGCTCGATCCTCTTGATTGGCTCAGTCAGGGCAGAACCATCAGCATGTGATCTTCAAATATCTGTGACTTCCTTAGCTTTGACAACATACTCGTGCCTTAGTAGTCCCGATGTGTCCTATATGAAAACATCTTTAAACTCTTGGAAATAATTCAGCGATTCCTTGCTTTGTCCCGCGGCAAGCTAAGCTTTCATATTTGTCATCTTCCAAGTTCGTAGATCCCTCTATTCACATATCTCCTTAAAAGGGAGTTGGTAACAGTGTCGCTCATGTCATTGATATCTGGGGACCCATTGTGGGCTCAGAGGTAGAAAATTAAAAGCATGGCACGAAAATGAAATGATGTGGAGTATTAAATGCAATGAGTGAAAATAAAGATGCATTTTATTGAAATAACGATTCTGGAAACAAGCCTATTTCACAAAAGGACTCTCGTTGCCTCTAGGCTTAAGGCAACAAGCATGTTTTGAATATTACTCTAGATTAGCTAAAACACATGGATCCCTTCGCAATCTCATTGTTCAAAACAAACCTTGGACGGATAGGGCGTATCATTGAAATTTCTTTGATTGCATCATCCCTTTTTGTTGCCGCGCTCGCATTCCCTTCAAGGTAGTTAGGGCACAGATTTCCTATCAAATCGTAAAACCTCTGCATCAATAAGACCTTGAACCCTCCTTTTGAAGGCTATACACTCCTCCGTAGAATGCCCCTGGTTCCCAGCGTGATACATGCAACTAGCATTAGGATCATACCATTTCGGGTATGGAGGTTTCAATGGTGCTATGTAATGCGGTGATATCAATTGCTTCTCTAACAACTTCAGGCATAGTTCTCCGTATGACACAGGGATGGAGGTGAATCAAGGTTTTTCGGGCTTGGGCCTCACTGTTCTTTGTTCGTTTTTGGGTTGGTTTGGAACAGGCGTGTTATTAGGTGGGAACACAGTGAATGGTCTTTGGTCATACCTACATGCACTACCCATTTCCTTTTCCTTTTTCCTCGGGGCCTTCAATGTCCGCTCCCTCCTTTCTTTTGCCTCTATCTGGACCATTGGTTTAGTCCGACTCTCCACAGGTTTAAAACATGATCCATCCCAGAAGTTCGGTTGGGGTTTGATAGTGGCAGTTCCCCCATGCGATCGCGCGTCTGGTTGAGTTGGGATATTTATCGGGGAATAAACAATTTCTTCGTATTCCTCCACATTGTCGACCACTTGGCCCCTCCTCGTTTCAAATCCTCCTGCCAGTAGCTGGTTTAAATGATATATCATATCCTCTCGGAACTCTCGCATTTGCTCCCGCATCTCTCATTGAATTCTGGCTGATTGCTCTTGCATTTGTTGTTGAATTCTAATCAACTGCTCTTGGATCAATATTTGCCTTTCCTCTAATCTCTCCAACCTTTGTTCCATATCTCCTGGAATAACCTAACTTAATTAGGGTCCTTCTACAGATTTGATACGATGGTGCAAATGCGTGTAATGCAATGCGAATGCCTGAAATGCAATGCGAATGCATGAAATGCAATGCAAAAAGGTGTTGATTTAATTCAATTCCATTAGATAAACTTTACTAGAAAACAGATTTCCTTTCATAGAACGGACGATTACACATACGATTTTGCTCTAATGCCTAAATCCTTAACTTTCCTAAGAAGCCAAGCTAAACCTTGGCCTCGTTCTGATTTTGACTCGTACATCAGACTTAACGCATCAGCCCGAACCGTCAAGGTTTGCAAATGATCGCCACCTCTCGGATTTGAGCCACGGCCGCCCATGATATAGTCCCCTGTTTCTAACTGTTCTGGGAATGGTGGAGCTGCTTCTTCCAATGTTCATCGTTTGCTTCAAGGAGCTCGACCCAAATTTTGCTATCTTGTAACGCAGTCTCGAGCTCTCCTATCTTTCCTCTTATCTCTTCAATCTTGTTCTGACTGGCTCTTAATTCGACCGCGGTGATTTTTCTAATTCTGCTACTTGGGCGCGTAACCTTTCCTTTTCACCTTGGCTTTCTAACAATTCTTTTTCAAAGCGTCCTCCCGTACTCGAGCATCTTGAAATTTCCTCTCCCACTGATCGATTTTGGACTTTTCTTCTTCAATTTCCCGTCGCCATTGCTCTGATGTTTTGCCTAGACCGGCAGTTCTGATGGACATGCGTAGCTTCTTATAGTCTGTCTTTAAACTATCCAAATCTTCCTCGGCCTTATTCTTCCCTTTTTTCAGTCTCTCGGCTTCGAACTTGTGGATGTCAACATCTAATCCTAACTGCATTTTTACCCAAATTTTGCTATCTTGTAACGCAGTCTCGAGCTCTCCTATCTTTCCTCTTATCTCTTCAATCTTGTTCTGACTGGCTCTTAATTCGACCGCGGTGATTTTTCTAATTCTGCTACTTGGGCGCGTAACCTTTCCTTTTCACCTTGGCTTTCTAACAATTCTTTTTCAAAGCGTCCTCCCGTACTCGAGCATCTTGAAATTTCCTCTCCCATTGATCGATTTTGGACTTTTCTTCTTCAATTTCCCGTCGCCATTGCTCTGACATTTTGCCTAAACCGGCAGTTCTGATGGACATGCGTAGCTTCTTATAGTCCGTCTTTAAACTATCCAAATCTTCCTCGGCCTTATTCTTCCCTTTTTTCAGTCTCTCGGCTTCGAACTTGTGGATGTCAACATCTAATCCTAACTGCATCTTTTCTTCTTCTAGCTGCTCTATCCTCTTACCCAATTCCCGGCTCTTTTCTCTTGAAATCTTGCTTGATAATCTCTAATTTGGACGGGATTACTTGCAGCTGCACTTCTATTGGTCGAGCATTTCCTTGAATTGGCCTTGGGATATTGTCGTTAATTCTTTTGCCCCACCATCGATCGTACTCGGGGGTCGCCATTGGCCCTATGGCGAGTCTCTTCATTTTTCGGGTTTGGGTCCATGCATCTGATATCTCGTGAACTCTCTTCTTATAATTGTCATCCTTGTATGAAAATTCACATTGGGCTAATCCATATGTCGCCGGTATGAACTGCCTCGATCGATACTGCCTCATCACTAGTAACGGGGCATACGCGACAGCTCCCCATATTCCGAGTAAAGGAACCCAGTCGAATCCTCCACACCGATACAAGATCTCATCAGCGATCATCCACGGAGCTTTCCATACTACATCTTTGACTTGCAGATTTTGGAGAATCGCCATCCACTTCTCTCCAGATATGTCGTCCTGCCTTAGTACACTCGCTAATTCCTCTAGAGGAGAGTAGTTCTCGAAGAAGACTTTGCATGATGCCTTTTCTCTCTTCCAAAAATGGTAGTGAAACCAAGATAACAATAACTGTGCACAACCCACGAACCTCCCTTCGCCCACTCTTCAGCAAACGTTCAGTGATCTGAAGGTTTCGGCTAAAACTGCGGGGACGGGTGTAATTCCCTTATCGAGTTTATCGAATAAGTCTGAAACCGTATCCTCTACATGCCCTAACGACTTAGGAAAGATGACCAAACCATAGATGCTTAGAGCGAAGACGTCGACCCTCTTCTTCTTATCCGGATGCGCCAAAATTAAGTCCCTCAAGTGTTTCCAAGGAATGCACTTACAATCCCCCTTTTGCTTGATCCGGGCTGTGATCTATTGCTCGCTCATCCCCGTGATATTCATTAGCCTTTTTGAGAATACTGGCACGTTTGCAAACCTCGAATAAGCCTTATCAGTTTGAATTCTCGGGCATCGAAACAAGGCTGTGCACTCCTCTATAGTGGGCACCAACTCCACCTTTCCTAAAGTGAAGCAACTGTAAGCGGGGTTCCAGAACTGGATAATAGCTCGAAGTAAGTACTCGTCCCCCTTGATATCCAGCAGATAGTGTAAATCACCGTAATTATGGTAGAACTATTGTTTGTCCTCATTCCCCATGAGTTCCATATTTCCTTCAATTCTCGCAGGTCATTCTGAGCCACGCTGATGCGGGTGAAATCCCATAACTCTGATTCATGCCCCACTGTCGGGCTATCTCCTTTTTCATCTTTGTACCACTTTCGGACCACACTTGGACAGCCGTATTATCCTCCACTCTATTGAGAAACCCCTTTTCCATGTCAAGCTTTTCTATCTAGTAATCGAATGGGAATCAACACCTTTTTATAATGAAATGCCATGCAATAAAAGCCAAGCACAACAAGTTAGTAGCAGGTCAAAAATAAACAAGAAATAACCAAACTCCTATTTAAGGTAACAACTAGGGTTTACACGGCTCTACCTACAACGGGCCCTTAGGTCTCTCTATATGTGGTTCGGTTCTAAAGTAAGGGTACCTGAACCAGAAGATTCCTCAATCCTCACCCATTATAGGCTCATGCGGATCGAGTTCGGTTCAGGGGAATACATTTCCCTATGGCTGCACGGAGATAAAAATCTCACGAAGACATAGGTACGGATGTATCCCGAAAGTGATCCACTATCTTGCACGGAGGTAAAAACCTCACGAAAGAGTAGCTTCCCACTCCCACTTAAGGGTGTGACCACAGTCATGCAATGTAATGCCAAAATATTTCACAAAACTTGACAGTATAGCATAAACGAATGCATCAAAGAGAAACATGATTTTTCAAAACATTTTTCCAACTTTCAATCGAAGGACAAAAATCAATCAATTTACGGCCTGACTCTCGGGGTCCCCAGCGGAGTCGCCAAGCTGTCGTAACCATTTTTTGACGAAAACGGGTATCGACCTTGGGTTTGGAAAATGAATAAAACGGGAGTCGCCACCGACCTTTTATTAGGTGTGATCGGATCACCTTTGTTTTAATAAAACATTTCGGTTTACTAAAACGGGGTTTATGGTCTACGAACATTTGAGAAAATAGGTTCGGGAGTCGGTTACGTGCGAGGAAGGATTAGCGCCCTCGCAACGCCCGAAAATCGGTACCAAATTGATTAATTGATATCCCAATGCCGAAAGTTTAACAAAATTAGGAATGAATTTAGAAATTTGGGTCTTTTTGGAAATGTTTGAGTCTTCTTAGAATATTAAGATTTCCTTGTTTAGAAGGGACCAAATATCACATCCAATACGTAGGACACGATAATTTCAATCCTCAAATCCAAGGTCGTCTCTTAATCCCTAAGACTCGTTCATTAAAATAACAAAAGGTTATTCGATCATTTGGTCAAGCAAGAGAACCGAGACCCAACACATAGGGCACGGTCCCTCGAATTTCCAAACACGGAATATTGCCTCGTTTTTGAAATTTTTTTTTGTTTTTAGGGTAAAATTGATAATTATACATATTTGGAAAATAAAGTAAATTAATGATAACAAAGAAATTCAATGTAAAAAATGATGTTTAATAATAACAGATATAACAATAACAATAGTAATGATAATAATGACTATAATGTAAAAATATGTACAAGGAAAATATATAAATATATAATAATAATAATAATGATAATGATGACAATAATAATAATGATAATAATACTGAAATATACACAATATAATAATATAACTACATTAATAATAATAGTAAATATAATAATAAAGTAGTAATAGTAATAATAATGAAATATGTACATGATAATAATATTAGTATAATAGTAGTAATAATAATAATAATAATAATATAATTAGAATATCTGAGATAACAATACGATAATAATGGGAATAATAACATAAAAGAAAAATAAAGTAACTAAAAATACTAATAATATAATATAACAATAATAATAGAATAAAAATAACAAGAGTAAATGTATATACATATAGTTAATAATATCGACAATAGTAACTAATAATAATAATATAAATATGAACAACATAGTAATATAATAATTATAATAATAGTAATGATAATAGTATAGTATAACATAATGGTATAATGATAATAATTAGTAATAATGATAGTATAATAATAATACGACAATAATAGTAGTACTGAAATATATACAATATAATAATATAAATATAATAGTAATAATAATAATGAAATTAGTTAAACAAAAGAATGGTAAAATATATACATAAAAAATATAATAATAATAATAGTAATGATAATAATAATAAAGTTAGTGAAATAAAATAATAATGAAATATGTACATAAGAATATAATAATGGTAATAACAATAATATTATAATGATATAAGGATTAAAAGGCTTGCGAGAAAGAAGAACTAAATTGCATTTAAAAGCGAAAGTTTGGGGCTTAATTTAAAACCAATGGAAACACGAAGGACTGAAATGTAGTGCGCATAAACCCTCAGGGACCCAATGGGTGAATAACCCGCCCTTTTAATGCGTAACATTACAACTGGCCCAAGTGAGGATCAAATTAAAATGCAACTGAAATAATAGGGCGGAATTTAAAAAAGGAGAAAAAAAGTAAAATAGGACTTGATTCAATAGCATCACAAGAACTGGGGACTAATCACGCAAATTTTCCATTTAACTTGAAAAAGGTGCACGTCCAGCCAAGCGCATGCCTGCACTGCTGTCAATGCACCACTTTTAACAACTTTTATCATACCCCTCCTTTTTTTATTAAAAAAACTCATGAGTTATAGTTTTTTTTTTTAACAAAAACTGTGAAGAATTCCCCATTTTTTCTTTTCAAGAATCAAAAAAAAAAAAAAAAAGCCTTTATCTCTCTGCTCCTGTCCGACGGATGGACTTCTGCCACCGATCGTCGCATCGCCACCGTCTCCGATAACCACGACACGTGGGGACAGACTTTCAGTCCCGTTCGAGGACCGATTCAGATAAGTTCCTCTCTTTCGTTTGTTATTCTCTCTTTAACTCCTGTTTTGTTTTTGTATTTCTGATGCTAGCGAAGATTTTTTTTTTTTTTTTTTTTTTGAATCTCTTTCTCTTTTTTGATTCCTCAAAAAAAAAAAAACCCCTCATTACAGTTGCTTGCTTCGGTTTATATAACCGATTTTTACACATGTTGTTTCTATTTTATTTCTATTGTGTCTGCCACTTCTTTCTTTGTTTGTCTTTTTTCTTTTTGCAGGTATGGTGGCCGACAGAGGCGAGTGGAGACGGCGCAAGTGGAGGCCAGTGAACCGAGGAAGCGGCGCCTAGGGAGAAGCTAGGGTTTCTTGTTTACTGACTTTTTTTTTTGGGGGGGGTTTGGGCTTTTTGGTTGTTTTGGGTTTTGGGGTTTAATTATTTTGATGGGCCCGGGTTCGGGTTTTAGTTGAAGGCCCGGGCAAAATGTGGTTATTACAGTGACGACTGAGTAGGATAAGAGTTTGGGTTTTGAGTAGGGCCTTAGATATGATCTAAAAATACAAGTGGCCCCACATCAAGAGATGATCTTTGAGCATTTGGTCAAAAAAGCTAAATTTATGGAAAGGTTAAGCGCTTGGGGTGCGAAAGAGGGATAAAGATATGGTTTTGACTTTGCATTTGCATGGGGTGAGTGTTTGTGGTTGACAGAGGAGTTCCGTGGAGAACTAGGCGACATTTCAAGTCTGCAATACTGTAGTCAGTGCACTGCATCGGAGATTTGAAGTGATTGGGCGATTTATTGCATTTTTACTAGCAACTTGACTGCATTTTTACCTGGAGAACTTTTTGCATATTGTTATTAGTGGTTTAACCACAACAGGCTTAAACCCATACTGTTTTAGAGTTCGGATGACGAGTTTCAGGGAACTCGTGGTGTGTAGCATATGAATGGGTAGAATTATTGTATTGAAACATTGAGCATGCCATGTTTGTATGTTGTATTGACTTGTCAAATTGGTTGAATTTTATAAATTAATGAATGACTGTTTGATATATTAAATGCTTATTTTGTATGGACTCATACTAACTTTTTTAACTCACCCCCTACTTTACTCTTTACAGATAATTCTCAAGACTATGCTCGAAATCGACATTTAGAGGTCTCTTTTTGGAATTTTTGGCACATAATTTTTTTATCAAAATTTATTTTTTTATTATTTTAGTATTTTTCTTATTTTTATTTTGGAATGTAAGGTTTATTTAAATTTGGACTATGGTATGGGACATTTTTTAACTAGGATTTTTGCATGCATGAATTTTGACGAAAACTGAACAAATTTGGAATTTTTTTTAAATATGACTTAAAATATGGGATTTTCTATGAAAATAAGACGCAATAAATTTCATGTTGCACAAACGGTAAATCTAAGTTTTTAACAAGGGATTTTCCAATGCAATCAACTAAGTTTTTTTTTTTTAAATGCCACGATCAATAAATAAACTGAACTTAACAACAGATGACATAATTAACCAGAGTTTCAAGAATGTGTTTTTTTTTAAACCAAGCTAAGTTTGAAAATTTTAACAAAAAAGTGATTTTAGAACCAGACATTTTTACTTAGCCATTTCGATGGCTAATGTAACCTTTTGAATTTGGTCATAACATCTAGGCCGGGTTTGAAAGGTTACAACTTACATATAGTACGAGAATAATAGTAAAATTTGATCTAACGATTTAGTTGCTAGTATTTCAAAGTTAAAAAAATATAGTAACTAAAATTAACTAAGTTAGAGTAAAAATACTACACCCACGACTTAAGCATAATATAAGACTAATAACAGAATTTAATCTAATAAATTTAGTTTTATAATGCATGATAAACAATTAATTTTATCATTAATCAAAACATCAATTAATTTACATATGAATTTTTAATAAACACTTGTATTGTTGGCATTAATCTTATTTAATACCCTTGTTATTTTTTATTTATGTTTTTAATAAATTCTAATTATTTAATTATTTGTCTACATTATGTAATTGTGTATCAAACTTCCACCAGCATTTCTATAAAGCTTAATTCTAGGTATTGCTGCTTCCACTTAAGTTTTCTTTGGTCTTGGTTATCAAGAAAATCACTTTATCCATAAAGAAAAGGAATCACTTTGACTCTGAAAAGACTTTGAAGATTTAAATAAATTAATTTTAGACCCACCAATTACCAATATAATAATAATAATAATAATAATAATAATAAATATATACACATTTATTTGATGAACCAGTTTTAACATTTTAGGAATCATTCAGAATGGGACAATTACATGAAAAACCCAACATCAAAACATTACTCAATGAAGAAAGTAGTGGATATTTTATAATACATGGACACACACACACACAGATATCATCCTATGGAATTAATCCACTTTTGTGTTTGTACTTAATTTATGGTTTTAATGCTAGCAAGTTTATCAAGAAAGTTGAGTGTCTTTTCTTCTGTTTCCTTTCGTATATTACTATTAAATAGATCTAGATTTACTTGCAAGAATCAGATGTGTTGTCATCAACCAATGTGAAAAATTTAAAAAGATTATATTATAAATGAATAAATTAAATTTTGTACATTGGATCAATGAGAAAATTAGTCTGTTTGAATAAAAATTTTATTCATTTTATTGTTAAAAATTAGTGTGACTGACGGAATAACCAAACAATTATACATAGCGTGCCACGTGTACGTACTTCATGTTGACGTACATGGACTAGTTTTTAACAATAGAATTTGATGAAATTTTTTATAAAATGGCTGTTTACTTTTTGATCTAATGTACATAGAATAATTTACCAATTTTTTAGTAAAATAAGCAAAATACAATTTAACTTCTAGTACAACGGCCGAAACCACATTCATCGCTTATGGTTCATGTCATGGTCTATTACATATATAGGTGAGTATTTGATACACTGATAGTATACTTTTTTTTTATTCCACAAATAGATTTAAAAGTTTGACATGTGTCTCCTTTTTTAAAATATCTATTTTTTATATATTTTACTATACCCTTATAGGGCACTTGTGAAACCCCTAACCTTGCTTATCTAATCTAAAAACTTTATCGTACCAAATATTATATATATATATATATAGAGAGAGAGAGAGAGAGAGAAGGAATTCACTTACATGATGTAAAACTAGAGTGGTTTTACACCATTCTCTAATTTTTTTATACGATTAATATTTTAACAATTCAAATTGTCATATTTCATACTCCAATCATATAGATTATGCATATCAAGTTTAGTACAAATTAAAATTTTCTAACTATTTAATTATTTTGTGTAAAAAAATTTAACCGTTAAATATATATTAATATAAACAATATTTTAGATTGAAATAATAAAGAAATTACATCGATTGAAAATTTTAAAAGCACAACCAATACAAATATCTTAAAAATTTCAACGATTGAATTACCAAAATATCAATCATATAAAAAATTATAAAAAAATATAAAATCACTTTAATATTACACGAATATAAATATATCTCGCCCCATATAAACACACATATGTCACCTTAAACGAGTGAAACAGTGCAGGATAATTCATTCTCCCACGCCGTATAATAATTACAACTGTACGGACAGCACATACATATTTTATATTAAATGATAATTATTTCACATATGGGTATTTTTTTTTTTAATTTCACTAAAAAATCACCCATGTGTTTTTTAATTGATATTTTTAAAAAATAGAACTAAATAAAGGAGACAAATAACATGTTGTTAATCTCAGCAATTGAATTGAAAAACTCAATAATTAATATATCAAATAATTATGCTATATATTATAATAATAAGATAATGAAAGTAAGATCTCTTCAACTTCAGACAGCTTCATTAAATTAAGGAACAAAAGAAACACTACATGTTAATGCTGTCCTACTGAATGATGTATTCTTTGGGCAATATCGTATAGGGTTTAACAGCAATAGATACCTCCCTTAAAATTTAATTATTTTTATATATTTAAGGTTTTTTAATTTTATTTTACGATGTTTCAAGAATTTAAAATTATCCATCACAACAATTTTATCTTCAAAATTTAATTTAAATCTATTTATTAAATAAAAAATCCACTATTAACTCACTTCATATTTTTAATTTTTCTAAATAAAAATGTTTGATCGAATCCACTCTGAAAGCCTTATGTTTTGATTAGTATAATCTCCAATTCTCCACCTCTTAAACTTTATTATTATTATGCTATATGTTTACTCTAAGCCCATTGGTTCAACATTAAAGCTAATTAAAGTTGATAAAAAAAAATGAGTCATTTATCTGTCTCCATCTGCATCCAATAATAATATATAATTTATGTTGCATGCCGATGAATCTAAATTACTTGGAAAGTATATACCATCATGCCTCGCTGTCACCACTGGTGGACCTAGTCAACTTACATTACGCCTCATTGACATAAAAGCAACACTTACCCCTAAATTTCACAATTTTTTTAGTTTATATTAATTCCGAAATTAAACAACTTTTTCAATACCACGAACGATTTCTTCAAGGACCAACTTTGACATACTTGATGAGTTTAGTGAAAAAACACATTTTGAAAAATAAAAGGATTTAGAAATAATCAAATTATAATAAAGGGACTAAATCCACTAAAAAGACATAAAACAAGGACTTCCTAAAAAATTTGACGGAAATCAAATAGACATCCAATAGTTTGAGACTTGGTCCCAGTGTCCCATCATTGATGCCCACTTGATGATCAGCTTCATCACATCTCACATCCAATATCCAAAAGACATAAATCTCTACATATATATATATGTATATATATACACACATGTATAAATGTATGTATGTAAGTAATTTTCAGAACTAACCTTTTGACCTTTTAATCAACAGTTAGGTTCTTTGTGAAGGGTGGGTATTATCCAAAAATGGCCGAAAGCATTGGAACATCAAATGATGGTGGTGGCGGCGGCTTTAAAGAGCAGGACCATTTACTCCCCATAGCCAACGTTGGTCGAATAATGAAACAAATCCTTCCCCCAAACGCCAAAATCTCCAAAGAAGCTAAAGAAACCATGCAAGAATGCGTATCGGAGTTCATCAGCTTCGTCACCGGCGAAGCATCGGAGAAATGCAGGAAAGAGAGGCGAAAGACCGTTAATGGCGACGATATTTGTTGGGCTTTGGCGACGCTAGGTTTCGACGACTATGCTGTGCCGTTGAAACGGTACTTGTTCAAGTTTAGGGAATTTGAAGGGGACAAAGCAGGGAATCAAGTGAAGGTTAGTGTTAGCAACAGCAAGGATGATGATGATGATGATGAAGCTCAAAAACAACAACAACAACAATCTCCATTGATGTTTCAGCATGATTGGAAGCAGTAATGATTCTAATTATTTGGGGTTTCTTTAAATTAGTGTATGACCATGATTTATAACATCAAAAGATTGGATTTGGGTTCTTTCTAAAGGTAGGGTTTGTCTCGAATCCGAGACAGATGAACACAAATTTTTTATCACTTCACTTATGATTCACCTATGATTCAGTCTGGGTCTGATTTCATCTATTTTCATATGGCTTTTATTTCATGTTTTCACACTGCTAAACAAATCAATCTTAGCTTTGGGAATATTTAGATTGATCTTCTTTTTTCTATGATTTGCATTTACAGAAAACAGTGTCGGTGATGACAAGGTATGAAATATAATTTTTCAAAAATTTTAAAAAAGGTATTTATATCGTATGCCATACTTTCACTTGAATTCGAACATACATTTCATATTATTCATCAATTTAGTGAACCTCCCTACTTATGAGGGGAAATGTCTCGAGCTAGAATGGAATTATTTTCACTACATAACCTGAACTTTTATAGAAAGTATCCGAATTAGTCCATGTAATTAGGGTTTAAGGTTACTTTAAGGGGCACCATTTTTAGCAGACATTATATATATATATATATATAGAACTGTATCATCATTTTGCTCAATGTCTGTTCAAAAACCAAGATACAAAATCAAGGACAAAGGTGAGGTAATTGATGTCATTGAATGAAATGGGGTCATTTAGGTTTTCTCAAATTTGCTGTCACATTGACTTTCTAAGTCATTGCCTCTGAGTTAAAAGTTTTAAGCTCTTAGGGTTTCCATTTTTGTTTATGTGTATGATATTAGAATATTAAAAAACGAGAGACAAGTGGGAGACAGACAAAAAAAGTATGTATATATACAAATGTGTGTGTATATATAAATAAATGAACCTCGAAAATATCCACCAATCATTTCATTTCCGTACAATGAGAATATTCCGGGAATCCTACCCGAAAACTACATGACACTATATTTTCTTTTCAATATAACAGCAAATATCCAACACAACATATAATTTCTGTTAGAAAAAAAAAATAGTTGATTAATTAGAAATCAAATAAGCTAAGTTCTGTTAGTGATCTGGATAAAAACATAGTGGTCATGCAGTTGGGAAATTAGTGCATGCATGTATGCGTCCTATGTTGTGCAAATACAAGGTTGAGATTATAAAAATTCGTGATAATTTGTTTGGTAGGCAGAGAGCCGTAGGTAATCGAAGGTGGATAGAATATGGGTTTTTCTCGAAAAATTAGGATTCAAGATGGAGAGAGATGAGTGAGAGTACCAAGAGGAGAAAAGAGAATGATCATATTCTAATTTTTGTGGTCTTAAAAGGGGTGTCACCGATAATTCCCGAGATGTCCATATATCATCCCCTCATTAATTTCATACTCTTTGAAATCCAGCTAACCTGTCAGTCTTATGTTCTTGTTGGTATGGACTATTATATCTAGACAATGGATATATATGATCTACGAGTGGTAGGTATTTTGTCCATATTAATGGAGTGATTCACCACGGTACGAGCTTGCAAGACGATTTTAGTCCATGGTATTGACTAGCAAAATTGACATGATGTAAGATAAGTTCCCGAGGGCAGCAGGGGTTTCCTTTCCTCTCAAAATAAAAATAAAATTTTAATTTAATCCTAAAAAAATTATAAAAATATATAACTGGTTATCGAAAATTTTTCTTTTAACCTCATATTTAGGTATAAGTTGAGAATAATTTAAAGGGAAAAACAACCAAGAAGGTTGGAATCTTGTAGTTGTGATCATATGATTACTGAAGTGTTGATGCAATAATATTATTTTAGGTGGCCGGTGTGTCAAATATATTCTATCATGTTTTTTGCTGTGTCAACAAATTAGAGAGAGAGAAGGTTATAACATAATTAAAGTTGTTGGTAAGTAAGGGTCATTTCCTACATATATGAAAGGTGTACAAGTACATTATATTCTTCCAAATTTATAGAAAATTTGTGGTTGAGACTTTGATTAATATTTATGACTAATACAACAACTGGTTGCCTTTTGGATGCTATATTTGCTCCAACTCTTCATTTTAATATTCAATAGTAAAAATATACTCAATTACATTTATATACATAAGTCAATGAAAATCTTATTAAAAAATATAGACATAGTGATTTATTTGGTCTTCTTCAGTTTTATAAAAAAAATTAATTTTAGCTTTCTATTTAATTTTTTAACTTTTTTTAATTTTTAAACTTGCATTGTTTGCTAAATCACCCCAAAATATATGAAAAAATTAACGTTTGTTAACTTTGTTGACATGGCATCCACGTGGACATGTTAGCCTTAATTAATTTTTTTAAAATATATTTATATTTTTTAATAGTTTTTAAAAAATATTTTATAAATTTTGAATTTTTAAAATTTTTAAAAATATTTAATTACTACATGACACCGACGTGGCGATCCATGTGTATGTCACGTCAGAAAAATTAACAATCATTCAATTTTCCATCCATTTTGGAGTGATTTAACAAACAAATATGTAAAACATATTTTAATTATTTCAAAAAAATGTTTGAAACCTTAAATCCTTACATAAAATCAATATTTCTTACACGTTCATGCTTCGATGGCATCTCCCGTTTGTACTGATCGTCGGGACTAGTGAGGGGTATTACATTTAGTGGTACCAGAGCTAAGATTTAGTCGATTCTAGGACTAAATCGAGCATGTGAGTTAAGTCTAAGTGTACATGTCAATTTGGAGTCAAAGGTGGTGTGATCTCCAAATGATTTTCTGATAGTTTGTGACCAAATTGTTATCAATTTGGTATCAAGTCTTAGGTGACTTGATCATATGTGTATTATGGAATTGTATAGTCTAGAATGACATGAAATAGTGTCTTGATTAAAGCTTGAATCTTTCATGGCCACATTATGATAACAATGTGAAACCACTAATAGAGGCTAGTATTGATAAATGTGTTTTTGATAGCTACAAGATGCACTCATTAGTATCTTGAATAGAACTTGTATGGATTTATATAGGCAACGAGTTCGAGTATGTAGAAAGGATTAGTAATGAGATGAGACCTTGCTACGAAAGCTTCTATGTTGTCATGGAAATGTAAGGATAAACAAGGGTAAAGAGAAAGGTGTAAGAGATGTGAAAAATAGTGGATTGATGCTATGATCCTAGTCTATGGAATAGTCTTTCGAAAACTCGAGTATGTGTAGAATTTATTTAATATGGGTGAGGTGATCCTTAAAGCTTTTAAAGCTTATGATTGGAAAGATATTGATGTTTCTTCTTAGTCATATGCTACACGGTTGATTTGAGTTTGGATCGTGAATGTCTAAATAAAGATGAACTCCAATCGCTAACAGTTACCTCTAGGCTCCACTGGCGTTGCAGAGTCAGTAGAACCTATAAGGAAGGTTCAAGAGATGTCACTCTAGTCCAAACCGAATAGAGATCTAAAGGTTGCTCTAAAGACATTCATTGGACCTACTGCCTCCAGGTATTCAACCTTATTCCTAGAAAGGATTTTGGAATAGTAATAAGAGAACATGAAAGTGACCATGCTAACAACTTTAACAAGCTTTGAATGTATTATAGACCTTGAAGTATGCATCAGAGATCAAAGTAATTAAGATTTAACAATAAGTATGGACTCAAGAATGCGAATCAATCATCATGAGAATAAGTGACTTAATCATGGGAATCTTGCAAATTGTGAGACGTAATTGATCTGGCAAGCAAGATTACTCCCTCTAATGTAACACCTTTAAAATCGTTATGTTATAAAAGTATTATTAAGCGAGAACCGTGTGTAGTGGATTTCTCGGTAAAGAAAATAAGGAATATAAATTAGGGTAAATTACACCAACAGTCACTCAACTTTGGGGTCGCTGATAAAACAGTCACCTTGGTTTCATTTCAGTCACTCAACTTTAAAAGTGACAAAACAGTCTTTTTTGCCATTTGTCGTTACAGACATCACAGCAAAGTGACATGGCAGATGACGACGTACTTGGTGTCAAAAAACCCTCCAGCTGGCCAGTTACCACCAATTTAACAACCCTATTAGCACCAATTTAGGGTTTAAAAAGAGAAAAAGAAGAAAGAGGAGGAGAAAAAATGGAGATGCCTCTAGTGATTCCAAAATCAACTACTAGGCTTATAGTATCTCATTGTTGCCACTTAAACTGTAGACAAATTATGTCATCTGCACAAAGCCCCTGAAACCCAATCCACCATTTTTTTCAAAGAAAAAAACATATGTTTGATGAAATTTTCTTACCTACACTGTAACTCTTGATACATCATCTTCCCCAACAAAAACTTTACATTTGTGTAATATATTGAAGGTACCGTTTTAATGAAGGAGGTACCATTTTTGACTAAGTCACGGTGGATGAAAACAGAGTAAGATATGGGGTCATTGTGTAAAAACCATTAGTATTGAAGGTAAGTTGTTTGATGCCAGAAAAAGAGGAAGACAGACCAGCAGGTGAAGCTGGCACCTCTGGGTTGGAGACAAAAATTGGAATCTAAAAATTTCTAGAGGACGATGGAGGTGCCGTTGGACAAATGGCTATCGATGTAATCTACGGCTTTACATGAACCCGAAGCGTTGTTGAAATGGTTGAGGTGTAGGCCTCTAAAATTGTTCTTGATTGCGGCGTGGAGAGCTCTGGTAAAGCAAAATAGGGTTTTATGGTGGCTGTTACGGACAAAGTTTTGCCATTGGACGATATCAGAATCGGATCTTGGGTGGAATCCGATTGGGTTTCCACAATAGCACTTTTTCTTCTCATTCTTTCTTCTTCTTCTTCTTCTTCTTCTTCTTATCTATTATTAAGGTTTTTTTTTTTTTCTTAAATCGGATGGGTTTCCACTGTGGACATCCAACGTGGCAAGTTAACTTGCCACATCAGCCGTCCCGTTAAGACACTAACGGAAACTGTTAATCGGTGACAGTTTTGTCACTTTTTTATAATGTTAGTGAGTATTTTGTTATTTTTCCAAAGTTGAGTGATTGAAATGAAACCTAGGTGACTGTTTTGTCGGCTACCCCCAAGTTGAGTGACTGTTGATGTAATTTACCCTATAAATTATAAAAGAGAAGGTTGATGGATGCCAAAGAAATTTGAATTAAGAAGTATATTGTGATATATTAATTTAAGATAAGGATCAATTGTAAAAATGTAAAAATATTTGGGGGCCAAGCATAAATATTTAAAATTTAAGGGGTTAAAATGTAAATATAAGAAGTTGAATAACCAAAAGTGAAAAGTACCCAATTTTTTATGAGACAAATTTGGTAACCAAGGACCAAATTGAATAAGTGGAGAAATATGATGGACTAAATAACAATTTTTCCAAAAGTGAATAATGATTCAATAATGGAATTGTAAAGAATTATGAAGGGCAAAATGATCATTTTTCAAATTAGATCATTATCATGGGTAATGATTATGGATAGAAACTGTTAAGAAATGATTGGTTAGACTATAAGTAATATTGTTCTAGTATTATGTTATTTTATATTATTTAATTAATAAAATGAATAGATATTTTAGAATAAGAGTGTAGAGAACTCTTCACTTTCTTTTTATCCATCTCACATCCACCATGGATAAGGGTGTTCACAGTTCGGTTAAAACTGTATTAACTGACCGATCCAATCTAATTTGGTTAATCATTCAATGGTCAAATTTAGTTTGATCGGAGGTCGGTTAATGATTTTTTGAAATTTTAGTTATCGGTTAATTTGGTTCAAAATCGAGTAATTAACCGAAATAAATAATATATATTATATATAATATATTTTTTATATTAGCAATGTATTTTTTATATGTTTTATACTTATTTTAACCAAAAGACAAAAACATATAAATTTCGACTCGATTAATGTATTTGAAAAAAAAATCGGTTCAGTTAACGGTTAACGATTTTTATATTTCAGGTAATTCGGTTAATAGTAATTCGGACCATTTGAACACCCCTAACTATGGATGAAAGAAATAAAGTTTTTCTTTCTTTGCAATTTGGTCCTTTTCCATCAAAATTCATCATTTTCACCTAGAAATTAAAATAATTTTCATAGCCATCAAGAGGGAAAATTGATAAAAGGACTATCGTGAACATGAATATCGAAATGGATTCTAGAAGGATAGAATTGGAAGAGAGAGAAGATCAAGCTAATGCCTGAAATCAAGAGAACAAGGTATGAATTTCAAGATTTCATCATGTTTTTAAATTTAAAGTAGAGAATTTTCATGAAAAATTTTATATTCTTAACATGATAATGAAGAAAGAGATAGAGAAAGTGATTCAAATCAAGAGAACAAGGTATGAATTTCAAGATTTCATCATGTTTTTAAATTTAAAGTAGAGAATTTTCATGAAAAATTTTATATTCTTGACATGATAATGAAGAGAGAGATAAAGGAAGTGATTCAAGTGGAAAAGAAAGGAGAAAAACAAGTGATTAAAGGTTGAAGAGAGGTAAGTACCCTTGAATTTCTTGTTACCTAAAGACTAAAATGTAAACTTCATGATATATGTGGTAAATTAGTAAAATAAAGTGTAAAATAATTTTAATATGTGAAATAAAATATTATGATAGAAAACTTATTTGAAGTGTGAAATAATAGTGAATTAAACATAAAGTGATGTTAAAGTGAAATTATAGTAAATAATGATTTTTTATGATGCTAAGGACTAAATTGTAAATTTTATGAAATTTATAATTGAAACAAGAGAAGCAAAGTTGTGAAACCTTATGCCCGACCTAGTTGGTGGATTCAAATATAAAATGCCACATTTCGTTGCTGAAACAACCTACTTTTCTATCTCACTTTATCGAAATGGAAGCATAGTGGTAAAATTATTTTATTAAAAATTTCGAAAATATTTTTGCTTATTTTACGTACAAAAAAAAATCAAATTTCACAATATATCCATATTATAATCATCTCCCAAATTAATTTTCAGTACTTCGATATCCGAATGCCACAAACTAACCATATCACACTAAAACCATTTACATATAATTGACTAATAACATTATAATTATTACAACCAAAAAATCTTTCATGTCACATATACATAACTATAGCCAAATGATAAAAAAAACTAATTACATGCCAACTTGAAACAGAACAAAATATATGAACTTTATTGAGTCCAGGATTTGTCGGTTGGATGTTGACGACTCTGAGTACAAGATCTCAAAATACACCTAACCTGCATATGAAAACAAGACCATTCAGTGAGTAATAATTCCAATGGTATTACTATAACTCACTCAATATAGCATGAAATTTAGATGATTGGGCTCTGTTTATTTGTTTTCTCCTTAGACCAATTCAAGTATATTCATATCAAAGTTTATCTAACACATTAATATACACATGTATCCCAAATAAACCAAATATGATATTTCAACTAACCAATCTATTTAAACAAACTTATTAGCACTTTATGCTAAGATGTATGCAACCTTATTTGTTTTGTCACATTTCATTATATCGCATTGCATTACCAATTTGAATTAAACCATTCTTCCTATTCAACATTTATATCTATTAATACATAACTCAAACCCGAACTAATTCATGAATCTTACTTAATACCGTAATTCGACACCCAGTTCCTCATCGGTACGTCCCGAACCAAACAAACTGCACCCAAGGTTCATCGGTTCATCCAAGGCAATAATTGTGCCAGGCACTCATCGGAACATCCAATGGTTAATGCGCCCAATGTTCATCAACTTATAGTCAAAGTAATTTCATATCGAAATGATCGACGTAAGCAATTTGCACCCAGCGCTCATCAGTTCAGCCAAAGTAATACTTATGAAAAGCCACTGTTGGGAACATCCGAAGAAAATGCGTCTAGCACTCATCGACTTATAATCAAAGTGATTTCTTTTCATTCTATTGTGTAACATACTATTTATTCACAACTTTACCCAATAGCCATTACAATAATCTATACTCTGATTTCATTCTAAATTCAATTCCCCATCTATTGATCTCAACAACGTCAATCCTTCAATCAACTATCTTTTCATACCAAACATAGCATGATTTTTCTTAGTTCCAAGCCAATTTTTGTAGTTTCACCAATTCATAATATTTCTATTTTTTATTCAATTTAATCCTTTTTCATTATTATCAATCTCAATATAGTATTTTGAGTCAAATAATCATATGTATCGTTCTTTGATATTTTAATATGTCAAACAATGAAAATATTAAAAAAATATTTAATGAGTTGAGTTATAAAAAAATATTGAATGAGTTGAGTTATAGAAATACAAACTGAAAATTTCAAGCTATTTGTCGGTGGCTTTAGCTTTTCCCTCCGCTCTTAAGGACTTCAGGTCGACGATAGCTATAGATTAACATAAACATATAACACCATCAGTATTCAATCCAATTCACAATTAATTGTCATTTCATATAATTTTTTATTTTATTCAATTTAATCCTTAAAACCAAAACAAGCATAACTTTCAATTCTAAGCTTCGATTTACAATCTGACTTCACTTTCATCTATTACAAATCCTTTATTATCTAATTCTATCAAAATTCCATAATAGCTCTACCTGTTATTTACTTTAGTTTCTTAGGTGTAAAATCTAACTTCACAATCTAGTCATCTTTCATGTCTGCACTCAAAATCTATCAATCTAACATAAAAACAACGTAGAAAATTCATTAGTGATAACTTTCTAAAACCTTAAACGGTTTTACAAATTAATACATGAATTAGCTAGATTAAGTTTTCCCGATCTCAAAAATATAAAATTTACAATAAAAGGACTAAATTGCACTAACTAATTTAGTTTCCAAAGATTGAAATCCCTAAAGCAAATTTTTCTATGTTTCTTTTCTTCCTTTGAGCATGGAAGGTTGGAGAAAACCATCTTCTCTCTCCTTCCATGGAAGGTTGGAGAAAACCATCTTCTCTCTCCTTCCACTAAACATATTTATTACTTTTTTTTCTTTTCTTTTCTTTTTAAATAATAATAATCATTCACAACCCACTTACATTCACTAAGCTTTATTTCAACACAATCTATTTGTTATTTTAAGCATTTGGATTAATTACAACTTAAGTCCATTTAGTTATTCTCCAATTAAAATCTAAAGCAATAGGACTTTACAATTTAGTCCTTGGACTAGATTAAATATTCTAATTAACTAAAATACTTATCCTTAATTCTATTAGTTTATAACATGAAGTCTATAAATAATTGGTTCACTAAAATGAGGCCCTAAAACCATAATTTTCGACACTGTTGTACCGAGTTGTTACAGAAGTGCATAAAAATTTCATATGTGAAATAGTATATTATAATATAATGAATTATTTGATTAAATTGTTATGTGATGGTGAATTTGAGTGAAAGGTAAAGTTAGAAGGCTATTATAATAATTATTAAAGTTCATAATGTTAAGAACTAGATTACAAGATACTTAGAGATGACAAGTACTAAAATTGTTAGAAAGAATTATTCAAGTGAAGTGTTACATGGAAGAGAATTGATTTAAAGTGATTATGTAGTGAAAAATAAATTTCATGGCAATAGGGACTAACTTGAAAAGTGTATAAAAGTTAAGTGTAAAATAAAACATTATGATAAAGAGTTTAAATGAAATGTTAAGTGTTAGTGAATTAATTGCAAAGTGATATTTAAGTGAATTTCTAGTGATACTTGAATTTCATATTGAAAATGACCAAATCATAAAATATACAAAAATGACCAAGTGTATTAAGGTTTTTAAACGACATATTCAAGTGTTATAAAATATAGAAGTAAAGTGAAACTAAGTTGGAAGATAGTAATTAATGAAAGTATATGCTAGTAGGGACTAAATTGAGAAGATTGTAAAGTAAGTGAAGTGAAGTTCATACGAAGAAAACTAGATATAAAAGTGACCAAAATTTGATATGTGTAATAAAATATTTATGGGGAATTTTAGTGAAGTATTTATGATAGTGAATTTAATTTTACGTAATATTAAAGTGTTAATTTAATGAATATTGATTTTTATGAAAATAAGAACTAAATTGTAAAATATGTAAAGTTTTATATGTTACTAATTACTAAGTGACAGCGATGAGAATGCTAATATAAATGCCCAAGTAGACAAGATATGAACTTGCTTGATATAGATGACACGCTATTAGGAAATTAATGGAATAAGTGATTTTACACTTTGATGCATTACGATGTTATTTTTGCATATCTTACTTGTTCAATTGAGTCTACTATGGGCTATTAATTCATGAGAAAGATAATTGGTAAGTGATTAAAGAATCTTGAGAAAGATAGGAAATTAATGGAATAAGTGTTAAAGAAAGATATGTTGATAGTTACAAAACTAACTAAAAATACGACAAAGGTAAATGCACCTATCAATAAATAGTATAGCTACAGTGAGTAAATATACCGTATCCATGAGGACTAAAAGAACTAGTAATTACTGTTTTCCTATTATTTAACAGACAAATTGGAGTGATTGGTTTAAACTAAAAGCTACTAAATTAATTAACTAAAGAACTCAGCAAAGAATAAATCGGGAATTTAATTGAATAATAACCAAGAAGCTAAACAATACCCAGGAAAGAATCCTCCTAGACTTCATCTATCATTATGAATCTGAATTAAACGATTTCTTCACTTGGTATCTTGATCCGTAGAAATCCCTAAATTATGCTAATATCCATTTCAAGACTAAGAGCAACTGACTCTAGGTTGATTAATTAAAATTTCTTTCTAATTAAAACCCCTATTATTTCATTAACTCAATCTATGGATTCCCCTATTAGATTTGGCTCTAATCCGATAGATTTATGTCGTCCTATTTCTAGGATTGCATGCAACTCCACTCAATTATGCTAGATCTACTCTTAAACAATGACCTTTTTGCCTCTGATTTAAGCACATTAAACATAAATTAATATTCAGGAAATATTAAAACAAGAGATAAGCACACATAATTAAGAACAAGATTCAAGTATTTATCGCATAAAACAGAAATCAAATAATAGAATTCATCATACGATTTATCTCCCCTTAGTATCTAGAGAATTAGTTCATAATTGTAAATAAAAACGTCTCAAAGTCAGTATAACCCCAAGAGATAAAGAAACTCATAAAGAACATCAAAGAAATTAAAAAGAGGTCTTCAATCGAGTTGTTTTCTTCAATACTCTTTGATGGCTCTCTATTCTCTTCTTCTATTTGGCATTTATAGGTCTTAGAATGCCCAAAAATCCTAAATATTGAGTTTTTCCACGTGTTTGGAATGTGACTCGCGAAATCTACATGGTATAGCACATGGTTGTGTGTCCAGCCCGTGTAAGAAGGCCCAGCTCGTGTGGCTCCTGAAATCTGCTCCAATTGTCTGATTTTCGTTCGTTTTTCGCTCCTTTTGCACCCAAATGCTCTCTTAAGTATAGAAACATGAATTTTAAGTATTAAGAGCATAAATAATCATCCAAAAATGCATTAATAATAGGATTAAAACATGTTACTTTTATCACTTATCATATGTGGTAAGTGAATTTCGATAACAATCTATGTTAAAGCATGAAGTGATAATATATAGTAAACTAAAGAATTAATAAATTTGGTAAATATATTGAATAATCTCTTAATATAATTGATATTCCATGAAATTATATTAGTAATATTGTTACTAATATTTAATAAAAAAATGGTAAGATTTAAATTCATGGGTACTTACTAAGCTTTTATAAGCTTAACGCGCTATTTTTGTCAACGCATAGGTGATAGAGTCTTGAATTGTAGCGTTAGAGTGAAGGTATAATCTCACCTCATCACATCACATCTCAAATCATGGAAAAGGGTATGATTTTGAATCTTTGGCATTAGTTCATGGCGTGTACAAAAAAGGATTGTATGAATCTGTGATTTCATGTCATCTATATCCTTTTCCAATAGGAGAATGACAAGTCAGATTTTTCCTCCTGATTTTTAGCTTTTTTCTCTTGAAAAAATTCAAATCTAACTAAAAATGCTAAGAATCAGAAGGAAAAATCTGATTTGTCATTCTCCTATTGGAAAGGGATATGGATGACGTGTCACAGTTTCATATAATTCCTTCTCTGGCATGTACATAGGCTTATATTGAGATTGTTGCGGATGAATACAAATGATGAAATTATTAGATAATGATCTTGATTGTAAACTTGGCATTTATGAATATGTTTGAAGTTATTTTATGTTCAACCAAGTAGTGATTAAAGTGGATAAATGGTATATTTGAAATGTGTTATTGGTTGGTTGAAAGATTTATTGCATATGGAAGTGATTTTAGGTGTTACGGAGCAAAATGTGCAAGTTTTAAGGTTGCAAGATTGAGGTCACAACGTTAGGTTGTTGAAGTCTGTTGCGACGAGAAGGTTCTCGAGGTCGCAATGAGCTATGTTACATCGCGATGTGGGAGATCATAAAGTTGTGACGAGCTCTTGATGGTTTGAACATTCACCCTTTGGTCCTGAATCGACCCTTGTCCACTTAGAAAACTTTCATAAGATTGTGTTAAGCTCGGGTTAAGCTCGGAATTGTAACAGCCCTTTTCCAGTGTAATCGAAACAGTGATTTTGGGACCATAAATACGAAGTCATAAAATTTAGTTTAATATTATTTTATGGTCTACAGTATGATAGAAATATCATATAAAAATTTCGTTAAGAAATTTGATCGTTTACATACTTAATTTGATAAAAATGACTAAATTGCATAAAGTGCAAAGGTTGTGTTCTAATAGCTAAAGGTATTCGTAACAACCCTTACCCGTATCCATCGCCGGAATAGGGTACAAGGCATTACTGAAACTTACGGAACCAAATCAGAATCATAGAGAATTTTTCGTAAAATCCCAAAATTATATTTACTCTAGCCATGCCAATAGCTAAGTTACAAACATTCGTTTCCATATAAATATTGGTATTTAGTGTATACATGTCATTCTTTCAAAATAAGTCATTTTCATATACCAAAAGATATGGGTTGATAGTGTGATAAGGCTCCGACTAATCTCCAACCTTCGAGCTTCCGAGCACTACAAAACAGGGAAAAGAAGAATGGGGTAAGCACATAGTGCTTAGTAAGTTAATGCAACAGGAATTATACTTACCATACTTATACATCCATCATTTAACAACACAAGCACATACCCAATTCACATAAACATATACCTATCACATACAAACTCAATTTTTGCATTAGTTAATTAGCATCGTTTAAATTCAATACAAAGATAAATGATTGATGAGCTCATCAATTCTATAATTTTCATGTTCTTCCATTTCTCATATTTATCCCATTGAATTTCTTGGAATTTCGATGGATATTCAGTAGTACACTTTTGTGTACAATTCCGGGTCCGTCAATTCGTACACATATCGGTATACCCTTTTTCCAGAGAGCACACTCCCGCGAACCTCATCCTTACAGCGGGATTACCAGTCCAGGCTAAATCCCCTATAATATAAACTCATAGAGTATTGTCGGGATTACCAGTCCAAGCTAAATCCCTTGTAACGACAATTACTCTGATGAGCTTGGATCTGAATTACCAGTCCCGACTAAATTCAGACCCTAATTCGGATTACCCGTCCAGGCTAAAGCCATTTTCCACATATTTTTCGGAAGGGCTATATCAGGATAGGATCACCCGTCTGGGCTAGATCCTTCTTACCATCAATTCCTTTTTAGAGATCCATCAAATTTTCCTTTCATTCAACCGGGATTTCTTCCCCTTTTTATCAAAAATATCAATGTTTCCACAACTTTCATACAATGAACATTCAAATCATATTCACATCAATAACATACATTTCAAGCATTTAAGAATATAATTCAAGTTACACGAACATACCTTGATACTTGTTCGTACACAAAAATCTACTAATCCGAGACTTTTCCCTTTCCTCAATCTAGCTTCGTATTTGAGTTTTCTGGATCTAAATAAATAAATTTAATCATCAATTCAATACATTTCATGTTCATATGTGGCATTCTCTATAATTCTATTATTATTTATAGTTCATTTAGAGTTATCACCTTAAGTCATAGTTACTAAATTATTTTTATCTTGAGCTAAAGAACTCCAAATTAAGATCCACTAATTTTATCTGAAAATAGACTCACATATCTTCTTACCATAAAATTTTAAGAATTTTTGGTTTAGCCAATAAGTACAGTTTATTCTTTAAAGTTACCCCTGTTTTGCTGTCAAACAGTTTCAACCCCTCTTCACTAAAAATTAATTATCTCCTCATACGGGATTCATATGATGTTCTTGTTTATATCTATTAAAAATAGACTCATTTAGGATTTAAACATATAAATTTAATCCCCTAATTATTTTTTTCCAAATTTTTATGATTTTCCAAATTTAAAATAGGGGAACCCGAAATCATTCTGACCTTGTCTCACAAAACCTATTATATCTCATGATTTACAATTTCATTGCTTACATCATTTCTTCTATAAGAAACTAGACTCAACAACCTTTAATTTCATTTTTTATTCATTCTCTAATTCAATTTATAAAATTTTTGGTGATTTTTCAAAGTTAGACTATTGCTTCTGTCCAAAACTGTTTTAGCGTAAAGTGTTGATTTCTATTTTGCCCCAAATTTCACAGTTCATACAATTCAGTCCTTGCTCAATTAACCCCTCAATTAAGCTAATTTTTCTCAATTAATACTTTATCTAGACATTATAAGTTATTTCACAACTATTGAAATTAAGAATTTCCACATAAAACCCTAACTTCAAACTCTTTTACAAGTAGGTCTCAAACATTCACTTTCTATTCAATTCTTTCAATAAAATTGGCATATAAACAATTTAAAGCTCTAATTCCATGCTAAATCATCATATACTTCCAGCACATATTCATAACAACTTTCCATTTCATTCATAAAATCTAAAACTAATGAATTCAACTTGCAGTAAAAATATGAAAAATCAGCTTAAAGAAACCTTCTATGGTGTTTTTGCTGATCAGATTACAGAAAAATAAAGAGAAATATAGATAATTCTACTTTAATCCTAGCTTTATTAAGTAAATTTTGCAATATTCCAATTTTACCCTTAATTCTCCTTATTTTCTTGCTGATTTCATGCCCTTGCCGTCCAGCCCAAATAGACCTTGGGTCTATTTGGCTTTTAAGCCCTCTTTCTTTTATCATTTAAGCTATTTAATCATTTTCCATAATTTTGCATTTGTTACAATTTAGTTCTTTTTGTTCAATTAACAATCGGAACTTTAAAATTTATTGACGAAACTTTAATACTAACTTATTAACACTCCATAAATATTTATAAAAATATTTATGGCTCAATCAAAAATCTCTGAGGTCTCGATAACTCGTTTTCGATTCTAATTATTTTAATTTTTATTTCTAGTACACTATTCACTATTTCAAAAATTTTCCTAACTTCACATTTAACTTATACTCACTAAATTAATAATATTTTCTACTCACTTGTTGGATTTAGTGACCTCGAATCACCGTTCCGACACCACTGATAATTCAGGCCATTACAGTATTAAATAGCTATAGAATTTTAAATCGGGGGTCCTTATATAGTAATTAGCCATTAAGGTTGATTAGTGGTTAAGCATGAGTAGTCATCATTGGAAATTGAATAAATTATTAAGGTTAATTTTGGAAATTAGTGATTAAAGTTATAATAAATAAAATAAAATAAACTATTATCATCATCTTCCATCAAAAAAGAAGAAGAAGAAGAAGAAAACCTAGCCATAGAAGTTTGAATTTGGGCAAGCTTATTTTGCTCAATTAGGTATGTATTTTTCTCTCGTTTTTTATGATTTCTATGTTTCCGGGATCATAGTGTCTTAATCTAGCAAACTCAGGGATTAATTTGCAAAAATATTAAAGTATTAGAGTTTTGCAATTGATGAACATGTTTGAGTTTTGAAGTTTGAAGTTTGATGATAGAAAATGAATAATTGTTGTTAGATAAACAACTTTTGTAAAGAGATTTTTAGTGAAATTATCAATTAGTGGCTAAATTGAAAAAGGTGATAAATTTATGGTAAAATTTGTAAATTTGTGAAATATATGGGCTGCTATTAAGATGTATAAAAATCGGTTAAGCTTGGGTAAGGATTAAATTGTATGAAATTCATTTTTCGAGCCTAGTGACTAAATTACAAAAAAAATTAAAAGTATAGGGCTAAATGGTAAATTTTGCCATAATTTCCATGTTGGATTAAATTGAATGAGAATTATATTGAAATGAGTTAAATTCATTCGTATATATCCTGTCAGACCTCGAACAGAGTTAGATCGAGGTAAAGAGAAAATATCGGATTAGTCGTCTCCGTATCTACGTACACTCGTCGAGGTAAGTTCGTGTAATTAAATTATAAATTTTTATGTTTTAAATTGAATTATATGTGTGTGATTTTTATAATTGCCATGTATAAATACCGAGTCTCATTTGAACCTTAGGAATTCATAAGATACAAATGACATGTCATTAGGGTTACCGATTTGGTTGAGGTCCTGCATGTGTTGCAGACACACCACAGCTCGTATGAGCTTACCGATTTGTAGCTCGTGAGAGCTTACCGATTCACAGCTCATATGAGCTTACCGATTCATAGCTCGTGAGAGCATATCGATTCATAGCTCGAATGAGCATACATGTATATGAATTGACGGATTACAGTTTAGTACACCTTGTGTGTACTACCCGCGTATCCAATGATTTTCTAAATGGTTCAATGGGCCTAGTTCTATTATGAGTTTGTAAGAGTTCAATACGAACTAGTACAAGTATTTTTATGAATTACATGGAATGATTTATATACGATATATGGATACATGGTATAAATGTTACATGTATGTGGAATTTGAATAGTGGTTGAATTACATGACTAACATGGTTGTTGCGGATATGTGTGTAAGCTTTTGGCCAAATTGGTTTGGATATGTTTTGTATGCTTACCTTAAATATGATTAAATGGTAAGTTAATTTCTTTGTTAGACGAACTTACTAAGCTTAAATGCTTACTCCGTGTTATTTTCCGTGTTTTATAGTAATTCGGAAGCTTGTTCAGGTCGGAAGCTTGTCGGAGCTATTTCATACTATCCATCGGCTCTTTTGGTACTTTCGGTAAATTAATATCGGTTATAATGGCATGTATAGGTTAATTTGGCCAATGTTGGCATATAATAGTTTTGTTGAGATTAACCACTTATATGGCTTGTGTTTGGTATATTTTGATGAATATATATATATGTGGCCTTACCTTATTCTATGTTTGTTTAATATGGTAGAATGATGAAAAGTAAAATGTGGCTTGGAAAATGGCCTATTTTCATCTGCACGGGTAAAGACACGGGCGTGTGTCTCAGCCTGTGCGACACACAGCCAGGTGACACGGTTGTGTGTCCCCTGTATCTTTTAAATTGCACAAGTCAGTATGCTCACGCGGCCTAGCACACAAATGTGTGGCTTGGCCATGTGATCCAAGTCAGAGAGTTACACGAGCATAAACACGAGCTAGGACACGGCCGTGTGTCCCTATTTTGAATGCCCACACAGCCATGTGACCCCTGCAGCTTTGAAAAATTTTAATGTTTTCTGAAAAATTCTTTAAGTACCCGATTTAGTCCCGACTTGTTTTTAATACATATTTTGGGCCTCGAGGGCTCGCATAAGGGACAATATGTTTGATTTCAATTGGTTTCTGACAGAAATGTTATATGATATGAAATGTCTATTTATTTGATCTATAAACTCCAGTAATGCTCCGTAACCCTGTTCTGGTGATAGATACGGGTTAAGGGTGTTATAGGAATAGTGCATAAATCTTATTTTAAATGTGATATGAGTTTGATAACTTGAATAAAATGTTTAATTAATTTTTGTGTGATCGTAGTTTCTTTGGCAACAAATGTGGCATCCCGGTATCTTAACCCGGCGATCGGGTTGGGTAAGGGGTATGCGTGAAATTAGCTCAAATGAAAGATTAGATTATGGACTTTTGAGGTTTACTAAGAATGTGATAAGGATGTGAGAATCAAGTATCGTTATTAGTGTAATCCAAGACCTTATATGATTTCAGATATGTTAAGGTGGAACCTAGATAAGAATTTCAGCAACCTTTAAATGATATTTGATCAATTGTGAAAGCGAAAAATGTAAAGTGATAAATAGAATATTGAAATTTCGTGAGTAAAGTGAGAAATAAAGATGATTAATTTAAATGACACTAGAATGAAGCTTAAGTGAATTTATATGACATGCTTAAGGGTTTCAACATTAACAAGGAATAGGATACGTAGGTTTATCTTTTGCTACTTACTAAGCTTTTAAAGCTCACACATTAGTTGTTTAAAACATATAGGTAAAGGACCTTGTTCGAGAAGCCGGGAGTCTTGATCGAGAGCATCGCATCACCCATCAAGTTTTTAAGGTTGTTCTTTAATTGTTAAATGTTATTTGTGCAGGTTATTGGCATGTACATAGAGACTTAGACTACCATAACTATTTATAAGTGTTTGAATTTGTAAAATTAAGTGTTGTTTGTAACCTCTTTGAAAGGCTAAAACAAGTATTTGAATTATAAATTGGTTTGAACATGTTTATGACTTGAAACTATGTTTATATATGATTTAGTAATGTTTTTAAATGCTTTGAAACCATGACATATGATTTGATTGTAATTAAGGATATTATTGAGTATTTTGAAGTGTTTTGGGATATTTAGTGAGTGACATCGCAACTACGAAATTGCAACTATAGAATCCCTATAATCGACCTAATCGTCGGGTCAGGATATAGGGATGTCACATTTGTTGTCAAAGCAATTACGGGTGAGCAAAATTCGGTTCGACTCAAAAAAATCGAAATAAATTAGAATTTTAAATTATTCGAATCGATTAATCGAGTTAATCGGTTCATATCGAATTTTTTTTGAATTTTGAGTTTAATTTAGTTGAATTTTTGAATTCAAATAACTCGAATAATTTGAATAAACCAAACACCAAACCCTTTTACTTCCCTTCCCCCAACCCCCTCAAAAAAACATTTTACTTTCCCCCAAAACTTTAACTTCCCCCTTAAAAAGTTTTACTTCCTCCCAAACCCCCAAATTTTTTTTCCTTCTACTTTCTTCCAAAAACATTTTTCCCCCTAAACCCCAAAAACTTTTTTTTTTGAAATTATGTCTACTATTTATATTATTGAATTAAATTTCAAATTTCGTACTATTTATATTATTGAATTGTTTAATCATGCTGAATCTTTATCAATTTTTGTTAAAATTGAATTATTGATGATGCCATAAAATATTAAATTTTTTTATTGGTATCAATTTCAAATTTTATCTTTAAAATAACCTTTATTAAAAAATCATATTTTTTACATTTAATATATATTTTTAATTTCAAAATACATGGTGACAAGAATCAAAAGATAATTGAAGCAACTAAGCAAGTAAAGAAGCTAACCTGTATATAAAATATTAATAATTAAATTATGAGAGGATGAAAGTTAATAACAAATTTGATTACGGTGGATAAATTTGATTACGATGGGTGGCAGTGGCTACAAGGACCCAAAGTCATTTTTTTAATTTAACTCAAACAAATGTATTTGATTCGATTCGAATTCTATCTCACTCAAATCAATTTGAGAAAATTTTAAATCGAATTAGGATCATCAAATAAGATTCGTCAACTCGATTGACTCGAAATTTTTTTATTCAATTCGATCGAACGCTCATCCCTAAAAGCAACTACAATCACTCCAATTTGTTCATAAATTTTAAAGCTTTGTTTTAACATAATTGAACTCCTTTTGAGTTATTCAAGTCATTTCTATGCTTTCCCTCAGGTTTGGTTACAATTGAAGGCCAATTGGGGCTTATTCGAATCAAAATAGGTAAACAGGGTCAATGTCGCAACATTGGCTTTGGACGTCGCGACATTAGAGACTAATTACTTTACTTCATGTCTAGTGTCGCGGCATTAGAGACAAATTACTTAGAACATGGTTGAATAATCTAAAACCAAGTTCAAACAATCATAAAACCATTCCATATCACTACTAAAACATTTTCAAATGTGATTCCTCATCAAAACATCATATAATTCCACTTAAAAACTTAATTAAACAACTCCAAATTTATAAAATTTGCATGGAGAGTCAAATACTTTCAAATGTCTCCATGAAAGTTCATCCACAACATTGATACCAAGACCCTATGTACATATCATGAACTATTTTCAAAAATTTAGATTCATACTCTCTTCCAAGCCTTGATTTGTAATGAGATGAGTTGGAGGTCAACCTTCTCTCTAGAGCTCCAAAACAAATCCTCACCTACGCGTTTGAAAAGAAACGCTGTTAGAATTAAGTGACCCGAATCCTTATTTAAATAAAATACAATGGTAAAATAAAATAAAAGAAGAATCTATATAGAAATACACTTCTTTTATTTTATTTTAAATAAGGTTTTTTAAACTTTATTAAACTCCATCTATTTGATATTGATTAGAATAAAGAGTTTCAATCTTACTACACTCCTATTAGAATATGGCTTTACAAGCCTATAAATAGACATAGTCTATTCCTCTTGTAATTTGATTCAAATTCGACATAGTGAATTTTCTTCTCCTTTACCCGTGGTTTTTTCCCAAAAGGGTTTCCACGTAAAATCTATGTGTTCTTTAAATTTTTATTTTTCTTTTCTTTGTGATATATTGTCATTACCGACGTTATATTTTTCACAAATTGGTATCCAAGCTTCCAGGTTTTTTATCTTGATCACGGTAATGGTGTCTTTAAAGTATGAAATTTCGCTGTTGGGTCGAAACACCAGATTCGCGTTATGGCAGATAAAGATGCAGACAGTTCTTGCACAGATGGATTTAGAGGAAGCTCTACTAGGGGTAGATAAGATGCCTTCGACATTGACGGAGGAAGAGAAGAAGCGCAAGGATCGAAAGGCATTAACACAGTTACATCTGCATTTGTCTAACGAAATTTTACAGAATGTGATGAAAGAGAAGACCATCGCTGCATTATGGAAGAGGCTAGAACAAATATGTATGTCGAAAACTCTAACCAGCAAGTTGCATATGAAGCAACGGCTTTATGCTCATTGTTTGGAGGAAGGTGCGTCTGTGCACGAACACTTAACAGTGTTTAAAGAAATTCTCTCAAACTTGGAGGCCATGGAGGTTCAGTATGATAAGGAAGATCTAGGGTTGATTCTACTTTATTCGTTGCCCCCGTCTCATTCAACCTTCAGAGACACGATTTTATATAGCCGTGAGCCTCTCACAGTTGATGAGGTTTATGATTCTTTGACCTCATATGATAAGATGAAGCATCTTGTGGTTAAACCCGACTCTCAGGGAGAGGGTCTCATTGTTCGTGGGAGACAAGATCGGAATGCTGATGATGATCGTGGAAGGACACAGGAACGAAATCTTAGCGGTAAATCTAAGGGTAGATCGAAGTCTTCAAACAGAGGTAAAACTTGTAACTTCTGCAAGAAGAAAGGGCACATTAAATCTGAGTGCTATAAGCTACAGAACAAGATTAAAAGGGAAGCTGCGAATTAAAAGGGAAAACAACTAGAAAATTTCGGTGAATCTGATGTTGTAGAAGACTACAGCGATGATGAACTTCTAGTTGCTTCTGTCAACAATTCTAAAGTGAGCCAGGAGTGGATACTTGATTCGGGTTGCACCTTCCACATGTGTCCCAATCGGGATTGGTTTACAAATTACGAAAAAGTGTTTGAAGGTGTTGTTTTGATGGGAAATAATGCTTCATGTAAAATCGCATGTGTTGAAACAATTAAAGTTAAGATATTTGATGGAGTTGTCAAAATATTTAGTGACGTACGGCATGTTCCAGAATTGAAGAGAAATTTAATTTTGTTAAGTACTCTTGATTTAAAAGGGTACAAATACACAGCTGAAAGTGGGATTTTGAAGATTTCTAAAGGTTCCCTCGTTGTGATGAAAGGGCAGAGAAAGACTGCCAAGTTATATGTTTTGCAGGGTTCTACTATTCTTGGTAATGTAGCTGTCGCTTCCTCTTCCTTGTCAGATGATGATATTACTAAACTTTGGCATATGCGCCTAGGGCATATGCGTGAGAATGGCATGGCAGAATTAAGTAAAAGAGGACTTCTTGATGGGGAAGGAATTTGCAAACTGAAGTTCTGTGAGCATTGCGTTTTTGGGAAGCAAAAAAGAGTTCGATTCACCAGAAGAATCTATAACACGAAGGGAACGTTAGAGTATATTCATTCTGATCTATGGAGGCCATCAAGAGTGCCTTCGAGAGGTAGAGCTAATTATATGCTAACTTTTATTGATGATTTTTCTAGAAAAGTTTGGGCATTCTTCCTGAAGCAGAAAAGCGATGTGTTTTCCGCATTTAAGTCTTGGAAAACTATGATTGAAAAATAGACGGGAAAACAAATAAAATACCTTCACATAGACAATAGCTTAGAGTTTTGTTCTGATGAGTTTAATAAACTGTACAAGTCAGAAGGGATCGTGAGACACTTGACAGTTCATCATACTCCACAGCAAAACGGCATTGCAGAACGAATGAACAGAACGATCATGGAGAAGGTTCAATGTATGTTGTCAAATGCCAACTTACCAAAGTTGTTTTGGGCCGAAGCAGCCTCTACTGCATTTTTTTTATCAACCGATCTCCATCCATTGCCATTGAGAAAAAGACTCCACAAGAGGTATGGTCTGGTAATCCTGCTAATTATTCTGATTTAAAGATATTTGGATGTCCTGCATATGCTCATGTTGATAATGGAAAATTGGAACCGAGATCCATTAAATGTGTTTTTCTTGGTTATAAAGCTGGTGTAAAAGGGTATAAGTTATGGTGTCCTGAAAATAGAAAAGTTGTGATTAGCAGAGATGTTGTTTTTGATGAAACTGCTATGATACCTAACTTATCTCTTAAAGGCTCTTCCAATGAAGAAAATCAAAAGCAGGTGGAGTATTAGATTAATAAAGAGTCGACTCCTCAAGCCAGTACAAAAATTGATAATAGAGTTGCTTCTTTACCACAATACTCTATCGCCAAAAACAGAACTAGAAGAGAAATCAAACCTCCAAAGAAGTATGCCGAGGCTGATCTAGTTGCTTATGCTTTAAATGTGGCTGAAGATATAGATGCAAACCAAGAGCCGTCTAATTATTCTGAGGCGGTTAGCTGTGAAGGCTCAAAAAAGTGGATGTTTGCTATGCAAGAGGAGATGGAATCACTCCATAAAAATAGAATATGGGATCTTGTGAAACTTCCTAAAAGTAAAAAGGTTGTTCATTGTAAATGGGTGTTTAAAAAGAAAGAAGGGACTCCATGAGTTGAACAACCCAGATATAAAGCAAGGCTTGTTGCAAAAGGTTACAGTTAAATTCTAGAAGTGGACTTCACAGATGTGTTCTCCCCAGTTGTAAAGCATAGTTCGATTCGAGCTTTGCTTGGTATTGTGGCCATGCATGATTTGGAGCTTGAGCAGTTAGATGTAAAAACTGCATTTTTACATGGAGAACTTGAGGAAAAGATTTACATGTAACAACTAGAGGGTTTCACAGTCTCAAAAAAAGAGGACTATGTTTGCTTGCTGAAAAAGTCCCTTTACGGTTTGAAACAGTCACCAAGACAGTGGTACAAAAGGTTTGATTCTTTTATGACTTCTCATGATTTTAAAAGAAGTAGTTTTGACAGCTGTGTTTACTTTAAGAAAAACAGTGATGGTTCTTTTGTGTATCTACTTCTTTATGTTGATGACATGTTGATAGCAACAAAAGATAAATGAGAAATAAAAAAGGTCAAAGCCCAACTAAGTGAAGAATTTGAGATGAAAGATTTGGGACCAACAAAGAAGATACTTGGTATAGAGATTCTCAGAGATAGAAAAGCAAGTAAATTGTACCTAAGTCAGAAGGGGTACATTGAGAAAGTTCTTTGCAGGTTCAATATGCAGAGTGCTAAGCCTATTAGTACTCCTTTAGCAGACCATTTCAGACTTTCATCGGCTTTATCTCTATAATCAGATGATGAGATTGAGTACATGTCACATGTTTCATACTCTAGTGCAGTGGGATCTCTCATGTATGCTTTGTTCACGTCCAGATTTATCATATGGAGTCGGTGTAGTTAGCAGATACATGGCAAATCCTGGTAAAGAACATTGGAAAGCAGTTCAGTGGATTTTAAGATACTTACGAGGTACTACTAATGTTTGCTTACAGTTTGGAAGAACTAGAGATGGAGCCATTGGGTATGTTGATGTTGATTTTGCTGGAGACCTTGATAGAAGAAGATCTCTCACTGGTTATGTCTTTACAATCGGAGGTTGTGCAATCGGTTGAAAGCTACTTTGCAAACTACGATTGCTTTGTCTACCACCTTGAAGCCGAGTACATGGCGACATCGAGGCTTGTAAAGAAGTTATTTGGTTGAAGGGACTCTTTAGTGAGCTCAATGAAGACCTTCAAATCAGCACAGTATTTTGTGACAGTTAGAGTGTCATCTTCCTTACAAAAGATCAAATGTTTCATGAGAGAACAAAACACATTGATGTTCGTGATATTATTGCTCATGGTGATATTGTTGTGAGCAAAATTAGTACTCATGAAAATCCTGCAGATATGATGACTAAGTCACTTCCTATAACCAAGTTTGAGCATTGCTTAGACTTGGTTGGTGTTTATTGTTGAAGTTAAACCCTTAAGGGGTTTTATGGAAGATGTAGAGAACTTGTTCGTTGAGAGTTCGCGATGAAGAACTTGTTTATTGAGAATTCGTGTCAAGGTGGAGATTGTTAAAATTAAGTGACCCGAATCCTTATTTAAGTAAAATACAATGGTAAAATAAAATAAAATAAGAATCCCTATAGAACTACACTTCTTTTATTTTATTTTAAATAAGGTTTTTTAAACCTTATTAAACTCCATCTATTTGATATTTGATTAGAATAAGGAGTTTCAATCTTATTAGAATATGGCTTTACAAGCCTATAAATAGACATAGTCTATTCCTCTTGTAATTTGATTCGAATTCGACATAGTGAATTTTCTTCTCATTTGCCCGTGGTTTTTTCCCGAAAGGGTTTCCACATAAAATCTGTGTGTTCTTTAAATTTTTATTTCTTTTTTCTTTGCGATATATTGTCATTACCGACGTTATATTTTTCACAAAAGCGTAGTAACAATATCAAGAATTAAACTTTGCAATTCAGAACAAACATTGCTTTTATATTTATATATATAATTCTTATTAATCAAACCATCATACATGACTTTGTTTCTATACTAACCATAGTAAGGTGACAATTTAACAAGTTATAAGCTACTTACCAACTTCTTTTTTTAATTCACTTACCTTGTAAATCTATTGCCCAATTGTAGGCTTAATAGAACATATAGGATATGTGAAAATGTCGATAATTTGAATCGAAGTGTCATTATCATGCGAATGTCACTTTTGCACCGAAGTGCCACTAACACTTGCGTAGTGCCACTTTCACTTGCGAGCATAGAAATTTTCCTAATGGCATGCCATTTGTATCCTACTAGTTCTTATTTTGTCTAAATGGGCATTTGAATTATACCATTCTATTACATTTTGTCAACAATAAAAGCAATTCAAACTTTACTATTTTTACTATTTAATCCTTATCTAAATGGAATCAACAATCATTAAATTTCACTTGGCATCTATTTCATCACCATTTAAAATTTCACTTATAAACTTCATATCAATATTTATATCACCTATCTAACTTTTACACTATTTTCAATTTAGTCTTTCTCTCTAATTTCACTACACATACACTTTTCAATTCATTATAAGAATACAATTCATCTTTCAAATAAATTCCATAATTCAAATCATCATTCTCACATATAAATAAATCCCATGAAAATTTTTAAAATGATTTTTCAATTTTTCATTTAAGGTTTACTTTATATAAAGTAAAATTCTTGATATATTTACAATAAAATGCTTGGAATGAACCCTTCTTTTTTTTCCTTCACTCATTTGTTATTTCTTTGCCCTTGTCACCAACTTGATGTTCACTTCTCTTCTCCTTCTCTTCATTTACACAACACATATACAGTATTCAATATCAAAACAAAAATCACATACTATTTCCATACATTTGATAAGATAAACATGAAGTCCTATAAGAAAACCTTATCATTCTTACCTTAACCTCTCTCAAAATCCCTAAATTTTATTCACTTTTATTTCTCCTCCAAAATGAATATTAGCTAGCTTTACAAGAAAATGAGCTTACTATGGAGTTCTTCTATTGATTTCACTTAAATCTATGGTGGAAATTTGAAAGTTAAAAAGCTTAACGGAGGTGAAGAATATGGTAGGAATGACTAAATTAAAAGAAAACGAAAATGAAATAAAAAGGGAGATGAGAGAGAAAAGTGGGAAAAAAGGGAAAAAAACTACAAAAGTTGACTTTTCTTTCTGCTTCTACATCTTTCCATATCAAAAAAATATCTATCATCTTTTTGTATTATTAAATTTATTAAAAATATTTAATAAAAAATCAAATCATCATCATGACCAACAAATGGTGTTTATTCACTCTCATTCTCATTCTCATCCACTTCTTTTGTACTTCCATGGTCAAATTACTTTTCAAGTCTTTCCTCTTTTTCCCATGTATCAAATTCAATCATTTCTTATTTCTAAGTTTTTTACACTTCTCACACTTTTACGATTTAATCCATACCTTAAATTAAATTTTCCTTAATTCAAAAGCCTTTGTAATTTCTTATAATATTCAACTATCTTCTCCACTAATTTTAAAATTTTTATTTTTTTCTACTTTGAAAAATCTTAACACTTGCCAACCTGAATTGACATTGTTCTCATTTCAGGGGATGTTAGGGATGTTACAGCAACGTCGCAACTTCGCATTCCCATCGTTGTGACCATATTAACTCAGTTAGTCACATTGCGACATCATAAGTTCCTCGTCACGACATCATAACCCTATAGCAACCTTGCATTTTTTTCAAGTTTTGACCTTTCAAGGCCGTTTTGGGTTCCGATCACCTTCGATTAACTCAAAACAAATTTTAAGTTGTTTTAAATTGTTTTTAAAGCTTTCAATTGTCTAAAACATATTTCAATTATTTTACAAAAATATTTCAAACTCTAAATCCTCAAATAAAATAAAGATTTCTTACACATTCATGCTTCGGGGGCATCCTCCATTAGTACCAGTCGTCGGGACGAATGAGGGATGTTACACAATGCAAGTTTAAAGGTTAAAAAAGACAAAAAATTGAATAGCAGGCTAAAATGATATTTTTTTGATAAAGACAAAGGGTTAAATAAGTCATTATGCCAAATATATATTATAAGGAAGGAAAAACACAACAACATCAGCTTTTAGCTTTACAATACCTATTTTATTTCTAGACATGTAGATATACCAATATAATATTGGTTAAACTACACTCAAGATTATTAAATTATTAATAAGTTTACATTTTGATCATTCGACTTTAAGAAATTAGAAATGGCCATTGAACTATTCAAAAAAATTCATTTAAGTCATTGAAAGTTTTTGTTTAAGTCAAAGTTTTTTTTTTTTTTTTTTTAAGTTTGTCTAACAAATTTTAAGCGACAATTAGATTATCGGTATGATGGATGAGTACCCATCGACAAGTAGAAGAACATATTTTATATTCAAGTCGATTTGATGGTCAATGTCAAAGATAAAAAAGAAAAAGAAATTATTTAGATTTTAGTTCACAAATTTATGACGTTCAAAATTGTTAAATAAAAAAATTTGAACTGTAAAGAAAATGGGAAGGAGAGCTTTTGCTTGCAATAACAGTTTTAACAGCTCAATGATTTAAATGAAAACTTTTGAATAGTTTAATGGCTCTTTTGTAACTTTTTAAAGTTGAGAGATCAAATAGTAAATTTAATTATGTTAGGTGAGTTTACCCTATAATATTCCAATGTTTTTAGCAGCCACATTTGAAAAGAAAAAAAATCAAACTCTTGTAAGTCAATGCTATATATATATATATATATAAAGCTGTTTTCAAAGACTAAACTCAGTTTGGTTCCCTTAAAAACCATGGCGGGTACCGAAGATCATCTTCAGCAGTGCTTCGTGGAGGTTGAACAAGGATGGGCTGTGCTTCAACATGGAATTAACAAATTGATTAACATCATAGAAGGCAATGATGATGATAAAAAAATCCATCGTTTTTCATCTGAAGAGTACATGCGTATGTACTCGTATCCTTTTTCTTTAATTTAAGGTTTTGTTTTTCATTGAAATTCGAACCAAATCCCTAAAGAGGATGGGTTTTCCTTACCTAATGGCTAGAATTGTATTTAAATTGTGTGAGCCAAACCGGAGAGGCGGAAATTCTGAGGTATTATATGACAAGTACCACAATTTTCTCAAACACTACATCACTAGCAAGGTAAAATGGATTTTATCATTCATCTGCTCCCGAAGGCAACTTTTACATTTGTGGGTCGTATTTATATATATTTGTTATATTATTACCAGGTTTTGCCATCATTGCAAGGGAAAAAAGATGAAGCTTTGGTGAAAGAAATAGAGCAAAGATGGTCAAATCACAAAGTTATGACCAGATGGCTTACTAGATTCTTTCACTTTTTGGATAGATACTTTGTTCCTTGGAGGAAGCTTCCTCCACTAGAACAATCTACTCTTTTAGCTTTCTACAATTTGGTTAGTCTTAAATTCTTTCATATAGATAGATTCTTAATGCCAAATCAACGAAGTCCTATACATATATTTTGTTGTTTTTGTGAAGGTATTTGGGGAATTCAATCATGAAATCAAAGATGCTGTATTGTCCCTGGTATGATCTGCATTTCTTCTGTTATAGATTTCATGTTTTCGTTCATATCACGTTTATCATGGCGGGTTTCGAGACTGATCTTTCCTTGATGTTGTTCTTTGAATCAAGAGATTGATCGAGAGCGTGAAGGTGAAGGTATCGATCAAGCTTTGATAAGGAACATTGTGGGTATCTATGTAGATGTTGGGCAAGGCTCTATGGAATACTATGAACGAGACTTTGAAGATGACATGTTTAAAGCTACTGCTTCATTTTATTCCACCAAGGCATCTAACTGGTTAAAAACTGAATCTTACAAGGATTACATGCTTAAGGTACGGATTTAAATTACGGTCACGGACATATTTAAAACTCCCTGTTTGATCAATCTCTTTGCTTTTTGATGATGAAAATTTAGGTTGAATGTTGCTTGAAACATGAAAGAGACACAGTTTGTTGTTATCTGCAGAGCACAAGCCATAAGAAGTTACTCGTGGTTTGTCTCTAGTTTGACAGTACCTGTCATGTGTCTTACACATCGCACTCATGTAATACAGGCCCCTGTCACTGACTTTTTTATTTTCCTTCTTGAAATGGATACAGATTGTTGAATATGAATTGATGTCTGTTCATGAAAGTGAATTGGAAGAGAAGAAACAGACTGATGAATCTGATCCATGCATTAGATGATGAGAAGAAACACGATACATGGAAATGCAGATGTTTCTATATGGTTGAAACTTGCACCTCAAGCAACAATAAAGATAGACAAGAAGAACCTTCCAATAGAAATTTTGAAATAAATTGTAAACAGATCAGAGAACTGTCATTAGGATATCAGTGTTCCAACCTCTTCAAAATGGTTGCCTAATGATTTCAAAACTCTATATATACTTTGTTTTCCTCAGGCCCCAAAGCAATGGAGCAAAAAAAAAAAAAAATGTAGTACTATACGGAACTAATATCTTACATGGAACTCTGAATCTCTTGCTGAACAAGCTATATTTTTTACCTTCTTTGCCAACCCAGAAAAACTTTAAAATGTGAGCATGCCTGTGCTCTTATCAATGAGAAGAAAGTGAACATCAAAAATATACATTACAAAATTTGCAAATCAATCTCACTTTATACACATGTACACTGAGGCAATAGGCTATTGGGCCACTCACATCTTTGCTTGTTCCCGAATGCAGGTCTAAGTCATCCACCTTTCTTCTCCAATGCATGTTGGGGGGTTATAAACCGAAAAACACGAATATATATACAAGGGTAGCTTAATCTCTAGTACTGCCTAAATCAGAACGACTTATGGCCTGCATTGCCTGCTCAACCAAACATGCAAGTTCATCCACATCCTGGAAGCTGAAATCAATCACCTTTCTAACTGAAGTAATACACTCGATATTTTGTGCTGCTTCCAGGGATGAAGTAGCCGCCATGAAACATGTTAGAGATTTTCTTGAAGCCTCCATTGCAGAACCTACATCCTGTGTCTGCAGAACATTAACATATTAATACATTCACCTACTTGAACCACCTAATCAGCTAACATAGACATTGAGAGACAGGAAATTTTTACCAAGCACAATTTACAATAACAATCATCGTGCAGACTTAGGATATTATTCTTTTTTTATCTTTCAAACTTCAGGACAGGCAAACTCCCAAAAATTTCCTTTGTTCTATATCGCAAGTACTATTTAAGAAGCAAAACACCTGATACTAAGGGCTAGTTTGGCAATGCTTTTGAAAAGTGCTTTTAAAAAGTGCAGTGAAAAAATGCTTTTGAGAAGTGCTTTTGAAAAGTTTGCTTTAAAATTTGAGTGTTTAGCATTGTTGTCAAAAAGTACTTTTGAGAAATAAAATGTCCAACATGTTATTATCAAGTAATAAATATGCATTTAAATAAAATTTAAATTAGTTAATATTATTATATTTTAGTAAAAATATAAAAAAATTACTATAAGTTGTTAATATTTTAATATATGAAATATAAATTTTAAATATTTTTAAGTAATAATATTAATTACTTATTAAATTTAATTAGAATATATAAACTACATTTTAAATATTTAAATATAACCATTAAATATTTGTAATTAGTATTTTAAAAAATATTTTTTTATTTTTAATTAATGATTTTAACACATTTGTAATTAAGCACCAAGAAAAAAAAAGGGAAAGTACTATGTTATTGGAGAGGTGAAAAAGTAATTAAGCACTAAAAGTGCTTTTGGGAAAGGAAAAGCTAAAAATTTTAGCTTCTCCTTTTCAGAAGTGCTTTTAAAAAGCACTTCTGAAAAGATAAAAATTCCAGCCATAAGCAGCTTGTTCTGCACAGCTTCTCTTCCAAAAATGCTTTTGGAGCCAGAAGTGCTTTTGAAAAGCACAGAAGAACTGGCCCTAAATATACCAACAAGCCTGCCCAGGCTGTTAACACCCAATCTATTAGACGGTGAAAAAAAAACAAGTGAACAGACTTCCTATGAAAATAATATAGCAGGGGCATCAAATAATCCTTCAAACAATCAAAAGTTTAGTTCTCCTACCAGCAAGTTAAGAAAGACCAATACTACAAAAAAACCCTAGTCAGAAATGCAAACCTGTACTGCATGGCCAGTGCTACCCGCTAGGTACACTCATTAGTCATTATCCTTTTCGACACAATCTTATTTCCACCAAATTCACAAATATCCATCTCCAACCACCTCATAACTACTTACAAGTTCATATAATTAGTCTTCAACTACCAAGGAACATTCAAGGAGAAAAGAATATTTTATAGGCATAATCGATGCTTAATAAAACATAGAAAATAATAATGAAGCGAGAGAGGGTGGGGAGATTGGCGCTTTCAGACAGAATTAACTTACGAAGTCAAGCAGCCGACCAAAACTTGGACGGTTTCTAGCAACAAGGGCATGGGTTCCAGCAACATATGAAGCATTACCCTTGGCTAATGGAGCCTTATCCACAGTTGCTTGGTTATTTAAGTTATTATCAACATCTGATATGGAAGATGATGGAGATTCACCTGAAAGAAGCCATTTGAAAAGATGTGAGGTAGCTAATCTCAGAGCATTGCAACATGGGAATACTAATTAATATGGAAGAAACAATTTTGTGCGACTGAAGTTGCATCTCAACCGAAAGAAGAGGTATCTATTTACAGTGAATACTTCATGTTAGACTCCTTAAAGCATGATATGCAAGTACAATTGGGGCACGAGCCCCATGAGGGCTCACATTGAGAGGGAAAACTAAATCTGAAATAATTACATGGCTTCAAATGGAACCTAAATGACCACATGCACTGCCGACTGCCTCAAATAAATAAATCACAGTTGCAGAGCTCCTGCACCATAGACAACACCACTTATATTGCACACAATTCACATTTTAAAATGAAACATCACAAAATAGAAGACTAACACCATCTAGAGGGATTTGCAATAAATCATGGAGAGATAGAAAAAAGACTAAGCATATATCCATCACAGGGCTTCTTACCTTGGGGAACCATCTGTACAGTTCCTTGCAACTCTTTCAGGTCTCTGCTGCTAGCAGAATGTTTGCAGTAAACAATCCTCATGTATGCTACCTCTACACATTTATAGGACAAAGCAGCAGTAGCCATTTCTTGGCGTCTTTCATATTCTTTGGCACACATTCTGTGAACTTGACAATTTTAGCATAGAGAAAGATACAGGTATATATATACACTCCTAATATAAATATAAACCAAAAAAAAAAAAGAAATCTACTGAAGTTCAAGAAACACTCGTTTCACGTCACTTATGAAACATTCACTTACTCGCAAAGTTTAGTGGCAGTGCCATACACTTGCAAATGGTTCATGTCCCCATGTCTACCACTCTCACTATTGCTAGCCTCTAAAAGGGCAGCGACACCAAGAAACTTAAGAGCAGCTTGGAAGTAAATCTCATTGCTTTCAAAAACAAAACCAGAACTCTGAAAGAGAACAGTGAAATGGTAGTAACAGTTAGAATGGCAAAATAATTTCTGTTAGAACTTTTATGAAAGCAGCATATCAATGTAAGAACAAAATCTGAAAGGAAACCTTTAGACGATCGGCATAATTTCTAAGTCCTTGAGCATCATTCAGGGCATCAGTTACTGTCAGGCTGGAGGATTTTACTCTCACAGGACTGCAAGCATTGAGGTTTCTGACCACATGCAAATCAGGCATCTGCTGTCCCAAATCATGGGCAGACCCATTCTTGCTGCCAGCAGCTTTTCCAGGCTGTTTCAAAACCTTTGACACATTGACACTGGAAGAGGCATTAACTGGAACCCCATCATAGACAGCTCCCTCTTGTGCTTCTGGTACTGTTCGATGACCTTTTCTTTCTTGACAACTTTCAGTTTCAAAATGCAAGGATGATTTTGACATTCCACTTTTTACCTCTGCTTGCATTACTTTAGTTTGCCCACTAAAATCCTGGGTCACATTTTGCTCAGGGGCAACGTTCCCCTTTGTGCAGCATGGAGCAGCAGATTTTACATCAAATTTATCATGTTTTATATTCAGCTGGGTCCCTATTCTACTATCACTTGATGGTTGTCCTGAAGGATTCTTCTTTCCATAAGATCTCTTCTCATCCTCGATAGATTTATGCAAATTGCGTTTGCAATCAACAAATGTTTCTTGAAGACATGCATGACTCTTGACAACATCTGATTGATAATTCATGCTCTTTCTGGAACACATATCCTCCTGTTCCTCTGTTGGATTAGAACCCTTCTTTTTATCTACAGCAGAACTTCTTTTACTGTCTTTTGTCTGTGAATTAGAAACGTCGTCAGATTTCTGAGAAAATAATGCATTGCCACCACACTCCTTGTTCAGTCTATCCTCACTATGGGAATGGTCTACAGTATGCTGCACAGTTTCTGCAGAATGAGAATCACCATTGAGCAAATGGCTATTCCCCAACCTAGAAGAAGGTTTATTTCTAATGCTGATTTTGCAAATAGAATCTCTATCCTGATAATCCAAGGTAGAAGATTTATGGGATCTAGAATTAAAATCACCCGACACTTTCTCTTTCATTTCTGTACCAGATTGAGCAAGCTCAAAAGTGCCTTCCCCATTCCAACATCTTCTAAGATTGCCACATGAAGGAATGCCACTATTTGCAGCATCCTTCCCTGAACCAGTTGTTGCAAGCTTTTCTGGATATGAGGTCCTCATTGGAGATGAAGAAACTGATTCAACTGGCGAACCCCTTGCTTCTTCAACGTTTGCTCTGGTTTTATGAGAACTGGAAACCTTTGAAGAGCTAGAAGTTGCTGCTATCAAAATTTGTCCAGTTCCAGAATCCCTTCTCGATGAATCAAGGCCATCCAAAACTTTTAGAGATGAGGACTTCTTCTTGTGCTTACTCGATTGTTGGACCCTATCAATACTTCTGACTTCTTCAATGCCACCAATTGAATGATCCATACTTTTCCTGTTTGACACACCATCTCCATCATTTCTATTGGACTGCTTCCCCTCAATCTTTGAAAACCGTAACTTCTTTTCATTCCTAAATCCACTCTCACTACTTTCTTCCTTCATACATAACTCATTCCCATTTTGACTGTCCTGCCAGTCCAATTTCCTTTTCTTCACAGGAGCCCTTTTATCGCATATTCTCATGTCTAATGACCCAGCATCTGATGAAGCCTCAGTTTGATCCACAAGTTTCTTCAAAGAAGCTACTGTTTTTTCCTTAATATCATGCTTTACATCCCCAGAATTAGAGCACCCATTGGAATTCTGAACGCTTCTTCCTTGAGTTGGCAAGGTAGTGCTTGAATTAAGGCCCAGCGTTCTGTTGTCTAAGTTAGTACTCTGATGTTTTTCGGCAGTGGATGTTACTTCTGTTCTGCTTTTCTTTGAACCTTCATATTCATACAGACCAGACTCCCTCTTGTTTTTCATCTTTGCTTTCTTGGTCTCACCTACAATCAAACAATGGCAATATGAATTAACAATAAACTCAATATAGAAGTCCAACTGCTAGTAAAACTTATGCTGTAATATCAAATAAATACCTCCAACTAGAAGCCTTTCTTTCTCTTCAAAGGCAGATTTCTTCATGACAAGTGATTCAACAGGGGCCTGAGCCATGTCATTTATGCTCCTACGTTTCAAAGATTCCTGCTGCTTGTATTTTTTTTTAGAGGTTGACATCTGATTCAGGCCACTGCTACCTGATTTCTGCACTTCCTTGAGGCCATGGTTCTTCTTTCCTTTAATAGATAAAGCCTGAGAATTGAAACTTGAGTTGTTCTGATCAAGATGCTGAAGGTGAGCTGAAGAAACTAGTGACATAGTTCCATTTGCATGATTTTGTGGGTTATTTTGATTTTCAGCTACTGGAAGCTGGTATAATGCATTGAGAGCTTTCGTTGTCTCCTCCTCACTAATGTCACACCGGTTCATTCTTGGTCTACACAATGATGTCAGAAACAGAAATCAGCAAAAGCAAAATATAAATCCATGTTCACACACATAGACAATGCATCTATACATATACCTATAATTGACCAGGTTTTTCTAATCATTGCAAGCACCATGTGCACACAATAACATAAACACGCACATAGCATGCACTCAAACAAAAGAGACCGGCATATTCAAAGAAAACTTTATTAGATGCTTATCTAAGGAACTTACAGCCAATCAAGCATGCTACACAACCACTTCTCAGGAAGTTGTTCTGGTCTAGTATCGAAAGGCAAGAGTCGCCACTTGTGACAACGATCACACTGAACCCAATTTTCTTCTATCAACACAGGAGCAGTTGCAGCTGGTGCAGCTGTCTGAGAGGCAAGTGTCTTATTGAGGTGAGGAACCACACCAGGAACATCCACTCCCAACAGCTGGTTATTAACTGTTCTACCACTGAATATTACCTTTGACTTATCCAAATAGCCATTCTGTTCCGTCTCAAAATCCATTGGACCATAACCTTTTGGCCTATTCTGAAAATGCCTCATTGTTGGCTCCATTCGATCAGTCTTCTGTTCAGTATTTGTTTCCAGTGAATCTCTATGATTATCTTGGACCTTCTTCATATCCTTCTGCAACTTCAACTTCTGAATTTTATCTTTACCTGAAGGAAAACCTTGACAAGAACTAACTGTATCTTTAAGTGTTGCACCCACATCAAGTCTCAAGCTTTCCTTCATTGAATCAGCAACTTCTCCATTATTTTTGCTACCTTTTGACCTCTTTTCCTCAACCAATGTCTTTTCCTTCTTGGAGGGAATATTTATTTTATTTTGTACACGAAATGTAGCTATCTGACCAACCTTTGTTTTTGAATCTTCCTTGCTCCCAACATTGTCTCCTAGGTCGACTGAAGCATTCTTATCGAAATTCACTACACTCTGTTCCCAACCGTTTCCATCTAAACTACTCCGCTTATCCCGCTTCTTTTTCTTGCCACTCGTTCTGCTCCTTCCAGATATTGACTCCAAAGAATCTTCCTTTGCAGAGTCAGAGGACAAGAATCTTCCTTTCGATGCATTCAGATTAGCTTCAGCAGCAACATCACAGACCCTGGTAGTGACTTCCTTAGCAATATTCACTGAATTAGATAGAGCTGTGGGTTTCAAGTCATTGGGCAATGACTCCCCTCCTGCAATCTCATTTTCATGCTTCTTTTTTATGAGCAAGGTCTTTCCGCTTTCAACAGTCCTGCGATTTACGTTATTTGATTCCACCAGCTCTTCACTTTTTCCGATTAAAAATTTTGTCTTCTTCTCATTTAATTGTTTTTTATTACCCATAATGGACTTATCTATTAACACAGAAGGATGTTCTTGACATGCCTTAAGCAATGAGATAGATTTATTCTCTCTAGAGGGCCTTTCCTTTTCCTTTCTTAAAAAGCATAGCAGGCTGTCATGAAGTGGAGATATGAGCACACCACCAGGGACATGATTGGAAGTCATAACCTGTTTAAAGGCACAAAATATTAATCCATCCTTCTTTAGTTCATATGCAGACCTGAAAACAACCAAGAGAAACCTCTACCTGAAGAATTCTAGTGGGTGATTCACTAGTGGTTTCTTGAGATATCATCAATGTTCCCCCACTTTCATCAGGACTGTTCCCCAGTGATGACGAAGGAGAATAATCAAGCCCAAGACCACTATAGATTGCAGCAATTTTTTGTGCTTTTTTATCAGACCCCATTTTAATCCGAAACTTCAATGTCTTCTGGTCACTTGGAATCCCTGCTCTGTTAAAACTCTCATCCTTCAAGATAGACTTCTCAGCAACTTGAGCAGAAGTCAAACGTGAATCATGTTTAGCTGCAATATTGCCACTTGGGCAGGAGGTATTTCCTGGTCTCCCGGTTGAGGGTGCATTTGGTGGGGCTTTCAAATTCTGAGATGCACCCTGTATGGTAACACAATCCACAGCACTCAAGTAAACTAGAATTTTATTAAGTTGTCAAAGCAACAGCTATGGACATCTTCCGAAGAAATGACCAAACTATAGCAAGAATATTGTCCATATACCTCCATAGACAAATTATTGGTTGACCCTGATATGCTTGAGTTTCTCTGTGGTGTCTTTGGACGTGACAATCTTGGAGGCGAACGGTTATAGGTAGGTAAAAATGAGCCATACCCCCCAAATTTTGCCCCTGAAAAAGGTAATTTAAGCTCAAATCATCATCTTCAATGAAAATCATTAAGCTTGTAATATAACCTAACATTTGCTAAAACTGCAAACAACCACTTACCCAAATTTTCTGCTGAAACTCCACCTTCAAAAACTTTTTGAAAATGGCCCAAAACGTTTTTAATCTTCTCATCCTTCAAGACATAAAATCCCATATTAGTAATGGAATAACATAGAGAATTTTGAAAGTTTGTGTAAATTAAAATTGATATATGGACCAGATTGAAGTACATCTATAACAGGCACAACAAGCCAACTGTTATAAGCATCTAGAAGTTTATTCTTCTCAGGAGCTTAACAATAAAATATGAACCAATTATAGTTTAACATTTCAAATAAGAATTAGATTAAATAAATTAAGAAATAAGAAATACAGTTAATCACATTTCATTGAGCATTCAACCAACAGTATCAACATAAATTTTCCAAATGTTGAGGAAATTTCAGAGATCATCCAGGCAAGGAACTTAGCATCATGCAGCAAATTTTTGCCAGGAGACAAAACTTATGAAAATCAGCCTATTATTTACTTTCTTTTCCATGCCTTGGCTTTCTAAAATAATATGTCAATAGATTATTGGTAAGAAAGTAACCTGACTTCAACTTTTAACAAAATGGAAATGATTTGACAATGGTGTATCTTGTTTAGCATTATCAATATCATCACATTGCATAACTATCTATAAACTGCACAAAGGCATTAAACAGCCTTTTAAAACATATTCTTCTAGTCGTTTTCTAACATTCCTGGTGACGAGAAACTAACCTAGCTAAACCAAGTATTTGGATATAAAAGTATGTCAAAATAACACTTTTGTGTTCTAAAGGTGCAAAGTCGTGAAAGTTCTCATCGCTCATCAACAGTTGATATCATCACTCTCATCATTTCTCAACCAAAAAATGTATTAGTGAATCAATGGGCATATACCACATAAACTCAATTTAAAGACTCATAGAACTCCAATGCACATAGAGAGTCACAACTTATTCTGATAAGCATATTGCCCATTATGCTTAATCAAAACCAAAACTAAGCTTAATTTCAGATTAACCATTCCTTGCAACAAAGCTTAATACAATTGCATTGCCTACAAAGTATCATAAATGCTTAATCAAATGGCATTAACTGAAGCTTAATACAATTCAAAGTTTCAGAAAAAGAGAACAGGTGTTAAAATAATTGGATTTTTCTCAAAGAAAAGAACTAACAAAAATTAGACCCTTACAATGTAAGAGAAGGCGGTATCAGGGTTAATATTGTCGCCTTCATCTTCATGAAAGCAAGCTTCTCCTTCTTCAAGATCAGAATTTTCATCCATCTCCAAACCCACCGTCCCCAAAAACCCTAACCCTAAACTCGCAAAAACCTTAACCCCTCACCCTCCAAATTCCCCACCTTTCCAAAAATCAACCATCACCGAAATTTAACATTTTGTTTTTAAAAGAAACAAAAAAAAAAAAAAAAAAAAAACCCAGAAAAGAAATCTCCCAATATCGACGGAACCCTATCAAATTAAAAGACAAAAAAAAAATTACACAAACAATTCCATTTTAATCAATCAATTAAACAAAATTTGTTAATTAATATTTCTTTTCTTTTTTTTGTTGCTTTATTTTTCATTAAACTCACGATCAGAGAGATATTGATGATCAGACGATCGAGATTGAAGTGATCGACGAGTGCCGCCGACTCAGGATTGACTCGTTCCGCGTCGCGGTGTCGAGTTTGTTTTACGGTCCCTGTCTCCAGAAATTTGTTAAACACTTTTTTTCTTCTTCTTGAAAATAAAAATAAAAATAAAACCTTAAAAATTAAATATGAAAAAAAAAAAACGGCAGACACAAAGTCACAACAAAGAGCTGTGATTTTCGTGGGTCAGATTTTTTGGTTTTTTTTATTATTTTTTATATATATTTAATTTGGCTTCCCTTTTGATTTTCCTTTTTCACGTGTAAATAATTCCTTTGATGGCGCGTGGGGAGCAGGAGCGTGGGTGGGTGGGTGGGAAACTTGGGGCAATTAATGAATAGTGAAAAACGGTGTCGTTTGTACACTTTTTTGTTTTCATTTGGGGTTATGTACAGAAAAGTTCAATGATTGTAACTATACTAATCTTTCACATTTTGTGGAGCAGCTGCAGAAGGGAGTCTTTTTATCTTCCACGTTAAGGCTACTCTTTGTCTTTGGGTTTTTTTTTTTTTTTGGGTAAATTTTTTGTAAGTAATGTACTAATGTAGAAATATTTGTTAAGTTCAGACACCAATACAGAAATAACTAGTAAGTTCAAGTCCTAACCAAAAAAAATTCAAGCCCCAATGTGAGAATATTTGCTTAGTTCGAGCCACAATAGGAGAACAATTACCAAGTTTAGAGTCCAACTTAAATTAGAAAAAAATTCAAACTCTAATGTAAGAAAAATTGCGAAGTTCATTTTTTTAAGCATTTGGTTCACAAAATATAATATTATTTATGATAATAGAATTATCGAAATTTAAGATTACTTAGTATGTTAGTGAATATGTTATATTATCATTATAGATACTTGTTTGGAATTACTAACTGCTCAATCAATAGTAGTTTTAGGGAATATAATTCCTTATATGAGCACCTTTGGGAACAATCCCGTTGAAAACAACTTCATGTTGAGAACAACTTTGTTAGGAACAACATTGAAAGGCTAGCAAGATTCATAGGTTGTTCCATTTTTTTAAATGTCTTAGAGAGCATGGTTTAAAGATTCAAATATAGAAAATGTTCAGCTTATTTCTTAATATTTCATTAGAATACAAGTGCTTCCTCCTTATTTATTTAATGAATAAATGATGCATTTGCATTTAAAAGTCTTTATTGCTAAAATACTTTAAGTAGGTTTAACCATTATATAATTGACATTATACCTATTATCTATATAAATTACCTTTCATTTTCTCACGTTCAATGAATCACTTTTAATCTCATCACACACAATTTTAGCATGTTTATGCCCACTTTCTCTACATAGTTGTTTCACTTTTTTAACTTTTTTTTTTCAAGGCCTATAAATAGATGTTTAAACATTTTATTTGGGGAGTTCTTTTTTTATCTATTGACAATTTGAGCACTTTAAAATTCACTCCACGCATTCGTTTCTACAATCACAACCACCACTACAATTCTCATTCTTCTCAGCCTCTTTTTGGGTTCATTACCATCACCTACCACCACACTTTGTTTTCCAAAGCCTGCCATGATTTTCCTCTCTCCCATCTCACTACAACTTTTCAATTTTGCTAGATTGTAACGTCTCTTTCTACAATCATGTTTGGTTTATTTTGTTGTTTGGAACTCGATGAGTAAGTTCATGGGCTAAATTGAGTTCATCCATGGACGAGACCAGGGTTTGATCTATAAGTTCGCCTGTATAATAGTGAAGTGTGTGGATGTGTGAGTTTAACTTGTATTGTGTATATATATATATATATATGACATTATATTTGGCTCTTTTTGACACAATATCTATAACAACTCATAGCCCCTCCCCAACCCATAAATAGGAAGATAATGCGCTTTGGCACCCTTGAACCCACGTCCTCCTACATTGACAATAATACCTATGCTAATTGAGCTTAAATTTAATCAAGTCTAAAAGCATATTTTTACCAACTTGACATTATCATAAAATTTGCACTTCTTTTAACATGTATAAATTTTTCTAACATCGTTGAAGAATTTTTTAAGTTCACAATAAAATTGTAAAATAACATGTATCTCTCATAAGATATATTTTAAAATCAATTTTTTTTAAAAAAAAATTGTACTCATTAAATTAAGGGTAAACTACAAAAATAGTCACTTTTGTTTGCTTCAGATTACATTTTAGTCACTTATGTTTTAATTGTTATGTTTTAGTCACTTATGTTATTGTTTTGTTACGAAGTAGTTACTCTACGTTAAGCTCCGTTACTTCCTCGGCGGTCCTAAGTGGTAGTCCAAATGAGTTTTAAATGCTAACTTGGATGCCATACGTGACAGTCCAAATTAAATTCATTTAATTAAAACCTATTTTCATCCTAGCAACTGGACATCCAAATTAGCATTTAAAACCCATTTAGACTACCATGTAAGACTGCCATTAGGGAGGTAACGGAGTTTAAAGGTAAAGTGATCCTTTTGTAACAAAACAATAATATAAGTGACTAAAACGTAACATTTCAAACATAAGTGACTAAAATATAATTTGAGGCAAACAAAAGTGACTATTTTGATAGTTTACCTTAAATTAAAAAAGAAATATAATAAATTGCTAAAAAGGTGAAGTTTTAGGTGAAATTTTATGTAATTGAACCCAATCCGTTCCAAATATATAAATATTAATATAATTTTTTAAATATTAAACACATGCTAATCTATAAATGATACATTAAATGCAATATTTAATCCAAGATTTACTATAATTTTCTACTCAACATATTTATAACCTTTACAATTAATCAAATAACATCAATTAAATCAAGATTAATGCTTTTAGAAATAATACCTACCCATATAAATCTATTAATTTTAAGGAATTTCAAATGAACTTTTACATTAAAATCCTAATATCCCATATTCAACCTTACCTGCAAAAAGTCTACATTAAAATTTGATGTTCAATTAAAGCTTTCATATAAATTATTTGTTTTTTAAAAATTATATTCATTGGGTAAAACAAATTATTAAATTAATTACTGTTATAATATGTTTAATTTTTTTTTAAAATTCTCATTTTATAACATGTTATAAATTTTTATAACTTATTTAATGTTATTGTATTTAATTTTTTATAAAAAAAATTATAGTATTTACAAAAAATGGTTTATTTTATTTTTTATCAATTTTCAAATAACAATATTTAATATAAATTAAAATTTACCTAATCTTATTTTTCTATATATAATGCTACATAAATGAACAATATATGTATAATATGCAAAATATAAAAATCAATTACGTTTTTAAACAAGATATTAAGGGATATTATCTCATTAAATCCTTTTGTGTTTTAATAGTTTTTTTTTATAGAGTTTTCACCTCTAGGGTTGTAAATGAACTAAGCTTAAACGAACAAATCTCTATTCATGTTTATTTGTATATTTTTAAGCTTATTCGTATTCAGTTTGTGTTCGTTAAGAATTTCAAATTTTTTGTTTATGTTCGTTTGTTTAATGTTCACGAACATGTTCATTTTACTTAATTAAACATGTTCACGAACATTAAATGAACATGTTCATGAACATATAATTGAACATGTTCACGAACAATGTTAATGAATAATAAACAAACAAACAATAAATACATACACACATATATTATTTTAATATTTTTATAACAAAATATCATTAATAAATAAACGAGTTTATAAATGAGCCAATAAACGAACTTTTAAATGAGCTTGTTCGTGAACATAAACGAACCGAATACACCTTTGTTCGTGTTCATTCATTTATTAAACGATCATAAACAAACGTTATACAAACGGTTCACGAACAATTTATCGAACGTTCTATTCATTTACTCCCCAATTCACCTCACCATTTTATTTATGTTGCCCTCTATATTTGTCAATGGATTTAAATTGAGGCTTAATTAAATACAAAATTACGCCATAAAATATTTTTGTGTTTTTTAAACAATTTTTATAAAAATATATATATTAAAAAAATATGGTTCAACTAATTTTTATCGGTTTCCGGGCAGGGGAGAATCTAGGGGGCTGGCAGGGGCCTGTCCCCCTAAAATGGAAAATTTTCCATTTAGGCCCTTTAAGATTTTTAAAATTTTAATTTAGTAAAGGTAAAATTACATGTTGGCCCCCTAAAAATGATAAAAATTTGATTTAATCCTTTAAAAATTATAAATATATAGTCTATTAAAATTATGAGTTTGTATTTTTACTGTCGTAAAGAATTACAATTTAATTTTGGTCCCCCTAAAAAAAATTTAGTTTTGCCCCTGTTTCTGAGTCAATCGGTCCAATATATTTCTTCATATTGGTATCCTGATTGATTCTTGATCCATCTAATTCGACTGATCAATTTGATCCGATTCTAATAACCATGTCCAATAATCCTTTTTTTTTGTCTTTAGCTATTGCTATTTTGCTAAATCGGAATATCCATATATATATATATATATATAATTACCGCATTCTTACTGTATAGATGAAAGTTTTTATATAAAAATTATATTCATTAAAATTTTATGTAAAAATTAAATGAAATTTTGGTTAAAATATAAATTTGAAATTCTAAAATTTAGTGTTTTAAATTTAATTTTATTTCGTGTGAATTATTATTGATTTTATATAGTATTGTAAAATAATAAAAATACATATTAATTTTTAGTCATTTATTAACCGAATTAGTTCTCAATTAATTTATTATACCATTTCATTAAATATTTTATATAAAATCTATAGTTAAGTAAATTTTAATATATATATATATATATTAATAATTCATGTTATTGCTTTCAAGAGTATCCACAATTGTAAAGGAATATTAATTTGTCCATTTCTAAGGGGCCGAAATGTAATTCACTCCTAAGTACTAGGACTTTCCTATTTTTTTTATCTTTTTAACACATAATGATAATTTCAAATTTAGTGTTCACTCATTTTGTCACTTTAGTGGATTGCTTTTTTTATGAACATTTTGATCATCAACCATTAAAATTTTATTTGTGTTGATCTCTAATAAGGCAACTCATGTGATAGATTACGTGTACTTCATTGTTGACATCAAAAATTATAATTTTTTTATGGACCTTTTGGAAAAAAAATGATTTTTTAATAATTTTATGATTTTTTAGGAAGCATATGTAGACCGGCATGTGAGTTGCAATGTTAATATTATTAAAATATTAACTTAGTTACTTTTTTTAGCCCTCCAACTATGTAAATCATTTTAGTCATCCATTAAATTTTTTTTTTTTGCCTCTTTTAGTCTTTAATCTTAGCATTGTTTGTCAAATCACTTTAAAATAAATGAAAAATTAACGCTTGGTAATTTACTGATGTGACATACATGTAGATTGCCATGTATATGTCACGTTAGCAATTAATTATTTTAAAAAAATTATTTTATTTTTATACTTTTTAAAATATTTTATATTTTTTTGAATTTTTAAAATTTAAAAATAATTAATTACTGACATGACATCCATATGTATGTCACGTCAAGAAAATTAACTTTCCATTTATTTTTGAGTGATTTGATAAACAATACAAATTTAATAGTTAAAAATGGTGAAAATTTAAATAAAGAGCTAAAATGTTTTTTTATAAAGTTAGAGGACTAAACAAGTCATTATGCCTAAAATTTTAACAACTTTAATTATCTTTTGGTCCTAAAAATTAATTTGAATAAAATTTTAAAATTAAATGTCAAAGAATTCAAAAAAAAAAGAAGAAAAAGAGGATGAAGAAGAAGAAGCTAAATTTATGAACTTCTGTTTTTCAACTTGAATACAAACATGCTATTTCTTACTTGAATCAAATATCAAAAAAGATTTTCTTTGGGAGTTACGGTTTGAATTATTATTTTGGAAAAAAATTATTATTCGTCGATTAGAATTTATTTTAAAATTTAATTTTTTTAAAATAATTTTTTTTGAATAATTTCATTATAAGTTCTGATCATATTTATTATTTTTTGACATAATACTTACTCATAAGCCCTCCCAAACTCATAAATAAGAGGACAATGCGTTTCAGCATACTCGAACCCACATCTTCTTATATTAATAATAATACTAATACCAATTGAATAGAGACTCAATCAAATTGTTAAAATATTTTAAAAAAAATAAAAAAATTAATTTAAGTATTAATATAAAAATAATTTTAATGAAAAAGAAATGAAATCTAAAAAATTTGGTTGGTTGTCGGGAATGGGTAATAAAGTGTGACTAGGTAACCGCACGTGTTTATCAGAACACAGATTAGCAAAACAAACAAAACTGCAACATTATACCGCTGTACTTTACTGTCATTGACATTTTACAGTTAAAACCCAACATTAATTTCCGTATGATATGATTAGTATGTTTGTCAGCCAATACCAGATTTTTAGGTTAAAATATGTTATTAGTCCCTATACTTTCTATAAATTTGAAATTTAATTTTTATTTTTATTTTTAAGAATTAAGTCTTTCTATTTTTCAGATTTTAAAATTCTAGCTCAACTATTAACATTGTTAATATTATTTTGGTAAATGAAGGTTCATTATATGGCTATTAATTGATTTTTTATTTTAAAATGTCACATCAATATATTTAACAAAAAATAATAGGGTTAATAACTAGACATGAATTTTGAAATTTGAAAAGTAGATGGACTAAATTACTGAAAATAAAAGCATATGGATTAAATTTCAAATTTATGAATAGTACAAAGACTTACAACATATTTTAACCTACTTCTTTTATTGAAAAAAATTATAATTGATATTAGATTTTGAGTTTTATTCTCCTATGCTACATAGATTTACTGTTTGATTAAAATGATAAAGTTGAATTTTATTATACTTTGTATTTTGGATTCAAATCTCAATATAATCAAAAAAATTTATAGATTTATTATATATAAAGGACGAAAGAACCCTTATAATAATATAACTTAATTTGTATACAAAAGGTTAATTTAATAATTTTACAATTGAGTTGGTGTCCAGCTGACCCATAACATCAACTTGGTCAAAGACTTAATGTAAGTATAGATAGATAAGTATATATTGAAAAAAACCTCAGTTTGCACTTCATACCAATTATGATAAAGTGATTATTGGTGGAACTGAGAAACTTGGTTAATAGTCACTTGAAAAACAATGTTGTTCTAACTACTATTACAACAAAATTAATTTAGGCAGAATTAAAGAGTTTGCACAATTAATCCAAAGCGCAAATCAGTCAAAGAGATAAGAAAATAATTGACACGATATTTGTTAATGCAGTTCAAATTCTCTAATCTTACATTTGTGAAGCCTCGCTAAATGAATGATTTTATTCACCAATTGTCCGGGTCACCTATTGGCTTAAGCCTAATCTACCTTTACACAGAAAAGTAATTGCAATCCCAATATCGACCTCAATTGTACAAATCATTCTCCCACAAATATCTCACATTACATAAATCTATCCATAACAAATCCATAAAGGAAGGCATGTTAAAGACACCCTGTACGAATGAAGAATAGTGTCGATCAACAACCTAGTTATAGGCTATCTAACGTGATTAGCGATAAACTTTAGAGATTGATTTTATCCATTAACTATCTTCAGTACTTATCACAATAACCTTCATAAACAAGATTGCTAACAACTTGAAATACTCCTTTGAATAAATCAAACATATATCTCTAAAAAATAGCATTTCAATTACCAAGAGACAAAAGACTTCCATGTTTGTCAAGCCACATCAAGATATTCGATTGGGAGACTTAGTATTTAAGTCGATTCATGCTTCTATTTTGTCAAATATGCCATACTGATGGGTCAAGTTCAACTTAACTGAAACCTATACAAGGCCTAAAATGATGGCCAAAACAAAAAAACAAGCTCGTTATAATAGAACATGGAACAAGCAAGTAAAAAACCCAACATATTTCTTATCTATACTATTATTTAATTACCTAACCGAGTTGGTGTTACGAGTTAATTGAGCACCAACTTAGTTAGAAAAACTACGAAAATGTCCTTCCGTAATTAAAAAATCAGTTATATTATTTTTTATAAAAAAATATTATATTATTTGAGGGTATTTTGGTCTCTTTTTTTTAAACTTTCCTTTTCTTTTCTTTTTTTTTTTTTTTTTTTTTTGCATGAGGCTGGATTTGGACCCTTACTATTAACATAAATAAAAATTTTTAACTTTACCATTAAACCAAAACTTTATATCAATATAATATTTACATTTTAATTTTATTATGCATACTTTATTACCTCTATCAATTGTACATAGCTATATTTACTATTATTTAAGCTCTTGTATGAGTTGGTGTCACAAATCAACCGAGCACCATTTCAATTAGTAAAATTACAAAAATGTCATTTTGTAATTAAAATAAAATATATTATTCAATGATATTTTAGTCTTTCTATTAATAAACCAATAAATATTTTGCATGAGGTTGAATTTGAACTTGTGCTATTTATATAGCTAAAACATTATTTTACCATTAAACCAAAACTTTATTTTAATATAATATTTACATGTTAATTATATTATGTATATTTTATTACCTCCATCAATTGTATTATTTAAGTCATTGCTTGAATTGATGTCACAAGTCAATCGGGCACTAACTCAGTCAAGAAAATTACAAAAATGTTATTTCGTAATTAAAATAAGCTATATTATTTGAGGGTGCTTTAATCATTTTATTAAAAACCAATAAAATTTTTGCATAAGGTTGGATTTAATCTGACATCTATGCTCCAAGAATGTAGTTTCCACACACATAACATGTGATGGAATTTCTAGTTATATTTAAACTCCTGACTGAATTTGTATCATGAGTTTGTTATGAGGTTGGATTTGTTGTGACACCAATTTATTTAAAGACTTTAATATCATGATATTAAATTATATAATTATTTAATACACTAGTAGTGAAATTTTTAACTCAAAGAAATAAACCATCACGAGTCCCATTTATTTAATTTTTATTTATTTTCTAAATATCCCTTGAGGGAAAATATTTTGTACACTGCTAAAAGAGTTTTTAAACTCCACAAATGGAATTAGGAGGTTGTCAAATGTCTTATAAGCAAGGGCGAAGCCAGACCAATCTTTTAGGGGGGCAAAATGAAATTTTAATTTTTTATAGTCTATATATTTATAATTTTTAAAGGATTAAATCGAATTTTTATAATTTTAAGGGGGCTAAAGTATAATTTTATCTTTACTAAATTAATTTTTTTTTTAAAATTTAAAGGCTTAAATAATAATTTTACATTTTAAGGGGGCTGAGGCCCATGCCAGCCCCCTCTAGATTTGCCACTGCTTATAAGGGTATAGTAAAATATTAAAAAAAATAAGAGATTCATGATAACTTCTTAAAGCTGCTTGTGGAATAAAAAATGCATGTGTACCAAATACTCACCTATAAATTAATGACACGTGATGGTTCTTTTAACTCTACTTGTAGAGTAAAAACTAAAAAAACTCCATCAATATATCAAATAATAATTTTATTAAATTTATATAAATATACACCACCTATTATTGGATGAATTTATTGCTTATTTTACAGGTTCATTCTTGAGATTTCTTTAACCTTTTTTTATGGAATAAACTTTTATCTTTAAAGAGAATTATTTTTTAGGATTAGTATTGATATAAATACTGGGTAAATTATATTATTAGTCAGTAATTTTTTTTTATTTTAGTTATTAATAAAAAGATTCTATTACAACAGTAAAGCTAAAAATTGTTCAATATTGAGACATAAAAATGAAAAATGATTATTCAATAGATCTAATAACAAATTATAAACAAAACAGAGCTAAAAAAAGTTAAATCATTACAAGCTTTTTTAGTGTTTTTTTGAAACCAAATTAGTAATATCTTCAAGTCGAATTCCATGTTAAAGAACTTCTTCGAGAATTGATATTACAAAAACTTATGAAATTGACTTTAGTGCCAATTGTTTTAGCAAAAAATGAAATAAGATATACCACAATTTTTTTTAAACTCAATTCAAAATTTTAATTCAATTAAATTATTTTAAAAAACCCAAATTGTGAAAATAAATTTTATTCTAAATCTTTTTTTTTCTTATAACGAAAAACAATTTCCCCTCATTTCTCCCACTTTATTTACTTATAATTTTTATCTATTTTTTTAATTTAGAATTTTCTATGTGTTTTTTAATTTTAATTTTTTTTCTAGAATTTAAAATTAATTTAAATTGTTATATTTTTTATACAAAATTAAAGTCAAATCAACAAAACATATAAAAAATGGAGGATTGAATTTGAATTTTATGGTTTTGTTTGGGCAAATGTTTGGTACATTGTCAGTGTAATTCTTAGACTCCACAAACAATGTTAGCAGGGACGTAACTGTAGGTAATGCTCTAGCCCTGTAGTACCCCGGGAATTTTTACAGTAAGATATTATCTTTGATATAGTAAAATAAGGAAATAAAGTGACAAAAAGGGAAATTTTGGAGTTATGACAACATTGAGAAGTATATTATGATATATTAATTCAAGAAAGGACTAAATGGTAGGAGTGAGAAAAGTTGTGTTGCCTAAGAGTAAATATTCAAAACTTGAAGGGTTAAAGTGTAAATATGAAAAAGTTGAAGGACCAATAGTGAAAATATTTTAAGGGTGGAATGATCTAGAAACTAAGGAAAATGGATGAATTAGGACCAAATTGAATAGGTAAAGAATTATGAGGGACTAAATCATAATTTTACCAAATTATGTGATGATTCAATGATGGAATTTTAAAAGATCATGAAGGGCAAAATGGTCAATTGGAAGAGAGAGAAATCTAGAAAGTAATGATGATGTTGGTATTTTATAATTATTTAATTAGATAAATATTATTTTTATTAATATTTTAATGAGATATTTTATTATTATTTATTTAGTATATAAGGAAGGAAAGAAAGCAGCTTTAAGAAGTTATCATGCATTTTTTTAATATTTGGTGTACCCATACACCATAAAGGTCAGAGTGATTTCGGGTTCCCCTGTTCTGAATTTGGAAAATCATAAAAAATTGGAGGAAAATAATTATGGGTTATAATTTATATTATTAAAATACTTAATGAGTCTATTTTCAAAATAAACTAATTGTAACATTATCCAAATTCTGTACGATGAGATAATTAATTTTTAGTGAAGAGGGATCAGAACTGTCAGACAGCAGAACATGGGTGACTTTAAAGAATAAAATGTAAAATTCTGAAAATTTTATGGTAAGAAGATTTGTGAGTATAGTTTCTAAAAAATCAAGTGGAACTTAAATTGGAATTCTGTAGCTCAAGATATAAATAATTTAGTGACTATGACACAAATAGACAGCTTTGAATAAATTTACAAGTAAATAGTGAAATCATAGATAATGTTACTTATAAGCATGTTATATAAATTAAGGATGTGAAATGGAGAGGAGGAGGAGGAAAAATATATATGAATATTCAGCTCGCATGGCTAATTTGCATGTTCTAGGCTCAGGGACTAAATTGAATAAAAGTAAAACTTTATGGGCAATTTTGTAAAAATTTCAAAAATGACCAAATTGCATGAAATGAATTATTTTATTATTTAAATTATAAAATTGAAGGAAATTATTCATTTAGATCAAGATCGGGTGAAAACATGTTTTAGGGATTAAATTGACAAGTGTTGAAATTATGGAAAATTTTGATATATCATAGAATTCATGAGCTGTTATCAATATATATGGGAATAATTAGGCTTGAAACAAGGATTAAATTACAAGAATTTTATTTTTCTGAACCTAAGGATGAAATCATCATTAATTAAAAGCTTAGGGGCAAAATGGTAATTTTACCTAGAGCATTAACTGAATGTATCAAAATATGAGATGAATGAAAATGATGATCAAATTTATTTATAAAGATCCGGATAACTCAAATACTAGACTTGAAAGTGGAAAAGAAAAGACATCGGATTAGTAAAACTATAAAAATGAACAAGTAACGAGGTAAGTTCGTGTATCTTGAATTATATTCTTAAATATTTGGAATATATTTTTATTGATTTGAATATGATTTGGATGTTTATTGTATGATAATTGATGAAGTATTGATATTCTTGATGAAAATGAAAAATAAATCCCGGTTGAATGAAAGGAAAATTTGATGGATCTCTGAAAAGAAATTGACGACAAAAAGGGATCTAGCCCGGACCGGTGATCCTATCCTGATATAGCCCTCCCGAAGAATATGTGTGAAAAGGATCTAGCCCGGACGGGTGATCCTAATATAGCCCTCCCGAAGAATATGTGGAAAATGGATTTAGCTTGGACGGTAATCCGAATTAGGTCCAATTTAGCCTGGACTGTAATTGGATCCAAGCTCATAAGAGTAATTGTCGTTGCTGGGATTTAGCTTTGAATTGGTAATCCTGTAACACCCCTAACCCTAAACATCATCGCGAACAGGTTACAAGGTATTCTGGACATATCAAACAATTTACTAATTATTCACAAATAAATTAGCATTCATAGTATAATTTAATAATTAAATACCTATATTGGACTTTCAATGCCTAAGCATATATTAAAAGTAGAAAGAAACTTGTTCAATCATTCTAGAAAATTCTTCGTAAAGTTTTCTTTTATTTATAAGAATTTCGGCAGTATTTCTGCTTATTTTCACCTAAATCCCCCTGCAAATTCAGACCAAAACAACCAATACTAATTTATCATTTTATAACTTTATATCATTTTCCTCATCCAAAATATTATAATCATTTAAATACAACCAAAGCATTTAACTTAAGTATATATATATGTTCATAATTCGTATAACTATCTAGTACATGCCACTTAACAAAAGGAAGAATTTCATCACCAAAATCCTCTTGTTGGAGTCGGATTGGATTTGGATGCTGGACCGGGTCAGAAACTCTACTAACCTGCGCACGGAAAACAAACCGTACGCTGAGTATTGGAATTACTCAGTGGTATTATCATAATTCAATTTATAACAATGATCAAATATCGTAAACATACTTAGATAAATAACACATTATACATATAATTATACTAAGTTGTTATATTTCCAATGTAACAATTTTAATATTTGAATTAATATCTCATCCATAGAATTCCAATTGTTCATGAACCTCTGGTTCATCTCTCAATCACATATATTTTCGTATCACAATATCTCTTTCATTCAGAGGTTCAAATAATCAAATTCATATAATTTTCTTATTTCACATAATTACCCCTATTAGCATGACTAGGACTTTGGCGGATACTCGGATCCAACGAAACACACCATACTGGCACCCAGTGCCTAATCGGATAGTTCGAAGCAATATAGTGACACCCAGTGTCTCATCGGCCTAGCCGAAGTAAAGTGGTACCCAGTACTTTATTGAATCTATCCGAAATAAATAATATGACACCCAGTGTCTCATGGACTCAAGGTCGAAGAATCCCTGAACACTTCCAATCCTATGGCATGCCAATTATATCCGACTCAGCCCGACTAGTTAATAGGGTATTTAAATCACATATTCATATCACTTTCAATTTAATTTCACAAATTAATTCAATGTACCTTTCATATTAATATTTTTAATTCAATACTAACACATATTCATCAATTAAGTCTAAGTCTTATTCAATTCAAACATCAATACATACCTAAATTTCATTTTTCATACACATACATTGAAATTAAACATGCAATTATAAATAACTTGAATTATGATAATACAAACCGATATTTTCTCGAGCTACTCCTCGATCACTTTTTCCTTCCCCTTCGTACTAGATGTCTCGATTTCCTTGTTTGCTACAATAATAACAATTTACATTATTAATTATAGCATTAAATTACAATAAATAATTGAATTTTATTCAATTCCTACCCTTGTTCTTCATTCCACATTCTTTGTACACAATTCTATTATTTACTTATAAGTTCTTTCTAGGCTGTCTACCTGAGTCATTGTCACTAAATCATCTATATCTTGAGTTAAAGAATTCCAAATTAAGATCCGTAAATTTTCTATGAAACTAGACTCACATATCTTCTTGCCATAAAATTTTCAGAATTTTTGATTTAGCCAATTAGTACAGTTTATTCTTTAAAGTCACCCCTGTTCTGCTGTCTGGCAGTTCCGACCCTTCTTCACTAAAAATTAATTATCTTTTTATACAGAATTCAAATGATGTTATAGTTTATTTCTTCTAAAACTAGACTCATTAAGGAATCTAACCATATAAATTATGTTCTCAAATTATTTTTATACAATTTTTGATGATTTTTCCAAGTCAGAACAGGGGATCTCGAAATCACTCTGAACCAGTCTTACCAAAATCTAAATATCTCAAAATACAGAATTTCTTTTCTTTCTCTGTTTCTTTCATATGAAAATAGACTCAGTAAGCTTTAATTTCATATCTCACTCAACTTCTAATTCCATTTGTAATATTTTTGGTGATTTTTCAAAGTTACCTTACTGCTGCTGTCCCAAAACTGTTTTTTTATAACTCATTTTACAATTTAATCATTACTAATTCTAACTTCAAATTCTTTCAATTAAACCACTAATTCATCATTTTGTTCATCATATGCTATATTCAAAAACCTTAAAACTTCAAAATTTCAACTTAAATTCATCAAAACTTTGTTCTAAATCTTATAAAGTATCAAAATTAAAAGAAAAGGACTAAATTAACTTACCTTTTAAAGCTTAAAACCTTGAATCTTTAGTTTTTCCTTTTTTTTTTCTTTTCTTTTTCTTCTTTCTTTCCTGCTTCGTATGCTCTCTGTTTCTTTTCTTCTTTTCTTTTTCTTTTATTCTATTACTTTATTATATAATATAATATTATATTAACATAATTATCTAATAATAATAATAATATATTTTAACACATAAAAATCTCAGATTTTTATGCTTATGCCGCCTCAAATATACTAAATAGTCTATTTGCCATTTTAGTCCTTTTTATTTTCTTTTAATCTACAATTCAACTTTTACCCTTTATTCACTTTAGTCCTTTTTCCTAATTTCTCTCAATTAAGCTAAATTCACTAAATAAAAATCTAATTAAACACACTATTAGACTCATAATTACTCCTAATAATTATTTACTAACTCGATTTACTAAGACGGAGGCCTGATAACACACTTTTCCGGTGCCCACAGATTTTGGGTCGTTACAATCCCGACAATACTCTTTGAGCATATGTTACAGGGGATTTAGTCTGTGCTGTTAATCCCGCTGTAAGAAATGAGGTTCGCGGGAGTGTGCTCTCTTATAGGGGATTTACCCTGGACTGGTAATCCCACTGTAAGGATGAGGTTTGCGGGAGTGTGCTCTCTGGAAAAAGGGTATACCCATATGTGTACGAATTGACGGACCCGAGATTGTACACTATAAGTGTACTACTGGAAATCCATCGAAAATCCAAGAAATTCAACGGGATAAATATAAAAAATGGCAAGTACTTGAAATCATGAAATTAAACTTGAAATACATAAAAATGATAATTATTGGATATATTGAAATATGACATGGAAAGTACATGTATGTGAAACTTGCCTGATAATTATGCATATTCAAGATTATGAACTGCTGCTGGAATAAATATACACTAAACTCATGAAAATGATGGTACATGAAATATTGTCATAATGAATTGAATAATTTATATTTATGAAGAAACAACAATAGAATGATATGTATCATGACATGCAAATATGAGACTATATTTGATACGTTGATAGAAGGAAAATTATGTATATTAGGACAAGTAATAAATTCAAGTGAGACATGTCGAGAAAATAAGTTTGTCAATATTAAAGTACGCTAACCGATGTAGGAAAAATTTAGGATTTTGCGAAAAATTCCCTATGATCCCGATTTAATTCCAGTTTGTTCCTAACGTATGTTTTGAGCTTCGAGGGTCCAATAGAGGGATGTTATGATTAGTTTCAGAATATAAATAATAAATGACTCGGAATTATTTGAAAATTTTCAGTAAATTTCGGCAATACCTCGTACCCTATTCCGGCAACGGATACGGGTAGGGGGTGTTACAAGCCCCTTCCCCAAAATTAGGAAATTACTAAAAAAGGACATTGCTAATGTACTAAATATTAACTCTTTTGTCAACTTCACATATTAATTAGACTACCCTCATATGACGTGATATGATTGATGTAAAACAACATGTTAGGTTGACAAATTTTGGCAGGAACTATCAATAACGATAATGATTGGATTAAGATTTTTAAATTTAAAAGTATTGAATTTTTAACTTTTGAAGTATATGAACTAAAACTTAAATTCTATAAAGTACAATGAGTAATAATATATTTTAACATTTTAAAAAACATACTAGGAAAACAAGAAGTTTAAGAGTAGGATTAGTATGGTGAAGTGACAAAAATTTGGTTAAAATATACTTTAAGTCTATGTACTATTTATACATTTGGAATTTAGTCCTTTTATTTTTTTCTATTTCAAGGAATTTAGTCATTCTAGTTTTTAGATTTACAAACGTAAATTGAAATAACCTTGTTAAAATTATTTTATTAAATTTAGGTCCATTATAACGTCATTTTTTTGTTATATGACTAACAATTGATTTTTTTTTTAATTTCAAAATGTCACACAAGTAAATTTAACAAAAGAATTTTAACTCAGTTAACAATTGGACTTGAATTTTAAAATTTGAAAAATAAATGGATTAAATTCCTAAAAATAAAAATAAAGGAACTAAACTCTTAAGAGTAAAAATAGACGAATTAAATTCTAAATATGCAAAGAGTATAACGACTTAAATATTATATTAATAGAAAAAAGATTGTACTCGAGTCTTCCACTAATAACGAATTCAATCATTGGGTAACTCAAGAAACAATAATTAAATCTCATGTCTTATAATTAGATCATGTTGGTTTGAATCTTGTCAACCCTTTTAAAAATAAGACACGACATATTCGGATTGTTAATTTTACAAAAAAAAAAAAATGTAATTTTAGCCCTTTGTCTACATTTTTGTTTCTTTTAATTTTTTAACTTGTATTATTTGTTAAATTACCTCAAAATAAATAAAAAACGTAGCATCTATGTATATGCTTGTTATCAATTTATTAATTTTTTAATGTTAAAAATTTTAAAAATATATTTTATATTTTATACCTTTTAAATAATTTAAATAATTTTTATTTTTACTTTTTTTGATTTTTTAAATAATTAAAGGTTAATTAATTACTGATGTGACATCTACATGAAAATCCACCTATATATTAAGGGGTCGAAATTAAATTATAATTTTTACGATAGTAAAAATATAATTTTACCATTTTAATAGCCTCTACCTTTATGATTTTTAAAAGATTAAATTAAATTTTTATCATTTTTAATGGGTCAAAGTGTAATTTTACCTTTACTAATTTAAACTTTTAAAAATTTCAAAAGGCTTAAATGAAAATTTTTTTATTTTAGAGGGGTCGAGCCCTACCAACTATTTAATTTCGCCTCTAAATGTCAGGTCAGCTTTTTCATTCATTTTAAATACATTGATAAACAATATAAAGTTAAAAGACTAAAAAGATAAAAAATTAAATTAAAAGTTAGAATTTTTTTTTTATAAAATTGAAAGGTGGAATAAGACTTTATTCCTAAATTATTATTTAAAAACAAAATAACAATTAACTTATGAGTTCAATTAATATTATTTTGACAAATCAAATTCAAACAAAATAATAATAAAAAATCCCTTTCATTTTCAGCATCGAAATCTCCTCCTAATATTTTTACCCGAAGACAACGACGATAATTTACCCTTCAACGTCCCTTTCAAAGCTTTCATCTTTTCTTTGCTTTATTAGGGTTTGCAAATTTTTATTATTAATAAAAATCATTTTTTTATAATATAAAAGAAAACAGATTCGATCATATCCCTAACCCCCAATCTTCGATCTTTACACCCACATTTCAATAAATTCTACACCAATTTAATTTTTTTTCTTCTTTTTGGAATTCCCTTTTTTAGATTCAGATAGATTTTTATTTCACTCTCACGTTTAACATAATTTTACAGATTTTTTTTTCCTCACAAATTCAACGACACCCTTTTGCTTACATTGTTTGGTAAGTTCCAATTTCGCTTTTTCCTGTTAGCAGAAAAAATATCATGTTAAAGCTTTGTCCGTACAATCAACGTAAAAGGTGAGTCTTTGATGTTATTATTGTTGCTTTATTGATATATATGTATTTTTTTTTTCATTTTCTTTATTTGCAGTGATTGAAAGAAGAGAATATTGTTAAGAAAGGAGTTGATTGCCAAGAATTTTATTTTTTAAAAATTAAAAAGGCTACTGTCAAATGTTTGGTTCCGATAGGAATCCGGCGAGGGATGCCGGCAGAGTGTCCACTGCCGGCATGGTGTTATTACCTATTCAGTTTACATGGCCACATGGTGGTGACGATGTCTCTATATCTGGCTCTTTCAATGGGTGATAATTCAATTATATCTCTCTTTCTTTTAACATGCTATTGCTATGGAATTTTTTTTTTATGATATTTAGGTGAATGATTAGTGTTTGGATTAATGGTTAATCGTTTGAAATTGAAGGTGGACTGAGCTCGTGCGAATGTCACAGGTTGAAGGTTGCCCCAGTGTATTTAAAGCTGTCTGTGCCGTACCACATGGTAGTCATGAGGTTGGTTAGTTTGCTTTATAGGAATTGAAAATTCAAACTTTTTGAATATAACCCTCTGAGAATCGGACCCATTTTGGACATGTACCCAAATTTGACATTTAATTTGATCAATGCTCTTATATGATTGCTGTGTCATTTTTATTAGTTGAATTGAATGGATTTTTAGCTTAGGGTGCCTTTATTGTCAAGCAACTTCTAGAGCATGTCAATCCTAATCTCTTAGTGATGACCTTTGTATTTATTTGCTCATTTGTGTCGGCTCTTATATGTAGTACAAGTTTTTTGTCGATGGTGAATGGCGACATGATGAACAACAACCTCACAGGAATGGCGAATATGGAATAGTTAACACTTTTGACACTCTACCTGTACCTGCAGAGGTCTCTCAGGTACAACCTCATTCAGAGATACTTCCTAATGTGCAAGTAGATAATAGTCTCATGATATAAATTTATACACAAGCTTTGCCTAAGTATTTTTTGTTTTTTAAACTTGGTTTAGCATTGTGATTGAGCATTAAAATTGCAATAAAAAGTGGAATCATCATGATTGCAAAAGCGGGTATGAATTTTCTTTTCTCTGATGGATATAGATGGAAATGCAATTCCAATTACAATGCCAAATGGACTAATGATTCTTTTTTAATAATTTAAGTTGTCACTGATTAGCTAGGCTTTACAACTACTGTAGCTTTTTTTTGGGGTTCATAGTGTAGTTTTTTTGGTGCTTCTGTTTTAGTTCTTAATGCATGCTCACTGCCCAGCGTGCAGCTCATCTATTTTTTCATTCATTCATAAATCAATTAATAATACACTTTTTTTTTTAATTTCTTTTTACTTTTTCATGTAAATGGATTCTGGTACCTTTTTGCGATGCAGCATCAAATTCCTGTGGTTATATTGAACCAAACAATACCTAGGATTTCAGAAGAGGATTTACGGGCCTCCCGGTATCAAATATCTGCATTCTTGGCAGCACATACGGTTTATGAGTTACTACCTGAGTCAGGCAAGGTTTGGCTGCGTTCCTATCGGCTCTCCTTCACAATACGCACATATATCTGCATGTTTAACTCTGATCAGGCATATTACTTTCACTTTGCTAATTTAGACAGAGCTGCCTTACAGGTTGTTGCATTGGCTGTTGATTTGCCTGTAAAACAAGCATTTCATATTCTGGCTGAGCAGGTATCTGTTTAGTTCATTCGGAAGTTGGAATTTAGTTGATGTTTTCGGGGATGTCTTTGCGGTTCCTAATCTTTTGTTGGTTAAGATTCATGTTTCAAAAGATAGAGAGGAAATGTCTGTACTTTCCTTTGCTAACCATTTCTGCTTAGAGTCTTTTCTAGCTGTAGATGTATCTAGATTTCTCCATGGACATTACTTACATTCTTAGAGCCTATTTGGTTGTTGCTGATAAAGAGCTTGGATACATATCTCTTCTGAGTCAAGCCATTTTCAGGGTATCCCTGTTGCTCCTCTTTGGGACTTCTACAAGGGGAAGTTTGTTGGAGTTATTAGTGCTTCAGATTTTATATTGATTCTAAGACAGGTATGCCATAATGCTGAATCAAGTTTTTTGGGCTAGAAAGTCTTCCAAAATCTACTTAGAGTTTTCCTTTTTTTCTGATTCCAACTACTAGCAAGTTTCTCCATATTAAACTAGGTAGTTGTCTGATAGCTGTTTAAAAATTTTTTTGGCGCATTTATCTTAATGTATACTCTTTTCCTTATGCAGCTTGGAAATCATGGATCAACTTTGACAGAGGAAGAGCTTGAAACACACACTATTTCTGCCTGGAAAGAGGGAAAGGCTCGCAGGAATGGACAAGTTGATGGGCATGGGAGACCAATTCCAAGACATCTCATCTTTGTTAGTGTTTTAGTGCTTTGCCATTTATAATAACTTATGAAGGATGTGTTTCGTATGCACCTGCATATCTGTTTTCTGTTTGTACAAATGAAGTGAGCCATTTCTTCTTTCATGTTTTTATGTTTATGTTTTAGTCTGACATACGCATGCGTTATGTAGTAATAATGTGAGTCAAGGTCTGGTTGGTGACCACTACAACTAGATATTTTTTTTTGAAAACAACTTCACGCTATGTTTTAGGGATTAGATATGGAATAGCAGCAATAATTGTAGTGTTGGGGAAGTAAAATGTCATTATGAACTAACAAGATTCCCGAAAAAGAAAAAAGAAGCTACCACGAGTTCTTTAGAACATTTTCTAGCTAACATTCCAAAAAGGAAAAATTCAGCCAGAAGTATTTAATGGAACTTGAAAGTGAGGGCTGGGATTGGGTAACTGCCCTGTGAATGACTATTCTATGCTATGGTAGCCATGAGTCAAAAGCATTCTCTTTGTTTAGGTAATATGGCCATTAGTTCCCAATACCTATTTACTGCATACTATGCTTTCTTTTGCTTTGGTGTTTTGGAAAAGTCGTGCCTTTTGGTTCCTCTTTTGTCATATTTTTAGTTCATGCCTTTATGTCTCGCCTCTTATTTCCTTTGTGCCATGTCATTTGAGAGAGTCAGTAAACGAGTGGTGTTATTGACCCTTCTTGTTGGTTACACAGGCTGGGCCAGGTGATAATTTGAAGGACGTAGCTTTGAAATTTTTGCAAAATGGAGTCGCCACAATTCCTGTCATCCATTCATCCTTAGAAGATGGTTCATTTCCCCAATTATTACATCTTGCATCGCTTTCTGGAATACTAAAATGTGGGCCTTTTAATAGTGTTGTCAGTTAACCTTTCTTTTTTCTTTTTCTTTTTCGGGAAGTATATGGCTTCTTTCTCCCTAACCAATGGAGTTTGATTTCTAGGCGTATGCAGATATTTCAAACATTGTTCTGGCTCTTTCCCCATGCTACAATTACCAATTTATGCTATCCCTCTGGGTACATGGGTTCCAAGAATCGGAGAATCCAGCAGTCGGTCATTTGCGATGCTGAGACCTACTTCTTCTCTTTGTTCAGCATTAAATATGCTAGTTCAAGGTATGCTACCCTGTTTTGTCAACATTTTATGGATGTAAAAGAGAGTACGAATAAGGAGAGTAAGGTTAAGTTTAATTCCTCAAGAGACCACCTCAAATTGATGAAAGATTTTCTCATATATATACGTGTGTGTGTGTGTGTGTGTGTGTTTTATGTATTGTTATGATAAGTTTTCCATTTTTTTTCACAGCTCGAGTAAGTTCAATACCTATAGTTGACGATAATGACTCATTACTGGACATATATTCTCGGAGGTAACATGTCATTATTGATTGATTATCTTCCTAGTTTGCCAAACTTACAATCAGCTTGGGTTGGTCTCTTTTTTCAGTGACATAACGGCATTGGCGAAAGGCAGAGCTTATACACATAATCTGAATGAAATGACTGTTTATCAGGTTACTGTTATCACTTCTGTTTTAACTTTTCTCTTGTTTAGGAATTTGGATGTGTTGCGGAAGTTTTAGAGAGCGGAGTTGACAAAATGGGGCTAAGCCTTGCCCCCCCTTGCTCCTCCGTACACTCTACTCAAAAAATGATTACCCCCAAATTTATTATTTAATCTTCTTTTTGTCTCGGTCCCTTATGTTGCTTTGACTTTTCATTTCCCGAGTATTTGGGTCCAGAACTTGTATCGAACACCTATTTAGGTATAGGCATGAGGGTACAATTTTCCAAATATATGAAAAAGATTAGAAAAGGTTGAACATTATCTATGTCTAGATATATATACACACACAATCACCCCCTGATGAAACCTAAGAGTAGCTTCCATATTTGAGCTAATGTACACTGCGTCTACAAGGATTCTGCTGATCCTACTAGTTTGAAACTGATTTCTTACAATGCAGGAAATTCGTTTCCTAACCCTTTTCTCTATTTATTCGTTAGGCATTGCAATTGGGACAAGATTCTAACAGTCCTTATGAGCCAAGAACTCAAAGATTTCAGATGTGTTTGCATACCGATCCATTGCTTAAAGTGATGGAACAATTGGCAAACCCTGGTAACTCTCTCTCTCTCTCAAACTCCATTATATTTCTTTTGTGATAACGATTTGGTGGCCTTTAGATCAAGTGAAGTAGCATTGCAATATATTCCGAGATAAGTCATGTAGTTCAATTCCCAAAAAGTATCACCCATCTGACAGTATTTTAACCCAACCTGATTTTCAGGTGTCAGACGACTTGTTATCGTGGAAGCCGGCAGTAACCGCGTAGAAGGCATTATCTCGCTGAGCGATGTTTTCAGGTTCTTGCTCGGTTAGTCCGAAATAATTTACAGATGAACTATCTAGGAGAGGTGAGTTTTTGCAGTGGCATTTGGAGTCCCATGTCTTGTGGGCAACATTCCGAGGTGCCAATGTTCCGAAGAGACTGCAATACTTCACACCGATTAATCAAATCGAATCGAATCTCATTCAACCATTGGAATTGACCTCGTGCATTTTGCCCTCATATTTTTATTTTTAGAAATTTAGGCCAAAGAAAGAGGCATCATTGTAAATTTAAGAGAATTTCATTTTTTTTTCCTGCAAAATTTATCCATCCCTTGCAAACCAATGGTTTCACCATGGTAGATGGCCATTATCTGCTAGGAAATATGTGACCTGTAATTGTTTTAGTTTATTGTTGTCTTCAAGTTTATAAGTAAAGATATGGGGGAGGATTATATTACTTTACTGAATGCTCCGTACTCCCGTGTTTGAAACTCGTGTTTTACGTCCATTTTAGACACATATCCATATCCATATCCATATCCATATCCATATCCATATTCGATAGTCACCTCGAACCTCATTCATGAAGCTGTTTTCTGGCCTTTTATTCTGCTCTCCATATGCATTGCTCTTAGGTTTCTATGATAATTCTATTGTATAGTTGGTATTTTTTGTACACTGGGAAATAATTATTAATTTTTTATGCAAAGCATGATATAACATTAAATAAATTAAAATTCCATATTAAACATAATGCAACATTAAGAAATAATAAGTATTAAAAATATCTATTTTGGGAATTTACTTTTACACTTATTTTGATATTCTAAAACCCCCCTAATATTTTAGAATGCTATATTCAAATAAAAAGAAAAAAAAATTCTAAAATTGACCACAATTATTGAAGAAACATTTTTAACGTTTCAGATCAATTTTCAACAATCCAAAAAATATATTGGGAAAGATAAAAATTGGTTTCCTTTCAATTGAAAAAAAAAAAAAAATCATATTTTGTTTTTATATTGAAAAATAAACGATATATAAAGAGAGAAGCCAAATTCTTTATCTCCTTTATTTTATTAAGAGTAAACTATAAAAGTAATCTTTTATGTTTGTTTAAGTTTACATTTTGATCACTGATGTTTCAATTGATAACAATTTTATCACTTATCGTTGTCTGCTATTAAAAGAGTAACGGAATTACACGTGGCATGTTAAATGCTGAAATGGATGTCGTATCATATTTTTTTATTGTGTGCCCTACCACTTATGTATTTTTTTCTCTCTCACATTTCTTTATTTTATGGGTAAATTACATAGATAGCCACCTAACTATAAAAAAATTTCATTTTAGGCACCCAAAATAAAAAGTTAGCAATTTAAGCACACGTTACATAGTTCAGTCATTTTGGTCGCTCCCGTTAAAATCACAAACCGCAAGCTAATGTGACAATTAAAAAAATTAATATAATAACAAATTTATCCCTCGACTTTTAGTAAGCTAAACAGATTTCTTGATAAATGTAGAAGTTTCACCCTTCTACATCTGTCAATTATGATAAGGAAATAGATAAAATAAAAATAAAAATTCCCCATTAACTAAGCTATGGGACATAAAGGCTTACCTTCAAGAAAATTGCATCACCCTATGGAACCCTTTCAAACATATTCTTCTGTTCAGCTTTTTCTCATCCCAGGTGAATTTGCAGCAGTAGCAGCAGAGAGGGACGGTGGTGGGGGAGGAAAGGGGATGGAGACTGTTGGGGGGTCCGGTGGGGAGAGGGATGAGGTGAGAGATTTTTATTTTATTTAATATTAATATAAATAATCATATACAGTTTAAATTTATTATTATTATTTTTGAAAATATTATGTATTTTTATAAATTTCTTTGATTTTTTATGATTAGAATTAAATTGAGACCATTTGTAAATTTTAATAGTTAATTTTTTAAAATTATGACTAAATTGATATAATATATAAAAATTGAGGACTAAATTTAGTATTATACCGACTTTTTTAATTTCCACATTAGTTTTCTGTTTGTGATTTTAATGATAGTGATCAAAATGATTAAATTATATAATGTGGGTGCTTAACAGATATCTTCGTCGTTTTAATATACACAGTATAGAGAAGAATGAAGATACATCATATTTCTTCAAATATAGATGTTCGAATCTAAAACAACAGTTCTGTTGGCTGGTATCAGGATGTGGGTTAGCCGAAAGGAGCAAGCAGAAGTTGTTTTTGGCATACAAGATTCTCATGGCGAATAATTTCAGTACCCCAAGGACATCTTGCTAATGTAACACAATGAAATTTGTCAAGAAGTACTTTAGCTCTGATCTTGCACCTGTTAATCCAAACATGCAGAGAAATCCAGCTTGAAGTGGAGTCTCACGACTCGATGAAACTGGGGGTCGGGGGATTAGGAAATCATGTACTTTCTATGTGAACTGTTTCCAGCAGTGTTGGGGTGATAAGTGAGTGAGGCAGGGATGATGATACCATTGATATTGTTAACTTCCCACGGTGTAGTCTGCAAATTTCATGACTGTATTGATACAAAAGCTACATAATTTAAATTTTAAATAAATAAATCAAAAATTTATATTTAAATTTATTCATTTTAAAGTAGATTGATATATATATATATGTATAGATAGGTTAGTTTTAAAATTTTAAAGAGTGTATTGGTCATTCACTTTTAATAGTTAAGATATATAAAAAAACTAAAAATATATAGATATAGATACAGGTATCACTCATGAGAAATACAATTTTTTTTTTTTTGGGTAGATGATATAGATTAGATGGACGCAAAAGCAGATGTAAATACATTAGAGCTTGTCGCTACACAACAAAAACTCAATGTTTGAGGCATTGGAGATATGAATATGGAATCTTTTGCCACTGATGTCTCTACCCTTCCCAATCACCCTTATGACTGCAACAATACTTAGCTACTATACTTTGTTGAGCAAAGTAATATCAAAATGAGCATCCTCTAAAACTTATAGATGGTTGTCCATATTCGATTTAACACTATACAGAAGAAGCAGTATATATATCATACAGTTTGAGTGAATTTTCAACTATATTGAGAAAAAAAACTAGTAAAATGCAACTTCAATAATTATTAACCACCAAACATGCTTGGTGATAATAAAAGACTATTAATCAATGAAACAGAATACTAACAAGTCAAAACCCTAATGTTGTGGCAAATATGATCGGAAGCTAGAGCTTTACGAGTGCGAAGCACAGCAGGGAATTCATCCGGAAAGACCAGAGCTGCACCTTATCGCCTTTCTTGAGTTGGTTATTCTTCACAATAGGGTTCCACGTGTTAGTGAGGACATAGAGCGAACTTGACCCCATAACCCACTTGTTCAAGGTAATGCTCGTTCCCTTCATGGATGGGTCTAACAACCACACCTGCATGGGGTTTTTGTCATCTAACTCTTTAGCCTCTGCCTCGTTGAGAAAGTCATGAGTTTTGACTTGCGAGAAGGGTATGGAGAAACGACTGGCAGTAGGGTTTATGTCGGAGAAAAAGATGGTCTTTTGTATGACCAGAACCAAACCCCTACCTCCCATCTCTTCAACGATAAGTTGTCTGAATTTGGGAGGCAAGTCTGGTGGTGGGATTGGGCAAACGGATTTCTCTTGCTTCTTGCTTCTCTTCGGCTTCAGTTTTGGTGCTACCCAATCGCCATCGTCTTTCTCTTCTACGGCTTTGAGATTGCGTTTCCTTTTCAGTCCAAAGCTGTTGTTGAACTTAAACCTCAGCTTGAAACCCGTATGGTCTTGTTTGCAAAGGATTTGAGGTGGTGGGGGTGCATTGTGGCTTTTCTGAATTTTCTGTTGGTCAACATGGACTACGTGCAACAAGTAATCAAAAGGACCCCAATTGGGATCAATCTTTGTATCCTTAAAATCATCATGGCCGAGAAGCTCCATCATCTTATCCTTTTCAATAACAACAAATTATTTTCTGTATTTGCTTGAAACTGAGAATGCTGCTTTCTTGAGATAAATGTCCGGTGTGTATAAATAGGTGAAGGGTGCTTGAGATGAAAGTAATGGTTCTTGAAATATGACCGTTAAACTATAATTTCTGGCGGGGGCATTTGAATGAAATTGTTGTAACTGGCAGAAAGGCGGCAAAAACTGGGCAAAGGTGTAAAAAACCCAAGCCCCCACGTTCTGTTTCTTGATATCTGAACGATAAATGGTGATCAAAGGGTTTTCCCGGTGGTCAATGGGCTTTCCCGGTGAACTGCTTTTTTTTTTTTTATGTAAAAATTTAGAAAGTTTTCGTCTAAAACAAAATCTAATCTAACTATAAATTTAATTAAAAACCTTGCCAATATATTTAATTTAAAAAAGGTAAACTATTAAAATAGTCACTTTGTTTGTCTCGTGATACATTTTAGCCACTATGTTTAAAATGTTATGTTTTAGTAACTTATTTTATCGTGTTGTAACATTTTAGTCACTGAGCCATTAATTGTTATTAACGGAGTAACATTAAGTTGACGTGACATGTTAAATCATCATTTTAAACAAAAATTTTAAGTTAAATTCTACAATTGATCCCTATATTTTTTTCCATTTTGAGCAATTTAATTTTTTTCTATTATGTTCTTTTAACTTTTTTTCTTTGTTTTCCATTCTCTTTTGCTTTTTCCTTTGTTTTACTCCCTTCTTCATTTCTATTAACGTAGTTTTTCTATATTTTCTATTTGTTAAAACTAGTCCATAAGCTTGCCTCACTCAAAAAGTTAAATTGTTCAAAATAAATAAAAGTATAAGGACTAGTTTTAACAAATGAAAAACATAGAAAAACTACGTTAAAAAATAAAAAAAGGAGCAAACAGAGGGAGAAGCAGAAGAGAATAGAAAAAGAAGAAAGTTAAAAGAACATAAAATAAAAAATTAAATTGCTCAAAAAGAAAAAATATGGAGACCGATTGTATAAATTAACCTAAAATTTTTATTCAAAATGATGATGTGTCAGCTTACCATCACACTATTAACCTCAAATAACGGCTCAGTGACTAAAACATAACATTTCAAACATAAATGACTAAAATATAAACTGAAATAAACAAAAGTGACTATTTTCGCTGTTTACCCATAATTATTTGGATCAATAATTAAAATAAAAAAACAAATATTGAGCCGCCAAGTCAAAGAAAGGTTATTTTTTAAAAAAGGCAGAGGCTTTTTGAAGTTTTGAACTAGATTTTTTCTTTAATGGTGTCTTATCAAGAAAGAGATAGAATCAGAAAGCAACAATGGTGAAAAGAGATAAAGAAGAACTAAGCGAAGAAGAAAGGAAAGCACTTCGAGGGAGCAAATTTGCTCCTCTCCCTCCTCCCTCCCTTTCCAAACCCAGGTTAGGGTTAGGTTTAGGGCCCCCTTTTTATTATTATCTAATTTCGAATTTGATTCAAATTTATTTTTTATTTTTCACTGAGTTGTAATTATGATTGCAGATTGGCTCATCCGGGAGGACCTTTAACAACTAATAAAGCTGCTGCTTTGGCTAAATTCCTGGAAAGGAAACTCCAAGATCCCAACGGCTTGTCTTCCATTAATCCTCAACTCCTTGAATTGGCTGTCTATAACGCTAAAGCTACCGTCTTTCAAAGTACTCCTATTATTCATTTCTTTTTCTTCTCTACTTTTAATCTTAGTTTGGTTTTCTTTAATATGATTTTTTTTTTTTGGAATTTTTGCTTAATTTTGCATCACAGATCTGATCTAGTTCAAAGAAAAATTATTTGTGTGCTAAAATTTGACCCTTTTTTTAGCTTAGTTTAAGTGTCAAATGGACTCTAAATTGCTTGGACTTGGATTTAGTTTTACTTATGTTTGTATTAGTTGTTTTCATGGGAAGAGAAGCTGTTGGTTTATTTGATTTTGGAACATGAATGGAAGAGAGATCATAGGTCATATAATCACAATTTTTTGAATCTTATAAGAAATCCAGTTGCTAAAACTTTCTATATTTTTTTTAATTATATATTTGGAGGATCATATCCCTATTCTCATGTCCGAATACGAGTAGTTTAGAAAAATTAAAAAGTCCGGTAACATAGATTGCAATTCAGCAAGTTACCTAACAAGTTCATCTTTAGGGTTCTAGATGTTTGCATATGCTTATAGAATCTGCTTTAGAACGTATTTAGATGATCATATCTCTATACATCTGTTTGTATATGTGTCGAGGTACTTTAGGAAAAAATAAAGTCTCTGGTAAAAAGATGACAGTTTAGCGAGTTACCTCACTGTGTTGCCTTAGTTTGTAATTCCTTTTCCTTCTTTCTCTGATATCCGTTTTTTTGTTTATGTGTAGGTGGGGCTTCGAGTTCTGGAACTAGGGTTCGACACGTAGATTCATTCGTTGACTCTGAGGTACTTTGATTCTGCCATTTTCTAATCATTTACATGCAAAACTCCCGAGGTGTTTTTTGCCTCTCAATTTGTTACCGGTCCATCAATTTTGCAGAACTCGTCGGAAGAAGCTAAGTCGGGAATTCCCGAACCTAAGAAAGATACGAACAAGAACAAGAACAAGATCAAAAAGAATAAGAAAAAGAAGAACAAAATGAAGAAGGTACATTTATATTTTGCCAACCATATGTTTTTGCCCTGTATTCCATTATTAACTGATCAAATGAGAAGCTTTAACTATTGCAGGTGGTGGAGGATCATGAATGTACATTGAAAAGACCTAAAAAGAAAGTCAAACTATGATCAAATCATTGCTTTAATACTAGGTTTAATTTCACAAAAAAGAAGAAAGAAAGTAGGACTTAAAACACTGGGGGAATCATCAAAGAAGCAGAAAGGATCACTGAGAAGTTGGAAAGCTCTGTTGGGAACCCTTAATATTTGGAGGGTGGTTCATTTTAGGACAAATTTACTTGTGTCCTTAGTTCTTGCACAACATTAAGTTCATTGATGAATCTTTATTGTTTTCTGGGTTGAAATGGTGAAATGAAAATGAATTCTCTCCCATCAAAACAAACTACTGCTCTTTACTATTAAACCAAAGTTAGGGTTTGGATTTTTTTTTTTTGAATTTCTTTTATAAAGGGGTTGAGATCAGATTAAAAGGAATTTAGGGAAGCTAAAAATTTTGTGATATTGAAACTATCAACGTGTTTTATGCTTGGGCAAAACAGTATGCCTCTCTTAATAGGGCAATATCGCCCAGGTTCAAATTCATTTTCATGTTTAGGAGGCAACTGGGTCGGTTTGAATACTTATGGACTATTAGAATTTATGTCGATTGTGCTGTAGTCGGGGGAATAGTACGTGATCGAAATCGAGGGTGGATTTTAGGTTACAATAGATATTTGTGGAGTTGTTTCGTACTTGATGTTGAATTATGAAACATCTTGGATGATTTGATATTTTTTTGGGATCGAGGTTATGTTAATCTAGAGGTAGGTAGGTAAGGTCATCAAGGACAGTTCCTCAAGTGGTTCTAATTTCGTTTTTATCAAGATAATTCATCAACTTTTGACAAAAGGTAGGACATTTGAGTTTATGGCCTATCTCTAGAAAGGATAATAATGATATTGACGGCCCGACCAAAATGGTCCACGATAAGAGGGAGGATTACAAATTGTTTAAGGACTCCCCTTAGGGGGATTGGCTTAGTTTTAATGCAATTAGATTGTTTCATTTTCTTTCCAAAAAAAAAAAAACATATAGATTAAATTGTAAATATATATATTTTCTAACAGGATAAATTTAAGTTGATTATGGGATGGGTACATAATACAAATACTTTGAAGAATAAGGACTTACTTAGAAAATTTGGATTTTAAAGATAAATTTAAAACTTGGAATGTAATTAAGGCTAATATATATGGAACCTAATAAAAATGGTTTTTTAATCCTAACCCAGACTTGGAATTGGATAAACAGACTCGAACAATTTCGGATTTCGGGTCGACTCGGGAGTCAGTCACAAACTTTGAAGCTTTGGGTTTACTGTAAAAACCCTGAAATTGAAGAGTGACCTCCCTTGTCTGTGTTTCAATTCAAGGTTCAAAGTTGAAAGCTTTATCAGCGTAAGTTTCCTTTTTCTTTATCTAAGCTTGATTTCATTTCAATGTCCGATAATGTTCAATCCTTACAGCAAAAACATTATCAATTTCTTTAAGCTTTTATACAATGTCACGAACAATCCCTTCTCAAACAACCCATCACTCTTCTTCACAATTCGATCCTTCTCCAATGCCTCACTCGACCAATCTCGATCTTTTACCGTCTCTTACCTCACAAACAACCTCGGCTTCTCACCAGAATCCGCTCTCAAAGCCTCGAAGTGCGTCCATTTCAAAACCTCAAAAAAGGCCGATGCCGTCATCGCGTTCTTAGAAAAATACGGGTTTTCCGACACCCAGATCCGAAAAATCATCGAGGTCCGACCACATTTGCTCCGTTCCGATCTCGAGAAAATCCTTTTGCCCAAAATCCACTTCTTTCAATCTAAAGGTGGCGCAAACCCTGATATTTCCAAGCTCTTGCTTCATAACCCCAGGCTTTTTTCTCATAGCTTGAAGAAACTGATAATCCCTTGTTTCAATCAACTTAGCAGTTTTCTTCAATCTGATTCAAAGGCCATTATAGCTTTAAGAAGGAATCCATTTCTAATCCCTTGTAACTTTGATGTTTATATGTTGCCTAATGTTAAAACTTTGCTGGATAATGGAGTGCCGGAATCGAATATCAGAGTGATGTTTAGTTACCATCCGCGGTCTTTCATTATGTCGCCGGATCGGTTTAAGGAGATTGTTAAGGATGTTAAGGAAATGGGGTTTAATCCATTGTTGCTTAAGTTCCTTCATGCTGTCATTTTGTTTAGAAAAGTGACCAAATCTGCAATGGAGGGTAAGTTTGATGTTTATAAGAAATGGGGTTGGTCTGATGAAGAGATTTGGAAAGCTTTTCGAAAGTTTCCTGGTGTTTTGGATCCGTCGAAAGAGAAGATCACAGCCATCATGGATTTCTTAGTGAACGAAATGGGGTTTGAATCCTTGATCATTGCTAATCATCCGAGTATTGTCTCTCGGAGCTTGGAGAAACTGATTGTTCCGAGGGCTTTGTTTGTTCGAGAGTTGTTGTCGAAAGGTTTGATTAAGGACTGGAGATTTTCAGTCATGTTTGCAACTTCAGAAAAGGTGTTTGTTCAAAGGTTTGTTAACAAATATAAAGACAAAGCTCCGGAGCTGTTGAAGCTGTATGAAGAAAAACTCGAATTCGCAGTAAGAGGCAAATATAAATCTAATCGAGCTAGTTGTAGAACATAACATATTTGATCGAGCCAGTTTTCTTTTTATTATTGGATTGAATTCTTTCTTATGATCTAAAACTTGCGATAGATTGACTCTTTTTAGCAGCATTGAGATTCTTATCATAGGTGGAAACTTTGCACTGACTGTTTTATGTGGTTTAATTGCTTAACTTGCTGGAAAATGCAACTGTGAAATGAATCTTACTTGCAGAGTTGATTTATCTGTTGCAGAGTTATTACTATGATACATTGGAGAGTTTTTAGTGAACTGCGGTTCGGGTTTGGATCTTTTCGTGTTATTTTTCTATCAATTACTATATGATACTATGTTGATCAACGTTCAACAAACTTTTGATCTGTTATGAAGTAATAGCTGTGAGACCTACTCAAAAAGTTTAGCTTTGCTCTCAAACTAAGAACTTATTAGCCTCATTCTACTGAGTTTTTCTGGTATTTTTTTTTAATAATCATTTGAACATAAAGTTGAATCCTTTTTATCCAGGTCATAGATTTAAGGGGTTTTGGAGTACTAAAAACTCTCGCCCAAAGTTTTTTTAGTAGAACTTGGAATTTAAATGACTACAGTTGATTTAGGGATTGAGTTTTTCATTCAATCCGTCTTGGTTTTTTTTTTTGTTAAATATTTGGGATAGCACATGAGGCTACCACAATTGAATCCGTATCAAACGAGTGTATCATAAGAATTATTCCTCCACCGACAGTTGATTTAGGGATTGGGTTTTCCATTCAATCCGTCATGGTTTTTTTTTTTTTGTTAAATATTAAGATAGTAGATGAGGCAAATGCAATTTAAATCTGTATCAAACGAGTGTCTTATAAAAACCATCACTCTACCGTCTTTGTTTAAATTTAATTATCCACAAATTAAACACGAATTGATTAAATTTATCCACAACTTGAACACAATTTTTGTTTAATTTTATTTATAATATACCATAACTCTTCAAATTATGATTTAGATAGATATTCAAACTACAACTGCCTCATTATTATTTTTTCGTATCAGTATTGGGTGAATAATATATGATTCGATTTGAAAAAAAATATAAAAAAAAATTGAATTTCAAGTTATTCAATTTTCTCGAATGAGTAATTTAAGTTTCGAGTTCGAGACGAGTTGAATTTTACAATTTGAATAACTCGAATAATTCAAATAACATAGAATTAATTATATTGTAATAAGATTTTAAATTTAACTTGAATAATTTCAATTGATTTAACTTCATTCTATTTGAAAAAATTTCAAATCGAATTAGGATAATAAAATAAAACTTGTCAATTTGATTAATTCGAAATCTTTTTACTCAATTCGACTTGATTTAATTCAACACTCACCCCTAACCACCTTAATATTTAAGGGCCTAAATAAATTCAATGAGATTAATTGATATAAAGGATTTAACGGGGCACACTCAACCAGAGAATTTTATTTTAATTATTTTTAGAGAATTTATTTGACATTTTAACTTAAAATTTATTAACATATTTTTTATTATGTAATCTTAATATCGAAGTGGTCTATATGATAGATAAATACTTGCATGTTTATAATTTAATTTATTTGTATTATCAAAATTAACATTTAATGTTTCCAATCACGTCATTGATTCATAGATAAATTTGTGTGGATTTCAATTTGATTGGTATGAGGTTTAGGGTTCGATGCACGTGGTTGGAAACCTTTTCTCTCTTTTTCCTATTGTAATTTTATCTAGGGATGACAAAATTTAAATCGTCCCATGAATTCCGAATCGATCCGCTCCATATGAAGTGGGTTTTTTTGGAAAGTGAATGTGGGGCGGGATAGATTTTTTCTTTCAACAATAGATATGAAAGGATTATGATAATTATTTTGTCCCACCTCACTCTATTCTATTACATAAAATTATCATATTATATTTATATATATCTATTAAAATGATAAAATAAAATAATATATTATAAAAAATTATATAGTTTATATTTAAATATGTTTTTAAAGATTTACTTAATTTTAAAAATATTAAAAATAAATAGTAAAAATTAGATTGGAGGGGATTAGTGAATTTCAAAATTATATATAATAGTGGAGCAGGACATATAAGGAAGCAAAGTATATAAATATAGAGAGGCGGTGAATTTAGTAATATGGACTCCCGTTTTACACCATTGTATCACTTGGATGATAAAAGTTTTAAGGGTTTGGGTTTCGGGGGGTTTACTGTAAACACACAAAGACGGCTGAAGAACGACCTCTGATGGCTGCGTTTCAAAGTTGAGACCTTTGTTTAGTCTTCTTTTGGCCTCTTTGTCCGAGTATCTAACCTTGATTTCATTTCAATGCCCCAAAAATGTTGAATTCTTTTACCAAAAACATCAACGATTTCTTTAAGCTTTTACACATTGTTACGAACAATTCCTTCTCAAACAACCCATCACTGTTCTTCACTGTTCGACGCATCTCAAACAAAACCAAATCCCAAAACCCCCAATCTTTTACATTCTCTTACCTCAGAACCAAACTTGGGTTCCCCCCAGAATCCGCTCTCAAAATCTCCAAATATGTCCATTTCAAAACCCCAGAAAAACCCGATTCCGTCATTGCATTCTTAGAGCAACACGGGTTTTCCGACACCCAAATCAGACAAATCATCCTCACCCGACCCGCTCTCCTCTGTTCCGATGTCGAGAAAACCTTCTTGCCCAAATTCCAGTTCTTTCAATCTAAAGGTGTCACAGGCCCTGAAATTTCCAAGCTCTTAGTTTACAATCCCAGGATTTTAAGTCGTAGCTTAGAGAAACGGATAATCCCTTGTTTCAATCAATTAAGCAAGCTTCTCCAATCTGATTCAAAGGCCATTACAGCTCTAAGGAGAAATCCGTATTTATTGGTATGTAATTTCGATACTTATGTGTTGCCTAATATCAAAACTTTGATAGATAATGGTGTGCCTGAATCGAATATCGTAACTATGTTTAATTACCATCCATGGTCTTTCGTTATGTTGCCGGATCGGTTTAAGGAGATTGTTAAGGATGTTAAGGAAATGGGGTTTAATCCACTGTTGCTTAAGTTCCTTCATGCTGTCATTTTGTTTAGAAAAGTGAGCAAACCTGCGATGGAGAGTAAGTTTGATGTTTATAAGAAATGGGGTTGGTCCGATGATGAGATTTGGGAAGCTTTTCGAAGGTATCCCGGTGTTTTGGAAGCGTCGAAGGAGAAGATCATGGCAATCATGGATTTCTTAGTGAATGAAATGGGGTTTCAATCTTTGATTCTAGCTAATCATCCTAGTGTTATCTCTCGGAGCTTGGAGAAACGGATTGTTCCGAGGGCCTTGTTTGCTCGAGAGTTGGTGTCGAAAGGTTTGATTAAGGACTTGAAATTTTCAGTCGTGTTTGGAACTTCAGAAAAGGTGTTTGTTCAAAGGTTTGTTAACCAATATAAAGACAAAGCTCCGGAGCTGTTGAAGCTGTACGAAGAAAAACTCAAATTCGCGGTAAGAGGCAAATATAAATCAAATCGAGCTAGTTGTAGAACGTAACATATTCGATTGAGCTGGTTTTCTTTTTATTATTGGATTGAATTCTTTCTTATGATCTAAAACTTGCTATAGATTGACTCTTGCTAGCAGCATTGAGAATCTTATCGTAGGTGAAACTTTGCAGACTGTTTTATATAGTTTAATTGTTTAACTTGTTCGAAAATGCAACTGTGACATGAGTCTCACTTTATTTGTTGGTTTAGTTCCATTGATGTTCATTTTTGATGCTCTGCAACTCTTTTAAGTTTTGCTTTTTTGGTTTGTTCAAAGTTATGAAGATCAAATTTGGTGTTGATTTTGGTGTAGCTTTGTCATTGTGGTTATATCCTTCTAGGTTTACATTGGTTTTAATGGTGTTCGGGTTACAAGGGCAATCCACGAATGTTATTCTGACTCTTTATTTATATTTTAAAGTACTCCCATCAGATGTATCATGTATCTCCAGACATAAGTACAGGTCCTGTAGGATACAATCTTTCAAGGATCCTTAAAATATAATCCGTCTGAGATCTATTGTAATCCTGTTTAGAAACATGCACGAAGTAAACCAATTTAATCAACATTAGTTTCAGTTTCACTATTGATGGTTGAATCTTTATATAAATGGAGTATGATGGACTTAAGATGAGCTATTTAGTTCTTTTACCCCCTTAACCATCTGAACTTAAAATCAATCTTTGTTTTTTCTATCCAACTTACTAAAGATTCAAAGAGGTTGCGAATTTGAATGTTAAGTCAAACTTGAGTTTTTATTCCTTGGAATGTATAAAAGTTTATGTTTTTTAGAGCAGTTATGGATTACATGTCAGTGTCTCGCGAAGTGGTTTTTTTTTTTTCATTGACAGTTAACACAATTAGTGGAGAGCAATCGATGGAGATACGCCAAAGTGTTTTAATCTCGCTTGTGAAGTTTTATTTATTTATAGTAACACTGAATAATATGGTTACATCTCATACCTATCTGATGTATATATGTATACTGGAATACAAATTTAATTATTTAAAATTATTTATTAGAGATATGGTAGAATGGTATAGTTATATCTCTTATAAAAACAGAGATTTAATTTGAATTTTATCCTATTCGAATTTAGGGAAAAAATTGATTTTTTTAAAAAAAGTATACATAGAGGAGGTTTAGGGTTTAATGTAAAAAAAGGATAAATTACCTAATTGATCACCTAAAAAAATTTCTTTCAATTTGATCATTGCCTTTAGAGAAAATTATTATTTTGGTCTTCTTTAAATCTAAGTCAAACCTTTGTGTCCACCAATCAAAATTTTCTTTCAACATTTTTCAAGATTGTTGAAGAGGAAAAGGTGGAGTTGAAAACAGAGCAAGTTGGGGATGTATGGGTATATTAGGGGGACTTTTTTTAGGGTTTGCACAAAAGGAGTCCTTGATGCTATCCCCTATGCTAGACAATGGTCATGTAAGGCTTCTTTCGAGGACTAATATAGTGGAATTAGAGATGATTCTTGATTGGCTTCGGTTTGATGATGGGGATTTTAGAGGATGGTGGTCAAATTTGGAGCAGTTTTTCGAGGTTGAAGAGGTGCAAGAACAAGCTAAGGTTAGGATAGTCATGCTCCACCTGGAAGGAAAAACTTTGAACTGCCACCATTTCTTTTGCCAAAGGCAAGGGGGTCTTCACCAGCTCAATTAGGATATCTATGCTGAAAGGTTTGGGAGAGAGATTTGGCTCTACCACCTTTCTAGATCTTATGACTGAGCATGTCTCCCTTAAGCAATATGGAACAATAGATGCTTACCATGATCATTTTGTGAGCATACTCAATTACACTTGCCAGAGAGTTATGCCTTGAGCATATTCATTAACAACTTAAGGGTGGAAATAGGTCAAATCTTAGGTTGTTTAAACCACAGACTCTTATAGAAGGGTACTCAATAGCTAGGGAAGTGGAAGGGATAGTATAAAATACTCACAAGAAAGGTTTATTAGAGGGAGTGGGGAATATTCTAAATTCTTATTTCCTAGTCCTCGAGTGACTGTACTAGTGACTGTAACTCCTGCAATAGGTGGCTCTAACTAAGTCCCAAGTGGCCAGAGTGTAACAACCCTAACCAGTATCCATCGCCGAAACAGGGTTACGGAGTATTACAGGACAATGGAATAATAAATCATTCAAATAATACATTAATACAAATATAATCAAATTGCTTGGACCTTAAGAAATTCAAATACTAACCAAAATACAAAATCAAAATGACATTAATCGAATAAATAACACATCAAAATCAACCTAATATGTGCCTAACCAATGTACCCTCATTGGCACGACAATTATATACAATTTAATCTCAAAATACACATTAATTCAATTCATCAACTTATTCAAGTAATATAAAATCAAAATACCTAACAAAGTTACCACAACCACAACAAATCAAATATATGTAAGCTACACATACTAGCATAACAACTATACCTTATTCTCATACCTTTTGCAAAGTGGCTGTTTGCACAAAATATCATTCATAACATTTACATAAGCCAAACATTAACCAAAATAGCATAAGAGTCTATACATGCCATATAATCTGAATTTAACGTTTCAAAAATTACCGAGATAAACTAGATAGTGTGACTTGAGTGCCGATCCGATTGTCCAACCTTTCGAAAATCTACAACGATATTAAACAACGCAAGTAAGCTTAATGAGGCTTAGTAAGTTCGACGAGATAAACGAAAATCTTATCGAACTAACTATAATAAATCAAATAAAAAAATCATCCATGACAATTCCCTGTCATTCACAACTTCAATCGATAAATACATCCGTATTAAAATCAATACAAAAATAAATAACATGTCTTTCAAATTCATTAAATAAATCACCTTTCCGAGATTTTTCAATTCGAAGAACAACTTACGGATAAGAATACATCGTCAATAGAAGCTCATAAGAGTTGGTCCTCTCGAATATGCCAACAGAAGTTCGAAGGTTGAACAGAAGCTCGTAAGAGCTGATCTACCCAATCACACCAAATAGAAAGTAAAACACAAGAGTTCGCAAAAAATGCTAAACCCTGGTTTACTTGGGTAAAATGCCAATATCTCCCTCCAATACCATCTCCACTCCAAATCCCCGTCATACACCCAATCACAAATGTACTCAAATCCCGCATTCAATTCAAACCGAATATCCAATTCAATATTATAATTCAAATAATAATTCATTTTCAACAATAGAACATATATACATAATACCAATCATCAATTTATAAAAATGTTAAATTTTAACTGTACGAACTTACTTGGACTGAATTGTAGTAATTGCAGAAGTTCAAGAACTATTCCACTATTTTTCCTTTTCCACGAGTATCTACAGAATCTTGATCTAAAATATAAAATTACTCATTTATTAGCATATATTTCATTTCCAATCCATTTTACAATTAATACCTTTTTTAATTTACGTAATTACCCTAAACTTTTATAATTTTTACAATTTAATCCCTTAATTAGTTAATCTATCAAATTAACTAATTTTCTCAAATAAATAATCTATCCAAATATTCTAGGCCCTCATACAGCCCCTAATAAACCTAAAATTCATTACCAAACCCTAATATTTCGACATTTTCACAATTTAATCCTAAAATCAATATTTAACAAAAATCACTTTACAAAATCATCACACAACACAATCAAAGCTCCAAATCCATGTTATTCATCAAAAGCATATAATATTTATCAATGGAAACTTCCAAAATTTTTAACAGAATCGGAAACGAAGGTACGGGTTAGCTGGACCTAGTTGCAATGATATCAAAAACATAAAAATTATTAAAAACGGGCAAAGTTTGCTTACCAAATCACCAAACCAAAGTTGACCGAATGTTTTCTTATCCTTTAGGTTTCGGTGGTGGCTTTTAAAATGAAGAAGATTATAATGAATTTTTATCATGTTTTTGATATATTATACATATTTAATAATACTATTTTACCCTTATAAATATAATCAAAATTTAACAATTTAAAAGCCCACTAACGTCTGCCAACCCTTGAATGGTCTAATTACCATTTAAGGACCTTTTCCTTATTTAATAAACCATTTAATCACTCAAATCAAATAGTGACTAAATTTTACATCTTTTATGATTTAGTCCTTTTTAATTAATTAACTATCGAAACGTTAAAATTTTTCAACGAAACTTTAATATCACCTTAATGACACTCTGTAAATATTTATAAAAATATTTACGGCTCGTTTTATAGAAACGAGGTCTCGATACCTCACTTTCTAAAACCACTTGACTTTAGGGTCTTACCACTTGATCTTAATAAATTGTTATAAAACATAAATTACCAAGTCAAAAACCTTTTTAAAACCATATTTGACTCGTAAATATTTTAATATTTACGAACTTACTCACTGGATTTGGTGGCCTAGAAATTATTGTTTCCGACACTACTGAAAAATCAGGCTGTTACTCAGATACCACCAACCAAGTCCTTATCACAAGTAAAAATAGATAAAAGAAGGAAAAAGGGGCCTATGCTTCTAATGTGCCTCCAAGTATACACCAGGGCATAAATGTGTAAAATCACAACTTTATCAGCTCATTGTGGAGCCCGAGTCTGACTTAACTAGTGACTTAAAGGCTCAAGCAGTGGATGAATTCTAGGATTGTCCTGAACAATTGGAAAGCTTGGACTAAGAGACTGAAACCACTACTCAGTACTGTCTTTGCATGCCTTGTAAGGATCTCAATGGCACAATACAATGAGATTAGCAGCTAAAATGGGCCAGGTAGATGTGATTATACTAGTTGATTCTAGTAGTACTCATAACTTTGTTGATTCAAGGTTGGTTAGAAGGTTAAATTTACCAGTAGAGCAGTCTTGTTACTTGAATTTTATGATAGCTAATGGAGGTAGCTTGACCACTAGGGGCTTATGTAGGGCTATGAATTGGGAGGCATAAAGACATTCATTTATCACTAATTTTATGGTCTTATCTATTAAAGGATGTGATGTAGTTTTGAGAATACAGTGGCTTCTGTTTTTGGGATCTATTATGTGGAATTTTGGGTCACTATCATGTAGTTCAAGTATCAAGACCAGAATTGTACTCTTCAAGGCATAATACCTGGAAGGTTGCAACTTCTCTTTGGTTATCAACTCTCCAAATGTCTACATATGGTTGCATCTGAACCTTGCCTTAGTCTGCACATTTGATCAACAAACTGTACTGAATATGTTACCTATACCAATCAAGGAAGACTTGCAGCAATTGTTGTTTGAGTACTAGGATGTTTTCCAACTACCAAAAGGGTTGCCCTTGAGCAGGTTACAGGATCACAGAATCTCTCTCCAAGATGAGACCAATGTGGTAAATGTAAGGTCCTACAAATACCATTTCTTTCAGAAAACAAAAATTGAAAGGCTTGTCCAAGAAATGCTACAGGCAGGGGTCATTTGGGATAGTAACAACCCTTTTGCATCCTCCATTGTGATGTGAAAAAGAAATATTAGAGTTAGAGGCTGTGTGTGGATTACAGATAACTCAACCAACTCACTATCAAGGACTGATTCCCTATCCCTGTTATAGAAGAACTACTGGATGAACTTCGTCACACCCTTATCTTCTTTAAGCTTGACTTGATGTCTGGATATCACAAGATTAGAATGTGGGAAAAGGAAATCTTCAAACAATCATTTCGAACACACGAGGGGTATTATGAATTTTTGGTTATGCCCTGTGGCTTAACCAATGCCTCCTTAAGCTTTTAATCCATAGTGAATGCAATCTTTAAGAAGCTATTAAGAAGGTCAGTATTGGTGTTCTTTGATGACATATTAGTCTATTCCAATAGTTGGTCTGATCATTTGGTCTATTTGAAAGAAGTACTATAGCTCTTGAGGGATAATCATCTCTTTGCCAAGCAAAGCAAGTGCACCTTTGGCACTCATCAGATTGAATATCTAGGACATATTATCTCTGGAGGTTCAATAACCATGGATGCAACCAAGGTAGAGGGAGTCTTAAGTTGGCCTACTCTCAAGTTAGTGAGGGAATTAAGAGGGTTCTTTGGATTGTTAGGCTACTTCAGGAGATTTATAAGGCATTATGGCATATTGGCTCGACCACTGATAAATTTACTTAATAAGGATAGTCTTTGGACTTGGACTAAAGCTACTAGCATAAATTTTAAGAGACTTAAACAAACAATCTGTCGAGCACCAATCTTATCCCTTCCAGACTTTAAAGAGGAATTTTGCATTGACACAAATGCTTGTGGCCAAGGTTTAGGAGCAGTGTTGCAGCAAAAGGAGAAGCCTATAGCATTCTTCAGTAAGGGACTGGGGGTGAGACATCAAGCACTTTCTATTTATGGTAAGGAGATGCTAGTAGTTAAAAAATGGCATTCTTACTTGGTAGGTAGAAAGTTCTAGATAAGAACAGACCATCAAAGCCTAAAATTATTAGCTGATAGACATGCAATCACACCCTTTCAACAAAAATGGGTAGTGAAAATGCTTGGATATGATTATTATATCACATATAGAAAAATGGTTCAAAATAAGGTGACTGATTCCTTATCAAGACGACCACATGAGCAAGAAGGGCAACTGTTGCAGTGCATAGGTAGTATCTCTTGGTCAGATATATGGAGTCGAGTGATTGAGTACTGTTTAATTGATCCAAAATTACAGCATCTATGTTAGAAACTCCAAAAAGATCCTCAAATGCATCCTAAATATACTTGGCATGGCAAAGTGTTCATGAGGAAATGAAAGGCAGTGGTAGGCAACAATCGTAGTGTAACAGCCCGGTTTAGACCCTAGTCAGAATAGTGGTTTTGAAACAACAAATCCGAGGTCGTAAAATTATTTTTATATTATTTTATGTGTTTACAGATATGAATTAATATGTGAGAAAGTTTCGTGAAATAATTTTGTCGATTGGTTGCTTAATTTTGATAAAAGGACTAAATCGCGTAAAGCGTAAAAGTTGAGTTCTATTAGTTAAAGGTGTTAAATAGCTATAGAACTTAAAAGTGAAGGTCCTTATGTGGCAAATAGTCCATTTATGAGTTAGTGGATGATAGTGTAGTGTCATTTGGTGTAATTATTAATGTTATTAAAGGTTAAATAAGTAAAAAGGCAATTATATGTTAATTAAATAAAACAAACAATTTGTATCATCTTTCTTCTTCATTTTTACAACCGAATATGGAAGAGATAAAACCTCCATGGATGCATAACATTTGGCCAAGCTTGCTAGCTAAATTGTAAGTCCATTTTTGTCCCGTTTTTAATAATTTTTATGTTTTTGGAATCGTTACAGCTTAATCTAGTTAGCCCGTGCCTTCGATTTCAAAACTGTTGAAGTTTGTAAGTTTTTCCATTGATGAATACGAGAAATATTTGATAATGTGACGACGTCCGAAAAGCCCCGTATGAACCCTAGGAATAGTAGAGGATACATATGTCATGACATAGGATTTTAAGTTATGATTTCGTGTAAGATCACGTCTGGGACGTTGGCAACGATTTGAGGTATCGTGTCAGACCGTGTCTGGGACACTGGCATCAATTAGAGATTATGTGTAAGTCCATGTCTGGGACATCGACATCGTACATGATTTCGTGTAAAACCCTGTCTGGGACAATGGCATCGATATTTGATTACATGTAAGACCACGCCTGGGACGTTGGAATTGTATGAGCTTTCCGAGCTATCCGAGTATCTTTATTGATTTCGAACGGTTCAACGGGCGTTCTGAGAAATAAGTGATTAAGTGAATGACATTCTGACTCAGGTAGGTTGAAATGTATACAATATTTGATAATGAAAGGTAAGTATATATGTGCAAAGAATGTTATGTGATGTACATGCAAATGAAATATGAATATGTGCAAATGAAACAGGAAAAAATGAATAAGATATGATTTATAAAGTGGCATATGTGAAATTGTCAGATACTATATGAACGAAAGGTGAATTTGGGTATAAGTGATGATATGTGATTCATATGAGAAAGATATGTGATTAAGTATGTTATTTCTAAAATGTGCTCATTTGGTTATATGAAAGTGAGAATTAAATGTTATATGAGAATCAAATTGTATAGACTTGTGAAAGCTAAAGTTAGTAAGTAAGTAAGTATATTATTGAATTGTGATGATTTGATATGAAAATCAGGTTTTAAACTTGAGATAAGTTGTGTCTTGGCATGTGAGATAGCATATTATGCTTATGACATTGAATTGAAATTATTTGTTATGTTAAGTTTATTAAGATACGAGCTTATTAAGCTTTTTAGCTTACTTTGTGTTGTTTTTCTATGTTTTATAGTGATTCGGATGTTCGCTTGTGTTGGAAGTCGGTGGAGATCGCATCACACTATTCGGTTAATGATTTCGGTATTTACACCCTTTATGACTTGGTTATATGGCATGTATAGCTATGGTATTTAATATTATGGTTGAAAATGTATTTGATCATTTGAGATGGTTGATTATGAATGCGGTAATGGAATTTGGTATGTTTTTGGCTACCTTTGGGACATGAATTGATGCCTATTTGATGCTTGTAGGTATGACCCAATGTTGGGTGGCAAATTGGCCTTGTAAATGGCCTATATTTGCACGCACGGTTGAGCACACGGGCGTGTGTCTCGACCGTGTCTATCAAGGTTGCAATTTGAAGCAAGTCAGGTTGCCTCACGGGCAAGAAGCACGGGTGTGTGCCAGACCGTGTGACCCAAGTCAGTGTTGCACACGGGCTGAGACATGCCTCACACGGCCTAGCCACACGGGCGTGTGCTCTGTTTTGAAAGAAAAAATTTCTAAGTTCCGCAAAGTTTCCGTATGAGATCGGTTTAGTGCCGAACCTTCTCTAAAGCATGTTTAAGGTTTCGTAGACTTTCTAAAAGGACTATATGAGTATGAATTATTATGAAATGATGTTGTATGATTGATGTTGTGAAATGAGCGTAAAATGTTCCGATATGTCCGGTAATGCCTCTTAACCCTAGTCTGGCGACGGATACGGGTTAGGGGTGTTACATGTAGTCTTAGAAGGGAACTGTTTGAGTACTTTCACCATGGCTCTATGGGAGGGCACTCGGGTGTACATGCCACCAGGCACAGAATGCTAGGCCTAATGTATTGGAAATGACTCTCTAAAGATGTAAGGTAATGGACTCGAAAGTTTCCCACTTGTTAGATGTGTAAAGCTGACTTGTCTATCTCACCAAGACTCCTACGACCGCTTCCAATCGCTACTTGAGCATAAGAAGCCATCAACATGGACTTTGTGGAAGGGTTACCTGATTTAAAAGGAAAAAATGCAATCCTAGTGCTAATGGACAGATTGACCAAATATGGTCACTTTTTGGTCCTATCTCATCCTTTCACAACACTAAGGATACATGGTGCAAGTCTACAAGCTACATAGAATTCCAAAATCCATAGTGTTTGATCGAGATAAAATCTTTGCCAAAAATTGTTCAAACAGTTTGGGACTCGATTGCATTTAGCAACTGCTTACTACCCTCAAACAGATGGTCAAACCGAGGTCTTAAATAGATGCCTAGAGGGATTTCTGAGATGTATGACTAGTGAGTGTCTTAGTGAATGGTTGATGTGGTTACCTCTGGCAGAATGGTGGTGTAACACCACGTATCACTCGGCAACACGAATTACCCCCTATGGCCAAATTCCTCCACTTCATCTACCCTATTTAGCTAGATCTTCGCCAGTGGCATTAGTTGACCGTAGCTTCCAGAATTGAAAAGCAACTAAGAAGCTTCTCCAGTTCCATCTTAATAGGTTATAGGAAAGAATGAAGCAATTGACTGATAGTAAAAGATCTGATTGTGTATTTGCTATTGGTGACTGGGTATATTTGAGGTTACAGCCCTACAGACAACACTTTGAAGAAGCTAAGGAATCAAAAGCTTTCTCCAAAGTATTTTGAACCTTTTCTGGTGGAGGCCAAAGTGGGACTAGTTTCTTACAAATTAGCTTTGCTAGAAGGATCTCCAAGTTATCCCACTTGTCACGTATCTCAGCTCAAAAAGCACATTGGTAAAGCTCCTACTTCACCTTTGTTTCCTCTTGTGGGTAATGATGGTTCATTCAGTAAGGAACTAGTGAAAATTCTCGATCGAAGGATGGTCAGAAAGGGTGATCATACTACTATTGAAGTTTTAGTTGAGTGGGTCAATACTTCTCTTAAAGACTCAACTTGGGAGAACTTATAGGAGCTTCAACAACAATATCTAGCTTTTGATCCTTGAGGACAAGGATCTGGTTTGATGGGAGCAATTTTTATAGAACGAATGGGAAAGGTCAACAAAAGTCAAACAACGGTCACATGTTTTGAATTCCTATTAATTTTCGTTAATTTTGTTTAATTTGTAAACATTGCGTTTTAGTTTAATTTTAATAAAATGAGGTGTTTGGTGTGGAGGTGTCTGGTATAAAATGATACGTTTTGAGCCAAAGAACCATTTAACTGAAATGATGCATACTGAGTTGATTTGTTAACAATTGTATGTGAGTCGTTATTCTCCTATTTAGCCACCAATCAGGATTGGAAGGCAGTTATGAATTTTTCCAATCTTTTTCTCTCATCTCTCTCGTGCTCTCTTTCAATCTTCTCTTCCTCTTTTGGTTATTTTCTTCTCTCAAATTTAAGATCGTAACAAATCCCTGTTGACAATGTCATTCCACCATCATATCTTGATTGAATTTCCAAGACTCTCCATACGAGCTCTTTCATGTTGTCCTTGTTCGATTTTGTCTGCTCGAAATCGACGATTAAGGGAGATGGGCAAATGGGTTCTTCATTTATCGGAAGAAGGCTTAACAAAGAAAATGAAGGGATTAAAATAACAATAACATTGTTAAAAGTTTGATACTAAGACAGTACCAATGATGGCCTTGCTTAGATCGAAAACCAGCAATTTCTCTACAAGATCGACCACCATAGGTGACACCTTCGGAAACCATTCGACAAACGGTTGCTTCAATTATACATTGATGAACCGACTCCCAATCTAATGATTTCCGTGGAATTGCAACAGATCGACTAGATATCCATAGCTACAATATACTCCGAACAATTCAACAGCAACTCAGGGGCTTGATACCATTTGGTTGCGACATACTCGATCATGAAGTCCATATACTCGATCATGAAGTCCATTTTTGAGGCGATACTTGCAAAAACGAAATCACAAATCTTGAGATCGCAATTTGCATCGAGAAGCAGGTTGCTTGGTTTTATGCCTCTATGAATAACATTCGCTAATGGTGTGCAACATTCATTATATCTTTGGCTTTTAAGACTTGGAATATATGAAATTAGGATTGACACGGTACAACGGCATGCGACATTCACTACGATCGAGCATATCGAATTGACGAAGATGGACTCACGAACTACAAAACTCAAACAATCACATATTAAGCCAATACACAAAATCGGGATTAGTGACGCACATTGGCATGTGACATTCATTACGATTGAGCATATCGATTCGACAAAGACAGAGCTACAAAAGATAGTGATAGCATCACGTACATTTGATATATATATTAGTGTGTTGCCTGATAGTGGTCATCGACAAGAGGCTGGGTGGACCATATTATTTGATGTGGATCGGTGTCCATTAGCTTGTAAGCAATGCAAACATCATCGAACTTTTCCCTCTCTGGTGGTAACATAATGTCCGTTAACTCAATAAATATATTTTCACTCATATGTTTCATTTTTTTTTTAAATATTCGTATCAAACACATTCTTATATGTAACACTTAAACTCAAGTTCAAGTACATTATCATGATCCATGTGCCAAAGGATCTTGATTTCAGTCAAATACATTACCAATATTTTTCTTGTTGCAACATCTTCCTTTGCCTTAAAATAGGCCAAATTTTGTTATTAATTCCTGTACTATGTGTAAGTTATTAATTTAATCCATGTATTTTTTTGAATTAGTCAATTTTAGTATTATTTTTTTTGAATTTTAAAATTTCAATCCTGATCCAAACTGTAGAAACTGAATTTGTTTAGCTTGAATATTCTATTAGTCCTCTACTATGTGTGAAATAATAAATTTAGTCCATGCCCTTCAATTAAATCATTTTTGTATTTTTTGAATTTTGAAATTTTAGTCCTAACCTAGATAATAACGGAAATTTGATATTTCTTAAATATTATTTGGTAAACATATTATTATATGTGTAATATTATAACACCTTATTATCTTCACATAATACTCACAAAATTTTGCACCACTTTAGTCAATAATTTTAATGAGTATCATTTTGAGTCAAAATTGAAATTTTAAAATTCAAATAGTATACAAAATAAATCCATAATTTACAGCTAATATGGTCTAAAAGCAGAATTTGACTTAGTACAAATTCAATTGTTTCCATTTAAATTAAGATTGAAAATTACAAAATTCAAACACTATAGAGACTAAAAATGACCGAAATACATCGACTAAATTTATGAATTATACATAATACAATGAACAATAGCAAAATTTATTGTTTTTTTCTAAATTATTTTCAGTTCAAAATTCAAATAATCCATTTAAATATACAGGCTGAAATAGAATAGGCTGCCTTTCTGGTTATTTTTATGAAAAATATTTTTAAAATGTTTGGTTTAAAATTTAAGAGTATAATATTGTAGTCAAAAGTGTTTTTTAAAAATAAGACATGCCGTTTTAAAATAAAAATATGCATTTAAATAATGTTCAAATTCGTAGAATTGTAACTCATTACTAATATTTTAATATATAAAATATAAATTTTAAATATTTGTAAACAATTTATATTAATTATTTTTAAATTTTAATGGACATATAATTCATATTTTAAATACTATTTAAATATAATTGTTATAAATTTAAATATATAATGTTACATATTTGAAATAAATTTCAATCGAAAAATAATTGTATATAAAATATAAATATATATTTTTTGAAAGACAAACATAAATATTATATAAGATACATTAAATTAAAAATAAAGATTAAAAATGTCATTTGATTATTATTTTTGACTTTTGAACTTTTAAATTATAGTGTTTTTTTGTACCTAAATATTTTTGTAACTTTATACAACGATTTTATATATATTTTTTTTACTTATATAATTGATATATTATAAAAGAATTTGAATTTTTAAAATTAATATATTTTTATATATTTTGAATTTTTATATTTATATAACACGTTCATATTATTTTATTTTGAATATATTATATATGTATAATTTCTTTTGTGATTTAACAATCCAATCAATTGAACCTATAATAAAAAAACAATCAACCAATTAGACTACTGATGTCAGTTCTTGAATTCCAATTTCGTAAAGAAAGAATACCCATGATGCGAAAGATCTACTAATCACCTCTGCCCCCCTATGCCACCAGACCCAACAACAAGACATTCAACATCCTCTCCGCAACCGCCCGTGAAAAATGGATTACTAAAAGAAAAGGTACATCAAATGAGGCTTGTCTATGACTCACCTTCGACAACCCAACATACCTTGGAACGTTGTGGTCAGTACAAAATGACGTTATCTTCGACAAACTGACTAGCAACTTAATGCACTTTACATCCACTAACCTTCCGACTTCTAACGTGCAAACTGTTGGTGTTTGATGGCAACCACCAAGAGAAGGTTGGCAATGCTCAACACTGACAGTTCAGTCATTAAGAATACAGAGTTGGCAGGCTTGGCCGCCATTATTCGTGACTCTAATGAATGGTGGATCAGACAAATTTACCAACACATCCCAAAAGCCACGAGTATTGAAGCTAAATTATGAGGATTAAGAGATAGACTTGAACTTGCCAATAGTCTAAACATTAGAAAATTAGAGACTGAATTGGACGCCACTGCTATTGTAAGTCTTATGACTAAAGATGGTTGCTCTAACCCACTTCTTGCTACTCTATCTCTGATTGCAGGATGCTCTTATCAAAACTCGACCAAAGTTCTATCAAGGGAAGACAATAGATGTGCTGATGCATTTGCTAGGATGGGCAGTAGTCTTTTGTTTTCATCTCTTTTTGGACTGTAATATACATGAGAATATACACAAAAAACTAAGGAATACACAGATTGTTGGCTCTAGTTATTCAGCTAATAAAAACTGAAAATAAAGAGAGATACGGATGCATGGGAAATTAAAAAAAGAAGAAGAAGATAGGCTTCAATCAAATGCAGAGAGACTTGAGTTTTAGTTTTTGGTTAATTTGATAATAATTGATACACGTATCTTTATTCATATTTAAAAAAAGATAAGAAAAAAAAAAAGGAGTAAATAAAATTGGATAAGAAGAGTGTTGGATTGTTTTTACAACAACAATGGAGGAATTACAACATACCTGATTTCATCATGTGGGAACTAATGCCAATATCTGATTCCTAATAATTCCCATACATTTCTGTATCTCTGTGTAAATCGGTAGATTTTGTGAACAACATGGCTTCAAACTTGTAACTGCTGAATCTAGCACCTCTGCAACATCTCCTGGTGGGAACTGTCTTTCTGTACATTTCTGCAAGTTTTTCAGGGAGGTGTGAGATAACCAGAATCAGATTTTATGATCCACAAGCAATTTAGCCTTTATACTATAGAAGATACATCGTTAATGGAGAACATCTAAATACCAAGGAGTCATTGAGATAATTACCTGTATCATGAGCAAGGTAGCTACACAATGCGAAATAAGGTCTGAAGGGATTTTAAGTTCATCTTGGTCTGACAAATTTTGAAGCTTCATCTCAGGTATATGACTAGTTGCAAATGGATATGATGAACAAGCAGTCAGATTATCATGACTACGGACAGAGTCTACTGGGGCCGCAGACCTCGGAGCAGGTGCACTAAACTCATTCAATGAAAGCTGGTTATTTACAAAATCTATTGCATCCTCAATCCTCTCAATGTTTTTCCCCCCTTTTCTCAAAGATGACATAGCCTGAGATGGTAATTTATGTTTAATCAGAATTACAAAACAATCTAAAGTGGCTACAAGAACATTGCTATGTTTAATCATAACCATCTTTGAGGCAAAATCAGCCACATCTTTGAATTCTGCCTCAAAATACCAAATTAAGCTCGAGACTTAGTTCCAAGCAAATACGCTTCTCAGGACATTTGAATATCAAGATTTTTATCAAGTTTTCACAAACATGCGATGAACATGTCATCCTAAAAATGAAATTAAAATATTCCACTAAAATAGAGGTAAGCTCTACCACCAAAATTATGTACACATTTATAGAATTTACATTGTTAAGTAATGCTATCTCATATAGTTTAGCTCGAGGATTGCTGCGGCAAAAGGTTTAGACTCAAGCATAGTTGATATATAACAGTTCAATCATCAATGCCTTGTTTTACCTATAACAGTTCAATCATCAATGCCTTGTTTTACCTGCAAGGCTGCATCAACCATTGATCGAGCTTTCCTTCTTGAACTTTCAACAATTTCAGCTACATGGGATACAGATTCTTGGACATGATGCATAGCATCAAAAGAGCTCAACTGAGAGCCTTGCTCACCAATTTTACCCGAGGGCTTCAGCAGATTAGCCGAGGAGGTCCCTTGATATGTATTCCGTTGCCTCAAGCACAACAGAGCAGAAGAAACCTGCAAAAGGAAGAAAAAAGTTAGGATATAATTGTAAATGACAATAGTGTAGAGATAAAGCAAGATGGCTTATTGGCATCCCATGCCTGTTCATTGACTTCATTCAACTGTAAGAGAACAGCAGCATATTGCTTCTTGAAAGAATCTGAATCCTTTATATAGTTGTCTCCACCTTTCTGGTTTTCCAACACCTCATCATTCATACGTCGCAGTTCAGACACAATGGCCTCCTGCAAATGCTAACACAACTTAAGCTCACTTCTCTGACATTATTTAACAAAATGATTTGAACAAGATTCTATGTCAGCCTCAGATAAACACAATAAACGTGGAGCATAAACCATAGAACACAACAATGAGAATCACAATACTGATGCCCAAATGCCGCAAAAAAATCACCAAGTATGGAGGTAAGATAGGATAAAAGTAAAATTTTATTAAAAGAGTAGAAATAACAAGGAACAAAGAATGCTCATGTATTAAAAGTATGCAACATACAACAGGCACTGCACAAGTTTCTATAAGGAGTTAAAAAATAGGGAGGGGGAAAGAATGATTTGCCAGCAGATTAATGCATAATGATTTGCCGGCAGATTAATGCATAACAGCTAATATGAACCTTTTTATCAAGAGCACGAGTCAACTGAGAAAGTGCTTCAACATCAGCTTCTCTTGCCTGAACCAGTGACACAGCAGAAGGCTGAGAATTTATTGCTTGTTGAGTATAAACAGTTTCGGTAAGCCCAATTTTAAGTTGTAAATTAGGACTTGATGAATCAACCTGGCCAAAGAAATTTATCATTATACTAGGTAACAGTTATTCTGATTCAATACTGCTCTTCCTAAATCAAAACTTCCAGCTAATACTCCAATATGAAAGTGATTTACGTTGAATTGATTTTATTTGATATGCATGAATTACATCTATTTTGCAGTCATAACTTACCTTAACTGGCTGTGATAAATTGCCAACACTGAAAGTTGATGGGGAAGTACGAGATGGACTATTGGCATTCTCCAAGTTATCACATTGCATAAATTTGATGTTCTCTTCCATCTTGCTTTCTTTTGACTGCCCATTCATTTTGAGCTCATTGTAGTTCTCAACAAATTTACGTATGGCAGCATTTTGTCTTGAAAGGGAAGCAGGCAAATTTTCCATTGGGTTTAAAGGCATACAATCAACATCCTGCAATGAAAAGTGTATATATCACTTGTAAAAGTTGGTAGGAAAGAAGGACAAAAGTAAAATAAGAACCAGCTAACTAAATTTAGTAGATGGCAGAGAATAATGTTAAACACAAATAATCAAGCAGATATGAGTACATCCACTTGTATATTTAGACAGAAAAAATCTAAGGAACCTCCTAAAGCCTTAGCCTGTCGTTAACCATCAGACTGAGACATTAATGACAATAATCTACATCAGCAGTTGAGTGAAATGAACATGCAGCCATCATATATAACATAAAAAGTTACCATAACAAATTCCACTCCTAGCTCAGGGCTGTCAAACTGAATCCGGTATCTACTATAGTCAACAGTTAACACACTTCCATCATGAATCTGTCTAGTTTTTGGATGAACAGCAATGACACGTTGTCCAACCGATAGAGGTCGAGCTAAATCAGTTGGAAGTCCTTCACCAATACCGGCATGGAGTTCAGCATAATGCCTTCTAACCGACTCCCGGTATTGATTAAGCTTCTCCCTTTCTTCCTTTAAAAATTGCTCAGAAAACCGCCGTGGTTTGCCAAGGGAACTGCATCAAGGTGACATTGTATAAGTAGAGCACCAAAACCTAAGACCTTACAAAGATTCCAAAGTAGAAAGCTATACCTCCTTATTACACCCCATTCAACACGAGTTAATCTAGGAATATGACCTAATCCTACATGATCCAAATACTCCACAAACTCCCTTTTAGCGAACCATGGATAATCAATTGTACTATAGAACCATTCAAAGGCACACCATCTCCGTGCTTGGTATGAACAAAGGAAGTTACAAAGCTTTTCCTGTCATACAGAATATACACATACATGAAGGGGGAAAAAACCCAATATGTAGAAATTCAAGTTCTCAGTAGTTGAAGTAAAAAGTGTTACCTTCAGATCCAGTACTCCATCATGGAATAATGTAACTGGCCCACTAATTTTGCCCTTTACAACATTATCAGAGGACTTTATACCCTTCCTAATTGCTGGTTTCCGCACATCCGTCTTTCGCTTACTCCTGATTTTTGTCGGTAGGTTGACCTGGTTAACAGATGAAACCTGTATAGTAGATGGAGCTGAATTGTTCAAGTCCCTTCCTTGATCAGTACTGGAGGAGGCATGCTCTGGAGGTCTCACAAATTTCCCTTGCTTTGGATGTCCAACATTATTAGACTGTTTACCTTTACTCAGAAGATTCTTTACCTCACCAGAAGCCTAAAAAATGCACATAAAAATAGCAATGTCAACAAACAGTAATAAGTGATGAAGGGAAGGACATGAACCTAAAGCTTATAAATCTAAGAATTTTGCAATGTAAACAAATCGTTAAATATTTAACTTACAAAAAAAAAACCCTCAAATGCGATGGACAAAAGAGGGGGGTGGGACAAAATTACCAACGGGATAAACATCTATACCAACATAGATGCCCTAGGCTGACCCATAACTCAATTGAACATTAAAACTGAGTTGATCATTTACTTATTTCCTAAATTTAGATCTACAACAGACTTTCTTCCTGCATGGTCTCCGTAGTCAACTCAAAACTTTACCTACTTATTTACTTCAAATTTATGTCCCTACTATCTTTACTTTTATTCAATAATAATAATTTACTTAATATTTTTCATAGCACTCTTATAAAATTAATTGTTATATTCCTTTCTCTGTTTGTCATTCAAACTCAAGCTGTAGGTGCCACATAAACATGCACCCACTTCAGACAGTTAAATACATAAAATCTCAAAATTAAGAACACGCTTAATTAGTAAAATGCCCATCAAACATTCTGAAAAAGAGAAGTATCTTAAGATTTCATCATATCAATTAGGGAACTGAAATGAGATTTTACAGTAAAATTTTAACTTTGTTTATAAAAGCACAAAAAAGAGCAATCTTAAATCTTTGAAGCTAAACAAGTGAAAAATACAAACCTCAATGTTTGGAGATTCACCCAACTGAGAATCAGCGTCAGTTTCATCTTTTGGAATCTGCAACTAGAGGGCAAGTTGCATATGGTCATTGTCTCATGTTATAAACCCACTGAGTTCTTTTCTTCCCCAGAATAGAACCAATAGGATATTAAAGGATTTACCTACAGAAAAAAAAAAAAAAAAAAAAAGGAAGCAAACAGATAGCATCAACTCTTACTTTATAAGGTGAGGATTTCTGTCTCCTTTTCCTCATTCCAACATTAGCTGGATGTGCCTCCTTTGCTTCAGGAATAGCACGAACATCATGACCAAAAAGTTTTCCATGTCTAGATGTCTTGGAGGCAGAGCCTTTAGCTCCAGGAACAAGATGATTTCCTTTCAGTTTAGTCTTCTCAACTTCATTTTTCTCTTCCTTATACTGCACAGATGACTCTGACACAGGAAAAAAAAGAAAAAGAAGTGGGATGTTACACGTTGTACATAAATCCACCCAAACAGAGAGATCTTTAAGAGTTGTGAGTCATCTAGAAGGATTTATGGTGGTAGTTCAATGGGGTCCAAATGAAATGTTAAAAATTAGAATAGGTTTATCTTTTTCTAAGATTGCAGGCTTGCCCTTAACGAAATGATTATCTGGAGAATGAAAATGCCATTTGAAGATCTTACTTATGTCACAACTATAATCCAGGAGGGGAAAAAATGGGGCATAAGATACTGCTTACAAATGACCCAAAATATTTTGACCATTCAAACCCTTCTAAAATTTCTCTTGCAGGTATAATTTAATTTCATGACTCATTACTCACTTCAATTCAGATCTAAGTATGACAGAAAGCTGAATCTGGCAAAATTAAAGTGGCAACTAAGGCGTATTACATAGACAAAACTTGCAAACTTGGTAACAGTTAACTATAAAGGTTGTCACATGCATAGCAATGATGGAACAAGGTGATACATTGCAAATTCAATCTAATCGCTAGGCGTTTCATTGGATGCATTATTTTCAGAGATTTGGCTAAACAACAAGATAAGCAATTATTTAACAAGGCATTAATGTCAAATTCTATCCTGATTATGCATCTGACAAGGCTCATGCACCTTAAGGATTAATAGAAATGATAAGTATGACAAAGAAAAAACAAGCCAGCTCATATAACAGTAAATCCTATAACAATACCATGCATCTTACCAGTGTCAGCAGTCTCTGGCATCATCAAGGACAGATCTGCTAGAGTTTGCAGGGCATCGAAGGCAGTGTCTTCAACTACAAGATAAATAAATAAGATTCAAACACAATTCATGACACAAGACATAGACAAAGTTCCTCAGATTAAAGTAAATAGTAAGGTTAAAGTCAAAGCTCACTCAAATCAATTCACAAAGAGAAACTGGGAAAAAAAAGGCCAAGCATGATTTACAATCTAACAAGATTTTGAAAAAATTATCTTTGAATATTGCAAGGAAATCAAGGTGGAACTGGAAGCAGAAAAAGTTTTCTAAGAAAGAGGAATTTGGGTAAATTATTTTTCTGAAGAGAAAAAAGGCAAAATTCAATCACCAGATAACATAGGTACAAAAAGCATAACCATACTTAAAACAAGTAAGCAATAACCAAAAAATAATGTATCCAAGATCATAGGATTACCTTCGATGCAGTAACATTTGTGAATAAAAGTTGCAAACCAGAGGGAAAAAGAAAAGGAATAGAGAACAGGGGAAGAAGACTTTCTTAGAGGCAAATACCATCATACCTCCTTCAAACAACACCTTTTTACTTCTTTTTCTTGGACCCTTGATGGAGGCTCTAGAAGTTTTAGCATCTTCAACCTCACAATCAAACTTTCCCTTGAAATCACATAATTGTTGTCCTTCTTCTGTCCCACTACAGGCTTCTTTTGTGTCTTCCAGATGGTTTACACTTTCCTCAATCTCTGGCTTCCTTCTGTAGTATCTTTTCCCCTTCTGTTGAACTTCAACGGTACCAGTGCCTTCTATATTCCTTGAATAGTTTTTGTCTTTAGCATAATCTGCATTATCTGCTTCAGTGCTTCCTAAGCTTAATTCACAAGCATCCTCATCCACTTCACTACCATGAATCTTGGCACTAGTAGTTTCTGAGTCAGCATTCTGAAAAAAGAAATCAAGTAAATTCCGAATGTAAGGAAGTAGTGACAAGAGCATTGTGAATATCAAATAAAGACATATTACCATCCTTTCACTGTTGATGACAGGTGAAGGCGTCTCTGCTTTTCTATTTGGTGTTCTAGAAACTTGGGGAGAGCCACCTCTTTGTGATGCCTCCGTCAATGCTAGTGCTACCTCATGAGCAACATCATCATCAACTGCATCCACCTTTAGTTTGATGCCCTGCCTAATAGGTGAAAAATACCTTTCCCCTTTGTTTTTGTCATGAGAAAAAGAAATAGGAACACGAGGAGTCCTTTTTCCGACAGCACGGGGCCTACTTTCTGAAATGATTGAAGAAAACAAGTAAAAACTACAGGGACAAAACAAATACAGCAACCTACTATTAAGAGCTTAAATTTCAATATTTACATCCATTGCTGAATAAGGTTAAGCTTTCCTAGACTAGCTTAATTTCTACTAATAAACCCAAAATGCGAATACCACCTCAAACCCCCAATGTATATGTAGAACATTTATACGTAGCAAGACAAGACAGAGAGTGAAACACAGATCTTACCAGAGCGTCTCCTCTTCAACAATGACAAGCAACTTGAATTAGCTGAAGGAAATTGCAAAAGATCTGGAAGCGGCTTATCTGAACTTTTAGAAGGTTGATCTCGAATTTTTCCCCTGCTACGCTTCTGAGGTTTCCTAGAAACTCCCACGCCCTCATTGCTCTCTTGTTCACTGTCACTTCCTCCCTGCCATCTCACAGTCCAATAACCTCAGTTCCATAAAAGCCATGTATAAAAGGCGTACCTTAAAGATTAGACGTCCTAGATGCATCCATACTCCATTAATAGAATCCAAAACACCATACCATAATGATACCTCAGAAATAATCCAATCAACTTAAGAACTAGACAAGCATATCTTTGGACAATAAGGTACTGTTGCTATGGCACAAGGTGACTGACAAAGGATTAAATAATCTAAGTTGCAGAATACAAGTGCAAATCTCAGATCAAAGTAAAATTCTAAAGAATCATACCAGATTAAATTAGACACTCACCATAACAGAATAATGATCCGTCATCATTGCTATGAGCCCAACCACAGAAGCAGTGCCCTCAGGAAGAGATAAGTAGGCCTGAAAACATGGTAACATTCTCTATTCTTGAGTTTAACTTAAAAACATCCAAGAACCTTCTTGGTATTGTCAGTCACACATGATTATGGTGAAAATACTATCCCTTCATTAGTAAATGATAATAATATGATTAAGATATATTTAAGAAAAAAAGGTGTCAAATATGATATATAACTACAGTATTTGTGTCACATGAGAAAGCTTATTGATGATGGCTAGATGGCAACATGGAAAAACTTATGCAACTCAAATTTCTCATACTTGAGAGCTAAAAAGGGAAAGAAAGAAATTCATATTGTTGAAAAGGGTACAGGCATAAAGCATAGAAGTTCCACCAAATAAAGAAAAAAAGTTATCATATGTATTATGATACTAAAACAATGTTTACCCTGTTCATAGTGTAAAGAGCTTCAACCATTTCCACAGACCGATTACGTATCATAGTAGCCACCTAGAAACCCATAAGTAGCAAAATCAGAAACAATATAACCACAACAACCAAAAGCCAGATGTCCCGACAACATGACCATAAAAGCAACTATACTAAAGTAGATTTTCCAATTTTATAATATATAGAAAATTAGAGTAGCAATGCCTACAACATGTTCCATCTAAACAAAACTTAATCACAAGTCCAAGACCAATAAAGAAACCCAGTACATTAATCACAACTAACCTTCTTCCAATCTTTTCCATACTTACGATATGCTTCATAGAAACGTTCAAGCTCTTCCTTAGTCCATTGAGGCCCTAACATGTCAGATAGCTTCCTTTTCTGCACATTATACATTAGCGTTATAAAAATAATTGATTCCAGAATAAAAATTTTCATTATGTGTAGAAAGATCCATAGACAATAATAAAGAACTAATATTAACATGAATCAAAGGAAACATTTTTCTTTTATTTCCCGTTTGGCACTTGGCTAGAAAGTTATGGTGATTTTCTGAATTTCTAAATCCCATAATAGCTGTGCTACCAGAATCTATAGACACTAGACAAAACGGGAAATTTTGAACTGCAAACCTCACAGCTGCAACTCTTAAATTTCTGGTCAGTGCCTGATTCTTTTACAAACATCACTTCATAGTTCATACTTGATCACATTTTAACACATCAACTCAGTCAAACCCTTTTTGTACTCAAAACCTATTTGAGATTTGCTACCATATAAGCTTAAACCAAAACAGATTACAAAAAGTATCAACAACAAAAAAAACCCAAGAACAGTATGTAGTCAAGAAATGTGATCAAACAACAAAAAGGGATGAGCAATAGATGTTACCCATATAACCTAATGAAATGAAAGACTTGAAATTAAACAGATAAATACATCAAAACTAAAAATAGTTGAAAAACTAATCAAGAACTCACCCGTTTCCCACTTCTCTTAGCACTACTATCTCCATCTTTACTAGAAGCAACCTCGTTAACATAAGAAAACTTCTTATTTACACTCTTAGATTTCCTAGATGGAGCCATGAGGAACTTCCTCATTTACCTGAAACATACTCAAAATCGGAACAACAAATTAGTGAGTCAATTTCTAGAGTTGAAATGCAAAGTTCACCTCAAACATTCTTTTTTCTCCATAAAAGAAGAATAAAAAGAACAGGAAATAAAATAGAGAAATCTTAAATAAAATATTCAGCTTGAATTTCAAATTTAACCTCATAAAAATTTCATTTCTACTTCTAGCTCTAAAAAGAATTAAAAACAAAAAACCAAGCTTTGTCAAAAGAATCCATAATCTACAAAAGTCAAATTTATTAAACAACAAAATTACAGAATAAGGAAATAGCAGAGATCAGGTCAGCCATGTTTACTAATCAAAGTAAACACCGGGATTAACTGATGTTTGGTTCATAGATTGCCGAGAAAGCAAAAGAAAAAGAAAAAACACTGAAAAAAAGAAGAAAAATTTGCAGTTCAAAAACAAAAACTTTTCACTAGTAACACAAACACAAAACTAAAGAAAAGCTCACTCAATTTAGTGTCGAATTACTTTAATTCAAACGCCAAAAAATTCAAAAAAAAATAAGAAATTGCTTATCTAGAAAAACCGAATCGAGAAGAAGAAATCGAAGTAAATAAAAATAATTTCAAAAAAAAACGGAAACGAAAAAAGCTTACCAAGTACCGATCGAGAACATTGAGGAAAAAGAATTAGAAGAAGAAGATGAAGAAGCGATCAAGTAAAACGCGAGCTTCTTCTACGATGAGCAATTATTTTTTCTGTTATTTTCTTAATTTTGAGCTTTTTTATTGGATTACTGAAGATTGAAAATGGTAGGAGATAAAGAAGAAAATGGGAGAATTTAGGGATATAACCGCGAAACTTTAAAATAAAAATTAAAAAAAGAAAATTAATTGAAAATGGCTAAATAAAAACCTTTTTTTTTTCTGTCACCGGTTTTTTTTTAATTTCTGAATTTTACTTTTTATTTTATGATTATGATATTATGATATGTTATAATCTAGACCGTTGAAAAATATTTATCAGCAAATATTTGTAGTAAGATTTATTTTTTTATTTTTTATTTCTAATATAAAAATGAAATTTAAAAGCCGTATTAGATTATATCTTTGTAGTAAATTAGTTACTTTTAACTTACATTAAGACTTAATTGCCAAGATGCTATAGATATTTATAAGTTTGATTTCAATTTTTAATATTTATAGTTATCTTTTTTTTTAAAATTAAAAATTTTTTTTCTTTTTTATTGAAAATTTGTTTTTTTTGGATTAATACCCAAATCGTACACGAACTTTGATACAATTTACAATTCTATATATCAATTTTATGTTAAATCATGTATAAATTCATTACATAAATTCATTACATGACATTTTATTAGGTAAGAAAACGAACAGGCAAATTTAAATTATTTCTACCTAAATTAAAAAAATAAATCCTCTTAGGAAAAGGATTTCTTATTTCTCGAGGAATTTTTTTAAATATAGGTGGAAATAATTTATATTTGTTTATTTTTTTAACTTAAAAAAATGTCATATTACAAAGTTAGTGAAATGTACCACGTAGATAACAGAGTTAGTGAAATGTGAAAAATAAACCAAAATTAAAGTTTGATGTATACAAAAGTACTAATTAAAATTGATGTATAACATTAGGGTTGGGTGTAACAAAAGCCTTTAGCTACTACTCTATTCAAGTAAAAACTTTAATATATTTATGAAATTTTAACATTAATTATACTCTTATTATATACAGTTTTTTTATTAATATTAGGGGTGTTAAACTGGTTAGTTAATTGAATCTTTTAATTGCGGTTTATTGATTGTGTGTTCACCTTTTTTAAAAAACAATTAGGGTTCAAATTTTTTATTATACCAAATGATTAGTTCGATTATTACTTGAATCAAACAATCATAATCAAAATAATTAAACTATTAAACGGATTTTGAAAATCATTAACTAAATCGAATTAATTAACAGAAACTTGTAATATATTTTTTTTATTTTTAATTCAAACAAATTTCAAACAAGACAAAAACAAATTGTGTCAACACTAAATTAAAAACATAATAACAGACCTTACATTAAAAACATAACTAATATCCACTCCATGTAGATAACAAACCGATTGTTACAATGTTAATGATAGCACAAAGATGAGATAACACAATTAACAACAATTTGGAACATCAATTACAAAGTGATCAACAAAAATAAAAGAATATGATTGATTTGTGATGATATTTTGGAATGAAAATGGAAAGGAAAAAAAGAAAGAAAGTGAAAATTAGTGTGTAGGGTTTTAGTGTTTTTTTTTTTTTGTTGCATTTTGTTAATTGTTTTAATTTTTCATAATAAACTTTTTTGTTCATTACATCAATAGATATAGGTTTATTTGGTTAAATATATATTGGGTTTATACTAAATTATGTCACACTTAGATTGAAAAATAAATTTTATGGAAAAAAAATTACGTAGAAAATAATAGGGTAAACTATATTAGTAGTCACCTAACTATTAGTAAATTTTATTTTTAGTCACCAAACTATGGAAAGTTACAAAATGGTCACTTAACTATGAAAATTATAAAATAGTCACTCAACTATTTAATTTTGTCTTTTTTGGTCATCAGCTGACTAATGGTGGCAACTTTTAAAATCGGCATAATAGCAACTTTAAACATCAACATTTATACATTGTGTCAATTTGGTCTTGATTCTAAAAAATCTAACCATCAATATTTACATATTGTGTAATTTGGTCTTTTTTGCACATTATGACCCTTTCACCTAAAAACATAAAAAAATAAAATTTATCAACTAAATTTGATTGAAAATATACAAGAATAGAAACATCAAAAAAATCCATCTTTCTCATTCTTCTAAAAATAACCCTCAATGTCATAAAGAAAAGCAAAACTACAAAAAAATGATCAAATTACCAATTGTGTAAATTTTGAGGGTTAATTTTTTTAGAATCAAGACTACATTGGCATAATTTATAAATGTTGAGGATTAAAGTTGTTATGATACCATTGTTATCCAGTTGGTGACCAAAAAAAGAAAAAATTAAATAGTTGGGTGACCATTTTATAACTTTTCATAGTTAGTGGTCGAAAAAGAAATTTACTTATAGTTGGGTGACTACTAGTGTAGTTTATTCAAAATAATAAGGTTAATGATTTGATATGTTTAATGTTTTAGGTTCAAATCCTATCAATTTAAAATGTTTTTTTTATAAATTTTATATAAAGACAAGAAAAGACAAAAACACCTTATGATTTTGTTTATTAATTGTTTAAATATGGATTTTAGTACTTTTTCTAGTTGAGTTGGAGTAGAGTTGATTTGTAACACTAAAGCAACCATATACTTAAATAATAATATAAATATAATACATATTGAGTTTATATATAATATATTATTAATTTCGATTAATTCAATTAATTACCCACTTGTGAACTAAATTAACTTATAATTGTACTTTCACAAAACTTTTAAACGACCCCCCCTCCCAATGATATAGCTTCATTTATAGTTAGTGGAATCATAACTCGAGTAAAAAGTAAAAGCTATCCTCTTAAAGGCATTGTGTCATTGATGTACTTAGAGCCAGGGTTCACACCATTGAGACTTAAATCGTTCAATTGTTGAAGGTTTATTTACATCATGGTATATGTAATGGAACTTTAAGAAAAACGAAATTATCAAAATCAAGTACCTTATTACGGTACACATATTTAGCAAAGTTATTGAACAAAGGTTTACTTGTTACCTTTAGTAACAATATATAATTGAGAGTTCATTCATAATGTTCTTAGTGATTTGATTCAATGACTAATGGCACTATAATTAAGGGTTTGTTTGATTTGCTGAAATAAGTTTTGAAAAATAATTTATGAAAAATTGATTATTTTCTAGAAAATCTAATATTTTCAGGTGTTTAATGCGTAAAATATTTTTCATTGTTTGATAACTTTTCTTGAAATCAGTTTACAATTTTTTTTCATTGAACTAAATACAAAATAAATGTTTTGACAGTAAAAAAAGATATTTTTCTTCATTGATTAATTTAAAAAATTAAAATCAAGTATTAATTATAAATTATTAAACAACTTTTAACTCGAAACCTTCTCTTTTTTTCATAATATATTGTAACGAAAGTAGAAATTGAAAGGAAACCCTCGTAAATTTACACGTGGGAATATCGTACATATATACGAGTTACAAGAGTTTGACTAGAAAGATTTAGAAGTCAATATAAACTCTAATATAGTTTATCTAATATTATATTCATAACACTTCCCCTCAAGTTAGAGCATAGATATTGATCATGCCCAGCTTATAACAAATGTAATCAACTTGAGCTGAATTCAAAGCTTTTGTAAAGATATCTCCTAGTTGATCTCCAGTTTTAACATAACTTATAGAGATGAACTTTTATTGAATTTTTTCATGAATAAAATGACAATCTTCCTCAATATGCTTCGTTTGTTAGTTTGTTCGTGAAATATTGGATTGAAGGATATGTGAAGAACTACTTGGTTGTTACACAACTTTGTCAGAAATGTAGTTTCTAAGCCAACTTCAGTCAATAGTTGATAAACCCATACAATTTCACACACAAATTGTGTTATAGCTTTGTACTCTGATTCTTCACTAGACCGAGATACTACATTTTGTTTCTTACTCTTCCATGAAACTAAGTTTCCTCCAATAAAAATGTAGTTTCCTGTAGTAGACCTCCTATCAACCTTCGATCCTACTCAATATGAGAAGCATTCAATACTAGTTTTTCCACGATTTTTATATAATAAACCTCATCCTGAAGTCCTCTACAAATTACAAAGAATTTGCTCCAAAGCTGCCCAGTGTTTGATTATTGGAAAGGACATCAACCAACTGTTGGAAAATCAGGTTTGGAAAACGCAGTGGAAAATATATTTGAGGAAAAATTAGAGTTTTAATTTTTTTTCTCCAAAATTAGAACTTGGTTGTGATATATTAATCAAAATTTTACCTTTTCGGTTTGGCTAGGATGAACACCTCGACTGAATAGTCTTCTTCGCTATTCTCAAGCTCACGTCTGCCGAGTATGGGCTCGCTTTGAATTAGAAAATTTTCCACAAAATTAACAGTGGGGTTATTTTATAATTTCTCTAAACTTTTGGGCCAAGTTGTAAATAAAAAAATCTATAGAAATTTTCTGAATTCAAGTGTTGAGATATGACTCTCCTTATATGGGGTGAATTTAGAGAGTTCAACTATAGTTAAATTTAATCACTTTAATATTAAATTAATATAATACTTATCAAGATAAATATTAGATTAAATTTAATATTAAATCTATTAAATTAATAAAGTATTTATCTTATAATCACTTTAATATTAAATTAATAAAATACTATGTATTAAATTAAATTTATTAAAATAATATTATTTTTGAAATAGTTAATTTGAAATCAAATTATCTGATATAGTCTCAATAGTAGTGTGATTCCTTCACTGCTCAACTGCCAAAGGACCACCCGTTGACCACCGAAATGCCGCTGTCACCACCGCTGACATCGTCATGTCCGATGGTGCCATTGCAGGTGTAACACCCTCATGGCACCTCGAGTCAGTTCAACTATTTTCAGTTCGATCCGAGCCCGTGACGGCTTGACTGATCCGATCCTACCATCGGTTTGGATCGTCTGCCTGGTTTCACATACCAGGCCCGATTCGACCAGTTTTTAGGTATTGGTCTCGGTTTTGGGTTATTGGGCCCAATTTTTGATCTCAGGTCCAATTTTCAAATTTAATTATCCATTAGGTCAAGTTTTTGACTTGGAAATTAATTTCCAAAAATATCATATTAATTTTAATTAATTTGATTAATTTAATTTTACTTTATCAAAATTAATTTTCCCAAAAATCACTTAGATTTTCCAAATTAATTTTTCAGGAAAATTATTTAATCAAACTCTCTAGTTGAACAATTCTCACGACCGCCTAATTGAATTCCACATCATATAAATCGACTCAATTAAATTATTTCCAAAGTCGTAGAATTTTTTTCTGATTTAATGCAGTCCGATCGAGCTTTTGTTGATGTAACACTCTAGACCCGGTCTGGACATCCAGACCAAGTTTGGAGGGTTACAATACCCGTACTAACATCCATACTAACATAACACAATCAACGAAACATTCTTATGTATCATACCGAATAACAAATAAAGGAAACATATAATTTTCATAAATTCCATAAAGTGCAAATCCCTAATGTAATACTTAAAATAATAGATAGAAGGTTGACTTAGGTTCCGCGACACCGACCCGATCAAGGATGGGAATCACCAGAAATCCAACCAAAATAGAATGAATTGTGAACTCAGTGCGTAATCGTAGTCCAATTAATCATTTCATATTTATTTGTAAAGTAGTAACACTCAGAGATTCAGTTCGGTGCAGATCTTCTTTTTTATTTCAGATTCAGAACAAATCAGTTGTACACAGATAGATGTGTGTATATGCCCTTTCATATATATATATATATCACAGATCAGATCTAGATGCAAATATTCCTAAACCCCATCCGCTACACACCATCTTTAACTATCCCAACACACCATTAAGGACATTCAATGCCCATCCATCCCTACACACCGCGAAGTGTCTGTTTGACACATATTCAGTAACACAGCTTAGCTGCTAGGTCATATTGCGTCAAAGCGCCAAATTCAGACTGTTCACATAGTGGCTTAACCATGGTTCAGAACAGATTACTTCTTTCTTCATAACATCCCAACGTATGCATATGCAGAGTCCAGACATTCATAGTACACATCCAGTTATAACATTTACGTGTCAATACAAAGTATCAGAGAGTACCCAATCAATTCAGTTCAGATCATTCATAAAATAAGGAAAAATCATTATTAGTCATAATTCACATTTACGACCTCAAAAACGGGTTTTAGGCCTATGTTATACTGCCATACGACCTGACACGGCCATGTCCTTGCCCGTATGGATCACACGCCCGTGTCCTCAGTCCGTGTGGTTCTAACCGGTAAACAGAGAGTTACACGACCTGGACACATGACCATGTCCTTACCTATATGACTCACACGGCCTGGGCACACGCCCATGTGCGTACCCATATGGTCCTAAATCATAAACAGTAAGTTACACGGCCTAGACACACGCCTGTGTCTTGTATCCGTGTGAACCCTGCACTATTCTGGCCACACACGACCTGGACACACGCCCGTATGTCATCCCATGTAGCCCCAATCCAATGAACAGTGAGTTACACGGCCAAACGCACGGCCTGTCACACGCCCGTGTGCCTGACCGTGTGACGTCGACAGCAACCATTTTCGTTGAGCAGAACTTGCAAAAACTGGGGTTTTTCGATACGCACATGATTTCGCTTGACGAGAACGTTTCAGAGACTACCCAGAACCTAAATATTCAGTCATTAAACAATTAATCCTTCAATTTTAGTAATTTAACAAAACAACCCACCGTCAAAACATGTCGAAAAGATTCGACAAAACCCCAACTTGACTCGTAACTCACCTCGTACAAAAAGAAGTAATCAGACTAGTACGGCGGATTAACATCTCTTGTATTATCTTCGCCTAAAAAGGTAACCAATCAAACAATTAAACAAGCGTTCAACAACCAAACGAAGCCTGCTTTAACATCCTACTCTTAACTTCGCAGAACTCAAAAACGAGAAGAACGCGTCAGCAAAACTTACTCAACAATCACACAGTCGTTCCAACAGGCAACGTAAAATTCTCAATTAATGAAAAATTGAATCCCAAAGAAGAAAAAAAGGAAAGGCAAGGAAAAGGTTGAAAATAAAAAGAGGAAAATGAAAAACAAAGAACGTAAGGAAGAAAAGTTCCAAACTATTAAAATTAACCATCTTCTTCTGACAATTTTCCAAAAAATTATTTCCTAACGCATACTACGGGATTCAAACTCGAAACCAGACAGAACACAGACAGATGCTTAACCAGTGAACCAGCAGGCTCATTCTTGTCACTGCTTTACTTAAAACTAAACTTAACTACGGAATTCATGGATGAAGATTCTTTTAAAACAATCACAAAATTTTAGCATCGCAACTCAAAGTCCAGACCTTAATCTCAGAAGCAAAGTACAGTACCAGAAATAAAGAAATTTAACTGCTGCAGATTTTCACAATTAACTCTTAAATTTTTGGGGCGTTGTAGTTGAACTAGCAGAGGGACCAATCAAACATGTACAATTAGGCTCGAGTAATTGCAATTAGGTTTAGAAGCATCATTCCGATAATTCACAATTTGCTTAATCATGTAGTCTGTCCGCAAAAAGTACCATGATTGAAAACTCCTTATTGTATACTCTTTACAAAAGCAATTCAACCAAATCATGTGTGTGTTACCCTCATATGATATCCTTGATTTTTTTGAGTTAAATCTGCTCACTCAATACAATCTTATTTTATCTCATTGTCATCATTATATCTTCTTAATGATTAATATGATCTTTGTCGACAAATTACTGTGATAAATTGTTTCTTTGAGAACAAGCACCTCGTGGCCATGTTCCATATTTATCAATTCACACAATGCAAATGAGAGGATATATCGTTAACTCTTTAATCGAGCTATAAATTCCATTGTTGCTAATAAAACCATGCCATACACAAGTCATGTACCCAACATTCTCGCAATGTAAACGTTATTACAGTGTCACTTATCATCAGTTTGAAATTAAACAATCAATAAGCTAATATTTATTTGTGACAATTGCATGCAAAACATGAAAGACAAAAACACAAAATACATAATAGTGAAATGTGAAATTAACTTTATTTATTTGTTCATCGTTCAAATACATAAAAAAATAATTACATGTTTATTACAATATGAACACATTTCTCAACACTGACTTACAACACTAACAAAATATGCAATATCTGGGCGAGTGACCAACCTTTATACCTCACAGGGTCTTTAAATACGTCACTAAAATGCTTGTCTAGGTTCATTTGAATAACCATTGTCCAGATTCATTCTAGATGTAGTTTTTTTAAATTAAAAAATATATATATTTAAAAATATAAAACATCATGAAAAATTATTAAAAATATGAAATAAAATTTCAAAAAATAAAAAATAAAAATTTAACTCCAAGATGAACTTAGACACATTAATCACAATGATTATTCAAAAGTAACACACTTGTAATGACAAACAATTGCAATAAGATTCAATTATTTGGTGGCTTTCTGAAAAATGTATCCTTAATTTTTTTATATTATATAATATATAAAATTACCAAATTTAGAATTTTCTTACTCCTATTTATGACTTATTTTATAAAATTTTTTTATAGTATCAATCTATTTATTCACAAAATGATTTGTTATTTACCAACAAGTAGTTGGGTATAATGGTAAGATACATTACACTTTTAAAGAGAGGACCCAAATTCGAATATTAAAGATGATATTATTAAGAGAGACAATCATGAATCCCGAATATAAACTATAAAAAGTATATGAAAAGTATCAAAAAAATTTTGAATTGTTATTATTTGTTTTTTTTTGAAGAAGAAGACCATTAATCAAAACATACATAAAAGAATGACTCCCCGGGGGGTTATGGCCTGTGGTCTATTTTTGGCCCAATTGGACTCAAAATCTTTAATGGCAGAATCTTTTTGAAACTGATAAAGCATATTGTGGACATATGAAACTGTAGATCAATGTTTTTCTGTTGCATTTATTGAAATCCAGGTTAACATATAACTGTAGAGTTAAATGTAACGTTAAGATTCAAATATTATTTGAATTAATCATTACAAAATATAATCAAATTAAAAATTAAAATATGTTTGGGCAAAGTTTTCGTATGAGATTAAAAATTAAAAATAATTTACACAAAATGGGATGAATATTCACAAGTAGATCTGTTCATGGGTCGGGTTGGGCTCTAATAAAATTTTAGGCCCGTTTGATAGGTTTGGGCTCAGTCCAGCCCAAAAAATGGGTTTTTTTTGCCCATGTTTGACCCGGATTATAAATGCTAAACTTGATCTGGCCCATATTAATTTTATTTTTATTTTTTATACAAAATCTTAAAATATAATACATCAAAAATACTAAAAATATTAAAATAAATATTTTCCAACAATTTAAAATAAATTAAAAAGTCTTTATACTTAAATAACCACTAAGATAGGTGCAACTTAACAAGTAAATGACTCTAAAATAGTAGCAAAATTAACAAGAAAATAAGAGTTATACAATATTCAAACAATTATAACAAAATAGTAGTAAAACAGTGGGAAAACAACAGCAAAACAATAGGGGTTTTTCTTGCAAATTTGGGTCAGGCCTAGCCAAAAAAAGCTTACACAAGGCCCGACCTATTTTCTAAACAGGCTTTATTTTTTACTCAAACCCATTTTTCGGACCTATATTTTTGCCCAAACTGATGGGAATTTGACGAATTCAGTCAACATCAAACGAGGGAAAATTATCATCAACAAGAGTAGAATCTCAAGCCATTCTCACTTTATCGAAAAGCTTACGACCTGGCGAACATCCTGGCGAACATGCAAATGGGTATTGGGACTAACCATAATACATTATTTCTAAAAATATTATTTCTGAACGGGTATTGGGACTAACGGGTATTAGCAAGCTTTTCGAACGTAACGACCGTAAAACTCTGAAAAATAGAAAGTTGTCATCATCAAATAACAAATGAAAGATGTGAGGGCTCCCTCAACACAATGCAACACCATGCAAAGTCCCATTGATCTTAGCTTTCCAAAAAAGATAGCTAAGACCTTCAGTACATAATATGATCAAGTAGGGAGAAAGATGATCGCCTTGCCGGAATCCTTCTTGAGGCGAGATTGGCCCCATCTCACTACCATTAAAAGAAAAAAGTAACTAACCGTAGTAACACAACATCATCTAGTCGATCCACCTCTTAGCAAAACCCAATTTAGGCCTCCTTTGGTTCAGCTGTTAATATCAGTGTGGTGCAGTTGAGGTTATCAAACTCACTGAAATGCTGTTTGGTTCAACAGCACAGTCCAGTGAAAAGTAATTTCAGCCACACTGGTATGCTAAAACTTGGCTGGGGGTTTCAGCAGCAATTAACCCCAGTGAGATATCTGGTATTTTCAAGAGACAAAAATACCCCAGTGAAGAAGACGTGTATTTGTGCAGACTGAAACTAGTTCTGCTAATGCTCTTTCTTCTGCTTCTGTTCTTTGCACCTCAAAATAGGTAGTTCCTTTATTTCTTCATTTCATTTTCCCTACTGTTAACTGCTACAACACTGGTTTCTGAGAGGCGCAATGTTACCTTATGCTTTTGGAACTTATCTTCTTCTTCTTCTTCTTTTTTTTTTTGTATCTGGGTATTGGAGAAGTGATGAAACATGTGTGTTCTTTAGAGTTTCTAATGGGGTTGTTGTTTATGATTGCAGGGGAGTCTGGGTAGGAGGGGAAATCAGTGCTAGAACCAAAGATTAAACTATAGGCAAGGAAATAGTTGTGCAAAGGAAATTGCTTTTGACCAGAGCTCGAGGGTTGCTATGCAAGTTGGCATTGATAAGCTTGCTGATGCTGTTGGCCTTACTCTTGGTCCTAGGGGTAACTTTCTTTTTCCCCATCATTAGTTCATTATTCATTGTTTCTTTAAATAATCTTATTTTTTTCTTTTAATGTTTTAATGTTTTACAATAAATAATTTAAATTAAATTAATTATATAATTCATTAAAATATTTATAATAAAATATTGGAAGATACATTTTAATATTTTATTAAATAAATTTATAAATTTAAATATTTTAATAATTTTATATAAGTAAATGTCGTAACCATTTTTTTGACAAAAACGGGTGCCGAACTTGGGTTTTGAAAAAAAACAGGAGTCGCCACCGACCTTTTATTAGGTGTGATCGGGTCACCTTTGTTTTAATAAAACATTTCAATTTTACTAAAGCAATATTTTCTTGGTCTACGAAATTTAAGAAAAACAGGTTCGGGAGTCGGTTACGTACGAGGAAGGATTAGCACCCTCGCAACGCCCAAAATTGGTACCAAATTGATTAATTAATGTCCCCATGTCGAAAGTTTGAAAATTTTGAAATGAATTTAGAAATGTGGATCTTTTTTGGAAATGTTTGAGTCTTCTTAAAATTGAATATTAAGATTTCCTTGTTTCGAAGGGACTAAATATCACATCCAATACGTAGGACACGATAATTTCAATCCTCAAATCCAAGGTCGTCTCTTAATCCCTAAGACTCATTTATTAAAATAACAAAAGGTTATTCGATTATTTGGTCAAGCAAGAGAACCGAAGTCCAACACATAGGGCACGGTCCCTCGAATTTCCAAACACGGAATATTGCCTTATTTCGAAAAATTTTTAGTTTTTTCTTCTTTTTTTTTTTTGGTGGAATTGATGAAAAACTAGGTTATATTTTAAAGAAGCGTTATTCGAAACGTGAATAGGGTCATGCGATAAATAATGATGATGTGACACGACCTTGACATAACGACCACATGATACACGTAACATATGATGTTGAAGTCAATAATGGTGGGATTAGTAACAATAATAATGATAAAGTTAGTATGTACAAGTAATAATACAATAATGATAATGGTAATAATAATAGTAGTAATGGAAAATATATAATAAAATAATAATATAATAATAATAATAACAATAATAATGGTAAGTATATATATAAGTAATGGTACAATAATAATAGAAATAATAACATAAGAGAAAAATAAAACAAATAATAATAATAATAATAAATTAATGAAATAAAATAATAATAAAGTATGTACATAAAAATATAATAATAATAATAATAATAATAATAATAATAATAATAATAATAATAATAATAAAAATAAAACTAAAAGATTGCCAAAATAACTAAAGAAGGGATTCAATTGTATTCAAAACCAAAATTTGGGGTCAATTTAAAATAAATTAAAAGGGGGAAGGGCCTAATGGAAACACGCGTAAAAAAGGAGGGATCAAAATGGACAATAACCCCTTCTTCCAAAATACATTGCGTCAGGTGGACCCAATTGAAATCCGAAACAAATTTTTGGGCCAAATTAAAAATATCAGAAAACTTAATCGCGATGCCAAGAAAAAGCGGGAGGACCAAAAGCGCAATATACCCATTAATCAAAAACACGCGGATCCTCCTTAGCAGGTCGGGTCAAAAAACGGGTCATAGTCAAAACGACGTCGTTTTGGGTATTTTGGGCCAGCCCCAAAACTACGTCGTTTTGATGGGCTATATAAGGCCAAAAATCCCCAAAAAATCATTTCCTCACTTCTCTTAAAAAAAAAAATTTACTCTCTCTTTTCTCTCGCAGTGCAGACGGGAAGGGATTCCGCCAGACGCCCGCCGCGTCGGCCATCGTGGACACCACCGCCGGCCATCGTCACGCTCGCTGCATGTGATGATGTAAATCGTTAAAAGGTAAAAAAGTTTTTTATATTTTTTTGTATATTTTTTTATATATATATTTCTATATATATAAATATTCGTGAAATAAGAGATTCGAAAAAAAATAAAAATAAAAAAAATGAAAGAAATACCTTCAAAGTATAGATCGATAATCGCGCGTTTTTTTTTATCTTTGCTGTTATCTTTTTGTTTTTTTTGTTTCTTTTGAATCTTGTTTATGTTTTTTTTGATTTATTGCCAAAAAAAAAAGTCCCCTTTTTACATTCATTTTTGGGCTTATATAGCCAAAAAAAAAAGAATATACATAGTCATTCCATTTTTGTTTGCTACTTGCTCGTCTTCTTGCTGCCTTAGTGCTGATATTGCTGCGTGTTTTCTTCCGATTTTACAGGTCTTGGGCAATGGGGAAAATGGTGGCAATGATGGTGTCGGTGGTGGAACAAAGAATCCTAGGTTTTTTTTGTTTGTTTTTCTTTCTTTGTATTATTTTATTTTTTTTGTTTAATTGGCATTGGGCTATTAGGCTAAGGTTAATTGGGTTTTGTTAATTGGGAAATGGGCTCCGGGCTTGGTTTGTATTTTAGTGGGCTTGAATTTAATTTGTTTGGGGTTTTATGGGTTTAATTTGGGAAATGGGCTCTGGGCACAAATTGGTTATTACAGCTGCCCCTCTTTGCTCATTATCGTGAGACGAAAATAGAGCAAAGACAATAGAAGAACCAATTTTGCCCGATCTTGGCTAAGTCTTGATTCTTTGGTGCTCTTATGCTTCATATAGCCTCATCCCAATCCATTGTTGATTTGCCGCTTTGACCCACTTCACTGCAGCCTTGGGATTCGATTATTGACTTCGGTTTGTTCATCTGTAACTTCGAGAACGCCAGATTTGCTATCTTCATTCTTTCAATCAGCTTCTTTACTATCTTCAGGAAGACTTCAATCTTCATTCTGTTTCACTGCTATTTCCGAGATATATGGCATGTAGCTTCATTGTGCTCTTACTCAATCTTCTTTGTCCCCTGGAACTTCTTTGCCCACTTTGCTCAAGGCGACTTTGGTCTTTCGTTTGTAAGTACTTTCGTGTGTGACCCGAGGCTCAAACCCCACTCTCATAATATTTTTTTAAGACAGACATTGAAAATACCTCGGCAGGGTAATATGATTTGATTCTTGAAGATGGAAATCGAAGAACAGAAATTAAAAATAGAAATTTAAAACAGAAATTGAAACGCCTCAGCGTGCGACCTGAGGAGTTGATTCAAACGGAAATTGAAAGACGAAAATTAAAATGCCTCAGCGTGCGACCTGAGGAGTTGATTCAAACAGAAATTGAAAGACGGAAATCAAAATGCCTCAGCGTGCAACCTGAGGAGTTGATTTTTGCCAACCGAAATTGAAAAACAAAAATTGAAATGTCTCAGCGTGTGACCTAAGGCTCAACTCACCTCTCGCAATATGAGCTGATATTTGAAAAGAAATTAAAAGACACTTCAGGGTGTGACCCAAGGCTCAACTCACCTCTCGCAATATGAGCTGATACTTGAAAAGAAATTAAAAGACACCTCAGGGTGTGACCCAAGGCTCAACTCACCTCTCGCAATATGAGTTGATTTTTGAACAGAAATTGAAAGACAAAATTAAATACCTCGGCGTGCCCAGAGGCTCAACTCACCCCTCGGATGATGAGTTGATTTTTGAACAGAAATTGAAAGACAAAAATTAAATACCTCGGCGTGCCCCGAGGCTCAACTCACCCCTCGCATGATGAGTTGATTTTTGAAGAACAGCAATTGAAACGTATCATCTAGTGGAACTCGGATGTCTTCTTTCTCCTTGGTTCGGTGCAATTATTGTCAAAACTTCTTGCTTCACTAGTGTACCTGTATGCGTGATGATGTCATGATATGCATGTGTTCATCTTAAATGCCTACATGATTATGCCATGCACTCTAGGCTTGTTTGTCATGTATCTTTCGTTATGACTTTCATGATGACTCGTATTCACTGCTTCGATTCTTGACTTTTCCTTTAGGTTTTGTATTCGTCCTCAAGTTCTACGAGTGGTCTGGAGTTCTCATATGTCACCCTTTTGCCCCCTCGTTAAGCTTTTGTCCTTGCTTTGAGGTTCTTGTACTTACCAGGTTCTTATCCAGGTAATGCTCAACGTTTCTTTTGTTTAGAGTATGTAATTTCACTATTTACCATTTAAATGAATCAAACACGAGATGCATGCTAATGGCCAAGTAGGTGTGAAAGAGATGCGTTCGTATTTATTTCAAAGCAACGAGAAAATTGACAAGGAATGATCCAATAAAAAGAAAGTAGATTCAATTGTCACTAATGCTCTAGATATCTAACGCATGAACTTCTCCATGTTCCTTCACCCTGAACCCTTTCGAGTGAAGCTCCTTGCGTAGAAGACCCTGAGCTTCTGAATCTGCTTCAAATATTATAATCTCGCCCCTTGACTTCCCGTTCAAACCGTTCTTACTCTTTACGTGCGAATCCCCTTCGTTAGGACGCCTTTTCAGGTTTTTATCCCAATTTTGTTTATCAAGACGCCCTTTTCGGGTATTCATCCTAATTTTTTTTTTGAAATCAAGACGCCCTTTCAGGTTTTCATCTTGATCTTTTCTTTTTTCTTTTCTTATTCTTCTTTTTTTTTTTAGGGGTAGTACTTCTTCACGGCATCTGAGTTTACTGGATTCGATACCTCCTTCCCATCCATCTCTACGGGAATCAAAGCTCTACCGGCGAAAGCCTTCCTTATGACGTAGGGTCCTTCCCAATTTGGTGCCCATTTTCCTCGAAAATCTTTTTGTATTGAGAGGATCTTTCTCAATACGAGCTCTCCTTCGCGAAATTCCCTTGGCCGTACCTTCTTGTCATGGGCAGTGATCATTCTCTTTTGGTACATCTGCCCATGGCAGATTGCTTTCAAGCGCTTTTCTTCGATCAGATTCAGTTGGTCGTATCGAGCTTGTACCCATTCTGATTCTTCTAGTAAAGAAGGGATTTCCACCTCGATGGGCAGCACCGCTTCCATTCCATATACCAGAGAGAAAGGAGTTGCCCCTGTAGAGGTCCGCACACACGCGTCGCGACGACGCGTATAGAAGGCGAATGATAGCTTTCGTGTGCGTCTTTATACGCTTTTTGGTCATCTTTCCAATAATTTTCTTAATGTTCTTGTTGGCGGCCTCTCGCTCTCGCGTTCATCTTTGGGCGATAGGGTGAGGAATTGTGATGCTTTATTTGAAATTGTTCACACACTTCCTTCATCATTCTGTTGTTCAGATTCAAGGCATTATCTGAGATGATTTTCTCAGGTAATCCATATCGACATATAATCTCCTTTTTCAGAACTTGCAAACCGCGTTTTTGTCACGTTTGCAAAGCGAAGCGGCTTCAACCCATTTTGTAAAGTAATCTATGACCACGAAGATGAATCGATGGCCATTAGAAGCTTTTGGGGAGATTGGCCTATAACATCCATGCCCCACATGGAAAAGGGCCACGGAGAGGTCATAACGTGGAGGGCGAAGGTCTTCGCATGAATTTTGTCGCCATAAATTTGGCATTTGTGACACCTTTCGTGCGTGAAATGATGCGATCACTTTCCATCGTCAACCAAGAATAACCGAAGTCTCATAATTTTTTCCGCCATAGTGAAACCATTGGCATGCGTTCCACAAGTTCCTTCATGGACCTCTTCAAGTACTTTTTCTCGCTTCGACATCATCCACGCATCTTAGAAGCACTTGATCTTTTCCTCTTTATATAGGATATCCCCATCAAGAACAAATCCCGCCGCCATTCTTCCGATTGTTCTTTTGTCATTCTCGTTTGCTTGCTCCGGGTATTTTTGATGCTTGACATATTCCAAGATATCATGGAACCATGGTCGTCCATCCGCCTCTTTTTCAATGCTAAAATAATGCGCCGGGGCCTCATATATGCTCATTTGGAGAGGCATTATTTCCGCTTCTCGATTCGCTTTGAACATAGAAGCTAAGGTGGCCAGGGCATCAGCCAATTGGTTTTCCTCCCGTGGGAAGTAATTAAAGGTTACTTCTTCGAATTCTTTAACCAGATCCATAACAAGATCGTGATATTTGACCAGCTTTGAATCTCTTACTTCCCAATCTCCACGGATTTGGTAAATCACCAATGCTGAATCCCCTGATACCTTTAGGATTTTGATGTCTCGTTCAATAGTTGCGCGGAGCCCCATGATGCAAGCTTCGTATTCCGTTATGTTATTGGTACAGAAGAAGTTTAATCGGGTAGTGAATGGATAATGATTCCCTTCTGGTGATACCAAGACTGCTCCGATCCCGTGCCCTAATGCATTTGATGCCCCGTCAAAACTCATTTCCCATGGCTCTTCTTTTGACGATTCACATTCCTTTTCTGTGATGCACATCAAATCTTCATCCGAGAAATCAAATCTTAATGGCTCGTACTCTTCTGTAGTTCGGGCTGCTAGGAAGTCAGCTATTGCGCTCCCTTTTATCGACTTTTGGCTCACATAGGTGATGTCGTACTCCGATAGCAGTATCTGCCATCGCGCCATTCTTCCTGAGAGTGCGGGTGATTCCATCATGTACTTTATTGGGTCCAATTTTGAGATTAACCATGTCGTATGATACAGCATATACTGTCTGAGCCTTCGAGTTGCCCAAACCAGAGCACAACAGAATTTTTCAATTGACGGGTATTTTGCTTCATACTCTGTGAACTTCTTGCTGAGGTAATAGATCGCCTGCTCTCTTCTTCCTGATTCATCATGTTGCCCCAATACACATCCCATTGAATTTTTGAATACCGTCAGGTACAGTATTAATGGTCTCCCGGGGGTTGGTGGTACTAACACAGGGGGGTTAGACAAATATTGTTTTATCTTGTCGAAGGCAGCTTGGCATTCCTCGTTCCATTCCCCAGGATTGTGTTTTCGCAAGAGTCGGAAGATTGGGTCGCATTGGTTGGTAAGCTGAGCGATGAACCGAGCGATGTAGTTTAATCTTCCTAGAAACCCTCTGACTTCCTTTTGTGTCCGCGGAAGTGGTAAGTCTTGTATGGCCCTTATTTTGTCCGGATCAACCTCGATACCCCTCGACGACGATGAAGCCCGGTGAGTTTTCCGAGGTCGCTCCGAATGTGCACTTAGCCGAATTAAGCTTGGTTGAAACTTTCTCGATCTTTCAAATAATTTCCGAGGTTTTCAACATGCTCTCTTTCTCCCCGAGATTTGGCAATCATATCGTCGACATAAACTTCTATCTCTTTGTGCATCATGTCGTGAAACAACATCACCATTGCCCTTTGATATGTTGCCCCAGCATTTTTTAATCTGAATGGCATTACTTTGTAGCAGAACGTTCCCCACATTGTCACGAATGTAGTCTTCTCCATATCCTCGGGAGCCATCTTTATCTGGTTATAACCCGAAAATCATCTATAAAAGAGAATAATGAATGTTTTACCGTGTTATCAACTAACGTGTCGATATGCGGCAGGGGAAAATTATCCTTGGGGCTTGCTCGATTTAGATCACGGTAGTCCACACACATCCGCACCTTGCCGTCCTTTTTTGGCACTGGGACAATATTAGCCACCCATTCCGGATATTTGGAGACTTGTAAGAAACCAGCATCGAACTGTTTTTTGACCTCTTCTTTTATCTTTAAGAGCATTTCGGGTCTCATCCGTCTTAGCTTCTGCTGGATTGGCTTGCATTCTGGTTTCACTAGGAGCCTGTGGACTACTATATCCTCGCTTAATCCTGGCATGTCCTGATATGACCATGCAAATACGTCTTTGTATTCATGAAGCAAGGTGACCAAGTCGTGTTTGGTGGGCTCTGAGATGGAGGTCCCAACTTTCACCTCTTGCCTCTTTTCTTCGTTTCCCGAGTTCACCGTCTCAATGATTCTTGGTGGGAGTATTTGTCTATCTTCCTGTTCTATCATCCTTAACAAGTTAGGGGCTGAGACATAATCTTCAGTGTTTTCGTCAGCTTCGGATTCTCCTAAACAAGCAGCTTGCTCAAAGTCGATTTTAGGATCAGTAGCAGGATTGTTCACATCGTCGTTATCTGAGCACCTGACAAGTAAATAGAAAAGAAACTATAGGGGAGTGTCGAGGTAGTGGAACCAAAAATGTGATTTCATGAGATGAATATATATATATGAAGACAGGCTATGAGAAAAGGGAATAAATATGAATCTAATGAATGACAACATGCATCTTTATTGATTGTTCATTAAAAGTTAAACAGTTGATACAAACTCTTATAACAAATTCCCCTTCAACTTAGAGGAATACAGAAAGTTGTCATTGAGAATTATTTTGGAGGGATCCTAGAAACTACAAGAAGATCTTCAGCGGTCCAATTGTTCAACATATGTCCAGGAGGACTAGGGTATATCTTTGAAGGACCTTTCATCGTATCGTCCGCTTTGTCGATGACGTTTATGTGGAAGTTCTGGAGATCCCTCTCAACCCATAGTAGTGTGTTTTGTGAATCACCTCCCTCTGGGTATATCATCCCTGCGGACGTAAAAGTCTTCGACAAGGATGGGTACGTCATGGGCTTCCATTTTACCTCCTGACCTGAGGCTCTTGCAACCCTCCTTTCCTGGTTCTTCTGTAGTTGTTCCCTTCTTTGTCGTTCGTCAGGTTTGAACCCTAAGCCGTATTGAGCCTTGTGGTGTACCGGGTTTAACGCTCTAGCCATCCCTTGTTGGTGTCTCCTTAAACCTTTCCGTGCTCGGGCTCCTTTTCCTACCATCAGTTTGATTCCCATTTTGGTGTTTCTGGATAGTTTGGGTGTGGGAACCTTGTTCCCTTCGGCGACAAACATTGCGTTGATAAATTCAAAGGAACGGAAGGAGCATTCTGGTGCATTATTGTTGGGCTCGATGTAGGGTGCATCGGTAGAGAGTGATGCGACTATGTCCTCTTCACCAGCGATTGTGATCAAGCGGTTATCCATAATAAGCTTTATTTTCTGATGGAGAGATGTGGGGATTGCTCCGGCGGAGTGGATCTAGGGCCTTCCTAAGAGACAATTATATGAAGGGGCGATGTCCATGACCTGGAATTTGACATTATATGTGCACGGGTCCACCTCCAAAGGGATCTCATTTTTTCCCATAACTTCCCACCGTGTTCCATCAAATGCCCTTACCGCAGAATGACAAGGCCTCAGATAGGACATATCGACGGGCATCCTAGACAGCGTAGCCAACGGCATGACATTGAGCGTGGACCCATTGTCAATAAGCACGTGCGGTATTATATATCCTTTGCACCCAGTTGTGATGTGCAATGCTTTAACAGAGCCCCTACCATTTGGTGGTATTTCATCGTCGCTGAAGGAGATGAAATTATCCGCATTTAAATTGTTCACCCACCTATCGAGTTTTTCAATGGGTACATCGCTTGGTACATACACTTGGTTTAACACCTTCAGTAAGGCGTTTCGATGTGGCTCTCGAGTTCAAGAATGAGGATAATATCGAGATTTTTGCGGTTGTTTATTTATTTCGCTCCACAATATTGTATTATTTGTGCTTAATAAACTTTAAGAACTCCTGTGCTTCATCCTCGTTTCACGGTTCCTTAGTTCCTTGTTTAGATTGTACCTCAACCTCACCTCTACCTCATCTGCTGGTGCCTTCCTTTCTCGACTCGTGCCGACGGCTTTCTTCTTCGTCTCAACCACCTCGGGAATAGCACCTCCCATCTGCGGGTAAAATGCCCCACCTCACCGATGTTTCCAGGTTGTAGCCTCGGGTATGGTGATGTTGATATCATATTTCACTAAGACCGCCTTGCTATCCTTGTAAGGGAACGGAGAAGGTACTTGGATTATCATTTTTGGTTTTCTCTCTTCCTTCTTGGTCTCGTAGTAGATTACTAGAGGCCGATCGGCACTGTAGGAGGGCTCGATGATTGGCCTTCAGAAGCACATATATCCTTTCCATCAGTCTCTTCTATCTTATTGCAGATTTCCACCTCTTTATTGTCCATCATACTTTGAAGCAGCTCTTTGAACTCCTCACAAGATTGGATGTGGTGTCCTTCTATGCCGTGAAAGACGCAGAAACTTGGACTTTTCATGCTTTCCTCCTTGAAATTCTTGTCGAGCATGCCCTTCTCAATCATTACTTCCCAGACTTTCTCCAAAGGTGTCTTTATCCTAGCGACGCAACCTTTGGCTCGCCACCGATCTTCCGGTGTCACCATATTCACGTTCCTCGTGGCATGGTTAGGGAGCGGATTTCTCACCATATTGTCGATCTCAGTCAAATCGCAAGATCCCGGCGTCGATAAGGCCTTGAACTCTTCTCTTAAAGGCTAAGCAGTTATCTGTAGAGTGCTCCTGATTCCCGGCGTGATACATGCAATTAGCGTTGGGATCGTACCACTTTGGGAATGGGGGCTTTAATGGTGCCATGTAATGTGGTGAGATTAACTGTTTTTCTAATAGCTTCGAGCATAGTTCTCCGTATGACACGGGAATAGGGGTGAATTGGAGTCTATCGGGATTGAGCTTTACTGGTCTTTGTTCGTTTTTTGGCTGACTTTGGGTAGGCATGGTATTTGGCGGGACTATGGTGAATGGTCTTTGATTGTCGGCGCATGATAGGACGGGGTAGGAGGAGGTGCTTGATAGTAAGAGTTTTGTGGAGGAAAGTATAAATTTGGCGGTGGGCGAAACTGAGGTCGTGGTTGGGTCGGATATGGAATAGGAGCATAGTGGCTCCCGGTCCCCACCATATGGGCTTCGGGATCTTTTTTCTTTGCAGGTGTGGGTTTCTTCGAGCTCTCAGGGCCCTCCATTCTTCCACTTTTGATGCCGTTTTCGATGAGTTCGCCAGATATCACGAGGTCGGCGAAATCTTTGTGGTATTTCCCACCAGTTTGTCGTAGAATGGCGCCTCAAAGTATTGATAAAAAGGACAGTTATCTCACTTTTGGTTAGTGGGGCTCGACTTGGACTGAGAGGTCCCTCCATCGCTGAGCATATTGTCTCAAGGTCTCTGTTGGCTTCTTTTCCAACATTTGTAGCGTCAGCCGGTCGGGAGCCATGTCAGAAACATGCTTATATTGCTTGCGAGAATGCACGATTGCGTGTCCTTCCATGAACGGATCCTTCTCGCTAAGTTGGTCATACCATCGGAGGGTGATCCAATCAAGCTATCCCGAAACGAAGTGTATTAACGACTTGTCTTCATTCAAGTGCCCACCATCTTCGACGACAGAACATAATAAGATGTACCTTCGGACATCTCGTTCCTTCATACTTTTGAAATCCAAGCACCTTAAACTTTGGAGGTAGAACCGGACGGGCACCAAACTAAGGTCTTAGGCACTTAATGCAGAGAAGACTCAAAGACATTCCACCGCTTGAGTCTTTCCTCTAGACTCTTATATTTTTCTTCAAAGATCATGGTCATCCCTCTTTAACTTGGCTATTTCCATCGGATCATCTAAATCCGGAACAATCGGATTAGCAGAATTATCTCCAGCGTTTGATACGTATATACCTTGCCCCAGATGGGTAGGTGGGATGGGTTGTTGTTCCAGGCCTACTGGGTTCCCTTGAGGATATCCTCTTTGCGTTGCATGAGCGTGGGGTGGAGTGAATCCTGGGGGATAGAGCGGATCTTGATTATCCCTCGAGTGGGGCTCTGTAATGTCAGGACTTTGTGTGAGTCCTTTTCCTTTGGACATAGCTGTCAACATCTCCAACATTCTATCCATTTGATCTTTATGTTCTCGTGATTCCTCGCGGGATCTCATCATCAGGTCCTTTGCTTCTTGTTGTGACTTGGTTAACTATTCTTGCAACTCTTTCTGGGTTCTTTCCATCCTTTCGATCCTCTCATTGAGTTTGGCGTCCATAGCTCTAGTTCTTAAGCGTGTCCTATAGGGATGATGTGTTTCCAGGTTCGTAATGTCGTAATTGCGGATTATGTGATTTTAAGTTTAGCGAATAGTTAAGGTGATATGATGCTAATGTATGTGATGCAATGCCGATGCATGGTATGGATGCGAAAAGGTGTTGATTTAATTCAATTTCATTAGATAAACTTTACTAGAAAACAAATTTCTTTTCATAGAACGAACGATTGCATATACGACTTAGCTCTAATGCCTAAGTCCTTAACTTTCCTAAGAAGCCAAGCTAAACTTTGGCCTCGTTCCGATCTCGACTCGTACATCAGACTTAATGCATCACCAAGATCGCTAAGGTTTGTAAATGATCAGCCATCTCTCGGATTTGAGCCACAGCTTCGCCCATCACATAATCTCTATTTCTGATCTGTTCTTGAGAATGATGGAGCTGCTCCCTCCAATGTTCATTGTTTGCTTCAAGGAGCTCCACTCGGTTTCTGTTATCTTGTAATGCAGTCTCGAGCTCACATATCTTTCCTCTCATCTCCTCAACTTTGTTCTGACTGGCTCTTAATTCGACTACTGAGTTACGACTACGGTGCAGACGCAGTGATTTTTCTAATTCTGCTACTTGGGCGCGCAACCTCTCCTTTTCGCTTTGGCTTTCTAATGAGTTCTTTTCTCAAAGCGTCCTCTCGCACTCCGAGCCTCTTGAAATTTCCTCTCCCACCGATCGGTCTTAGATTTTTCTTCTTCAATTTCTTCTTTGCCATTGCTTCGATGTCTTACCTAGCCCCGCAGATTCGATAGACATGCGCGGCTTCTTGTAGTCCGTCTTTTAAGCTATCCAAGTCTTCTTGGCTTTGTTCTTTCCCTTTTAAATTTTTCACCTCGAACTTATGGACGTCAACATCTAATCCTAATCGCATCTTTTCTTCTTCTAGTCGCTCTATCCTCTTACCCAATTCCGGCTCTTTCTCTCGAAATCTTGCTTGATAATTTCTAATTCGGTTGGGATCACTTACATTGTTTCTTCTATTGGTCGAGTATTTCTTGGATTGGCCCCAGGATATTGTCATTGATTCTTTTGGCCCACCATTGATTGTACTCAAGGGTCACCATGGGCCTCTGGGCGAGTCTCTTCATTTTTGAGTTTGGGTCCATACATCCGATATTTCGCGAACTCTCTTCTTATAGTTGTCATCTTTGTACGAAAATTCACATTGGGCTAGTCCATGTGTTTCTGTATGAATCGCCTCGATCGATCATCGCCTCATTACTAGTAACAGGCATACCCAACAGACTCCCCATATTCCGAGTAGAGGAACCCGGTCGAACCCCCCACACCGATACAAGATCTCGTCGGTAATCATCCATGGAGCTTTCCACACTACATCTTTGACTTGCAAGTTTTAGAGAATCGCCATCCACTTCTCTCCTGATAAATCGTCTCGCCTTGGCGTACTTGCTAATTCCTCTAGGGGAGAGTAGTTCTCGAAAAAGACTTTGCATGAGGCTTTTTCTTTTTTCCAAAAATGGCAATGAAACCAGGATAACAACAACTGTGCACAACCCACGAACCTCCCTTCACCCGCTCTTCGGCAAGCGTTCAGTAATCTGAAGGTCTCAGCTAAAATTGCGGGGACAGGCGTAATTCCCTTGTTAAGTTTATCAAATAGGTCTGAAACCGCATCTTCTACATGCCCTAATGCTTTGGGGAAGATGACCAAACCATAGATGCTTAGAGCGAAGACGTCGACCCTCTTCTCCTTATCAGGGTGCGCCAAGATTAAGTCTCTCAAGTGTTTCCAAGGAATACACTTACAATCCCCCTTTTGCTTGATCCGGGCCGTGGTCCATTGCTCGCTCATTCCTGTAATGTTCATCAGCCTTTTTGAGAACGCCGGCACATGAGTGAACCTTGAATACGCCTTATCAGTTTGGAATCTCGGGCATCATCAAACAAAGTTGTATACTCCTCTATGGTAGGCACCAAATCCACCTCTCCGAAAATGAAGCAATCAGAGGGCGGGTTTCAAAAGCGGGTAATAGCTCGGAGTAGGTACTCGCCTACCTTGATATCAAGCGAGATATAGGCGATCGCGTAATTATAGTAGAGCAGCTTGTTTGACCTCGTTCTTCTCATGAGTTCCATATTTCCTTCAATTCTCGCAGTCATTTTGAGCCGCACTAATACGGGTGAAATCCCATAGCTCTGATTCATACCCCACTGCCAGGCTATCTCCTTTTTCTTGCTGTACCCTTTCGGACCACACCTGGATGGCCGTATTATCCTCCACTCTATCGAGAAACCCCTTTTCCATGTTAAGCTTTTCTATATGGTAACCGAATGTGGATCAACACCTTTTTTATAATGCCATGCGATAAAAGTAAAACACAACAAGTTAGTATTAGGTACGAAAAGAACTTAAAATAAACAGGAAATAATCAAACTCCTATTTAAGGTAGCAACTAAGGTTCACAGGCTCTACCTACAACGGGCTCTTAGGTCTTTCTATATGTGGTTCGGTTCTAAAGCGAGGGTACCTGAACCAGCAGATTCCTCGATCCTCACCCATTATAGCCTCATATGGACCGAGTTCAGTTCAGGGAAATACATTTCCCTATGGCTGCACGGAGATAAAAATCTCACGAAGACATAGGTACGGATGTATCCCAAAAGTGATCCACTGTCTTACACGGAGGTAAAAACCTCACGAAAGAGTAGTTTCTCACTCCCACTTAAGGGTGTGACCGCAATGGTCATGCAATGCAATGCCAAAATATTTCACGAGACTCGACACTATGGCACAAACAAATGCATCAAAGAGAAACATGATTTTTCAAAGCACTTTTCCAACTTTTCAATCAAAGGGACGAAAATCAATCAATTTACGACCTGACTCTCAGGTTCCCCAGTGGAGTCGCCAAGCTGTCGTAACCATTTTTTTGACAAAAACGGGTGCCGAACTTGGGTTTTGAAAAAAAACGGGAGTCGCCACCGACCTTTTATTAGGTGTGATCGGGTCACCTTTGTTTTAATAAAACATTTCAATTTTACTAAAGCAATATTTTCTTGGTCTACGAAATTTAAGAAAAACAAGTTCGGGAGTCGGTTCACATGACGAGGAAGGATTAGCACCTCATAACGCCCAAAATTGGTACCAAATTGATTAATTAATGTCCCCATGTCGAAAGTTTGAAAATTTTGAAATGAATTTAGAAATTTGGATCTTTTTTGGAAATGTTTGAGTCTTCTTAAAATTGAATATTAAGATTTCCTTGTTTCGAAGGGACTAAATATCACATCCAATACGTAGGACACGATAATTTCAATCCTCAAATCCAAGGTCGTCTCTTAATCCCTAAGACTCATTTATTAAAATAACAAAAGGTTATTCGATTATTTGGTCAAGCAAGAGAACCGAAGTCCAACACATAGGGCACGGTCCCTCGAATTTCCAAACACGGAATATTGCCTTATTTCGAAAAAATTTTAGTTTTTTCTTTCTTTTTTTTTTTGTGGAATTGATGAAAAACTAGGTTATGTTTTAAAGAAGCGTTATTCGAAACGTGAATAGGGTCATGCGATAAATAATGATGATGTGACACGACCTTGACATAACGACCACATGATACACGTAACATATGATGTTGAAGTCAATAATGGTGGAATTAGTAACAATAATAATGATAAAGTTAGTATGTACAAGTAATAATACAATAATGATAATGGTAATAATAATAGTAGTAATGGAAAATATATAATAAAATAATAATAACATAATAATAATAATAACAATAATAATAATGGTAAGTATATATATAAGTAATGGTACAATAATAATAATAGAAATAATAACATAAGAGAAAAATAAAACAAATAATAATAATAATAATAATTTAATGAAATAAAATAATAATAAAGTATGTACATAAAAATATAATAATAATAATAATAATAGTAGTAGTAATAATAATAATAATAATAAAACTAAAAGATTGCCAAAATAACTAAAGAAGGGATTCAATTGTATTCGAAACCAAAATTTGGGGTCAATTTAAAATAAATTAAAAGGGGAAGGGCCTAATGGAAACACGCAGAAAAGGAGGGATCAAAATGGACAATAACCCTTCTTCCAAAATACATTGCGTCCGTGGACCCAATTGAAACAGAAACAAATTTTTGGGCCAAATTAAAAATACCGAGAAAACTTAATCGCGATGCCAAGAAAAAGCGGGAGGACCAAAAGCGCAATATACCCATTAATCAAAAACACGCGGATCCTCCTTAGCGGGTCGGGTCAAAAACGGGTCATAGTCAAAACGACGTCGTTTTGGGTGTTTTGGGCCAGCCCCAAAACTACGTCGTTTTGATGGGCTATATAAGGCCAAAAATCCCCAAAAAATCATTTCCTCACTTCTCTTAAAAAAATTTACTCTCTTTTCTCTCTCGCAGTGCAGACGCGGGAAGGGATTCATTGACGCCTTCTTCGTCGCCACCGTGGGACACCGCCGCGGCCACGCCATCATTGACCACGCACGCGTGTGGCTGAAATCGTTAAAAGGTAAAAAAATTTTTTTATATTTTTTTGTATATTTTTTATATATATATTTTTATATATATAAATATTCGTGAAATAAGAGATTCGAAAAAAAATAAAAATAAAAAAAATGAAAGAAATACCTTCGAAAGTATAGATCTGACACTGCGTTTTTTTTTTATCTTTGCTGTTATCTTTTTGTTTTTTTTTTGTTTCTTTTGAATCTTGTTTATGTTTTTTTTTTATTTATTGCCGAAGAAAAAAGTCCCCTTTTTACATTCATTTTTGGGCTTATATAGCCAAAAAAAAAAAGAATATACATAATCATTCCATTTTTGTTTGCTACTTGCTCGTCTTCTTGCTGCCTTAGTGCTGATATTGCTGCGTGTTTTCTTCCGATTTTACAGGTCTTGGGCAATGGGGAAAATGGTGGCAATGATGGTGTCGGTGGTGGAGCAAAGGATCCTAGGTTTTTTTTGTTTGTTTTTCTTTCTTTGTATTATTTTATTTTTTTTGTTTAATTGGCATTGGGCTAGTGGGCTAAGGTTAATTGGGTTTTGTTAATTGGGAAATGGGCTCCGGGCTTGGTTTGTATTTTAGTGGGCTTGAATTTAATTTGTTTGGGGTTTTATGGGTTTAATTTGGGAAATGGGCTCTGGGCACAAATTGGTTATTACAGTAAAATAATTTAAAAACTTCTATTATATATCAATTCTAATATGATGTTCTTAATAGTCATTTTATATTCTCACCTCACCGCTACAGCTGCGTTTGAATCCAAACACATACTCCACCGCTGTTTTTAATCTCACTGCTACAGTAACTAATCTCACCGCCACCGCTATTTTTAACCTCACCGGAGGTAAACACACTGCCCATCCAAACTAAGCCTTAGTCAAAATAAATTGTAATAAATTTTAGCCGACCCAATCATAAACTTTGTTGATACCTATCTTAAGAGCCACCTCCTTAACATTACCCTGCTCCTAAGTAGGGGTAAGCATTCGATCGAGTCGAGTCAAAAAAATTTGAGTTAGTTGAGTTGACGAATCCTATTTTAGTAATCGAACTCAATTTGATTTTTTTTAATCGAGTCAAAAAATTTGGAGTCAGTTAACAAATCATATTATTTATACTCAATGTTGCGTTTACATGGACTGATTATTTGACTAGTAGAAGAAGAACAAGATTATTTAACTACATAAGTAAGGTTGATGGGTAAACATTTATCAAAATGACATAGTTTTGTCGTTTAACTTAATGGTTTTAACTTTTAACTTTAGAAAAAGGTAAACACTTATCAAAACGACATAGTTTTGCCTTTTCTTATTTGGATTTTTGGATAACTCAAACTGTGTAATTCATATTCGAGTTAAATCAAAAAATTTGATTTTTTTTATTCGAGTTTATCCGAATAACTCGATTAACTCGAACTATTTAATTCAAAATTTGAATTTCTTATCAAGTTTTTCAAATCGATTTGGATTTTGCTCACCCTTACCTCTAAGTCTTCATGTGATACATAATTCCAAAGGTAAGAAAAACAATATCGCTAATAAGTCAGCATGGGACAAAAGTCCGTTGCAACAGAGAGATAATATCAGACAACACTCTTTTCAACCGACTGGCCAACACTTTAGCTAGAATCTTGTACACTACATTACATAATGCAATAGGATGAAAATCCGTCATGTAACAAGTGTAAATCCCCATGCCCGACTTGTCAGTCAAATCTAGGTATGGTGTCACAAATAGACCGAGTTCACCTATTCTTAATTTGGCTAACTTAGTTGTTATAAAACAGTCTAAAAATAAAACTATCTAATAATGAAAATAAATGTAATAATTCTTACAACTAAGGCCTTAAGCCACCAAATGCTTAGTCTCTTAAATATCTGTCTCTAATCCGATTGTTATTTTCAAGGAAATTCTTACATATCTTATCATGGCTAGTTATCCTATTACCTAGTTTCTAGGATGCTATCAGAATACATCATAACAATTCCTGAGACGTAGCATCCAACGGTACCCCATTCATATGTGCATGACTCTAACTACATGTCATTCAAGATCTTAATACTGTTTGGCTTAGTCCATCCTCTAAGTCCTCGACCATCCTCGATCATCCTGTGAACATCAGACAAGCTCTGGTAAGTTCAAATGAACTTATTGAGTTTCGTTATTATCCATAAATAACCCTATCACACAAGGGTAACGAATGTAAAATAAAATAAACATAAGTTAACTCCCTGCTTGCTCAAGGTGAGTGTTCTTTATCAGGGTATCAGACTCCACCCGATTCTCTGAGCTACTTGGCTTACTATAAGACCTTCCTCGAACCATGTAGCAGGCCGTTTGTCAATGGTATCAAAACAGTGGTTTCGGGACCACAAATCTGACGGGTGAGTTAATAAATAGAATTTATTAATATTTTCAAGTTGATTATAGTGTTTTAATAAATTTTGGTTTGGTAAATTTTGTTAATTTGATTGTTAACGGTCAAGTGGTTTGACCCTAAAGTCAAGTGGTTTTGGAAAATGAGGTATCAGGATCTCGTTTCTGTAAACTGAGCCCGTTAATATTTTTATTAAATATTTATGGAGCAACTATATAGGTGTATTGAAATTTGGTCTGGAAATTTTAACGTTTGGATAGTTAATTAAAGAAAAATGACTAAATCGTAAAAGTTACAAAAGTTAATCGCTATTAGTTTATATGTGTTATATGGTTGTGAAAACATGAATTAAGTGTCTTAAAGGGTAATTAGACCATAGGTAAAGAAACTAGACGTTCATGGCTTGTTAAATAAAATTTTTAATGGTTATAAAGGGTAAAATAGTAATTTAATTAATAAAAACACAAATTAAAACAAAATCAAAGCCATCATCTCTTTCATTTGGATTTATTCAACCGAAAACTTCATGGTTTCAAAGCTTGGAGAATCGTCCATGATGAACTGAATGCATGTAAGTGCATTCCCTATCCTTTTTAGTGACTTTTGTGTTTTTGATATCGTTGTTGCTTAATCTAGCTAACCCAGGGACTAATTTGTAAAATTATTAAATGTTTTGATATATTATATTCATGAATTTAAGATGTTTTTGATATAAAGTAGTAGATTTGGAAGTTATGAAATGTTTATGAATTATTTGGTAAAGTAATTTTTGTTAATTTTGTATTTAAGGATTAAATTGTTAAAATAATAAAATTTTATGAAATTCTTCTGAAAATGTGTCAAATATGGGCTATATAGGGATTATAGGAAATTCGGCTAGCATGAATTAGGATTAAATGTGGTTAATTTGAAAGTTTTTAGGTTTAAGGACTAAATTGCATAAAAGGTAAAATATTGTGGTAATTTTATAAATTTATAATGAAATGAATTATAAGCTTCAGCTTAATTATTTGGGCTATTTGAATTGATTAATTGAGTGAAAATTATTATTTAGATCAAGAAACGAATCAATCGGGCTTGGTATTGAATGGAGAAATTTACATGAATTTTTGAAACAAAATGTGATATACAGAATAATTGTGTTAAATGTGTAAATGAAATGGAAAAAATGAAATGTTTAGATGAAATGGTTATATGAAATGTTTATATGGAAATACATATATGAAATGATTCTATGAAATGTTTATACGAAATATTTATAGGAATATTGATATGTGAAAATGGACATTTGAAATGAATACTTGAAATAAATATATTAAATGTTAGATGAATATGTGATGGTTGATTTATGTACCAAATGTTTTTTGGGGTATATGTTTGATAACATGATAAAGTTACATGTTTTATATATGAACTCACTAACCTTTGTAAGACTTGTGATGTGTATAGGTAATTAATGAACTCGTGACTAAGATATTGAATTATCTTGTAAAATGTTTAAATTACATCCTTTATGGTAAGTTAAAGTTAAAGTTTATTACGGACTTACTAAGTTTAACGCAAGCTTACCCCGTTTTGGTTTTTCTTCCTTGTAGATCGTCGAACTTGAGTTGTCGATTGGATTGATTTTGGAGATCAAATTATCCATTCAACGATTCAGTATAAATTGTGATTGTTTTTATTTAGGTTATAAGTGGCATGTACAAGGAGTTTTAAAGTACTTATTCATAATTTTGTTGTTTTATGTTTTGGTTATGAAATATTGTGAAAGTGTTTCTTATTTGATACTTTTGACATAACTTTGTTCATATATTCATAAATGAGTTAAACCATGGCTTGTGAGATTGGTTTGAAATGTGATAAGATGCTATTGTATAGATGATAGTTACATGCTTATGATTGATTAATGTAAAATGGTTTAAACTTTGAATTGTAGTGCCAATGAGGACACATTAGTTAGACACTTAGGTTGAATGATACATGATATATATATTAATATGTTTTGGTATCTTTTAGTGTGCTTTAAATAGGTGAATATGAATGGAAATTTTATGGCTTGAAATATAAGAAATGATAGTTTAAATAGCTTGATTTTGAAGTCATTTTTGGTGCACACGGCCGTGTGCCATACATGGTCACCCAACACAGATGTGTGGTCTGTTTGATTTTAAGTGTAGGGTTTTTCACAAGGTTCATGAATGTTACACGACTTGATGACAAGGTTGTGTGACCCTATTTTTGAATTGGACACAATTTGAGGACATATGTATGTAGAGTTGCTCCACAAGGCCTGGTCATACGGCCGGGTGACCTCTATTTAAAGCATTTTCCACATTTTTCTATTTTGATTCAGATTAGTCTTTACTCGTTTCTACATTGATTTTTAAGTTCCGTAGGTTCAAATTAAGTTCAGTTTTTGCATATATGCTATGAACAATGACTGGCTATTGATTTATAATTATTAAATTGAACTCTGAATTGTTTTGATTTATTATTGGACTTATTAATCATTGTAGAACCTCGTAACCTTAATTCGATGATGGAGATGGGTTAAGGGTGTTACAAGTCAGACTCTCCACACGACCGTATACCAAATACTTCGCCATATGAGTGATCCTATCCTTGCTTCTCGCCTTTCCTCCTTTTCACTTTTCTCTTACACGGAATGCTCGTTGACCTTAAACTAACTTGGTTGTACACTGGCTTCTTATCATGAACCTTTATGGTAGTTTTTTTTTTTCAACTTTTTGCTTAAGGGTCTTAGAACCTACTTTCCTTGGCAGATTTGGTCGAAACAATCCTTGGCGGACTCCCTCTTTCCATACCATAGTCCCAAAGAACTCGTTGATATTTTTGTATTATGTTGACCTCTAGCAGGCCTCGCCCTTCTAGTGAACTCATAGGTTATCATTTATGCGACTATGTGAGTCTATCATCTTACTTGCTCGTTTCCTCTTTATAGAGCTATTCTTGTGGCGGTATACCCGCAATAGAATTTCCTCCAAAAGGAATGGTCTTGATCAACATTTTGTTCCCTGGACAAAATCCTTATCCTGGGCCGTACTTCTCCATCCTCTCATGAGATTTTCTTATTGTGTACAACTTTACTTAGCTCTCCTTAGTGGCTCTTCATTTCGGATCCTCATTTATGATTTTTGGATAATTTCCCTTTTGAGATTTCTATAATTAGGCCAGCTCTCGCATGATCTATCTTCCTCTAATTCTTGTTGGGTCTTCGCCCATGCCTCATTGGCTTCCATGTCTATCCTTACCACTTTCCTCATTTTGGCGAATTCTTCATTATTCGCTTGTCATACTTATGATTTCCTTTAACTTTTCTTCCACATGCATGGTTTCTCATGATTGGCGCACAGGCCTACACTCATCACTTAAGGTTTTGGCGGACTTTTCGCATTTGTTTCCTACCTCGTTACTCTCGTCCTAGCGGAATCACCCCGTGTATACTGTCTTGGTAAACTTAACTCATGTTTATTGTCCCGGTAGACTATCTATGTTATGTGTTTACTGTCCCAACAGACTATCTCTATGGATGTCATAAAGTCTTTCATTCATGATCTTACTCACTATACTTAGCTGCCATAGCATCTTTTATATATAGTCTTATACCATATACCTTATACCATATACCTTATACTTTATATTATGTTGCCTTGGCGCCTTTCATCCATAGTCTTAAGCCATATACATTTACCTTGTATCATGTTGTCATGGCATCTTTCATCCATGGTTTTATGCTATGTACCTCATACCGGACTGCCATAACATCTTTCATCTATGGTCTTACGCCATATATCATCGTCACGATGTTGCCCCGAAGAACCAGTCGATACCGTTGTCACAATCAATACCTTTCTATAGTTTTGATTTCCCAAATCCTCTTCACATTACGTCCTTTACACCATCTAACCTTGATGCTCAAACATCGCAATGTTCCATTCGTAAGGTCCGAAACTTCGCCTGAGGCTGTATCTAATAAGGTCACTGCCCATTTCCTATCCTAACTTCATCTATCCCCTTTATGTTTTCCCACGGTCATGTAATGCATGCTCATATCATCATGTTTCATGTATATACAAACATGGCATACTTAGACAACATAAATCATAATAGTAAGTTTGGAGTTTGGAACTCGCCTGAAGCTTTATCGTCTTCACAACTTAGCTTTCTTGAACGCTAGAGCTTCCATTCCCCTGGGGACTAAGCATTACAACAAAAAATCATGGATTAAACTTAATATTCTCAACTTAACCCCATTTTCCCAGAAACATGCAGAACCCTTAAAATGGTCCTGAAGTCCATAACTTCGTTTCTTTAACTTTTACGTACACAGAAGGGCTAAGAATCTTACCAAGATAACTTCCTTACTCTTCCATATTCATCCTTATAAAGTCTGCTCTATGTAGAACCTTCCATGGCTAATCCTTCCTTAAGCTACCGAAGAAGATGAAGAACAGAAGAAAATGAAACAGAATCAAGAAGAAAATCATCCCTGGGAAGTCATTTCCCAGCTATTTATAACTCTTCCCGCTCTATTACCGACCTCATGAGAACCACCTATAGTTAATTATTATGTCTCCTACTAAGGAACCGGCTGGTTCTATTCTAACCAAACTAGGATTGATTCTCAACCATGTCCAATTCAGCTTCTAGCTTTACTGTTTCTTTTAATAAAGGTCGCCAACTTACGATCTCTTTCAATTTAGTCCCATAATCATTCGAAATTTTGAGTTTATTGGAATTCGGGTGTTACAACAAGGGTCATTCTTTTTAGGAATTAAAATAATAGTAGTGCCATTAAGGTGCTCTAGAAACTCACTAAAAGAAAGCCAAGCACAACTCTGATTGAAAACATCACCCTTATTGTCAGCCAACTCTTCTAGAAGAAAGCTGGTTTCATATCATCTTGGCTTGGTGCCTTTCTAGGGTGCATAGACATGATAGCAGTGCAAAACTCATCCATACAAAAGGGAACAGTCAACTCAGCATTATGATTATCGATTACTCGAGGTGGAAAATTTGCGAAATTAGTAAAATTTAAAGTAATAGAATGCGAGAATAAATACTGAAAATAATCAAGAATAACAACAGGCATATCCTCCATTGAAGTACAAGATTGCCCCTAAGAATCCATAAGCAACGAAATATGATTAAATTGATGATGCTTAGATGTCTGAGCATGAAAAAACCTTGAGTTCACTTTCCCATATTTTAACCATAACACATTTGATCGTTGCTTCCAATATACAAACTCCTGAGCAATGAAAGTGTTAAGCTCCCCACGTAATTTAGAATGGATAGTATCATTAGTATGTTGGAACCATAAGCCTTCAAGCTTGCATTTTACCTCCAAGATTTTTACATCATAATTTTTGCCCAAAGAACGTCGGTGTCGCCACTCAACTAGTAGCCAACCACAACAGCTCAACTAATCGAGAATACATATAGAGGGACACTGGACCCAACTTGAAGCAACTGTATTAGCAAAACCCTCCTTTGCCAACCACGCATTCTCAAACTTAAAGTGACATGATCTTTGAACAGGAAAAGACAAGCTAGAAATCAACTTAATAGGACAGTGATCAGACGTGGCGCTAACCAAAGAATACAACTTGAAATAAGGGAATATGCCCATCCAATCCGAATTAACAAAAGCATGGTTTGATGTTTCATCACAAAACTATCTAAGCCTCGATCATTCTCCCAAGTAAAGTTGAACCCCAACAGATGAACCTCCATAAGATCACAATAAGAAACACATTCACAAAATCCCTCCATACAACTAGACGATTACTCAACTCCACTCTACTTATCAACGACACAGAGAAATTTATTAAAGTCACCTATATAAACCCGAGGGAGGGCATGAAGTCGTGCAAGAGAATGTAACAAACTCATTTCCTACTAACCTCTAGGAAGCCATAGAAACCTGTTGATCGCTGTAAAATCAAAGTTTTAAATATTTATAAAAGAATGATCAAACCTGGAGACTAACTCTGACAACGATATTAAGGCAAGTGTACCTATCGAACAGTAGTATAGCTTAGGCAAGACCAGATATCGAACCCAAAGGAACTACAAGTATTAATACTCACTTTCTTTTTATTATTTAACCTTAAAAATATAGTGAAGTTGCTTTAAACTATATTGGCAAAGACTAAACTAAAGAAACAAAGACAAAAAGATGAATTTGGGGATAACTTGTTGATTTTTGATGATACCCTCGGGAAGAATCCACCTAAACTTTACTTATTTATTTATCCCTAAATTATATGATTTTTTTTACTTAGCTTGATCCGTGAGACTCCCTAACCTATGTTAAACCCCCTCTCGAAGTGAATAACGTCTAATCCTAGGTTAATTAGTGGAACTCCCGTTCGCTTATAATAACCCCCTAGGAAAGCAGTAAATCGATCAATGGATTCCCATATTAGGTTTCACCCTAATCCGGCAAAATCTCGTAACCCTATCTCTAGGCGCCCGATCAACTCCGCTTAATTATGTTAGATTTACTCTTAGACAGGGTCTATTTCTCCTCCACCTAAGCACATTAAATTTGGATTAAGCAACATAATTAAGAACAAACTAAGTAATTTATCATATAATTTAAAAATCAAATAATAAAATCTGTCTAGGTTTCATTCTCCTTCAGGTATCTGAGGGGTTTAGTTCATAATGTAAAAAGAAAACATCACAAGAGAAAAGATAAAACAAAACATAAGAAAAATCCTAAAACTCCCTGACGGGATTGAAGGAGAATTCCGCCGTCTTGAGTATAATTCTGGCTTCTTGGGATGAATCAACTGGCTATTCTCGTGTTACTCCCTAACTCTGACCTTCTCGGCTTGGCTCATTGGCCTAGCTTTCGCCCCCTTCAGAGGTGGTACTTGGTATATTTATAGGCTCTTAGAATGCGATTTTTTCTCCCGAAGTATCCTTTTTCGACTGAAATTGCTTTTTCCAACGACAGAGGCACGACCATGCCACACGCCCGTGCAAATCGAGACCTGACCGTGTTCGGATTTTTGCTTTGGCACCAACATGTGCGGTGGTGATGAGGCCGTGCTCCAGGTGTTCGTCGAGACACGGCCTTGTGGTCCTTGGCCCAGGCCGTGTTGATTTCATGGAAAGGCCCATTTACTTCGTTTTAGGCCCGTTTTGTGTTCCTTTCTTCCTCGGGTGCTTTCCTGGGTATAAGACATGAAAAGAAAGGATTAAAAGTACCTTTTTATATAAAACGAGGCTTAAATCTTTAAAAAGCATAATAAATATGGGATTAAAATATATTATATTTACGGTTTATCACCTGTATAGCGCCAAGTACCCTGCAGTGAAGACATGGAAATTTTTAAAGATTGATATTTTAATAATTTAATTATTAAATGTATTTATATAATCATATTTATTATGCTTGCAAATTTTCAAATCAATTAGATTTATCTATCATAGTGATCCAAAATATTGTATTTATTAATATATATATATTTAATGGTTGAATTTTTTACATTATACAATTAGTTGGACATCTATTAAAAAATTAGTTGTACATTTTCAATTTAATCAAAACTTGATATGCATGATTTATATAAATAGAACATGAAAAATGACTACTTATACTAAATATTTATTATTTTAATTATTGCATATAATTAAGTAATTGATTTTTTCAATTTACTCATAATTTCATTAAATCAAGTTTTTATATATACAATGCCTACTTCTACTTATAATTCCTCCTCAACCCTTAGATAGAAGGAAAAAAAATGTTTAAACATGCTTGAACCTATGTTATTTTAATTGTTACAACAGCAACAGTACCAATTGAACTAAAGCTTGTGTATATATATATGTTAAATATTTATTACTTAATTATTAAATTAATTAATAAATATTTTTTTAAACTTATTACATAACATGATTTGAATAATTTTAAAAATTTTAAAATTTTAATGGCTTGAGCTTTTCATTGCAAAACTACCATGCCAAAAATTAGGCCAAATAAAAGTGAGTTAAGTAAATATTTTAAACAAAATAAATGTGTTGGTTGATTTTGATTTGAGAAAAGACAACAACTTGGTATTCACTAATAATGTTATTAGCAAAGCAAAACATGTGTTCATTGTTAATATTAAAACATGATTAAACATCTTGTCTTTTTGTACTAATCTTAAACAAATTTGTTCCAACTTTTATTAAATGGTATTGTCCAATCTTTGCTTAAACAATTGAAGTCAACTAATCCATGCCCATTCAAAAAATCAATTGAAGAAAGAATTTTGATAGATTAGCTCATACTTGTGTTACCTTTGGGCTACTATAAATAATTAATTATCATGATGGAAATGAGGTTGACATGTCTAATAACCTACTCTTTCATAATTAAGAAAAAAATTATTACTTTTTAAAAATAAAAAGAATATGATCATTTATATTAATTCAATCCGTTTTTAACCGATTGAGTATTAGTTTAATGAATATTATTGTTATTACAACAATTTAAAAGTTACGAAACTATTAAGCTAAATTAAATTATATTTATATGTAATATTTTTATTCAAATTTAATTATAGGAAATATAAAAAATTTTCACAATTTTTAAAATATTTATAACATATAAAAAGTAAAAGTTTAAAATATGTCATAGGTCCTTTATTATTCACAAATTTAGAATTTAGTCCTTTACTGTACAAATTTCAAAATTCAAGTGTAACTCTTAATGCTATTGATTTTTTTCTTAAAATTCACATTCATTACAACATCATTTTTTTAGTTACATGGCTACCAAGTAAGCTTTTTTTATTTATTTAAATTTCAAAATGTCACACCAATAAATTTAACAAAATAAATTTAACAGTATTAAAAATTTGGTCTAAATCTTGAAATCTGAAAAGTAGAAAGATTAAATTACTAAAAATAAAAGTATAGGGACTAAATTTTAAATTTATGAAGAATACAAAAACCTATGACATATTTTAACCAAGGTAAAAATACACCATCAACATAATAATAGAAATAAATCACCCTAATTCATGAACAAATTCACCCTCACTCATAGACACTTAAATCAAGATAATATTTTTTTGAGACTATTCAGTATCTAGTGACTATATTAAATCTCGATTAAACTTGAAGTTAATCTGAACTGAATCTTTAGACGAAAAAACAAATTTTAATATTATTTTCTCATTCACAAAATTCAAATTCAAAATTTTTGTTAAAAATATGTAATTTCTTTCCATGTAAGTGAAATAGTATAATTTATTTTAAAGAAGCCATCAAATTGAATCTACATTTGGTTGATAAGATACGGTTTACCATAGCCATGGATAAAATCTTATAAAGTTGGCCACATGTGGCCGAAAGACTCAAAACTTGTCCAAGTCCAACAAAATGTACTTTTACCTGTTTATCGATTGATCCGGTGACCTTCCTTCACTATCTTCCCCCTCTTCCACCGCCTGCGTCGGTTCTCCACAGGATAGATGACTTGAAAACTGATCCTAGACGTCACTTATTTTTGAGGAAAGAAAATCTCATCTGTTTGTTTTCGGAAGTTAAATTGTTGTCATAGTATTTTTGGGAAAACTGCCCATCATTAAACTATTAGTAAATTTACGTTTTAATTAATTAACTCAAAAAATTACAAAATGGTTACTAAACTAGAAGAAAATTTTTATTCGAGTCATTAAGTGTTAAGTTTTTTATTTTAAAAGTATAGCTAGTGAGCTTTAAGCAACGAATTGGCTATTAATACAATGGATTAGTACTCATCGACAAGTAGAAGAATATGTTACATGCCTTAGATCTAAATTGGTCTAAAGTTTAGTATTGGAGAATGCAGAAGAAAGTTGTTTGTATTTTGGTTCATAGGTTTGTGACTTTTGAATTTGTTTCATGGAAAAAATAAAATGTAGAAAAGAATAGGAAATAAAGCTTTCGATTGTTATAGGCGATGTAAATAAAGAAGGCCATAAAAGCCAACAACCTCTTGGTTTAGTGGCAAGAGTATTATGTTGTAGGCATGAGAGCCTGAGTTCAAGCTTAAACAATCCCATTCCTTACCCCTAATTATTAAAAAAAAAAAAATCATAACACAACGATTTTAATAATCCAATGACTTAAATAAGAACTTTTAAATAGTTTAATGACTATTTTGCAACTTTCTTAAATAGTTTAGTGACTTTGAGTACAGTCTACCTAGGTTTTTTTTTTTTTTAAACTAACCACCATCACATAATCTTTACTATTTGGATCTCAAAGACCTCATTCACACCTATATATTTCCAATCATGTCTACCCTCAAGCATAACTTCAAACACAACAAACTCGTTATGAGCAATAAGCTAAAGACATTGATTTTTACCTTTTTCAACCTCAAACTATAATTTTATACACAACCAAAACATGGTAATCGTTAATATTGAAAAAAAGAATAAAAACTCCATTTCGTTAAATCTTCTTCATAGTTTTTTTCTATTAAATTTTTTTATAAAATTATTTTTAATAAATAAATGCCATGTTAAAATAGGGGGAAAATACATTTTCATTTATTTATAAATATTTTTATAATTCTACATTTTTATAAAATATTATATTTTTATCAAAAAATTAAACAATTTTTTATTTTTAAGAATCAATACTATATTAATAGACTGAGTAAAATTAAAAGTTAAATTTGTTGAATTTTTTGAATTATAATTAAATTGATAAAATTTATTAAATATTGAAAAATTAAATTTATTAGGTCAATAAATGACCAAAATATTAAATTAGTAATTAAAATAAAAAATTAAATCTAGATAATTAAAATAGAAATGCACTAAAAATTAAGTGAATATTTATAAAATTTACTTATTTTCAATATTCGAGAAATCACGCTCTGTATGAAGCACGTAAGGCAACGAAATCTCAAGTTAAAGTACTTGGCCAAGAAAGGGACACGTGTTTAACAACGGTTGGTCCATTGAAAAAGTATTATACTCCCAGGTGTCATTATCAGGCCCCAGTCTCCTAACACTTCATTAAAATGAACTTTGGTTAGGTTAAAATATCCTTTAGGTCCTTATACTCTTCACTAAATTTTGAATTTAGTTTTAGTACTTTTATTTATAAAAATTTGATCTTTTTATTTTTTAATTTAGAATTTTAGATTCAATTTTTAATATTATTAATTTTATTATTAAATTGGTTGGCGTGACATTTCAAAAAAAAATTCATTTGATAACAATGTAACAAAATAATGATGTTGAAATGAACTTGAATTTAGTAAAATAATTTTAACTGTTTTAACAGTTGGACATAAATTTTGAAATACAAAAAGTATAGGGGCTAAATTTCTAGAAATACAAAGACTAAATTCTAAATTTATGAAAAGTAGGACTTATGGCATATTTTAAACCATTTGGTTATTTTTTAATAATATTTAAACATTTTAATTAATGTCTTAAACCATTTCGTTAGTATATATTTATTTCTTTAAATGAGTATAACTGAATCAAAATAAAAATTTCATGTATATATTTGAATCGTAATTAAAGTTTCATATGTATTATTGTACCAGATCAAAACTCATGTATCAAATTACACATTAAATCAAAATTCATGTATGATTTTGAGATTTGTCCCTTATTTTTTGAACACCGAATTTATACACGATAATTAAAATAATATCGAATAGTGTTAAACAAATATATTTAAATTAATAAAAGAAATTCTACTTATATAATTTCAAACCTAATAATTGCACCAAGAGCATAGTAATTTAACATGCTTTTATATTTCTTAAATAATTGATATTTTAAGAAATCCACCATTGTAGTTGTATTTTTTGTGAATTTAATATTTTGCATTGATATTGATATACATAATTATTAAATAAATTTTGGATATTTTGTTGATATAGATGTTTTTATTTATTTAGATATTATTTAATAAATTTTACTAAAAAATATATTATTAAATAAATTAAACTCATCCCTTCCAATAATTTTAAATTCCTTTTTTATTAGACACATTTATATATTAAATAAAATTAATTAATTTTTTAGAATAAATTTTTATATGTTATATAGATAGAATAAGACATGTGATAAATTTGTCAACTTAATTTTTTTTTTTAAAATACTACCTTCCCTTACGATCCCAACTATTTTTTTTTTCTTTTTGTATTATTTTTAATTAAAAAATCGGAGAATATTTTTTCTTTTTCTCTTCTTTTAAGCTATCTTTGTTGTAGAGACATTGGAGGTAAGTGAAAACTTTTAGCTTAATATTCTTGTTTTTACTTTTAATTTAGTTTTTGTTATTATTTTTTTAATTATTGAATTTCTTTTATTTCTTTTTGTATTTTTTTTTTTAAAATTTCAGGAGACTAACAAAAACAAAAATTTATGGTAAGCCTATGTTCATGGTAAGAAAAACGAGAGATAAAAGAAGAGAAAAAGTTTAATGGAGTGGAAGCAAGAAAAAATGAGAGAAAGAAAGGCCTTTTTTTGTTGAGTTTAAGGAAGTGAAAAAAAAAAAAAACACGAGAGAGAAAGGTCTTTTTTTTTTCTTTCCTTTTAGGTGGTTTTGTTCTTTATTTTTCTTCATCTTTCTTTGTTTAGAGAAGAATAAACAGATATCCATTTGATCGGATTATAATTTGGGTTAATTTTTCTTACGTTTAATGGAGCGGGGCCCTGAGTCTGATCTAGAACCGGAATGGACATCTTCGGGACCCGAAACAGGGCTTGAAGGTAAAGATACTCTGATTTTTCATTTATGATTTGAGGTTTTTTTTTTTTTTTTTTTTGTGTGTGTGTAATGTAGGATGTGATACAAGCTTTTTTTTTTTTTTTTTAATGTAGAGCCAATTCGGAGGTTCGAATTAGGGGTTGAACCAAAAGCATACCCAGAGCGACCTAATGAAGCTGATTGTATTTACTATTTGAGGACTGGGTTTTGTGGCTATGGCTCTAGGTGTCGGTTCAACCATCCACATGATTGTACTATGGTAAAATCATCTTAATAATTTGATTGAATTATATATTCTTTGTTTTTAATTTGATTGAATATTTCCTTTAAGGGTTTTGATTTTTTTTGTTTGATCATGATCTTTAGAGTGACGAAGTTTTTAATTTTAGGGCAAAAATAGAAGTTTTTGGTTAATATAATGAGATCTAGGGTGGTTGGTAATCTTGATTTTGGAAAAAAAAAACTTCAATGCTCATATGTTTTTGATTGGTGAAAAAAATGTGAAAAAATAATGGTGTTGATTGACTGCCTTAGGTTATGGGACCTGGAATAAGTAGTATAGGGGAGTATCCAGAGAGAGCGGGCCAGCCAGTTTGTCAGGTACTTCTGATAATATTGTTTTGTTAATGTTTGAAAATTTTTGAGGTATGTGTGTTGATTGCACAATGTCGACAATGTGCATTGCTTCTTAAAGATAAAGATAATGCGACATCATTTTAAGTTTGAATGATGGACTTAGGGTTTGGTGAATAGATTTTGTTTAATTTGACATGTTAGGAAATATGGTAAGTCTCCTTTTATGCTTGCTTATGGCTTCCCTTTTTATCGATTTGCAGTACTATATGAGGACAGGGACATGCAGATTTGGTTCTTCTTGCAAGTACCATCATCCAAAGGAGGGAGGTGGTTTTGTTATCCATGTACCACTGAATTCTTATGGATATCCATTGCGTCTGGTTTGTATAACTTAACACTTAATCTTTTGAATGTGTTTTCTTAAGTTTGTCTAATGGTTTAAGAATATCGTAAAATAGGGAGAAAAAGAGTGTTCTTACTATATGAAGACAGGGCGATGTAAGTTTGGTGCAACATGTAGATTTCATCATCCTATATCATCTGTTGTGCAAGTTTCGACACCATCTTCAACTCCTCAAGTTCCACATGTGCCTACACTAGTTCCTACACCTACATTATATTCCACGGTGCAGTCACCATCTGGCCTTTCCTCTCAACAATATGGAGTTGTAATGGCAAGGCCTCCCCTAATGCCAGGCTCATATGTGCAAGGTCCCTATGTTTCTTTGCTACTTTCCCCAAGCATGGTTTCCTTTCCAAGTTGGAATCCCTATCCAGTAGGAGAATTTAAACTTTATTCAGTCAACCTCATTGATGATTATTGTTAATTTTTATTTTTAAGGTTTGTAATGCACCTGGTGTAGGGACTTGTCAACTCGAGTACTCAACCCAGTGTTGGATCTAGGTCAGTTTTTGGAGGAACACCATTATCTCCTTCAGCGCCTGCCTATACTAGGTCTTATCAACTTGTATCATCTAGTGTCGGGTCTTCAAGCAGTAATCGGAAGGAGCAGTCATTTCCCGAGATACCCAACCAACTTGAATGTCAATATTACTTGAAAACAGGCGATTGTAAATTTGGATCCTCTTGTAAATATCATCATCCACCTGAAGTGGTTGCACCAAAATCAGATGTCATCCTCAGCACTTTAGGTCTTCCCCTTCGTCCAGTAAGCATTTCATGAAATGTGCTATAAATTAATTTGTGTGATTATGGAATATGAGAATTTGAAAAGAGAACATTGTTTGATAAGATTCGAGATTATAGGGACCAAATTGTAAAAATTTAAAAATACGGAAATTCATGTAAAAGTGACTGATTTGTAAAATTTGGAAATTCTATAGGCTGTTTTTAGAAGGAATAAATTCTGTTTTCAATGATTAAATTGTAGAACAGTGAAATTTTGGATTTTAGGGGCTAAATCATAAAAATTTAAAAGTGCAGGGACTGTTTTGTAATTATTGGGAAAAAAAGGATTAAATTGGACACAAAAATTTATATAATTGTTAAATGAAAATAACAAAATTAAGTTAAATAAGAGATTAAATTTTATCGAATGAAATTAATTATATAAAAATTTAGAAATTGGTAAGCTTAGATTGGCTATAATTTTATATGTGATTCGGAATATTTGTTTAAATTGAGTATATAAGTTTTGTTATAAATTAGTGTGGATAAGTAAAATTAAATTTTAAGACTACATAATAAGCTCAATGATGGATGTATGCATCAATTTCGAAATAAAACACAAAAATAAAATTTAAAATCAAATCCAATAATAACAAATTAAGTGTTTCAATATTATAAAAAGTTATAAAAAAAATTATGTAACATCTCTTGATGGAATTTTATACATTACTATAATCAAATTCGTCTTAAAATGTCATATAAATGGTCTTGGAGTTTTCTTTGCTTAATTGTTTTTGCAACAACTGATTATAATTATGCGATATTATTGTTGCTTCTTGCTTGTGTTCCTTTCATGCATTTCCAACTTGGAATTAGACCTAATAAAAACTTGTAAGAGTTTTCTTGTGTTTAGGCTTTCTTTTTTCGGATTAGAAGTATCTAAGATCTGCCTGAACAATGTCTGTTGATATTTTTTATTCTTAGCATGTAAGTGTACGTGCGACATGTAATTGTGATAGGACCTATTGATGTTTATTTGTGTGTTTTCATGAATGGTACCAGGGGGCACCACCTTGTACTCATTATTCACAACATGGAGTATGCAAGTTTGGACCTGCTTGCAAATTTGATCATCCCATGGAACACTTAAGTTGCAGTCCATCAACGTCTTCTCTTTCCGATATCCCTGTTGGATCTACAATTGCTACACTAGCTCCGTCATCAGATTTACGACCCAAACTTCTTTCTGGGTCCGGCAAGGACTCTGATCCTGCCGTTATGTCACCGTCAAGTGAATCAATTGGTTTGGTTTTCTCTGAAGGTGCAGCGATACCTCCTTCAAGCACATAACAGTCGGGTCCAAGTTCTGGCCCTTCTGCTGGCAGCGGCATCACCAAGGCACACACTTCAAACTAAGTGATAAGAGAAACATCAAAATGTGACATCTATCTATCTATATATATAATTAGATACATATTTTTATGTTTTGACAATGGAAATGGTTGACATGGTTTTATAAATTCATAATCATATTATGAGATTTGCTCCTTCATTATTGCTTGAATTAGGGTTTAGCTCAGTTGATTCCCGTTATCATTTTTAACATAAGGTTTTAGCGTGTGAAATTTCTTATCATATTATGATCTCTTTTGTATGGAAAAAAATTCTTCAGACCTATATTAATATTGGTATGGAAAAAAATACTCTTGAGTATGTCTTGTTGGTCACTTTTCAAGCTCCCAATATTAATATTGGTTCAAGGGATTAAATCGAAAATCGAAGATTTGACTCATTAGATCTTTGATTGCTAAAAGTATCATAAAAGTTATTATATTAGGAGCCAGATTGTATTTCGCCCTTTCTACTAAAAAATAACAAATTAGTCATTATACATTATATCAAAAGGCAAATTGGTCCTTTTTGTTAAAAGTTTAATCCTTTGAATTGTTAAAAATTAGCATAGTTGACAAAACAACCTAACAATTACACTTGATGTGCCACATGTACCTTATGCTGACGTATAGGGACCGATCTTTAACAGTAGAAATGGACAAGAGTGAAGCCAGAAATGTTTTTCAGGGGGCCGAAATTAAATTATAATTTTTATAATAGTAAAAATATAATTTTTAAAAGATTAAATCAAAATTTTTATCCTTTTTAGGGGAGCCAAAATGTAATTTTACCTTTACTAATTTAAAATTTTAAAGAGCCAAAATAGAAATTTTTTCATTTTAGGGGGGTCGAGGCCCCTGCCAGCCCCCCCTAGATTTGCCCTGGGAATGGATAAAAATTTTAACAGAAATACTAATTTGCTCTTTGATCTAAAGTACAAAGACTAATTTATCTATTTTTTGAGTAAAAGAACCAAAATGCAATCAAACTCTTAGTACAAGTATCTCTATATTACTTTTTAACAATTTGGTTCGACTTTCAGAACATCACCTTTAGTTGAGCCATCCTCCTATTGAGAAGCATAGGTGCACACATGGATTGATGATAGAAAGAATCAAATGCAAGAAAGCAGTAAAGCAAAGGGGGCGGGCCAGTTAGAGTGAAAGTCGAAAACAAATAAACAAACAAACATATGCATTGTCCACTTTCCCATTAGGATTTTCTTTGTCTACCCATCACCTAAAGTGTAATCAATCCATGTTAATGTGCAATATGAGGTGTTATGTTGTTATTTATACTATATATATATAGACACACATACAGAGACAAACACTTTTGACAGTCTCATGTTTTATAATTGTCGATCTTTCTCCATTTTAACAGCTCTTTAAGCTGTTTGGTAATATTTATATAAATATGTCTAAATGCTTTTTGAAAACAGAGCAAGCAATAATAAAGAAGAAAACAAATTGTATTTTTGGATATTAATATCAATCTAATAAATTTTTTTATCTACAAGAATTAAATTCGAAATCTTACTTAAAAGGATATCAAGTTATTTATCAATTAATCCACCATCCATTAATAACATGTTTAAACTACTAAATAACAATGTAATTATTAAGGTTAAAAGCTATGAACATTAATGGTGAATGAATCAAATCTTAAAGATCCTTGTAAGATGTTTTTACATGCATTTTGTGTAAAGGGCATAGGCTTTGTTGACAAAAGTTAGAACAAATAGCCGCAATGAGGCAGACAATTATGGAGTTTCATATTAATTGCTGTTTATTTCGTACTCTAATTTGAACAACATGACAGGCTTTTATCAATCATGTCCTGTAATAAAAACAAGCAAGCAAACAAAACCCTGCTTTTTTAATATTACTTTCATTAAATTCGGCAAAGTTAAGGTTAACATTCCCCGAACTTTCTTTTCTTTCTTCTGATTTAAAAGTTTAATTACAATACTGAAAGCGACACTAGATAATGTAAGAAATTGCATAAATCTGGGGGGAAAAAGGACTCAGAAGAGTGAATACCCAAAGTCGACTATATCACCAAATGGAGCCATTGAAGAAGCTTGTGGAATCATCATGGGATTGTCATTGTAAGGATGAAAAGCTTTCATACAACCATCTTCATCCATTAATGGTGGATTTACGATATCCGACAGTTCCCATGATTGTTGATCAAAGCTCGACCATAAACTCTCTTGATCCATCCCCTCGCCAAAACATGGAAACTCAGTGTTTGTTACATCTGTAGGAAGAACATAATTGTTATTACCAGAATGTGATTGGTTTTGATGGGAAACATGGGAGCTTGTTGGGTTAGAAGAAGGGGGATTCAAACAATTACGAGGAACAATGGAGGCTAAGTAACCAGAGTTAGTATCAGTAGAGAAAAAGAAAGCACTATCATCAACTGAAGAACCATATGATGATGAAGATGATGATAATGATGATGATGATGGGTCATTGTTATTAGGTTTGATGATGGGGGTGGGGATAGTGTTTTCACTGTGGGAAATGTCAGGCTGATGAGGAACTGGTTCACTGTTAACACCATGGTTGATTGCTTGTTTAGGTTGTTGAGTTTGAAAGCTTGTAAGGAACTGATCAAAAGGGGACAAGACATGGAAACAAGAGTTGTCTGAATAAACAAAGTTGGTTCTTGCTTGAGCTCCTTTGATGGAGATCGCAGCCCTATCATAAGCAAGGGCAGCTTCTTGAGCAGTGTCAAAGGTGCCAAGCCAATGCCTTTCTTTGGTCGTAGGGTCTCGGATTTCGGCAGCGTATCGACCCCAAGGTCGCCTTCGAACGCCGAGGAACCGGCCGGGCTCGGCCTGTTTTCTTCTCCCACGCCTTTCGCCAGGTTGCGGTGGGGATAGGTTCCTTTGAAGCAAAGCGAAACCTGCTTGTGTTTGAACAACAGGTTCGTACTTGAAATGGTTTTCCATGGTTTTTGATGTTGACATCTCTATGTTAATGGGGTTTGGAGACGATGCTGCTATGGGAGAGGTGTAGGGGAAACTTGGGAAGAATGTAGAGATAGGAGGAAGAAAAATGAAGAGATGGTTATGGGTTGGTTTTGACTGAATGCAAGTGTAGGGGAAGCCTTTTAAAGACTGTGATTTGCACTCTCATTTATTTCAATTTATTCATATCATCATTTTTCAAACACAAATCTTAACATTTAAAACTTCAACTTTAAAGTAAACCTAGACATGATCGTTGGTATTATCCATCAATCGAATTTCAATTCAGTTATAAAATTAATATTTTTATTTTTTTATATACTAAAAAATACACATAAATAATAAAATTCAAATTTAAGATTTCTTAACTTTACCATTTTAACCAAAATTTAATTTAATTTTTATATCAAAATTTTATAAATTTTTTATATAATTTTCACTCAGATCGTCATTATAATTCTCCATAACCTCAAATAAATTATAGGGTTTGACTTTATTGGTGAAATATTAAGATTTCTTTTACTTTTTCCAATAAATAATTTCAAATGATTAAATAAAAGTTTAAATAAACTTTTAATTTTAGCTAAAAATATAAATTAAGTTAATATGAGGTTTTTTTTTTTTACAAATCAGATTGCATTGTAAAATTTGATATTCACATTTTATATATATATTTAAAAAATGATTGGTTTAAATAAATTGATATTTTGTATAGGGATTAAGATTGCTAATGATCCAAATATTACATCACATCAACTTAAGCCCTTAGGGGGGTTTAGTTTATTTTAAGAAAAAAGAATTAATAACCTTATGATCAAGTCACGTGCAGATTATAACCCTATTAGTCTACATGAAAAGGAAAAGGTTAATAGCATTTTTTTTTATTTTTTTTCAAATAAACCTTCCAATAATGCATATAATTTTAAAAAAAAAATTCACAAGAAATCTCAATCTGTTTTACTTTATTAATTCGATTATAAAATTTTATCATATCTGTTCTTTTTTATATAATGTTTATAACTATTCATAGTCCCTCTCTAATTTTTAAATGAAAGGATACTGCGTTTCAATATATTCAAATCCATACTCTTTTGCACTGACGACAATATAAATACTGATTAAATTAAGACTTGATCAACAATTGAATTAAATCTTAAATTCAGAATATGAGCAAAATTAATGAATGAATCCACCAGCAAGTTCTTTGTCTGCTTATTCACAAAGGGAGTGGTTGATGTTATCTCTGATCACTAAGCATGAAATGGCCTTATACGTATATTTATATATTCTTCAAATGGCTCCATTGTCCTTAATCATGGAAACAATTCCACAAATAAAGTACAAAAACCAAAGGTTCCTTTCACCAAATGACCCCATAAGTCAAAAACCCTTTTGTTTTCTTTCTATTTGTCATTATATATAATCCTTCAAAATATATGTTTTTTCTTCACTTTTATGATCATCTCATAACCCCCCCCCCCCAAAAAAAAAAGTGATGATCCTAAGGTTCCAAAAAAAAGAATTTTGCATTAATGTTAGAATCTCAAATTGGTATTTTTAAAAATAATTTATTAAAATAAAATGTGAAAAATGAAGAAAAGGGATTGATAAAAGATGGTGGGTCATTTCCAAATTTTATGAGCTCCTTCAAATTGGCTTTTAAGCTCAAAATGGGTGTAGAGAAATATAGGGAACTTTCACTCTTTTTTGTCTCTCATCTCTCTCCAAAAGCAAGTGCCAAAAAAACAAAAGGCTATAGTCAAAAGGGGTAATCAAATTAAAGGCTTAAAAGAACAAATTTCAAAAAGCAAGTTTGGACTAAAAACTGCCCAAACAAAAGCAATACAATGTATATATCTATATAGGTGGGACACTAACAAAGGATTTAATTTTGCAGTTCCAACAGGGAAAGCTTTAAAACACATTCATCTATTCATTTCAACATTCACATGTGTAGATGGGCATTGGGAATGGCAAGAAACTAATCATTAATCAAATGGGTCAACCCCATTTCCCCCAATTCTACAATATATGCTTTCCCACTAATCATTATGATTATAGCCTAAACCTAATTGGATAAAAAAATGACACATAATTTTATTAATGGTTTTTTGAGTTTCCAAAAAATCACAAATTCTAAAAAAGAAAAGAAAAAGGAGAGATTATATATTGTGATGTTAAAATTCCAAATCTATTTGATGTTATTTTTTTAATCAAATAAGTCTTGAATTTTATAATTAATTAATTCCTTTTTTAAACGATATTATATATATATATATGGACTCTTGACTCTTCCACTAAGAATTTGAAAGAAACATATTGATGTTGGATTTGTTGCATTTTATTTTATCTTAATAGAGCAATGTCCATATAGAACATGGGATCATAATATTTGATCACATGTAGGCCAATATGCAAAAGAGTTAAAATATTAGCAAAATGTTTGTCTCTTTTTAAAATTATTATTATATTACTTGTATGATTAAGTTGGTGTTACGAATCAATTAAATACTAACTCAAAATAAAGTATATCATTATGAGGGTGTTCTTGTCTTTCTACATTTTACAGATCAATAAAAACGCATTTATAATAAGATTTGAACCCGTAACACAATGCATTTTAAATATTTAACTTTACCATTTAAGCTAAAATATTATTTGATTATTATATAGACTTTTAATAAATATATTTATTACATAAATTTTTTCACCCATATCATAAATATGCCATAATGTAATTACTATTACTGTTCTGACCGTATCAATCTAAGAGTCTATTTGGATGGGTATTTACTCCTAATGCGATGCGCTTAACTTTATTTTTGTCTCACACTGTAATATCTAATCTCATTGTTACCGTTATTTTTATACCAACAGCAGATAAACGTACCAACCATCTAAAGGGGTCCTAAATAAGCTAAAAAGTTCTATTTTTTTTTTTTTTGCTCCACCATGAAAATCAAGTCCTTATTCAGCTTTGCTTTGCATGTAAGATTTACACGAGGAAGTTACCATTTGAAGAAAAGAAAGGTCAGTCAAGCTTTCTTTTTGAAAAGATATGAAGTCGATTGAAATATATTTATAAATATATAAATACATTAAAATTGGTATAAAAATGGTATTAAAATTGGTATAAATATAAGATATATGAAAAGTTTAGTCCCATTTGAGAGTTGGGTGTCTGGCCTTTTGGGTTTTTAGGGTCAGATTAAGAATAATGCACAGTCTCCAAAAATAAATAAATAAATAAATAAAACCCACATTTATTTTTCAAGTGTTAAAGGTAATCCGGGATTTAGGGAAAAAGATGAGAGTCTCTTCCATTGAACTTTTGGACTTTGACTTGAAAATATATAACAAAACCAATTTATAAATACCTTATCATTTGGATACAAATAAATAAATATTAAATCAATATAGTAAATAAACAGTTTGACTCTTAAAGTATATCTATTTTTTTTCATTTTTGGTAGCTAAACTTTTTTTTATCTCAATTTGATACCTAAACTATCAATTACTTCTCAATTTGGTACCTAAAGTATGCTTTCATTATATTTTTTAGTCCATTTTTTGACGGATGTTAAAAATACGTGACGACTTTATGCAAAAAAAAAAGCAAATAATTTTTTTATTAAATGTATATACATGTTAAAAATATGAAAAATGTAAATAAATATAAAAATAATTTTTAATGTAGAAAAAAATTATTTAAATATATTTTTTAAAAAACATGATAATGGAAAAGAAATTAGTTCAAATTAATAATATTATTACAGAAAATGTAAAAGTTATAAAATATTTAAAACGTTTAAAAATAATTTATAAAATTTCAAAAGCAATATTAAAATTTCAAGGGTTTTTTGCAATTACTTGATATTTAAATATATTTTATAAATTTTATAACAATTTTCAAGTTTTATATATTAATTTGATTTTTTAAAATTTATTATATATTTTAAAGTTTTACATTTTAAATTAATATAATATATAATATTAAAAATAAAAAAGGACACATGGCGTATTCTAATAGTGCCATGTGGTAGGTTAACACTGGTCAAAGGTTGATAAACATTGGTTAACAGTTGAACAATATCGGTCAACAATAAGTCAACATTAGTCAATGGTCGATCAATAGGTGGTCAACGACAGATCAAAGTCAACAAATTTTTTTAATATTGTAGTTTTTTATTTAAATTTAAAATTTTTATTTTAAATAAATCTAATCGCGACATGATATTTTTTTTCATTAGTTAAAAACAAATCACGTGACTTTTTTCCATTAGTCAAACTAATGTATCAGAGTTTTACCTCATTAATAGTTGTATAATAATAATTTAACAAAGTATGCAAGGAACTTTGATTTGCACAATTAATTGCCTTGTTTATTTGAAAAGTTCGACATAAAACTATCGTGTACTGAATTATGATTGAATGTTTCTAAATTGAAATTTGAGCTAGAAGTAATGTAGATAGGTGTCATTGACTGCCAACCTATAGTCCCTAAGGGCGCACGCCACGGGTGTAAGTACGATAGACAAATTGTGTATGCCTTTTTGAAGCATAATTTTCATAAGACGTTGGGTAAAATCTTTTGTCAATTATTTAAATTTGTAATTAGATATGGTAAGTAATAGAGTAATATTGTTGTCACGATTCATTCAGATTTAATCTCTTATCGTTTCAATTTAGTTATAAATAAAATAGTAGGTTATTAAAAAACAATTTCCATTTAATGATATTTTAAAATGGAAATAAAAATCATTTCATAGAGAGAGGTATTTTAAAAAAAAAATACAAAACAGATAAAAATGTGAAAAATTGCTTATAAAATTAAAATAAATTAAAAAAAAATCAATTTATGATAATGATACTAATTGAAAAACGGAGAAATTGTTGACGTACATATACGTTACAGAACGGAACTAACACAAAGCGGAATCCACGCGCCATCTGTTTCAAGTATATTGTGCCACGTAACCTATTAAAGCCACCAAACCCTGATTGCTAATACAGCACAGCATGAAACAGTTGAACACGTGGGCACTGTTGCCACATCATCCAGTTAAAGCGGAATGACGGAACGGGATGACGTGTCGCCAGACAAAGTTCTGTAACTGGAAATAAATTTAAAGAGGAAAGCAGCATGGGGTAGGTCAGATGGACGGTGAAGGTTAATTTCAAAGGATGGTCAAAGATTCATGGAAAACGGTTTGATTGAGATTGGACGGCTGAGAGTGACAGTGTCCTTTATCCTCGATTTAGGGCAAAGATCATGAGATTTGCTCCTGTAATGCTGAATGTCCATCCATCAAGAATTTACAATCTGTCTGCGTACAATATTCCCTTATGTGTCATATTGATAAGTTTTCGTATATATATCAATAATTATTTGCATAATGATTATTTGGTCCTTTAAGTTTATAAAAAAAACCGTTTTAGTCACTCATTTAATTTTTTTTTGTCTCTTGTAATTCTTAAATTTATGTTGTTTGTCAAGTCATTCAAAATAGATGAAAAAGTTAACGTTCAACAATTTCGCTTACGTAGCATATGTGTGAATTGCCATATGGATATTATGCCATGTCAGCAATTAATTATTTTTTTAAAATTTTATAAATTTTAAAATTCAAAAAATGACAATTTATTTAAAAATAAAAATATTAAAAATTTATAAAAAATTAATTAATTGTTGATGTGGCATCTACGTGGTCCATATATATGCCACATTGGCAAGGTTAACAAATGTTAAGTTCTTATTTATTTATTTTTAGGTGATTTGACAAACAACAAAAGTTTGAAAGCTAAAAGAAGCAAAATATATAAATGAAAGGCTAAAATGCCTTTTTTTTGTAAAGTTGAAGGGTTGAATAAACTCATTATGCCTAATTATTTTAAGGTCGTGTGTTTTTACTTTTTAATGTAATTAAAGAATATCTTTCACTTGCTAATGAAACTTTGACATAATTGGTAAAAGTTGAAGGTTCGAACTTTGAAGGTTCGTATTTGAGTCTTACAATTTGCAATTGTAATGTGTGAGTCTTCATTTCCTATATATGTTTTGTGTAGGTTTTGTTTGGTTTCTCGTCTGTTGTGCATTGTATTGGTTGGATTCTACACTATATATATGTGTGTATGTGTAGGGAAGGGGAGGGATTCACTTACACAGTATACAAATTATAATAGTTTTATACACTTTCGTAACTATTTATATGATTAATATTTTAATGATCCAACCGTTGAATTTATCAATATAAATGCACTTGTCATGCATGTAAAAATTTGAACTAATATGATATCTTTATCATATCGATCTAAAATACTCTATATATTAATATATATTCATCGATTGTTTTTTTTTTATACATAAAACAAATAGTTAAAAATTTTAAATTTATATCAAATTTGACATGCATAATTTACAAGAATAAACCACGAAATATAATAGTTGCATCGTTAAAATATTAACCATATATATATATTTGTACTTGTTTTGAACCAATCATGTACTTGTAATTGTAGTAATAAAACTTTAAAAAATACTTTTTAGAGTAAATTCCACCAAACATCCCCAAATTATTACTCACATTTTAAATTGGTCCTCAAACTTTAAAATATTTTAATTACATCCTCAACTTTAAAGGTTATATTAATCAAGTCCGTTCATTACTAAAACCATTAATCTCACCATTAAGTGACATATATATCCTATATGGAATCATTTAAATTTTTTTATAATAAAAATAATTAAATCTTAAAGTTAAAAAAATAAAGAAGCAAAACGATAAAACATTGCAGCATAAACTAAAGTAAAAACTTAAAAAGTAACAATGGAACCGGCTGGTGCTATACAAAGAATTGTATGATAATTGGTATGGTTAATTCATGCTTCCTGCTAGGTTTATTATTTATGTTAAATTATTGAATAAAAATCTAAACATTAAAATATACTTTAAATCCTATACGTTTTATATATTTAGAATTTAATTTTTCTATTTTTATTTTCAAGAATTTAGCTCCTCTATTTTCCGGATCTAAAATCTCCTTTCAAATTATACATAAACACGAAACATATTAATTGAAAATTTAACAACATTGAGTCATTGACTATTTGGACTAATTAATAACCCTATAAAAATATAGAGATCAAATTATGTTAGAAATTAAAATATAAGGATTAAATCTCAAATGTAAACATAATAGAGGGACCAAACCTAAAATTTAAGAATTTTTCTATAATGTAAAAAAAAAAAATGTAAAAAATTGAAGTTTAAAATATGTTCTAAGTTTTTATACAATTTGAAATTATTTTCCCTACTTTTATTTTCAGGAACTTAATTTCTTTACTTTTCGGATTTAAATATTTAGGTCTGGTTGTTATCATTGTTACAACTCTTTTGTTAAATTTGATGTTTGTGACATTTTGGCATTAAAAAATTATTATATTAGGTCATTCAAAAATAAAAGTAACATTAAAAATATTGATGTAGATTTTTTCCTTAAAGCACTCATTCAAACTCGTCATGATAAAATAAACTTTTTATTAGAATATTGTTCTTAAGAAAAATTGACGTCAATATTTTTATTGAAATAGTTTATATTATTAACTCTTTAGATTAGCTAATGACATTATAAAAGTAAACAAACCAAATTATGTTAAAAATTAAAGTATATAGATTAAATCTCAAGTTTCAACACAATATAGGGACCAAAACTAAAATTTGACAATTGTCTTATAATGTAAAAGAAAAAAAAAAGGCAAGACAAGACAAACTCAAAACAAAAGAGAATAATGTGTCAGTCTCCAAAAGGCATTAAATTACATATATGCACATAATTTTTTAGTCGAAAAATTAACGATATTAACTATTTCAACTAAATAATAACATTATAAAAATATATAATAATTAAATATCAAATTCAAGCATAATAGAAGGACAAAAATGAAAATTTAATTATTTCTCTATAATGTAAAAGAAGAAAACCAATGGTGCAGCCTTCCTTATACAAAGTTACATAGAGCATAGTATAGAGAGGAAATTATAAATTGATCATTTTCATGTAATATAAAAAATATTTGTGTGAAGCTGAGGACTCTGATAGAGTATGTGTTGGACATCCCTTATATAGATTTAAGTTTTGAGTATATTTGAAGGACTAAAATTAAAATTATACCATTTTAAAATTTTAAAAAAAAATTGTTTATTTGAATAGGTGTCAAAAAAGAAATGATTTGGACCATAGATTGAATTAAACTGGTAAAAAATAAAAAGAAAGTGGGAAAATAGACATTTTAATTTTATGATTTGGACCTTAAAATTTAAGACGGTGTTAATGATTAAACTTGTATTATTAAGGCTTCTGATTTATTAATCACTTTTGGAATTACAAAATTTTATAATTTCATCATCTTTTATTGGGATTACCCTTGAGGATCTAAATATTTCCTACAAGGTCCAATTCTCCACCACACAAGGCCACTTTCTGCTTTCAACCACCCACCAAGCCTCCTTCCCCACTTGATTTTCTAAGAACTTACGGCCCATTTTGTACAGGAAAGAAAAATTGAAACCCAAATCCATTTTCAACTTCAGCAATACAATGGTACATCACCAAAAAGATAGTAGCATAATTTTTATTACCAAAAAAACATAATTAGTACATTACCAAAAAGATAACACTCTAATTAGTAAAGATATAAAGTACGATGCCTCCATACATTCTACTGTTAATTAGAACTTAAACCTAATGTGACTATATATATGTAATCACATACTTTATTAGTGTCTTGATATGCAAGTTAGAGTGAGATTGGCTGCATTAAACCCAAAGGGCTCCGGCTCGTCTAAGCATTGGGATTAAGGATCGGTTAAGGTGAAGACTCATGACTTCATTGGCTCCACCAACAAATTCACCACCGATGTACACGACCGGAACCGAAGGGCTACAACCAAGTCTTAAAAGAGCTTGTTCGAGTTCACGTCCTCTAGGGATCTCATCAAGCTCGTAAACTGTAGGGTTGACTCCGAATTCGTAGAACAGGGTCTTGATTGTATGGCACATGCAACAAGAATTCTTGCTGAAGATCACCACCGGTCTCTCGGATGCCAACTTCGTTACCTTCTCCATTATCGAAACAATGCACCAAAAAGGAAAGCTAGTGTTTTTTTTTTTCTTTTTGCAAGTGAAAGGATTGCTTGGGGGAGGAGACTTTGTGTTGTTGATGAGTTCGTGAGTTGTGATTTGAAGAGGCACCCCATTGGCACTGATTTATATAGGAAAAAAATGTGGCGTTTGGTTGGCAAGAAAACAAAAAGGGCTTGAGTGGTGAAAATGAAAAGAAAATGAAAGAATGTTCGATTATGTATTAGGGTCGGTTTCAAGCTCCACTGTTTTCTCGCGTAGATCATTCATGAAAACGATCAAAAGGCCTTGCACCATTGCAATGGAAAATGAAAGAGCATGACTCGAATCTTTATTTTTATTTTTTTGTGCATACAAATATTAAAAGAGAAATGTCCTTTGTACGGGTGAAACATTATTATTTCTAGGCATAAATAAAATCGAGATAAAAATTGTATGAACCAATTTAATCTTATTGAATATATATATATATTTGAGGTAATAAAAATATAAATATTTTGCAGTTCTTATCATGAAGGGCATCTTGCTAAGTTGGAGAAAGCAATATTGGATTTATCCAATTGGGACCTTTGCCTTTGTTGTTTGTTATGATCAAAGAAAGGGTATAAATTCTGATTTAAAGAAAACAGAAAGTTATACGATAGAGAGAGAAAAATACTCATAAATTACAGAATATATAATGTTCACAATCGATTGATGAAATGACTACAGATTTATATTGAAATTTACTTTGCTTAACATTTATCTTAGATTCAATCATTAAATAACCTTCATTGGTACGATCAGATTTACAAAATGTGGAATTTATGATTTTTTCTTTTTTAATTGTGGACCTTTATTTAGTGTAAATAGATGATTGCAATATTGTATGCAAAAGGAATTGTCGGTGAAATGCTTCCCAAGAAAAGAAAAGAAGGTAATATTACAGACGCAATGTATATTCTTGCCAACAAGGGAATGCAAAACTTGAAACCGTTTGATATGATATGATTTTGTATATATGACACTATCTCATAGAATTTGTGTTTATATATGTATATACATAGTGCATTGAAATATTTTTTGTGGGTATATTTATGTAGTGTATTGAAATATATTTTTATAGTAGATTGAGTCTTAATTTGATTGGTATATGTATTGTTATTAATGCATGAGGATGTGAGGTCGAGTGCGCTGAAGCGTATTATCCTCTCATTTATGGGTTGAAAAGGAGCAATGAATAGTTTTAGACATTGTGTTTAAAAGGAGTATATATATATATATATATATATATATATATATATATATATATATATATAACCAGAACCTATAACTTAATTCATGCATTTTTATCATATAATATATATGAATTTTAATATATTAATAATTTGTATGATATAAATTTTGAGTAGTAGGTAGTAGCATCAACTTTTTCTTTTTTCAATAAAAGTGGCCGTACATGGAAATGGTATTTAATTTTAAAAGTTCTTTTAATTTAAAATAAAAAATAAATCTAAAGAACAAAATCTCTAGGTGGTGATCAACGAAAGAGAGCAGTGTGGCTGATAAAGAAAATTTCATGCAGCTGCCCAATATTATATGCAATTACTTTTTTTAATATATAATATTAATATTCATCAAATGAAATTATTCGAATTAAATTAAAAAATTAAAAATAAATAAATTATAGAGATATAAAATTGAAACTATATATAATTGAATTTTTTTCAAAGCAAAATAAGAAAAAAAAGATTTGATAAACTTGAATCATTAATTAACTTATTTAGGTCCCAAAATTATTATTCTAGAAAATTTTAAAAATTTCAACTTTCTTTATACATTCTTTAGAATTTTTTAAATTTTTTTTTAAAATATATAAAATTTGGAATTTTTATAATATTTTGAAGTTTTGAAAATTATTTTGAATTTTTTTTTGTAATTTTTGTTAAGAGAGAGACTAAGTTACTCATTTTCAAAGCTAATAGGGATCAAATGAGTATTTATACTAATCTGTTATTCAAATTATAAAATTCAACTCAACTTGAATTCAAAACACGAAGTACTTATTCAAGCGACTCAAAAAAAATTGAATAACTCAAAATTCATTTTCTTTAAAACTTTTTCGAATCAAATCGAGTTTTGCTCACCCCATTTAAGATTGAACCCAAACTCTCATATCTACAAGATAATACTCTTACCACTCAGCTAAGAAGTTATTGATATTTTGACGCATATTTAAATACTAATAAAAATTAAAAAGTTTCGAAATAATAAATATATTTTTGTAGAATATAAATTTGTATTTAATACTTACCTCCAGACCATATATATATGTACTTTTTTCTTAGTAGAATCCAGCCAAAATTTAAAAGTTTAATAACTTTATTTTTCTTGGAATATTATGTTCCTTATTATTATAATGAAAAGTATATATGAAGAAAAAAATAATAGTAATTTATATATGATTAGTAACTTTCATGTGCAGGCAACCATAAGGTAGAAACCATAGGGATAGATACTATAAAGCATAAATTAAACAAGGCTTGGAATATAAAGGAGCCGTCACATATATAATCGGCCCAATGGCAAGGCCAAGAGCCACGCTTTGTAGGGTCGTGTTTTGTTTATTGCTTCACGTGTGTGTGTCTATATATCTATACACATCAAGTGATAAGTCATGCATATGCATATGGGCTCCTTGCTCTCTAAAGTAATACCATTAGAAATATTATCTTTTTACTGATTTTAATTGGACCAAATTTAGTAATTTCAAATCTATTACCAAATTCATTGTTTTGTTGGTAACTTTTGTTACTAAAAAATAATTATCAAGAGCTTATATTAGGAGTTGGATTGTATCTTATTTTATTTTATTTAAAAATAAGTAAATTAGTTCTTGTATATTAGATAAAAAAATAAATTGACCTTGTTAAAAGTTTTATCTATTTATATTATTAAAAATTGATCGTATACATTAACATGAGTTACACGTGGCACTAGGGGTGAAGCTAGAATGGTTGATAAGGGGTGAAATATTTATATAAAATATACATGTTCAAAGTAGGTGACAAAGTATTTTTAAATTTGGTACAAAAATTTAGGAAAATAATAATTTAAATGCTCAATTTGTATTAGATATTATAGTTATTTAAGTTTATTTTTACCTAATTAATATTTAGATACTATTTATTCTTAGATTTTGCAATTATTAAACTTTAATTTTACCAAATTGATATTTTAGATACTACTTTGTATTAGTTTACCAAATTAAACTAAAAATGTTACTAAATTTATCATTAAAAAGATATAAATTCTATAAAAGAAATTGAATTAACTTTTGTTTTGAAAAAACTTTGTGGGGCAAAGCACAAAATTGTCCTATTTTTAGACACTAAATTATAATATCAAATAGAAAATTTTAAAATTTAAAGGGCTTTAAAAGGAAATTTTACAAATTTTAGAGGGAGACGGGACCTCGCCAGCCCCTAAATTCGCCTCTGTGTGACATACCATGTGTCATTATCTGGTTATTCTGTTAGCTATACCAATATAAATGGATCAAATTTTAATAGAAATAATCAATTTGCTTTTTAATTTAAAAACTTGATTTTATTATTTTTTGTTAGAAAAAAAACAAAATACAATATGATTTTTGTTACAAGCTAGTCCATTATACATTTACCCATAAAAAGTGAATGTTTTGAGAAAAGAATGACAACTTTTGTAGGCAATATATATGTGTGTGTATAATATATGCAAGGACGGATCGTGGCATCCCTTGAAAGGTTTTGTGTATTGGTTGGTGTGGTACAAGCTTTTGTACAAATTGTTCTTTTTTTTTCTTTATTTATATTCCTTTTCTTTTTCTCTTATTAAAAGGAAAAAAAAGAAAAAAAAGAAGAAGAGAAAAACGACGAAAAGGGCAATCCAACACACATATTTTATTTGTCTAGAATTTAAAATTCAATTAATGATAAAAAATGAAAGCTATTATATTCGTTTAGCTTTATTTATAACTTTTATAGACACTAAAAAAACACATGGAATACTTCTCAATCCAAAACCCAAAAGCACGAATGCGATTGAATATATATATATATTCTCCAAACTTTGCTTTGAGACCTTTCAACTACATAATGAAATCATCCAATCCTTTTAGTGTTGTAAAAATTTTCACGTGCCTGCATGTTATTCGGCAAATATTTCATCTAGATTGCTTATGATTCCCTTTGTTTGACATTTAGTTCATATTTGGATAAACATGGATGTCGATGAGGTTGCAAAATGATGTTTAGTTTTCACAATAATGAAGTTAGTTGATGCGGAATTAGAATTAATTGTTGGATTCGTTGAGGAAAACAATATTCTTCTGTTACATAAATTTTTTTCTAATGTGTAGCTTTAATGAAAGATCAATTTGTATATATAAACCATTTGTTGATGTTTTGTGGTACCGATTGTTTGAAAGGCGGAATGTTTTGCGGGGTGCTCCCTCATAGTCTTGGTGATTTCATTATTGGATTTATTATGTGAGCTTTCTTAGTGTGCTGTGTCAATGATGGATTGTGAAAGAATAAAAAACAATACTTGCAAGCAAAAATAAGTAGTGTCAGAAGTAGTGATATAGACCTGTGTCAATTGCTTTAGGCATTAACGATGAACAAAGCAAAAAAAAATAAAAATACAAAATATGTTTATGTAGTTCGGTTTCCCTATATTTTTTAGGCTTGCCCAAAGAGACAATCCACTATCTTAGCAACTTGTACAATAAGTGATTACAACCTCTAACACTCACTAGATTAGGCTCCTCACTATTGTACCTAAGATCTAAACAACTCTCCTCTAAGTCCCATTCCCCCCTTCCAAAGAAACTTAGGACATTAACCAAGTAACTCACTTGAATTTGCACTCAATGCACTCACAAGATATTTTTCTTAATGAACAAGAATAAGTGCTTTTAGATAAGTTCATCGCCCATGCAAGTCTCCTCAATTTATAAGAAATCGTAACTTGTTAACAATAGTATATCAATTATAATCAAACTTCCCATGAAACCAGTAAAATAATAAGTATAGAGTATATCTTCACTGAGCTCAGGATAAGTCCTGAATCTACAAGATATGCTTCCAAGTTCTACTCAATTCAATCCATACTTACAAAACTTGAAAAGTCGATTGCCTTGATCCAATTCAAACCAATCTCTAGGATATGTTGCTATAACCAATTTGGATATCATAGATGGGCTTGCAATCACCCAAAGTATCAGTAAGAATCAAAGCTCAAATATTTTTGTTGCCAAAACTTGCCAACTCAAACATGGAAAGTTTTTTAGCTGAGTAGTGTCAGAAACCAGTAGGCACTGCTCAAAAATTGCCTCAACAATATTCCCATTTGGCAAATTTTTGAACAAAACCATAATAGAAGAACATATACAACAAGAGATACAAATTCTCCCTCTAGTGACCCCTTTAATCAATCATACTCAACTATTAACATAATCAAACAAATCGATCATTAATGCAAAATAAATGAGAGTCACATTAGTAATCAAAATACTATGAATTGTAATACAGTAAGTAGATTGGAAAAGGATTCACATACATAAAAACCAAGGTAAATGAAATTTAGTTCAAAGTTCCCAACATTACAACTTCAAAAAGAATTAAATCTGAAAAACATTAAAGTAATAGCAACAACTCCAACCAGCTCATCCTTCTCCCCTTTTTTATTCAACAAGTTTGTTAGAGAGTTACTAGAGTTTTTTAGGTAGTAGATCATTCCTCAAGGCCTTAGAATGTCAAACATTGGCTTAGAGTTTTTGAAAAAGAAATTGATTTTTTTGCTGTACCAAGATACAAGATTTGATCCAATATAAAGATGGTCTCTAGAAGTACTCTTTTGATCATCTACATTACATGTCCAATCTGCATCACTATACTCAACCAAGCTTATAGCACTATCTTTAGACATCCATCTACCAAAATCATGTATATCAAGAATATACCTAATGATGCATTTCACAACTTTGACATGTAACTCCTTGGGGTTAGATTGGCATTGAGCATAAACACTAATATTGAAGTTTAAACCCAATATGTTTGTAGTCAGATTGACATTGAGCATAAACCCAATATGCTTGTAGCTTCAACAAGCTACCTATTGTACTCCTTTAAGTCCTAAGAGAAGTAGGCACTCCTCTTGCATCTATGTTGATATTCTCACTTGATTACATTGGTGATTTTGGAAGATTTGCTTCTTCCATCTCAAATGTCTTAATCAAGTTTTTAGCATATTTTTCTTGAGATAAAAATATCCCATTCTCAAGTTAATTTATTTGAAATCCTAGAACATCTGACCATTCTCCTTCCATGCTCATTTCAAACTCATTCTGCATCATTTTGACAAAGCTATCATTGACATTGGTAGATGTAGAACCAAATATTATGTCATCAGTATATATTTGTGCAACCACAAAGTTATCTTGAAGTCTTTTAATAAAGAGTATTTTGTCAACTAGGCCTCATTGATATCTTTTGTTCAAAAAAAAAAATGAGACAGTCTCTCATAACAAGCTCAAGGCGCTTGCTTCAATCCATAAAGAGTTATGCTAGGTTTGAACACAAAAGCATGTTAGGGATTGACCTGATTAAGAAACGAACAAGTACAAATAATAGAAGAAATTGAGAATTTAAACACACAAATTTAATGTGGAAAAAAACTCCTCCAAAGAGGACAAAAAACCACGGGAAAACATAATTTTACTATAATGGCAAAAGAACGAAGAATACAAAAGATGGGGATAAAACTAAACCCCGAAACTCGAAATCAAAGAACCCTCAAAATGTAAACACAAAATTCTCCAAAAGTGTTATGAGTTATAATATTTAATGGGTGTATTTTTTAAGGTTATAAAAGAGCCTATTTAGATGCTAAATTAGTAGGTAAAGTAATAATAAAATAATCTAGACTAATTAGAGTTCAACTAAAACAAAAAAAATAGAGTTTGACTGGGAGATTATCTCTCAAATTTGATTGAAATATGAATCATACTCAACAAATCAAGATGCTTAGGATCCTCAAATCCCTTTGGCTGAGCAATACACTTTCTCTTTCAAAAACTTGTTAAAGAAGGTGTTATAATAAACGTCGATAGTGACAGTAGAATGATTGCAAAGCAATAAGAAAGGAAAAATAAGAACACACAAATTTTACGTAGAAAACCCTTATCGGGAAAAACCATGGGCAGAGGAAGAGAAATTTACTATGCTTAAAAACACACGATACAAAAGGAGTTCGACTACATCTATTTAAGGGTTAAACAACCCTCGGTCCTTCGCCCCTACAGATCCTCCTATTTTGCATCTCTATTTTATTTCTTTAACAAATGAGGGGGATTCAGGTAACATAACTCTAACAGAAGGCACTCTTTACATCCATCTGGTAGAAGCTTGATGTTGAGATGAGTGGCTACCACTATTATCAATCGAATGGCTTCCAGTCAAGCAACATTAGCAAATGTTTCATCGAATTCAAATACATCAACTTGTGTGTATCTTTGAGCCACTACTCTTGCCTTGTTGCGATTATTATCCCATTTTCATCTATCTTACTCTTGAATATCTATATTTTACCATTGACATTGCAACATATAGGTTTTGGTTCACGTTGCTAGACTTTATGTCGATCAAACTGCTAGATTTCTTCTTGCCAGTTCAGATCCAGTTTGTGCCAGTGGTCTGGTGATGATGGCCAATGGTGATAGTTGGCAGCGGCCTGGTAGTGGAGATGGCGATGATGACAATGATGTTGACTACGGCAGCAGCAAAGACCCGTGGTGGTGACAATGGTTCAACGATAGATCCCTTCGGTGATTTGTCAAATCTTTTGAGGTTTTGGGATCAAAATGCTGAATTTCTTCTTGTATAGTCTAGTTCTCATTTTTCAAAGCTTCTTCAAACTTATTTTGTAACACCCCTAACCCGTGTCCGTCGTCAGAACAAAATTTCGGAGCATTACCGAAACATTCAGAAACATTTATAGATAATTCATGTGAGTTATTATTCATTAATCGAGATTATTCATAACGTCCTGTAAATGGACCCTCGAGGCCCAATACAAGCATTAGAAATGAGTTGGGACTTAATCAGGACCTCTAAGAATTTTTTCGCAAAATTACAAAAATTTTCTAAGGTGCAGGGCTCACACGCCCGTGTGGTCCAAGGGACACGCCTGTGTGACCCTTGGACACGCCCGTGCTACGGGCCATGTTCGATTTAGGTTTCTCTCTGACTTGCACCAAACGGCCATGCCACATGGGCGAGGCCCATTTAAGGGACGTTATGAATAATCTCGGTTAATAAATAGTAACTCGTATGAATTATCTATAAATGTTCCTGAATGTTTCGGTAATGCTTCGAAATCTTGCTCCGGCAACGGACACGGGTTAGGGGTGTTACATATTTGGCTCGACTTAAGAGTTGTAACAAGTATACCTTGTCATTTCCATATATTTTAGTATTGGTTTTCCTTTACTTTTTGCCCCATCGTTGATCACTAATCACATCATTGATTGAATGAATTTTCCTGAATCTAGAAGATGGCTGTAATTGATCAACATCATGGATTAAATCTTCTTCTCCATTAGATTCTCAATCTCATGACTTTCTCCTTTTAGTTTATCAGCTACTTGTTCAATGGTTAGAAAACTAGGCACTAGTTGTGCCATTTCTTCATTGTCGTTTGTAGCAACCTTTTGATTAGATTTGTAACACCCTCACCCATATTCAATGCCGGAATAGGTTTAAGGAGTATTACCGGACTTACAACTTAAACAACTATCCAATTCAAATAAAAAATAATCAACCAAATGTAACTCCAATCAAATACAATCACATTATCCCTATTACAAGCCTACGAGGCCCTAAACATGCTTTGGGAATGGTTCGGGACTAAACCGATAACTTTGGAAACTTTTTAAACACTTAAAATTTTTTCTCAAAAACAGGGGACATACGCCCGTGTGGCCCGCCCGTGTGTCTCACATGGCTAACAGACACGCCTATGTCACAGGCCATGTGGACATTCGAAATGAGAGTACATGGCCGTGTCTCATCCCGTGTCTGACCCTGTCTAACTCTCTGACTTGGGTCACACAGCCAACACACGCGCCCGTGTGCCCTAAAAATGGCCATACACGCCCGTGTGCCAGGCCGTGCCAAACCTGTAGGGTATACTAGCTTATGCCATACGGCCAGGTCATACGCTCGTGTGTGAGGTTGTGTGGAGCATACTGAATTGATTTTAATTTCAACATCAGGGGACACACAGTCGTGTAACATAATCGTGTGTCACACACGACTGAGACACACTCCCGTGTGGACAAAAATAGGCTATTTACCAAGCCAATTTGTCAACCAAATTTGTATGTACCTACACAAACCAAATGGTACAAATTCATAGCATAAATGAACATCTAACTTAACCACAATCAAGGCTAAATCATATCATTTCCAATACTAACAACCAACATGCTTATAAACTCATGTTTTACTCATTCAAAACATACCAACTTCACGTATTCAAATCATCTAATTAAACCTTTCCAAACATGCATCATCATGCACCAATTATCAACCATTTGACATCTATAATATCAACTATCAATAACATTGCAAAACTAACCTCAATCACATAACATAAAACATATGCACACTTATATATACACATAACCAAACTAACCAAGTTAAGCCAAATCTCATGGCTATATATATACAAACCAAAACATGACCATTCACAAACCATCTCAAATGGAAAAACTCACTACCAAAATACATATCAAAATGACCATAATCCTATACATGCCATATGACCAAAACATAAACTTAAAAGCACCAAAGTGATGGTTGGATAGTGTGACGATGTCTCCGACAATCCCCGAATCTGAGCTAGCTTTGAAATCACTATAAAACATGGAAAAATAAACAAAGTAAGCTTTATAGCTTAGTAAGCTCGTATGAAATAAACTCAACTAATCATAAATACACAAATCATCAATTTGAACATATTAACATGTAATTCATGATAACTAACAAACCTTTCACATGCTTAATTATATGCTTATATGCAAACTTCATAACTTCTTCGATTAAAGCTCATATTATCCATGTACATACCTGTACCAATTCGTAACGAGCTCATACGTATTCAAAATACTGTCGAATACTCAAAATCTCACACACTAAGTGCCATTCATAGCTGAAGCTATCTTGATCTCGCACACTAAGTGCCATATATAGCCGAAGCTATCTCGATCTCGCACACTAAGTGCCATATATAGCAGAATCGTCGTCAAACATGACTGTAGTCTCGTGTACACAATTTATGCAATATCAAAGCATTTAAAACATAATTATAACAATGCTTATTACATACGAACTTATCTCGGATGTAAAAACGATGACATGGGTCAATTAGTCAAGAACTTTGTTTTTCCCTCGATCTAGATTTGAGTTTCTCTTTTCTTGATCTATATGTAATCAAAATTAACTTATTTAGTTATCTCTCTTTTCAATTTAGTCCAAAACACTCATTAAGGTAATTTTACACATTTGGCCCTAATGTTTCACAACTTTTACAATTTAATCATTATTTCATAAAATCACAAATTCATGAAATTCAAGCATAACCCGTGCTAGCCGAATTTCTCTAATGCACATATCAGCCCATATTTCTCACTTATTTTACATTTTAACCACTACATCTACACATTTCACAATTTAGCCCCTAATTTGCATTTTTACTAAAAAATCACTTAACAAAACTTGTATATCTATCAACAAGCATTCATAATCTATCAAGAAACTTCAAAACTCATACATATTCATCAATGGAAACATTCAAAATCTTTAACATTTTTGCAAATTATTCCTCGGGCTAGTTAGACCTAGTTGCGACAACATCAAAAACATAAAAATCAATAAAAATCGGGTCAAAAACACTTACTAATTTAACCATGCAATTTCCGAACCCTTGCAAGCTCTCAAGAACATATGTTTCTTCTATTTTCAGTGGAGATGATAACAAATAAAGATGATCTTTTGTTTGTTTTATTATTTTACATATTAATTAACCAAATTACTAAATTAACCTTGGTTATAATTCATTTAAATCATATAATGCATGCCCATATTTGTCCACTCACAATTAAAATGGTTTAATTACCACTTAAGGGCTCTTACTTTTATAATCCATAGCTAATAGATACCTTTAACTATTAGAACAACACTTTTACACTTTACTCGATTTAATCCTTTTTATCAAATTAACTAATCAAAAGATAAAATTTCTTAACGAAATTTTCACACAAACATATTATCATGCTATAAATATTAAAATAATAAAAATAATAATAATTTTGACCTCAAATTTGTGGTTCCGAAACCACTGTTCTGATTTGACTAAAAACGAGCTGCTACAAGATTAATCATTAATAACAACATTAATAAAATCCATTACCTTCTGTATTCACTTGTTGTAAACATGAAAATATTTCACGTTTTTCTTTCTTCCCTTCCACATTTCGTGGTGGGTCATGCGTGTCTTTGGTCTCAAGTGAACTTGATAACATACACAACTATGTTGACAATTTTAGCTCAAAACTTATTTAGAATGTTCTTACTATTCAATAGAACTTGAGCTATTTCTTGAATAGTCATGTTCTTTCTCTTGACCACACCATTTTGTTATGGAGTCTTTACAGCTGAAAACTCATGCATTATTTCTTCACCATAAATTTTTAAGAACTTATTTTCAAATTCTAGACCATGATCATTTCTAATTATCAAAATAGTGCCAATGGTGCTTCATTTCCCATTCATTAGTTTTATACAAAGCTTTTTGAGCTTTCCAAAATTGTCTAATTTTTCCCTGAAAAATATTACCTGATGAATCTTTTGAAATCATAAACACTAACAAGAATGTATCTCTTACCTCTAATATTCTTAGTTTGCATCGGCCTAATTAGATCCATATGGAGTAACTCTAGTGGAGTAGTGGTTTGGACCAGTTGTAACTATTTGTGAGACTCTTTGTGTTGCTTTCCTCTGAGATAGTTCTCGCATACCTTAGGCACTACTTCCTTTGAATTAAGCATGCCTCTTACTGTTTCATATTTGACTAGACATTTGAGCCCTTTATAGTGGATGTGCCTAAGTTTTTCATGCCATAATTCAAGTTCAGAGATACCAACTTTACTACATCGGAATGGTTGAACAAGCTTATAGCAATTTTCTAGCATTCTTGCTCATTTCATGACACTTTCTCCTAGTTTAGTGGTTACTAAGCACTTGCTTTTGGTAAAATTGACAAGCATTCCCTGATCACATAATTGATTGATGCTAATCAAATTTGCTTTTAATCCATCAACAAGAAAAACATTTTTTAGTTTTGGTAATCCAAGAACATTAAGAATTCAAAAAGGTTCGGTTTTAGAAAAATTTTAAAATTTTGTTGTGTCAGTTAACCATGTTTTCTAAATATTTCTACAGATTTTGCATTTCTAAGTTGCATTTTAGATTTTCTGTATTTTTATTGTTTTATACTTTTTTTTTAATTTCAGAAGGTTTTGCAAGGATTTTCTTATAGGATTAGATGCATTTCGAGTCGAAAAGTTGGATGCGAAAAGTGCGAAGCAACTAAAGTGAAGAAAGAAAAATTGCATAGAGGTAGTATTATGCATCGAGGCATTAGAGCTTGAGTTACGACAATTGGTCATTGTAATAACAAGTACTCTAAGAAGTATGACTAGTGGAAGCTTGAAACCTATTATTTTCACCGATCTACAATGTTTGTCTACATGACCTTGAAACTTGTTAGAGTTAATACATATTGTTATGACTGAATATACCAAAGGGGTGAATTGGTATTTTAAAAATTCCTACAAAATTTTCTAAATGATAAATAAAGGAAAGAAAAACTTGGACAAATCAATTTATAGTGGTTCGACTCCAATTGCTTATCTCCACTACTTTGGTATGCCTCAACCAAAGATTTCCCAATTCATTACACATGAATTACTACCTTTCAAGAAAAAGGTATAACCTTTACAATCCCTATATTTTTTCACAAGGTTAAGATAAAACCTTCCCCCTAGTTTTTGTGGCTAAACCAAAACCCTTACTACTTTTTGCAATCAACTAAAACCCTTTACAAATTACTTAAGGTTTTATACATCAAAAACCCTAAATAGCCTTTTGTAGGTGCAAAAAAGATATAAACAATAAAAGCCTCTCAAAGATGTGTATTTACAAGTGTTTAGATCTTTCAAAGAATTGAAATGATAATGATAATGATAAAAAGATCTAACTAGAAACACTTAAGATATATGTATAAGAGAAATGAAGGAATAAAGAATTTGATGCTTTTCTCTTGAAATTTATGCTTGGATGTTCTTCTCTTCTATCATCAAGTTTTTTGACTTAAATTGTCACACCTTGAATTCTCTAATTTGTATTTTGGTATGTTGCCTAAGTAAGATGAGTGTTGACTTGAGTGTGAGTTAGGCAAATTTGCGAGAATTGACTTGTTTCTTTTGGTGTAATCTCTTGCGGCTTGTTCTGCTAGGTTCCGCCATTTATGGATTCCTATTCCGCTTTTGGCGATCTCTTTCGCTAGTGAACCCGCCAGTAGTAAGTTTAATTGTGGGGAACATGTTCGTTTGTTTTAAAATCTGCAATAGGTGGGACATGTACAAAAAGCGTGTCAAGTCCTATATAGGAAACGTGTCATTTTGCGTGACACCTGTAAAACCTTTATGATTGTGTTCGATTAGTGGAATTGTGTCTGATTAGTAGAATCGTGTGTGATTAGTGGAATCGTATGTGCATGTAATATCACTAGGCATCCTGCTTTGAGTGAGATTATGATCTAATTCTTCTATAAAATAGGCTAGAAGTTAACAGAGAAAAAAACTTTGTTTTCCTTTTCTCTATTCATCCTTGTTAATTTTAAAGAAACCTAAAGTGTTCTTCATTACTTGTAGAAGGAACCAGCTTGCCAACTTGATTAGCAATTAACCTTTTTGAGTCAATTGCTGGTAAATTCTTGATTCCTTTTTTTTGTTTAATACCAAGGAATGAAAGGATAATGAGAACTGTTTGTATAGGTTTTCTGTAACAGTCTGGTTTATACCCTAGTCGGAACAGTGGTTTCAGGACCACAAATCCAAGTCCGTATAATATTTTTAATATTATATTCTGTGCTGTTGATATGAGGTTTAGCATGTGTTAAATTTCTGTAAGTTAATTTGATTGTCTGTGTGGTTAAATTGACAAAAGGATTAAATTGCATGAGATGTGAAAGTTTATTGTTAATTGCTAAAGCACCTATGTGTTGTGGCTTTATAAATATGAGGACTTAAATGGCAATTAAGCCATTATTATAAGTAATGGATGGTAATAAATGTGGTACATGCATGTTTTTTTTTATATGATTAGTAGTTTATTTTATATGTTACTAATATATTATTACTTATCCATTAAGTAATAATTATTTTATAATAAAAGAAATTTAGTGGATGGTGGAATGACATGATAACCATTGTTTATGTTTATCCTATATGATTATTTTAAAGCTAATTTAGTAAATAGATTATTATGTATGATATATTTGATAAAAGCATGAAAATGGACATTTTCTCATCCATTTTTCCACCGAATTTAGGAAAGAAAAGAAAGAACAAAAGCTTTCAAATTTTTAGCTATTACAAGTTTAAATCAAAGGTAGTTTTTGATCCGTTCTTGATAATTTTTACGTTTTTGTAATCGTTGCTTTGAGAGCTACAAAACCCATGTTTTAATTTGATGAATTGATGTTGTTCATGAAATGTGCCATTGATGATATGTTGAGTTTTATGGTGATTTATGGTGTTAAATGAAAGATTTGAGCTTTATGAACATGTTTTGTTCTTGAGATTATGATGAATTTAGCTAAATAGGGCTAAATTGTGAAATAGCAAATTGAAGGACTAAAGATGTCAGATTTGAATGGTCAGATAAATGTCAGAAAAGTTTTGATTAGTTGAAAACTCTGTTAACAGAAGCCCCAGTGTTAGTACAGCCAGAATCGAGTAAAGAATTTGTTGTATACAGTGATGCTTCGCTAAACGGTCTAGGATGTGTTTTGATGCAAGAAGGCAAAGTAGTAGCTTATGCCTTGAGACAGTTGAAGCCTCGTGAAAAGAATTATCCGACTCACGACCTTGATTTAGCTGCAATTGTGTTTGCACTTAAGATTTGGCGCCATTATCTGTATGGTGAGAAGTGTCACGTATTTTCAGATCATAAAAGTCTAAAATATTTGAAGACCCAGAAAGATTTGAACCTGCGTCAGCGAAGATGGCTTGAGCTGTTGAAAGATTACGAGCTTGTGATAGATTATCATCCAGGTAAAGCAAACGTTGTTGCTGATGCATTGAGTAGAAAGTCATTGTTTGCACTACATGCTTTGAATGCTCAGTTAGACTTGTCTGATGATAGTTCTGTGATAGCAGAATTAAAAGCCAAACCGTTGTTTGTACAACAAATATGTGATGCTCAGAAGGTTGATAATGAATTGTTACTGAAACGAGCTCAGTGTGAATTGAATTTTGAATCTGAATTTCGAATTGTTGATGATTGCTTGAGATTCCGGGATCGTATTTATGTTCCGAGAAATCCAGAGTTGATTCAGCTGATTTTGAACGAAGCACATAATAGTCGTCTATCTGTTCATCCGGGAAGCACTAAAATGTATCATGATTTGAAACAACATTATTGGTGGTCTGGTATGAAACGGAACATTTCTGACTTTGTTTCGAAATGTTTAGTCTATCAGCAAGTGAAAGCTGAACATCAAGTCACGTCTGGTTTGCTACAGCCGATTCTGATTCCCGAATGGAAATGGGATAGAGTGACGATGGATTTTGTTTCTGGTTTGCCTTCAACTCCGAGAAAGAAAGATGCGATATGGGTCGTAGTTGACCGATTAACTAAAACTGCCCATTTTATTCTGGTAAGATCAGACTTTACACTTGAGAGATTAGCTGAGCTTTATATTTCTGAGATTGTGAGATTGCACGGGGTGCCATTATTTATTGTGTTAGATAGAGATTCGAGATTCACATCGCGGTTTTGGAAGAAATTACAAGAAGCTTTGGGCACAAAATTACACTTCAGTACAGCTTTTCATCTACAGACAGATGGTCAATCTGAGCGAATTATTCAGGTTCTTGAAGATATGTTAAGATGTTGTGTACTTGAGTTTAATGGTTCGTGGGAACAGTATCTGCCATTAATTGAATTTGCGTAAAATAATAGTTTTCAGACGAGCATTAAAATGGCACCATATGAAGCTTTGTATAGATGTAAATGTCGTACACCTCTGTATTGGACTGAACTCAGTGAAAATAAGTTACATGGTGTTGATTTAATAAAGGATACAGAACAAAAGGTGAAACTGATCCGAGATTGTTTAAAAGCAGCATCCGATCGTCAGAAGTCCTATGCAGACTTGAAACGAAAAAACATAGAATTTGAAATCGACGACAAAGTATTTTTGAAAGTATCTCCGTGAAAGAAAGTACTTCGATTTGGACGCAAAGGCAAATTAAGTCCGAGGTTCATCGGACCGTATGAGATCATTGAACGTGTTGGGCCTGTTGCGTATAAATTAAAGTTGCCCTCTGAACTAGAAAAGATACACAACGTATTTCATGTTTCGATGCTTCGTAAATATCGATTCGATCCATCACATGTGATTGCCCCATCTGAAATTGAAATCCGTTCTGATATGACATACGAAGAGGAACCAATCCGTATTTTAGCTCGTGAAGTGAAAGAGTTGAGAAACAAGAGAATTCCGCTAGTGAAAGTATTGTGGAATCGGCACGGATTTGAAGAAGCTACGTAGGAGCCTGAGGATTCAATGAGACAGCAATATCCGGATCTGTTTAACGGTAAGATTTTCGGGGACGAAAATCCCTAAGGGGGGAGAATTATAACAGTCCGGTTTATACCCTAGTTGAAACAGTAGTTTCGGGACCACAAATCCGAGTCCGTATAATATTTTTAATATTATATTCTGTGCTGTTGATATGAGGTTTAGCATGTGTTAAATTTCCGTAAGTTAATTTGATTGTCTGTGTGGTTAAATTGACAAAAGGATTAAATTGCATGAGATTGAAAGTTTATTGTTAATTGCTAAAGCACCTATGTGTTGTGGCTTTATAAATGTGAGGACTTAAATGGCAATTAAGCCATTATTATAAGTAGTGGATGGTAATAAATGTGGCACATGCATGTTTTTTTTATGTGATTAGTAGTTTATTTTATATGTTACTAATATATTATTACTTATCCATTAAGTAATAATTATTTTATAATAAAAGAAATTTAGTGGATGGTGGAATGATATGATAACCATTGTTTATGTTTGTCCTATATGATTATTTTAAAGCTAATTTAGTAAATAGATTATTATGTATGATATATTTGATAAAAGCATGAAAATGGACATTTTCTCATCCATTTTTCCACCGAATTTGGGAAAGAAAAGAAAGAACAAAAGCTTTCAAATTTTCAGCTATTACAAGTTTAAATCAAAGGTTAGTTTTTGATCCGTTCTTGATAATTTTTACGTTTTTGTAATCGTTGCTTTGAGAGCTACAAAACCCATGTTTTAATTTGATGAATTGATGTTGTTCATGAAATGTGCCATTGATGATATGTTGAGTTTTATGGTGATTTATGGTGTTAAATGAAAGATTTGAGCTTTATGAACATGTTTTATTCTTGAGATTATGATGAATTTAGCTAAATAGGGCTAAATTGTGAAATAGAAAATTGAAGGACTAAATTGATGATTTGATGGAAAATATGGGCTTGTATGATATATATGTATATTCAGTTAAGTATGTGTATGTAATGATTTTGTGAATTTGATGTTTTGAGAAAAATGGACTATATTGATAAAATGTGCAAGTATGAGGGTTAATATGCAAATAGCCCTAAATGTGTATCCATGGATTGAATTGAATGAATTAATGAATAAAAGGGTTAATTCTGAATATGTTTAGATCAAGAACCGAAGAAAACGGACTTAGATCGTGGGAAGGCGAAAGTAAACGAGTAGACGTTTTCATTTCGAAAAACCGAATCCGAGGTAAGTCACTATGCAAATAAATGTATATGTATGCAATTATAATTGTTTTTATGATTGATGTTGATCATGAATATTATTGATAAGCTATGCTTATGAATTCCGAGAAAAATTCGATATAGTGACTAAGTCCGAGAAGTCCCGTGTGAACCTAGGAGTAGATAGGATTAGCTATGTCATGACATAGGTGTCTGTTCTATTTTATCATGTAAGACCACGTCTGGGACGTTGGCGTTGATTTGAGACTCGTGTAAGACCACGTCTGGGACGTTGGCATCAATATGACTTTTACATGTAAGACCATGTCTAGGACAGTGGCACTAATATCTGAGTACATGTAAGACTACGTCTGGGACGTTGGCATTGTACAACTATTCCGAGCTTTCTGAGTATCCTACTAGTTTCCTATTGGTTCAGCGGGCAAATTTGTGATACGTATTGCAAATCCAAGCTATGAACAAATATGTGATTGTAAAACTATTTCAGGCACGTTGATTATACACAAATTGTGTATACAGGGTAAGCATCTATGTGATCTTATTATGGTGCTATGAATATGGAATTGATAATATGATATGTAAGGTTTTGGTTAAAATGAGTTATACGTTTATGTTATTTTTGAATTGTGAATATGGTAAATGTGATCAAAGGTATATGAATCAAAGCATATATGTGATAATTTGCTAAGTGATTGATATGTGTTAATGTATTTATTTGCATATATGCCTCCTATGTTAAGTTTGTTTGTATATTGACTTACTAAACTTTTGGAAAGCTTACTCTATGTGTGTATTTTCTCTGTTTTATAGGTCGTTAAAGCTACTGTAGGCTCGGGACCGTCAAGGTTCATCATCACACTTCTAAACTCTTTTGGTACCTTTTTTGAAAATGTATTTAGCTAATTATGGCATGTATAGGCAAGATATGTGTATATGATTTTTGAAGTAAACTTAGTCAAGTGTTTTACAAGTTTTGAGTTGGTAAATGCTTGAATGAATGATCTTTATGATACAAATTTTGATATGGTTTGATGCTTATGAAATGGTTAAGTTTTGTTTAAACAATGGAAGATTGTGATTGTGTATGAATTAGGTGTTTTTGGTGTGTTTTAATAGCCTAAAAATGGTGAAAATAGCAGTTTTCACACAGCCTAGACATATGGGCGTGTGCCCAGGCCATGTGGCAAAGTCAGTAGCTAAGAAAATTTCACACGGGCATGTCCCAAACCACACGGCCATGTGCCCCTAATTTCAAGAAAAAGTTTCTAAAGTTTCTATTTTAGTCCCAAATCATTTCCTAATCATATTTTGGGTCTTGTAGGTCCATATTAGGGTCGTAAAGATGAAACTTGAAAAATTTTAAATTGTGCCTTGGGATTATGTCCCAATTTACTCGTTTATTTATGTTTAACTCCGGTAATACCTTATAACCCTGTTCCATTGACAGTTTAGGGTTAAGGGGTGTTACATTTTCATTGAAGGTTGGGAGGAAGGAAACTCCTTTTAGTTTTTGGTTGCATGTTTCAGACTCCCATTTTTACATTAAAGTTTTAGTTGTTCTACTAATTAGTAGTGTTTGATTTTATTTAGCTAAAGAAATGAGAGAAGGCCCTGGTGAAAAAGGGAAAAAACCCATAGAATAGATGAAACTTTCTTGATAATCTTTGGTGAGTTCCTTTCACTTGTGCTTTGGTAAATTTCAACTAAACCAAATAAAAATGTTTTCTTTCAAGTATGTTAGTTTATTCTTAATCTATTGCACACAAGTGTGTTAACAAACTAAAAAGATGATAATAGTATGTGCATGAATGATTGTAAATGGATACTCTTCCTTGGCGCACAAGCTTTGTATCAGGAATGGTGGAAGAAGGGTTGTGGAGGAAACTGTTGGGATGGGGATGAAATGGGAGAAATGTATGGAGAGTTTGAAATGATATGTGATTTGTCTCTGGTAAGGCATGTAAATGCAAACCATGAATAGTGAATGCCCCGACCTTGTGGGGGAACATGTAAGTGTTCAAATTAACAAGGACAATTTGCGGAGGTTTGGTTAGATATACGAATACTGGCTCTATGGAGCAATACCGTGTATATGAAACCGTAGCTTTTTGGAGTGTTAAATGGATCAGCGCAAAGAAGGGGTCCATGATTGTCCATGCAAAGCATGCACGTTTTATGTAAAAATGTCTGCACATGAATAATGCTTAAACTGATGGGCATTAGTGATATGTGTTAATTGTGATAAGTATCCGCATGTGAACTAACACTGGTTGAACTTTGAAATTTGCTTGTGATTTGTAATCAGAAATAGATGATATTCGCATGTGAATTGAAGTTATATTAATTTGTACTTAGAAACGAGCAGTGTCTGCCAAGGAACAGTACTTATTTTACATTATGATTCAACCCTCGGGTTGTACGCATTTATAATGTTGCATCCGCATGTGAACTATTTGATTATATTCATTGTCTTATTTATTTAACCTGATTACATTTCTTGAAACCTTGACCAAAAGGTCAGTGAGTTGCTTTGGGACTCACTAAGTTCATTTGAACTTACCTAGTTTTCTCTTACCATTTCAGGTTTGGTAAAGACTACAGACTCTTGCAAGAGACTCAGCCAGACATTGCGGCCTGTAACACCCCAAACCCGGCCCAAAAGCCTTGACCGGATCTGGTATGTCACGGAGTAAAAAGGAGTTTGAACGATTCGGGTTAACATTGGAAATCTGAAACTATTACTGAATTTGTAAAACAATGTTTGCTAAAACTAAGATAGTTTGGTTTGATAAACACGATGGAGTTGAAAACTCTTTCTTTTCCTTTGAAACCATTCGATCATTTAGATTTTTAGAAATGTCGGGGTTATTAATAACTTAGTAAAATTTGCTACCCGATGGTAACGTCTTTGAAAATGCGTACGAGTTCTAATTTTGAAAACGTTGCTTTTACCGATTCGCTTAACAGTTCATAAGTTCGTTAGAAATAAGGTAAAACTACTACTTAATCATACGAATAATAATAAAAAATAATAAGCGGCCATATTACAACCCAATCGAATTTAGCAAATAGTAAACTTTAATGGTATGAAATAAAAACTTCAAACCGAGGAACAAGCATGGCCACCTTGAGTCCTCTCCGGCTCCGTCTCCGCGATCTACTCACCTGAAAAGATAGGGAAAGGGGTGAGTCACCAAGACTCAGTGCATAGTTAATACACATGTCCCCACATACGGGCTTGGCCCATATCCACAGAACAAACATACACATGAATATGCAGTTATGAAGCCCAACCTAGCCATCCATACTCCTTTTTCTACCCCGTGTGGTACCAAACCACTGGTGGTGCCAAACCACGGTGACTTAAAGTCACGATATCCGTCAATACTTGTGGTGCCAAACCACTGGTGACTTAAAGTCACGATATCCGTCAATACTTGTGGTGCCAAACCATGGTGACTTAAAGTCACGATATCCGTCAATACTTGTGGTGCCAAACCACTTTGGTGGTGCTAAACCACCGTGACTTAAAGTCACAATCAAATGATGGGGCCAACCCATCGTGGTGATACCAAATCACCGGCGTCAATCCCATATCTCATAGTGGGGCCAACCCACGGTGGTACTAAGCCACAGGGACGAGACGCTATGAGGTGCCAAACCTCTGGAGGTACCAAACCTCTGGTGACCGTAGTCACAATGTGTTACCAAAATATCGTGTCCGCTCGACACGAATATCACCGCTTCTCCACTCATTTATCCCACATCATCATGCTCACATAACAAGTATCATGATCCCGTATATCATGTATTTGCATATAGCATAACATTTAACAGCATATGATGGCATACACAACCTATATCATAGATCGAGTAATAGGGGGCTTACCCGAAAACCAAGCTCATGCCCACAAGGCAAAATTACTACATGAGAGGTTATAAAATATCATCATAATAACAATTTATACTAATAAAGTGTGTAGGAGTTTACACACCTGATTAAACGATCACCCACCTTGGGTATCCAACATCTTAGCCCTTATTTCGGCTAACATGCACAACATATACATTTACATATAACATATATAAACAGCAAGAGAACAGTGCGATAACTACGCACCTGATTATAGCGAGATCCTGACTTATCGAATCTAATATCGACTAAAATCCCGAAAGCTTTTGTTACTTCTATCGATTAGCCCCTAAAACACATAACCAAAATCGGTCACACTTAGCACTAAAATGGCCTTAGGCCGAATGCCAAGAGTCATTTACCTAGCTTCTTTCGATCCCGAAACACCACTTGTTCTCGTAGATTAGCTCTCGAAGTCATCGAATGTCCTATTAAAACGTTGTTAGAAAAGGCTCGTACACAACTCTATAAACAAAAGCTCTTGGCCGAATATTGCACTTACCATTTCTTGAATAGAAGACTCCTTTTTAAAGCCCTAACACTTGCCACACCAAAAAGAGCACTTGACCATGGCCTTATACACTTTCGGCCACCCCCTAAAACAAAGGTCAAACATTCGTTTATCATCAAAACTCAAAACATAGTCTTAAGGCCGAAAGTCATACTTCTTCACCTTAATCTCTGTAAAACTCGAAGGATTCCTTTACTGCTCCCTAACATTGGCACAATAGAAACACATCAATATGGCCCTAAACATAATCGGCCATTCTTGAAATCAAAGTCTAGCCTTGATTTCGGCATGCAAAAGAAAAAGAGAAGAAACCAACTTCTTAAAAGGAGTACTTACCAACGTTCGAAGAGATTCACAAACACATAGTTGACCACACCTTCAACTACACGAAAGAGCATACCAAAATAGTTCTTGAAGGTTCGGCCACTAGATTAAGGTTTCGGCTACCATATCCTAATATTCTTCAAAGCACAAGATTCGGCAATGGTATACACTGGTGGGGGTTTCGGCCAACCATTTAAATGATGGTTATACATATTCGGCTATGGCTCACAATGGCAAAGAGGCAATCGGCTTCAAGAAATAGAGGTTGATTCGGGGTTGAAAGAAAATAAAGAGGAAGAGAAAGATAGTGAAGAAATTCGGCACAAAGAGAGGGTGAAATGAGAGGATAAATTTTCGGCAGGAAGAAATTAAAATGGAGAAAAGGAATTACCAAAAAAGTGAGCACCCCTTATTATGCTACACAAATTCGGCACTTAACCCCCTTCCCCTTTCAAAACCGAAAACAAACAAGCCCCCCAAGGAGTCTCCCTAAACTGGCCATGCACTCTCATTGGAGGGAAACAAAAACAAATTCAAAGAAAACATTTTTGGCCTTGTTTACTAAACCATTAGCCGGCCATGCCTCCCCTCTTTTCCCCAAGCTTCATTTTCAATTACCAAGAATATTGATTAATCATTATTCCATCACTAATAAAAATAAAGCAACATAGGGCAGCACTCCACAAGCATGCGTGCATGCCTCTTCCCAAAAACTGCATGCGAGCATGGGCCATGCAAGCCCTTCCCACGTCGGCGTGAAAAAAAAAAAAAAAGAAACCCAGTGCACCCTCAAAGTCTTGAACCCGAGACCTAAAGCAACCTGCCCAAGCGTCCTACCAATTTGCTACTGAGACTTTCATGTCATATCCCGACGCAAATTTCTTTTAAACTATCCTTGCCTTGGCTCCCTTCACTTTAGCGCTAAAAATAAAATGCTTCAAGCGCGGACTCCAGGACTCGAACGCGAGTCCACCTAGTCGCAGTTTCCCAGCAAGGTCCTTAACCATTCGGCCAAGGTTCAAATCATGCTAATAAACGCATCGAAAATCCTTTTAACCCTTAGCTTGCCAGTTTCCCAAGTCTGAACGCTAAAATGAAAATAAAGCGCATCACGCGCGATCCCTGGGACTCGAACACTCGACCTCGAGAGGCCCCCATGCTGCAAGCGTCTTAGTCACTCAGCCAGGCACCTTTTTGTGACAGAAACCATCGTGATTTTCTTTTAAAGCCTTCTTCTAAACAGCGCCCTTTAAAAAAAAAAAAAAAAAATGCTTATACCGCACACACGAGACCCGAACCCTTGACCATGCTTGGCGCCGAATCTTAAGTGGCACACGGAAGCCACTTGGCTACCTGGACTTTCATGTCCAAAACTTTCCGAAAAATTTTACTTAAGGCCTTCTTGCCTAATTTCCACTTTTAACCCTTAATTTTCAAAATTTTCCAAAATAGTCCCTTTTTATCCTCGGGCTTTAGGGACTCCAAAAACACATGAAAACAATTCTTAAGGCCTATTAACACTTAAGATATGCTTCAAACACATAGCCCCTATTTTAGGATATTACACGGCCTCATTGTGAGCCATTCATTGATTAGCTGTAACATGTATATCATACGAGGTAGCTTGTAGTCTTAGTCTCTTTTGTTAGACCAAAGTATAAATTATTTTGGGTTGTTTCTTAAAATGAATATATTTTATTAATTGAATGACGACACTTCACCAAAAAATTTCCTTTTAAGTCACATCTGTCTTGGTATACATTTATTTTCCCTTGATTTTTACTCTAAAGATTATAATCTGCCAAACGACATTTTTAAGATTGTTTTGCTAAATTTTACTTATTTACTTAACTTTTGAAACCTTCATTTTTGTTATTTTGAAATGATATATGTTTTCTGGTAACATCACTATTCGCCGAACAAACGACCGAATAGGGGTGTGACATGAATATATATACCCTCTAACTAATTTTTGGACATTTGGAGCCATTGGAGGGAGTTTCTAGCCGTTAGGAGCATTTATTTCGCGCATTTAGTGTAGCCTAAAATAATATGTCTCGAGACATACAACCCTTATATCGAGACAGGAAGAACAAATATGACCATTGGAGCTTGAGGTCTCGAGACACAATGGGCATGTCTTGAGACAATTGATCGTATTCTTGAGAAAACTATTCATTTATCTCGAGACAAGGCTCCCCTAAAGCATACTTTTGCTTCGATGTTGGTGTTCTCGAGACAATATGCCTTTTGTCTCGAGACAAGGTTTCTTTGAGGCATTTTTAGCTTTAATGTCTGTCTATCTTGAGACAAACATGCTTGTGTCTTGAGACATGACAAGGAACCTTAAAAATGTGGCTTAGAAACATTTTAAAGGACTTAGAGGTTCTTAAAAGCTTTTGTAGAAAGTTTAAGTTATTTAGAAATTTTATTTTTGAGTTTGTAATACTTGAAAATATATTTGGATAAGATTGAAATGATTTATGCAAATTTGATTTAGAGAATTTATAATTAAGTTTGTTATATCAAAACAATTGAAAATTAAAGCTGACACATACTGGTTACCTCCACCTGCAAGATGCGTTCAATTCAATGTCGATGAAGCAGCTAAAGGTAGCCCTGGTCTTGCAGGGTGCGCTGGAGTATTGAGGGTTGCGGATAGTAAAATTGATGCCTTGTTTTCTAGTGTTGTAGAAGTGAAGGAGGTCAATGCAGCTTCCGTTAAAATGGCATTGGAAGCCTTTGTTAAAACAGTATGTGAAAAGTTTGGTTTATGTGAGGTGTTATACAAGGCGTTGCTGAGAGTGTTGGAATATTTCGTGGAACACTGAGAAACAATAAAACACCAAAGATTATTTACAAATTTCAACGAACACACTTACCTTTAAGGGGTCTCATTTAGAAAAATAATCTACAAGCAAGTCAATAGTACAACTGCCAATTACAACCCAATCAATCTTAATATTACTGCAACCTTGATGTCATACACTTTTAAGTGGACTCTTGAAAGAACTTTCTCTCAGAGACCTTCTTGCTTAAGATTTCAATATTGGTGAAATAATCATAAATGAAGTAAGTAAAACAACTCCTATGGAATAGATTTGATGCTCTCATGCCATTTTCTTCATGGAGGATTATATTCTTTTTGATAGCCACTAATCAACAGATCAATCTCACCAAGAACCCCCAATTCTTCACGATAAAGATGATAGCAGGACAATCACGTTAATTAAGCAGTCCTCCAAATTCTCAACCTAGCCTTTATCCATAAATAGTCACAGACCAAATCTCACTCTACTCAAAATTGTTGAGAGCACCTACATTATTCTGACAATAAGGTTCAGGAATGGTGGGCAGATAGATTCAATCTAATTCGAACACTGTTATATCTTGGTTATCTAATCCAAATGGGGGTTCCTTGAAGCTACGGCAGATATTTAAGTGGTAATGTTGGGCTGTAGTATGTAATATGTCTAGGTGATGTAGTATTCCAACACTGTAGTATCGTATCAATACCTGTAAAAGAAATATTTTGGATAATGTAACATATAATCTTAATGTTTTCCTCAAGTATCTAGGTGATAAAAATATGATTTAATTACATGAGAAAGCCTTTGTAACTAAGCTCTTGCATTGGATAAACTAACAACATATTAGCAACAAATTAAGATATTAATGGAAGTCAACTCCTCATATATATTTTTATAATTCTAGAACCAAGTTTATTTTGGTATTTGTATCTATTTTGGGTTTATTTTGATATTTGAACTTGATAATTAGATCTATTTTTATATTTGAATTTGAATTCTATCAAGATTTAATGATGTGACTAATGTTCTTGGAACATCATTGGATTGGTCAGTCAGACCGATTGGACCAAGAATTGATTGATATATTAGTCCAAACAAAGGGGTTGAACTAATTGAATTGGAAATTGCTCGAAACCGGTAAAATTAAAAATTGGAACAAAACCAGTAGTTGAATAGATTGAGTCGATTTAGTAAATTTTTATTATTTTTTTCTTTTTTATGAATTTTAATTATTTAATTATTGTTAGCCTAATATTTGAACCGACCAAATCGATTAAATAGAGAATTAGTGGTCTGATTGGTTCAACTACTGATTTGTTTGTTGAAACACCATAACACTCTAAATTTATATCACATCATCACTTGAAGATTAAAATTAGATTTTTTTTTTTAATTTTCAAGTAATAATGTGACAAAATTGCAGAAATTTATATATTTTTCACATTCATATATTAAAATAAATTTAGTTGACAAAAATAAATAAAAAATTGCATATACCCAAATAAACTTAATTTTCATATAGAAATAAAAAATTATATTATTCCAAGAAAGTTAAACTTTGCTACAAATAAAGGAAATAAAACCCAAAAGAGGCACAAATCTACTCCAGATTTCATCTCTTTGGGAAAAGAAATTACTATAACTTTTAATTTTGTGGTATGATGAATTAGTTATTGAATATAAAATATAACTTGGAATTGTTACTTAATTAATAACCTATGATTAATGCTTAATTATTTGTACTTTTCTAGAAGAAATTATAACTATAATCCATCATTTAATGAAGTCAGGCAAAACATCAAAATATATTTGAAAGTAACTCACGCATAGTACTCCAATTTTTATTTTTTTGATATTTTTTTATGTATATTTTATTATTTATATTCGAAATTTTTGATTATTCATTCGAATAATATCGTCTTTAAAATAAAAATACATGTATTTTCATCTATTTTATGATATGCCATTAGTCCTATTCAAATCGAGGATAAAATTTAAATAAAATAAGGAATCCAAAATTTAAATTTAATCCAAATACTAAATACTTGTGAATTATTAGTATTAGCATTTATTACTTCATTTTCTGATGCAAACATATGCATGCATTTATATATCATCAGCATCTTATTTATTTCTCAAGTTCATCTTATTAAAAGTTTGACATTCTCCGACACGTCTTAATCCAACTGTTTATGGGTGCATTTTCTTTCCTTTTTCTGGAAAGGATGTCATTATTTAAAAATACAAGTTACAAAAATTATATTCAACTGGCAAAATCATGAATTTTGTTTAGGGAAAAGATATAATTATAAAATTTTAAAGGTCAAAATTAAATTTTTGTTAAAAGATCTTGAATTGAATTATAAGTTTTCTCGAGGGGCTAAATTGAATATTTTCTATTTAACCAAAGGTTAAAAAGATTTATATGGAATGTTTAAATTCGAAAAAAAAATGAATATTTTGAATTTGGTTAAATTCCACAAATGGTTGCTAAACTAAGGTTAAAATTACATTTTGATCAACTAATTACAAAAGTTGCATTATGATCACTAAAGTTATCAGGTATTTACAATTTTGTCACTCCTCCTTAACTTCTCTTACTCTCTTAACGAAATGATGACATGGCGCGCTGACTCAATGGTTAATAATTAAATTGGCCCTTGGACTATATTTTCAATTTGGTACCTTTGAATTTTAACAATAATTCTAATTTTTTTTAAATTTATCATAAATTTATAAAAAAATTATGAAATATCATATTTTATTTTCTAGAATTATAAATATATTTTTATAATTTATAATTTTGTAAAAAAAATTAAAATTCCATAAAATTTTGATCAAAATTAATCTTAACTTCCAAATGATTGATAAAATTTGATCAGAATTTTTTTGGAATTTTAAAGGTTTTTTTTTAAATTTTTTTTGCAAAACTATAATTTTTTTAAAATATTATAAAATAAATTATGAATTTTCATAATTTTTTTAGAATTTTATGATATTTCTTTATTTTTTAGAATTATTGTTGATTTTTTTCCCTAAAATATCAAAGTGGTGCTTTATATATTTCATAGGCCAATTTAGTTATTAACCCTTGAATTAACATGTCACACAATCATTTTGTTAAGAGATAACAAAAGTTAATGGATAAGTGACAAAAATATTACAAACCGATAATATGAATGATCATAATGTAATTTTTGATAGTTAAGTGAGTCAGTGACTAGAATGTAATTTTAATCTTAGTCTAGTTATCATTTGTTTAATTTATGCTTTTAAGTTTTGAAGGGCTAAAACAGTTTCCCATTTAATCAAAAGGGAGGGGGAAAGTGTCGAGCAATAACAAGTTGGAGGGTTCATGAGCTGAATAGAGTCAAGCTAAACCCACATTTATTTGTCTTTCCTTTAATCTCGTTTTGGCGTTAAATTTTATTATTAATGGGAGGAGATGAATAGGATTGTTTGAGATCGAATCTAAACTTTCATGGTACAATATAATGCTCTTGTTATTGAGCTAACAGATTATTTATGTGACATTTTGGTTATCATTATATAAAAATAATAAGATGTTTTGGCATTCCGTATGTAAATTCTATTTGCCACATAATTTTTAAAATTTTAATTATGACTAAAATTTTAAATTTTAAAAATTAAATAATTAAATTAAATTATCATTTACGTATAATATAAAAAGACTAATAACAAACTATAAAGTAACTAAAATAACTGAATAAACAAATCAAATTAAAAATCGAATTAATTCTTTTCTTTATTCTAAAGAAAAAAAATGCCATGAACAGTACCCCTCTTTCGGCAATGCGTTGGGCTTATCCATGTAATTTGAGTTTTGCAAGATTCTACGAGAAAACCACACAAATCTCTATCAAATCAATGGTGCCATGGCATCAATTAATCCAAATATCTCAATGGAACCTTCACCTTTTTCATTTCCTTTTGCCTCCTTTTCCTTCATCTTAATTACGTAATTCTCAAGCTCACCACCTTCAAACAATGGCGTATATCCCCACCCATGTATATATATGTTTATGTTCATGACAGCGTCAAATCCATCACACAAATCAATCAACCACCAATTGCTTCAGCCTTCAAATTTCTCTTCAGAATTTTCACTATATGGATCGAGTTGCGAAACTGGCATCTCAAAAGGCAGTGGTGATCTTCAGCAAGAGCTCGTGTTGCATGTGCCATGCAATCAAGAGACTGTTTTACGAGCAAGGGGTGAGCCCAGCAATCTACGAGCTGGACGAAGATGCAAGAGGCAAGGAAATGGAATGGGCTTTGACGAGATTCGGGTGCAACCCGCCGGTCCCGGCGGTGTTTATAGGTGGCAAATTTGTTGGCTCGGCGAACACAATCTTGACCCTTCAGCTCAATGGTTCGTTGAAGAACTTGCTCAAAAATGCAGGGGCCATTTGGCTTTGATCTTGTACTGAAAGTAATTTATAGAAACTGCTAATGTATCTTTTATATGAACTTATGCTTTGAATTTTGGAAATTTTGAGTCTAATCCTCAAAGTCAAACACTTTTCTCTGTTTGGTTGATCAAATAATTCTTCAAAGTGGGTATTTTTCTCAGCATTTTAGGTGACAGGCTGTTTTAGAGAAAGAATCTATGAAACTGTGAATTCATATCATCCTTATCATTTTCTAATAAGATAATAACAAATCAAATTTTTCCTTCTGAAAAAATTCAAATCCAACTAAAATGCTAGAAATAAGGAGGAAAAATTTGATTTATCATTCTCCTACTGAAAAAGGATAAAGATGACATCTAAACCCACCAATATCATTATTATCAATTATGAACAATATTAGGTAAAAATATCATGAAGGCCTTTGCAGTAGGAGTTCGATTGCATTTATACTCTCTATTTAAAAAATAAGTAAATTAGTCCTTATACGTTAGATTAAAGAGCAAATTGGTCCTTTTTGTTAAAAGAAATCATTCATTTGTACTGTTAAAAACTGGCATGGTTGATAAAATAATCAGACAGTGACAAGTGACATGTGACATATACCTCATGCTGACGTATAAGGACCAGTTTTTAATAGTAAAAATAGCTGAAGTTTTTAACAGAAAGACCAGTTTTCTCGTTGATTTAACGTATATGAACTAATTTGTCTAATTTTTTAATAGAAAAAATAAAATGTGTTTTGACTATCAGTACAAGAGACTACTTTAAGGATTAGTTTTTAATAGTAAAAATGGATGAAATTTTTAACAGAAAGACCAGTTTTCTCGTTGATTTAACGTATATGAACTAATTTATCTAATTTTTTAATAGAAAAATAAAATGTGTTCTGACTATCAGTACAAGAGACTACTTTTACTCACAAAATTTTTGTTTGTAGTATGTTAATATGAAATCAATAGTGGGGTGAGTAATTAATTAGCTTATGCTTTTAAAACCAGTCTAATTCCTAATTAATTAGGTGCATTTCTCTGCATTGATATATGAATTGGAAAATATAATGTATTTCAAATTTTATATTACAAAATTCGAGATTTATATTCATTTAAATATAATATGAACAAATCATTAAAAGTCGAATTTTAACTTTATCCTTTACTTTATTTGTACCAAAATAAATATATATTCTTAAAAACTTAAAAAATGTGATGTAAGTGTTTAGAATATTTGTATATTTGAAATTTAGTTTTTTATTTTTATTTTTAAGAATTTTTTTTAAAATTTAAAATTTAAGTTTAATTGTGTATAACATTAAAATTGTTTTGCTAAATTTAAATTAATTATGATGTAAATTTTTTTTTAAATGTCACATTAGTAAATTTAGTTGAAAATTTTTAACTGTGTTGATTAAATCTGAATTTTCAAAAGTGCAAAAGGACTAACTTCATATTTTTTGTAATATTTATGTTGGGTTTACAATTATTTCTTTTTTGAAATTTATTTCAAATATACAATATTATATATTTGAATTTTGAAAATATTGTTTATATATTCAAATTAACTTTTACAAATAATTTATATTAATTGTTTAAAAATTTAAATTTTATAATTTATATACCAAAATTTTAATAATGAATTAAAATAAATTATTTTATTATATTTTTATTAAAATATCATAATATTAACGAATTTAATGTATCGCTAAACTCAACTTACTAAATTGCAATGATATTTTGTGATTAATTATATATATATATATATATTGCAATGGAAAGAGTGAGGTGGAGAAAACCAGGTGATACCATATCTTTTAAAAAGATGGATTGTATTCTCCATTTTTTAAATTTTTTGCGAAATATTCAGTTTGTCTAAGAATGGAATTGATTCCATTTTATCTTATAATTTCATCACCCAAAATTGAAATGCATCACTTTCAAGCTTTACATTTACATGATTCTAACCTCATTAAGTTGCAAAGTTTTTAATATCTTTTTTACCTTAAGTTTGGATTATATTCTAAAACTTATTTCACTATTTATTATTATTTAATTATAAGCTACCAAATAAATGTTTTTAATTATTATTGTAAATTTATTTTTTATTAATCAATTGCAATTTGGATAATCTAACTTAATTTAGACAGTTACCGAAGGTGTTTAGAATGCTGCCGTATATATTATAAGAGAATTTAAATTGTGGGTAATATAGTGTAATTATGTTATAATTATATATATAAGTATATTTTCAAATAATTATAACGTAAAATCAAATTAATACAAAATATATATTGATTAAGAATTGAAATAATCCAAACTAAAACCGAACCATCAAATCTAAATTCATGCATGGCAATAGCACATGGTAATATCATTTTTATAATTAAAACGCAAGTTTACATTCTCTATGGCAATATAAGATTCTAGAATTACATTTTTGGATAAATTATAAAAATAGTCACTTTTGTTTGCATTAGATTATAGTTCAGTCACTTATATTTGAAATGTTATGTTTTAATCACTTACGTTATTATTTAGTTATGAAGTTGTCACTCTACTATTAAACTCTGTTACCTTCCTACGACAGTCCAAATCAGTTTTAAATGCCAACTTGAATGTCTAATTGCTGGGATGAAAATAAATTTTTAATTAAATAAATTTAATTTGAATTGTCACATAAGATATTCAAGTTGACATTTAAAAACCTATTTGGAGTGCCACGTAAAACCATTAGGTAACAAAGATTATAAATTGTCTAATGATACAACCCGACAACGGAAAGCGAAAACTTAAACATGAACTTGGAGTGATGTCTTAAACATAAATCATTACCTACACGTGTAATCGGTGGATTATTTATCACTAATCACCTGAGTGGGGGATAATTACACGTAAAGTACTGACTCAGCCTCTGCTTTGTACTTCCATTAAATTAAACCTTTTTCTTTTCCTTCTTTCCGTAGATTCTATTCTTCTTACATAAGTTCCTTTTATTCTTGATCGGCCACTTTGGGTTTCAATCCTTGTCTTAAATGGGCACTTTAGATCATAGAGAGAGAATTAAAAAGAGTTGGTAAATATTGGGTTCTAAGAGGAAATTCAGAGATGGTTTTTCTTTTGTGTGTGTTGAAGTGTGAAAGTGAAGATGGTTTGAAGTAATTTTGTAAGAATTTTGTGAAAGTCTGGGTTTTGTTTGATTAGGTTGGTAGTTGATTATGGGAGGGTGTTTTCCCTTTTTTGGATCATCAAACAAGGAAGGAAAAAATATTTCATTTTCTTACCCAATATCTACTCTCTCTTTTTGATCTTGTGTTGTTTTACATTGTTGGGCTTTTTATCAGCTTTTGGGGTATGTTGAATTCTGTGTTTATCTTGGCTCTTTTTGCATCTCTTCCTAGTTTGATCTGACATATATATGATTGTTTTTGGGGTGTTTGATTGACTTAGATAAGTTAGTTTAATTTGATTAATTTTAGTTTGTATTTTTTTGAATTGATAAATTTTAGTCTTTATATTTTTGAAATTTAGTTTAGATTTAAAAAGTAGTAATTAAATCTATTTGTTTAAAAAGTAGTAATTAATTTGGTTAAAACCGAATTAAGCAATTGAACCGTTCTAATTCGGTTAACCAGTCGAAGATCGGTTAAAGGTTTTTTAGAATTTCGGTTAACGGTTAATTCAGTTCGAAATCGGGTAATTAATCAAATTAACTAAACTTAATAAATAATATTATAAACTATATGTATTAGGCTATTACTAGTTCGGTTAATTCGGTCAAATGTACATTCTAAATTTATTTATTTTGATATGTTTTACACTTGTTTTAATATATATATAAATTTTAGTTAATTCGGTTAACCGAAATATTTCGGTTCGGTTAACGTTTTGAACACCCCTACGATTATATATTTGTTCTATATTCTCTAGCTAGACTAGTTTAAGTCCATATATTTTTCGAATTTTGAAATTTTAGTCTTAAAGTTAATCCATTAATAGAATTTTTAGTGAGTTATATGTAGAAATAACAAACGGATACGTCATTATTTATATTATAATATGTTTACTGCATCAAAATTTGAAAATAACAAAACTTAACTTAATGCATTTAACAATTATTGTTTATTGAGTATTAATATTTTAAAAGTAAAAAGATTAAAAAAATACTAAATTAATATTAGGGATTAATGTAGAGGGATTAATAACAGAATTTAACCTTTGTGAATTTATTTATCTTTGAGTTTCAGTGATGACATGTTAGTGATGTATTTGTTGGTAAACTGGAGGCTAGTAATTAGTAAATGCATTCTAAAAGAGAATTTGGAACCTTCTTACAAAATGTAGTGTCAAAGTTATAAATTTAGAATTTTATATAATCATATGGTATTATTTAAGAGTTTAGTGAGTTGTGTGATTTTCAATCGGGTCATTAATTCAGTTGTTAATTTGTGGAAATATCCTCTCGTAAATCAAATAATATATATTTTTAGGGTTCTTTAATCTTTTTCATTTAAAAAATAATAAAAATATACATATGATGAGATTCAAACACACGTCAATTATACCAATAAAACCATCAATTTATCACTCAATTAAAGCATTATTTGATATTTTTATACATTTTTATTTTATCATGCATACTTTATTACATCTATCCATTAGTTGTAAATATTAATAATGCATTTAATTGAGTTTATGTCATAAAGTCAACTCGATACTGACTCAAGATAAATAACAACACCATGATTAACAATTTAATCTAATTTTTTTATTTTAATAACGTACATATTTCATAAGTTGTTATTAATTAGTTTCAAAGCATAAGCTTCCTTATTTATTATATGTTATTTTTAAACACACATTTTTGTTCTAAATTTGTGGTTTCTACATGCATATGCATGTAATGGGATTTCTAGTTATAATTAATTTGGGTGCAAAGAGTCGAGAGAGACAAGTATTCTATCAAGAGTACTTGTGTATTGAATCATGATTATAGAGTTAGGCTTTTATAAATGGGGCTTCACTAAAATGATTAATTTGGTGTTTTTTTTCTTAACATTAATCTCATAGGTTTTTATCATATAATGTTCTTTTTGATACAATTATTCGAACTATCCATGGCCCCTCCCCACCCCTTAAATAGGAGGAAAATGCGCTTCATCACACTCAAACTCACATCATTTTGCACTGACAACAATGTCGTTACCAATCAAGTTAAGGCTCAGTATAGTTTGATGTTAAACACTATGATGAATTTAGTAATATTATAATAGATTCAGTAATTTTATTAATAAAAAAACTTGTATTGCCCGATTACATATAATCTTGTAAAAGATATAGTAATTTACGTGAAAACTTTACAATGTTATAAAAAAAAAAAAAAAGAGTAAACATTAAGAGTTTTAGTAAATTCGTAAGAAATTTAACAATTTCATAAAAAAAAGTACAACAATTCCATAAATATTCAGTATTTTATAAATTTATAAGAAATTAAGTAAACAATACAAAGTGATAAGAAATTTAGAAATAAACTGACGAGAGTTTAAGCTATTATTTGTTAAAAAAGTTAAATAGCTAAACCTTGACACGATTGCGTGAGTTTTAATCAAATATGGGGTGATGCTTTGGCTACATCACATTTTGATCAAATTATATAAATTCTCATAGCTTTAAAAACATAGGTGCATGAAGAAATAAAATTAACTTTACAATGCTCTAAGAAATTTAGTAAATTTTAAGAGCTTTAATAAATTATGAAGAAATCCAATAATTTTGTAAGCAATTCAGTAAAGATATTCAATAATTCCAAAATTGGTAAGAAATTAGGTAAATAATAAAAGAAATTGTAAGAAATGTAATAATTTTACAAGAGGATCATTTTGTAGTAATTTTAGTAACTTACGTTGTAAGGAATTAATAATTTACTGAAAACATTACAATATTGTAACAAATGAGTAATTTTATTAGGGCTTTAAAAAAAATTGTAAGAGATTTAGTAATTTACATAGTATGAAATTCTGTTATCTTATATAAGAAATTTAATAATTTAATAATAAAATTTAGAAAGTTGTAAGAAATTAGGTAATTTATTTAAATCATTCCAAATGTAATTTAGTAATTTAATAATGTATTCAGTAATTTACAAAATTGTAAGAAATTAGCTAATGTATTCAGTAATTTATAAAATTGTAAGAAATTAGCTAAGCATTAAAATGTAGTAAGAAATTTAGTAATTTTGCAAGACAACGATTTTGTAAGAATTTTAATAAGTTACATTGTAAGGAATTTTAATAATTTAATATATTGGAAACATTACAATGTTGAAAAAATTCAATAATTTTGTAAAAAAAAAAAAAGTTAACAATTTACAATATTATAAGAAATTTCAAAAATTATTGTAAGAGATCCAATAACCTTCTAAAAATATAGTAATTTTTTCAAAATTTAGAAATCTTCTGAAAAATCCATTAGTAATTTGTAAGGATTGCAGTAAAAAGATTAGTAATTTATGACCGACGTAAAAAGTTAGGTAAACATTACAATGTCGTAAGAGATTTAATATTTTATAAAATTATAAGAAATTAGTAAAACTTTTAGCAATTTTGTAAGAAATTCAATAAATTTTGTAAGAGAATCAGAGATTTTATAATAAAAATTGATAATTTTGCAAAAAATCAGTAATTGACAAAATTCCATAAACAAAAATTACAAGGTTGTAGATAGTTTTCATCAAAATTTGTTTACATGACTACTTTCTACTGATAGTATATCACATCATATGCTAACAACCTAAGCAACGTATCAAATTAATAAATTTTAACAAAAAGATACTAACAATATTAATAATTAGATTAGACTTTTTAAATAAAAAGTAAAGTACTTAAACTTTAAGTTTTTAAATACAAGGACTAAATTTAAATTTTTGTCAAAGTATATAGATTAGCATCGTATTTTAACCGTTAATTGTCATTAAAAAGAAAAGCAAAATGCATTACGCAAACTATACACCAAATAGAAAACAAATATAGGCGTAATGTGTTGGGTCAACCATGAGCCATAACAAAGTTTAGCTCCCGCATAGCAATATGAACCGACATCAAATTTAGTGTTAAAATTTGCCAACATTTTACAAAAACATTAAACTATATTATTAAAAGTTTCCATCATTAATAATATATAATGGAAATTTTCATAACAGTTGTAAAATCCTAGTGGCGGCCTGGCGGCCCAATACTAGTACGTTAAATACAGATGGTTCCAAATTGTTCTTAAGAAAACCTAGTATACATAACCTATCATTCTATACTCGTCATTTATACAACCTAATGATGCTCTATCCTACTTCTAACACTAATTGCTTCTATTCATCGGTTCTCACATCCAAAGCCAAAACCCAGCGTCTAGCATGCATGCAAACGACACCCTAAATTGTTATATTTTTCTTCTTTTAAAGCATAAACCAAAACTGTCCAAGGCGTTCAACCGAATATCACTTCCTCCTTTTCCCCTGCAAAATAAGACCAATTATCACTTTTGTAACAAAGATAAAATGAAACGAACAAAACACATCACGGGATTCTCATATCCCAAATCGAGACAAACCGAGTTCGCATTATCATCCATGGATAGCTGCTTCCGTTTCTTTAGTTGATTAAGACTCTCAGTAGGCTGCTTCCCACTGCGCTTTGATGGTGTCATGTTCTGAAATGTAAAAAGACGAGAATCATGTTAAGACCCAACTGGATCATACATAGGAACCATACAATATATTTAAGTGTCAATGAAATAATGCAGGGAATAACGTGTTGGGAGTCAAGCATGTAAAGGCAATTAGCATTTAGATAAAAGAAATGGAAAATATATTCAGAACCTTGGCAAGTTTCTTCTCCTTGCGAGCTTGTCGCTCCCTCTCGTCATATTCTTGATTTTCCTTCTCAATCAATCGAATAAGGGTATCACATCTCCTTGCCAGCTCTTGAGTTGTCCGTGACTTCACAAACCAATCAAATCGAAACAAGGGTGACGCTCGGAATGCTGCCTTCAACTCCTCCCAATTCCCATAACCAAGCTTGTGAACCATGCATATCTGTTTAGGCATAACAATCAGAAAAAAAGAACAAGATTTAAGGTGGCTCCACCTATCACGTATGATGTATGGTAAAAAGGAAAAAACGATTAAAATACACACCATGAATCGATCACATTCTTCATTATATAACTTCCCTTTGTTCTGACCATACTGGATCTTCAATTCCAGCCATGGATTCTTGTATCGGTCCAATTTCTTGCCAATTGCCTTCATGATCTCATCTCTTCTAGAAATTCTTGCCTCTCCTCGTTCAATGTTCTTAATTATTCTATCATAATCTGAATAACAAAAATTAAGCAATTAATGTACATCAAAAAACTTTGTACAGAACAAGATATTAGAACTAGCTGAACTAATCCAACATTATTCTATGATCTATGATAGCACATGTTTTCAAATGTACGTATTATACTTCAAGTCATATTTAATCAAGCTCCTGGGAGAACATACTTGAATTGTCAAATTTTAATACTTGAGATCATACATAGAAACAAAGAAAAAATGACATGATGTTGGATATCACTTACCATTTAACTCCTTGTATCTTTCTTTAAATACTTTAGCATATCTTTCAACTTCCTCCTCTGTCTTCCCTTCTATTTCTGAAGCAATACTCTTTATATCATTCCGTCCATATTTCTCACAAGCTCTAACGAAAGTATTGAAATCTCTTCTACTCCATGAAGAAAATCCCTAATGCACCCAAAATTTAAGTTTGAATAAAGCAACAAACAAATAAAAATATAACATGTAACACGTTGCACTCACCTCTTCTAATAGTCGCTCCTTTTCTTCCAACTCTTCAGCAGTTAACGGGTCTCCCCTTTCTAAATACACGAGACTTAGTAAAACGAGCCTAAAGAAGATTGTGTATCATAAAGAAACAGATTATATGGCAAAAGTAAAATACCTTCAGGTTCATCCACATCAATAGTGTCCTTTACCTGATTCTTCTGATGTGTTTGCTGATTTTAATTGAAAAAAAAAAATCCAGTCATGAGATAACTCACATCATCAAGTCAATGTACAAAAAGGGGGAAAAGTATTTATACAGATCATGCATACCATGAGATAGCGTACTTCTTTCTCATACAACTCACTCAGCCTCTGAGTATTGAAGAATTGGAAATCAAGCCTGAGAAATGACATTTTTATTAGCAAAGCTATCCAACAATGCAAACTATTTAAAAGACCATAGTTTGAGAAAAGGCTTACAATTGAGGCATGCGAGGAATCCGAGGCTCCTTCGGTTTTGCTGGAGCACCTTGGCGCAAGGTTTGTTTAAAGTACTCAGATTCTGAGTAACTGATCAGGGCAAAGAAGAAACACAAATCAAATAGAGCAAAAAACAAATAATGCAAAAATTAATTAGATTGCTGAAATAACCAACTTACTTCCGCTTCCGCTCTCTTTTTGGGGGCTCAATCCAGTTTTCACTTACAATTTTCTTGATGTCAAACTTGTTCTCGTCCTTTAAAAAGAAGAAAAACAAAAAATCAGCCATTAACAAAGGGAACTCCTAAAGCACCAAACATAGCAAAATGCAAACAGAAGGCACAAAAAAGAGTAATGTTTTTACCTTTTCATCATCAAATTCATACAATTCAGCATCTACAAAAGAAGAACAATGTTAATTGCCTGAAAAATGAATTCTCAAGTAAAAAATGTGCAAGAGAGGCATACTATCATCCATCTTGAATTTAATTGCATCCTCAGTAAATTTCTTCATCTTGGCATCAAGTTCTGCTGTCGCTGCTTCTCCCTTGGCAATGATTCTATCAATGTCTTCATCCGTAATTGTGCTATCCTTGGAGCTGAAGACCATTTCAGCACCAAACCTCACCATTTGAAGCAACTCATCTTTGTTAACAGCTGCACAAAACAAGAAATTGAATGCTACCAGACAGACTCAAAGAATTGTTGCATCAAGCAAAACAATTGCACTGCAAAGAAGCTTCTTACTCTTCTGCTCTGCTAATCGTCCTTGTTGAATAACCAGAGCATCTAGAGCAAGCTTTTTATAGGCCCTCTCAATCACCTTTTCCTCAATAGTGTACTGTTTCATGATTAAAAAAATAAATAAGGTTACCCTATTATAGGCTAACTTCTCAACAAGTATGAAAGACAATTTTCAAACCTCTGTGCAAAAGCGGAACACTTGAACTTCCTTCTTTTGACCAATTCTATGGGCCCGATCCTGTGCTTGCAAATCAACTTGCGGGTTCCTGCAATTATCCTAGTATCACAAATCCAACAAGGAGCATAACATATAATAAAATTGGTATATGCTTACCAGTCACTATCATAAAGGATCACAACATCTGCTGTAGCAAGATTAATACCAAGGCCTCCAGCTCTAGTTGATAACAAGAAAACAAATTTCTCACTTCCTGGCTTATTAAAGGCGTCAATGGAAGCATCACGATCTTCACCACCTGTATTACCATCAATCCGACAATACTGGTATCCACGAAACATCAAATAATCTTCAAGAATATCCAGTAGCCTTGTCATCTGAATACAAAAAATTCCACAGCAAAATCGTAAGGAAGAAACCCAGAAAGTAAATGACACTTAAACGTAAACTATGTAAATAAATTTAAAATGGAAGAATAACATAGGGAAATATATAAACCAATAACCAACACATTCATGTACACTGCAGAGGTACCTGTGAAAATATCAGAACTCTAGAATCACGCTCCTTCAGCTTTGGAAGTAATTTGTCCAAGAGAACCATTTTACCTGGAAATAAATAACTAAGGTCAGTTTTCATTCAGCACCAAAGAATTCAATATCTTCCAGGAAGTAAACTTACCGGCACTGGTAACAAGATGGTCTCCTGTTGTATATGGAGGTCCAGGTTCAGCACCTTGGAAAAGGTATGGGTGATTACAACATTTGCGCAGCTGCATTGCAATGTTCAGAAGACGCTTACGCTCTCCACCAGCATTTACAACTTCAAGATCTTTTTGCAGCAAAGCCCTATAGTACTGTTTCTGCATCTGGGACATTCCTACTTTCAGGATAGTTTCCTTTTTGGGAGGCAAACCTTTCTCAACATCTGATTTCAATCTACGAAGGAGAAATGGTCGAAGAACCTAAAGATACAGAGACAAAGAATGTTAATTATTTCTATAAAACCAAAGGCTTGGGATGAACAGAGATAAGATTTTTAACTTGCCTTGTGAAGTTGTTGAACAACTTCCTGCTGGTCATTTTCACCAGAAATTTGAAACCATTCATCAAAAGTTTCTGCTGAACTAAAAATCTCTGGCAGTAAAAAGTTAAGAAGAGACCAAAGCTCATGGAGATTATTCTGCAGCCAAAAAAAAAAATACAAAAAGGAAACCAACATTATGTCATATACTGAAATAAAGCATTAAAATGATCCAAGTACAAGTAACCAACAAGGCAAGAAAAGCTGTCACTATTGATCACAGGTATAAGAACTAAAAATGAAGTAGAAAAATGTTAAAAGCATAAACAGGTAAAAATCATCAAAATCATTTCAGTAGGCAACTAAAACTCGTCAAACCTAGAGGACAAGATAAGTGTTGTTTTAACAACTTCTTAAATAAAATGCAATTCTAGGACCACAAAATAGCATAGGCATTTCTAGTGCAACCAGGCACATGTCATAAATGGACAGAGAGACGTAAAATTCAGTTCCCTACCAAATAAAATGCATACCTGGAGTGGAGTGCCAGTAATAAGAAGTCGGTAATTAGTATTGTAGAGTCTCATTGTTTTTGAAAGTAGTGAATTCTCATTCTTGATTCGATGGGCTTCATCAATAATTATATAGCGCCAACTAAAACGACGCAAAGCAGACTTCTCCTTGATGGCCATTTCAAAACTTGTGACACAGACATCAAACTTCCCAGCAACCAGTAGCTCCTCACGGATGTATCTCTGTAGAAATTAGAAGGCATAAGAACAATGAAAAAGATAAAATATCGAGTAACCAGTAAAGCATGCATCAAGCAACTTACTCTTTCCTCAGGATTCCCAAGAAACTTCACAGCACGCAAGACAGGGCAAAATCGACGTATTTCATTCATCCAGTTACCAAGAGTTGATTTTGGGGCAACAACCATATGAGGGCCAGTAATTCCACGGTACTCATGCAGATAGCCCAATAAGGAAATAGTTTGCAAAGTTTTTCCAAGTCCCTATATTCATCAATTTAGTAAGCAAACATCAGCAAATATCATATCCCAGCTCATTCTGATTTAAAAACAAGACTTGACCATGAAAACAAACAATATACAATCTTTAAAACCAAGGCTACAGCACATACCATTTCATCTGCAAGAATACCATTTATACCATTCTCATACAGTCGTATAAGCCAGTTTAAACCAGCAAGTTGGTAGTCCCTCATCTTTCCCTGAATACCTGGAGAAAGAAAAAAGTAAACCAAAAATATACAACAGAAATTGAACCATTTGAACTGAGTTCCCCAACTGATGGATAAGAGAGTGAACTTACAAGAAGGCTGAGTCACCAATCGCGTGTTCCCAGACAAACCGTCTTCTTCCTCCTTGAGGTACTCTTCATCTTCTTCCTCTTCAGTTATTTTTGATGCATGTCGACCCCTAATTTAACAAGTGGAAGAAGCCATTACGAGAGGAAGTCTAAATCAAAACCATTAGACCATAAAACAGTTCCAATACTCCAAACAAGTAATTAAAAACCAATAGAAAGAATCCATCACTTCCAAACAGTAATATCATGGAAACAACAAAAACATGTGAATCACGTATTTCAACATCTTTAGAGTAAAAGAAAACAAGCATACCTTCCTTTCACCTTCTTTTGTGATGAATTTGGGTCACCTTTAGCAAAATGAGAAAACAACTCTGTCTGCTGCAAAAGATACTTCAACCGACCCTTTCCCTTATTATTCTGTCATTCAACCAAACATTAGCAAACCATAAATTACACTTAAAATGAACAGAATACAAACTTTTCCCCAGAATACGGACCATATCAGCGTTAATGGCAGCATTTTGAGTATCCAGTATTTCCTGAATCTTCTGCTTCTTTAGTTTCTGCATTTCTTTCAGCCTCTCCTTCTCTCGCTTACTAATTTCTGGATCAGCCCCATCAGACTCATCCTAAACAAAAATAATAATCTTAAAATCCTAGAAATAAACAATAAAGTGCAAATTAAGCTTTCCAGCAACTTACTAAAACCCTAGAAGCAAAATATATACTAAAACATGAAAACTAAAAGCTTAGAAATAAAATTTTACAATCATTAGCAAACCCTAGAAACAAATAGCAAGTAAACAGCTAAGTCCGACAGCCAAAATAGTAAAAATTCGAAAGCAAAGTAAAAGGAGAAAGCTAAAGAGTGTCACAATTGTAAAATTACATCATCAGCATCATCGGCGTTTTCTTCAGGGACGGCGTCATCATCTTCGTCGGAGGCGTCGGCGGAGCGAGCAACAGCTTCAATCTCCTCCTCATCGTCTTCTTCGCCGTTGACCTGGGCGCTCATTCGCTCCTCTTCTGATGAACTCGAACCATTGTACAGTTCTTCATCGGACGACGCCGGCTTCGACGATTTTGCCATCTCTTCTTCAAGTTTATTAGAACGTTGTTGTTGCTGTTTTTCCCTCTTTTATTTTCTTTCAATGATAAACGAAAATAAAAATAAAACAGAGATGAATGAATAAATAAATAAAATCGAGAGACCGACTTTGGGTACATGGAAAGAAGACTACAAATATAAATTAATAGGGTTAAAACGCAGCCGTTCCATTTGGGAAACTTGAGGGTATAATTCTAGTTATAGTCCCTTTAAAATTTGAGATTTAATTTTTTACATAATTTGATCTCTATTTTTTTTTAATATGATCAGTAGGTTCAAATTAATAACATTCTTAGTCATTCCCATTAAAGATATGATTTCAATTTTTTCAAGACAACTTTAAGCATTCCCATGGCATGTAAATTAATTTGGGTTAAATATGATTAATTGAGATTTTATATGATTTTGACTGTATGATCAAATAATGATAATAATAATAAAATTCATATAATCCTTTAACAGTATCACATAAAATTATTATCAATTTGGGTATGCAAATGATTTTATAAAAAAACAGAGACTAAATTATGCCAAAGTAAAATTGATTAATTAAATTCTGAATTTTAACATAGTATAGGGATTAAAACTAACATTAGACCGTGGTTAATGTGTCAACTGTTAAGTGAGGAATTTCCCGCCACAAAAGGAAATGGAAATTTCCCGCCGGCAGCTCGGGGTTTGCGGCGCCTGGCTTTTGGGCTCGGACCGGGGGCTACAAGAAATTATTTCAATATTTATGAATGAAAAAGTAGAAAAGTTTTTAATTTGTCTTTAGTCATAGTTTTTAAATTTATAAAATATAAATTAGATGTTGAAATAAATTAAATTTACCCTTAACATTGACAAAATATTATCATTTTAGATACTTCTTAACATTTTTTTCATTCATTCTATTAATTCAAATTAAGTTGGAGAATTAATATTGACAAAAAAAATTCAATAAAGAAATTAAATTTAAAGACTAAATATTGCTTTTTTTCAATTCAACACAATCATAGGATGATAGTGAAAATAAAAAAAACACCCAAATCACATTGAAATTAAAAAAATGAAAAAGAGTAGAATATAGAGTTTGCATGAACGATGGAATCATAGGATGATTCACAATCACAAATATCCTAAACAACACTTAAAACCTCAAATCATGCAGCAAGCAAGTTACTGGTTACTGGATTACAACGTCACAAGGAGGACAGTAATAGCAGAAGCCAGCAGTAATAGAGAGAGTTTTATTCCAATAGTACCAACAGACGGATCATGCTTGTTGTGTATTATGCAGTAACCTGCCATTGAATAATCAAAACAATGATTGTGGAGAAAGCTCAATATCAGCCTGGGCAGTGATTTCAGCATCATTTGTAGTTGTACGGCCTCTCATACATTTATACACGGTTACAGATATGGTAAAAGCAAACATGAGAAGCAGAAGTAAAGCTAGAGTTGCCCATTTCCCATTGAACTTGAATGTTTCTGAGATAGTAACACTCACAGTTGATGATGAAGATGACCCATTGTTTGAAGTCATTTTATTTCAAGCTAAGCTAGCTCAAAAATGGTTTGGCAAACTTGGGCAACTCTTATATTTATAAGCTTAGGCAAATCTTTGGCATTTTTTGTACTATTTGGAGTTCTTGTGCGTAATCTGATAATGAAAATTTGCCAAATGACCTTCGATAATTCTATGGCTTGGAAATCTTCTGACAATGACACCTTTTTGTCGTTTAGAAACATGTACCACGAGAGTTCAAACTTTTTTTTATCCAATTTTCGAATTAAATAATATCAAATTAATCCATTCTATTCTGATATATAGTATAGTTATATAATATGTAAATAAATTTATTATTGTTTCTTATTTATTTGTGTGTAATATGTATTGTTATATGATATGTGTATAATTTTTATTTATTTGAATTATTTTAAAATTTTGAGTTTGAAAAATCTTTTAAATATAAGGCATGAGTTTGAAAAAAAAATTTAAATAAATAAAAATAATATTTATTATTTATTATGTTATTACAATATTCTATTTTGTTATTAATTTTTTATTATGGAAAATAAACATAGCTTTCCAGAAAGAAAATAAAGCTATGAGAAAACCTTGAGCGTCCCAACCTCAACCAGGTGGATCTACTCACCAACGATCATCTTTTGCCGCAACCTTGGCGAAATCCGACAACTCCTCCTCCCAGTATCTGTTCATATGCCACAAGGTTGTTGGTCCTATTGCAAAATCTAAATCAACAAGCACTAAAAAGAGTCGCAGCTTGCTTCCCATCAATAATATGTGTTGATAAATGATCGGCTGGTTTGGATATCTATGAATCTCCTAATAATCGTGTGTGCATCTCCTTCAATCTCTATTAAATGGGAACCATGTCTCTAATATTTCTTTTTTACTTTTTTTAAATTTTTATGAAAATTTAATTATTGTTGGTCCGATAGTTGAACCAATTGAATTGGTTGGATCGTGAACTGATGGTCTAACCTAATCAACCATGGGTTCAATTATCAAAACACTAAATATGACACTGTGCTATTATATTACATTATCATCAAAAAAAATTATTTTTCAAACTCAAAATGTCACATCATCTAACATTTAGATTTTTCAAGTTCAATGATCAAAATGACCTAGTTGTCAAGTTTAAAATGGACCAAAAAAAGTACAGGTACCAAAGTGAACTTAGTTGTCAAGTTCAGGAGCCAACCTACGTGCCAAGTTCAAGAGCCAAAAGTTACATTATCTCCTCTCTTTTTTCATGGTCATTAACAGAATTGGATTAAATGAATAACAATTTTCAAGTTCAAGGGTCAAAGTGGATCAAAAAATGTTCAGGGGCCAATGTGGACCTACTTGCCAAGTCTAGGGGCCAAAAGTTATATTATCCCTTTTTAATATTTAAAGTTGTTTAGGAGTTTTTTATTTTTTAGTCAGCAAGAAAGTCTAGTTTTACTAAAACTACTTCTTGTTTGGATTAATTATAGTTTCATTATACTTGAAAGTTTTATTTGAATGTAATTAACTAGCCAATATAAAGGCATTTTCATTATTCATTAAATGCATTAATTCATTCGTTAATGAAATTTTCAACTCTTGGAGTTAATTTCTTTTGTACAAGACTGCTTTCTTATAATTTTTAAAAGTGGTTTTGTAATAGTTTGTTTTCTAATGGTGTCGGAAACAGTGATTTCGAGACCACAATTCTGATGAGTGAGTCCGTAGATATTATTATATAATATTTACGAGTCAACTACAGTGTATTAATGAATTTTGATCCGATAAATTCTACTAATAGAATGATTAGTTATAGTACAAGGGGTTTGTACCGAAAGTTAGTGGTTTTGAAAAATGATGTATCGAGACCTCGTTTCTGTAAACCGAGTTTGTAAATATTTTTATTGAATATTTATGGAGCTACTGTATAGGTGAATTAAGATTTGGTTTGAAAATTTGGTGTTTAGACAGTTAATTAAGAAAAAATGACTAAATAATAAAATCTGTAAAGTTAATTACTATTGAATATTATTAGTTAAAATGCATGGTTAATGGTTGTTGGAGGTTTTAAAAGGAAATTAAAACATCCTTAAAAGCCATGGACAGTTTATGCATGCTTTTGGAAATTATGTGTTGTAATTATTAAACAAAAAAAAAAAAGAGGAAAATTGATCATCTTTTTCCCCATTTTATCTTTGTAACCGAAAAGCCAAAGGAGAGTAGCTTAGAATCGACCAAACTATTTTCCTCTTGCATGGTAAGTAAATCGAGCTAGTTTTTCGTAATTATTATATTTTTGAAATCGTTACCGCTTAATCTATGAAACATGTATCTCTGTTTTAAAAAATGTTAAAGTTTTAAAAGTTTACCATTGATAATTTTTGGTTTTTGATATTAAATGGAAGATTTTGAAGCTTAGAAATGTTCTAGGACTATTCTGATAAAATAGTAAAAACTTTCTAAACACACGACTTGAACTCCTAACCTCAAACACATAAATAGAGCACATAACCACATATGCAAAGACTTAATCACTACAAAATTCCACAATTAAACATTCAAATTTTGGGGCGTTACATTCTAAATTTTACAAACCAAGCACGAGGAGCTTGCTTAAGCCCATATAAGGAACGTTTCAAGTGACATACCTCATTTGCAGCAGTTTTTAAACCCGGTGGAGAACACATATAAATATTCTCTGTTAAATCCCCATGAAAGAATGTGTTTTTTACATCCATCTAATTAATGGACCAGTCTTGAGAAGCTGCTAAAGCCAAGATTGTACGAACGATGGTCATTTTGGCAACTGGAGCAAATGTTTCTTCATAGTCAATCCCATATTCTTGTCGATTACCGAGAGCCACCAAGCGAGCCTTACACCAGTCAAGTGATCTATCAGATTTTAGTTTGATTGAGAATACCCATTTACAACCAATAGGAGTAACATCAGAAGGACAAGTGACAATGTCCCAAGTTTAATTATGGTGCAAGGCATCAAGTTCCTCTTGAATCGCTTGTTGCCAACATTCATGTTTGATTGCCTTTGAATATGATCTTGGTATTTTAATGGAGGAAAGTATAACAGTCATAGATTTATGATAATCTTTCAGGAGAATAATTATATCTGTATGGTCGATGTGAGCTGCGAGTGGATTTCTTAAGTGGAGGAGGATCACTAGCAGGGGCTGGTGGCAGGGAAGACATAGGTGGTGACAGTAGCAAACTAGTTTTAAGGACTTCTTGATGAGAAAGTTTAGGAACTAAATCACTGTGTTGGACATTATCCTTATTTCAACATGTATAAACAAGATAAGGCTAAAATCATGTAATAGGAACAAGAGAATGGGAATGATGTTCAAGAGGTATATTTTCAAAAGTAGGAAGAATAGAATGAGTAGAATCATTAGAATGGACAGCATGTAAAAGATAAAGGTACTGATGGTCAAAGAAAATAACATTACGAGAAGCACAAATCCGTTGAGCAATAGGATCAAAGCACATATAACCTTTCTTATGTGAGGCATAGCCAAGAAAAACACAATTGACAGACTGAGGAGAAAGTTTCATACGTTCATGAGAGGGAAGAAAAACAAAGCAAACACACCCAAATGGGTGAAGATGATGATATGTAGGTTGCTCTTGATAAAGAAGGAAATATGGTGTTTGGTTTTGAAGTGTAGGTGTAGGAAGACGATTTATTAAGTGGACAACCATAGATAAGGCTTCCACCCAAATTTTGATGGAACACAAGACTCAATGAGCAAGGAACGAATCACATCAAGAAGATGTCTATTTTTACGTTCGGCAACACCATTTTGTTAGGGTGTATAAGGGCAACTTCTTTGAGAAATAATGTCATTTTGTTGAAAGAAATCTTAGAACTGGTGAGACATATATTCCTACCTGAATCAATTCGTAAAATTTTAATATTTTTGGAAAATTGATTTTTAATCATGGTTAGGAATTTTTGGAACAACTCAAAAACTTCATATTTGCGTCTCAAAAATAGACCTAAGTAAAATGGCTATAATCGTTAATAAATGTCAAAAAATATTTATACTGAGCATGAGAAACAACTGGAGAAATTCCACAAACATCACTGTGAACTAAATCAAAACAATGAGAGACATGTGTATCACGAGAGGGAAAAGGAAGAGTTTTACTTTTAACCAATTTGCATGTAATGCCTTAAAACCCGACCTAGAAGTTCTGACTGGATCTCGGAGGTCACATTGATCACTTAAGTGATCGAAGAAAAATTTTACAAAACATATTATCCAAAAGTCTAGTTACCAACACACTTTGACAAATTCGAATAAAAACTTTTAATCATTTAAATTTTTTATTGGATAATTTAGGTTATGTTTAAAATATTTGAGAACACAAATCTACAATCTCTGAAACTCATTCCAAAATAAAATTTACGAAAAACCCAAAACAAAACCCATACCACACTTTTGCTAATTGTTTACAATCAATAACGGCTTAACAAAATAAAAACTGAAAAAGGAACCAATTAGCTCGTTTTAAAACATGTCACTTTGAGACCTCCAGTATGCCGAGTCCAACTTCAAATTACGAGAGTACCTGAAAGGGAGGAAACTAAGGGGTGAGCTACACGAGCTTAGTGTGAGTCCGAAACGCAACAAACGACAAAGTTACAAAACATAATTTCAGATAGCAGTTCGATAACGTAACGTACTTACAATACAACTACAAACTGGAATGTACACATGGAACCAACATTCCAATCATAGCTAATAATCACAACACATCATATCATTGTAAATGTACCTTTTAGACAAACAGATGCAGATGATATGTAACAAGTTAGAAAATAATCTCACCTGTCCAGCCAAACACCACTCCGATCCCCACTCACACCACGTATGAGTTAGTCAAGCTCAACTAACCATGTACACCACGTAGGATCTCGAAAGGGCCCATCCAACCCTACACACCATGAATGTAGACAAGGCCACTCAAATAATAATATGCAGTAGAGCTGACATATGAGCAGCACAGTACGGTGAACCGCTATACTGAATAAATGCAATTGAAACTGCCAAATCATAACAGAATTAGACTTCCTTATCTTCACAACCAACCCCAAAAACTTTATGCAAATGCATGTATGCAATCAACTTACAGAAATAGTGAACACATCGTATAGACAATCAGATAGAATTAGAAATGCACATACCAAATCAACCAAATTCAGAATTAGATATCATTATACTTAATTACCAGGCAATATCACATTAACAAATCATCAAATTAATGTAACAATTACATATAACGTATACGTCTGAGTCAAAATCGAGTCTCAACCACCCTTACTAAGGCCTAGCTAAGGGTCGGAGCACACAGACTCACGAACAAATAAAAAATCTGACACAGAACCACTATTTATAAAACATGGCCACACGGCCATGTGCCTTGGTCGTGTGGAAGTGCCTAGGACGTATGGGAGGTCAACACACCCATGCGAAGGAGGCACATGCCCTTGTAAGAGGAGGCACACAGCCGTATGCAGGTGACACACGCCCATATGTCCAGGGAACATGGGCGTTGATAAACCGTAATATGAACATATTTTAATCCCACATTTAGCATAATTTTGGATGATTTATCCCTTGAATTGTGGAAATAGGTGCTCTTAATCCTTTGTTTTCATGTTTTATACTCAGGAAAGTACCGAAGGACGAAAAGAATGAGAAACGGGCCAAAAACGGAGAAAATAGGCCTTATCACGAAATCGACACGGCCTAGGCCCAAGATCACACGGCCATGCCTCCTTAACAGACCCAAACACGGCCTGGCCTCGACTTACACGGGCGTGTGCCATAGGGCGTGTCCTTGACGTGACCTGTTTCAATTCTATTCGGATTAGGGTACTTAGAGGCAAAGAAAGCCATTCCAAAAGCCTATATAAACACCCTAAAGGCCAACCTTCGGGGGGCGTCTAGTTAGGCCGAAGAGCCTAGCCAGAGAGGCCAGAATTGTGGAATTTACTCGAAGAAAGCCAGTTGATTCATCTCAAGAAGTCGAAGCTATACTCAAGACGGAGGATCTTCCCTTCAATTTCTTTCAGGGGGTTTTAGGGATTTTCTTTATGTTTTGTTTTATATTTTCTTCTGAGATGTATTCTTTTATGATTATGAACTAAACCCCTCAAATACCTGAGAGGGATAAAACCTAAGATAGATCTTGTTATTGTTTTCTAAACTATATGATAAATACTTGATTTGTTCTCAATTATGTGTTCTTAATTCTTGCTTTGATATTTCAGGATATTGACTCAAGTATTGATGTGCTTAGGTAGTGGAGCAAAAGTCTCTGTTTAAGAGTAGATCTAGCATAATTAAGCGGAGTTGATCGCAACCCTAGACATAGGATGACCAAAATCTGCCGGATTAGGGTCAAACCTAATATGGGAGTCAATAGATTAAGTTAATGCAATTCTAGGGGTTTTAATTAGAACGAGATTTCAATTACTCAACCTAGGGTTAGATGTTAGTAGCCTCGAGAGAGGTATTAATATAAATTAGGGAATCCTACGGATCAAGTCAAGTGAATAAATCGTTTGGTTCAGAGTTAGATAACACGTGAAGTCTAGTGGATTCTTCCTCGGGTATTGTCTTAATCAATTAGTTTTTCCCACAAGTATTTTCCCCAATTCCTTCTCTTTGTCTTAGCATTTTTAGCTTAATAATTAGTTAATTTTAGAATAATTAATAATTCCCTTAATTCTTAGGATAAATAATAAGAAGAAAGTTAGTATTAGTACTTTTGGTTCCTTTGGGTTCGATAATCCGATCTTGCCACTAAGCTATACTACTGTTCGATAGGTGCACTTGGCTCCATCGTTGTCATAGTTAGTTTCCAGGCTCGATCATTTTCTTTATAAAATTTTAAGACTCTGACATAACGATCAAGTTTTTGTTGCCGTTGTCGGGGAACTGAAATATTAAGAACGCTTAATTTTTATTACTTTAGCCATATTTTATTTTTGAAATTTAAATTTTATTTTTACTTTTCTAAAATTTTCTTCTTTACTTCTAGCAGGTACCTCTAGTTTAGGACTAGAAGGAACCCAACAGGACCCCTAATTTACGGCAGTGATATTGAAGGTACTGTTCATAGAAATCGTAGAGAAATAAGGCGAAGCTTAAATTACATAGAAGAAGAGCAAGAATCCGAAATCAATAACATTACTGAAGAGATGGCTGAAAATAATCCGTCACCTCCAGATATGATAGAAAATCATGCTCCTTGAACTATGTATGATTATGCTAAACCTAATTTAACAGGAACTGAATCAAGTATTGTTAGACCTGCTATTGCTGCAAATAATTTTTAACTAAAACCTAACACAATTCAGATGATACAACAATTTGTTCAGTTTGATGGTTTGCAGGATGAAGATCCAAATAATCACTTGGCGAATTTCTTTAAATTTTGCGATACTTTTAAAATAAATGGCGTTTCTGATGATGATATCCGTCTTGGGTTATTTCCCTTTTTTTTGAGGAATAAAACCAAACAATGGTTGCATTCTCTTCTACGAGGATCGATCACTACATGTGATCAAATGACCGAAAAATTTTTATTGAAATATTTTCCGCCGGCTAAAAAGGCTAAGTTGAGGAATGATATCTCTTCTTTTGTGCAGAAGGATTTAGAAACACTTTACGATGCATGGGAGAGATACAAAGATCTATTAAGAAGGTGCCCACACCATGGATTACCCTTGTGGCTACAAGTCCAAACTTTCTACAACGGTGTGAACCCCTCAACCAGGCAATTAATTGATTCAGCCGTCGGCGGAACCCTGAATAACAAAACACCTGAGACTACTTACGAATTTATTGAAGAGATTGTCGTAACCCTATTTTTTTGGAAAAATGAGGTTCGACTTTGGTTTTTGAAAATGAAAATAAAACGAGAGTCGCGACCGATCTTTATTTGGTGTGATCGGATCACCTTTGTTTTAATAAAACATTTTGGTTTACTAAAACAGTGTTTTTGGTCTGTGAAATTTTGAAAATCGGATTCGGGAGTCGGTTACGTGCGAGGAAGGGTTAGCACCCTTGTCACGCCCAAAATTGGTACCAAATTGATTAGTCTATGTCTTAATGTCAGAAATTTGAAAAGGTTTCAAAATACGGATCCTTTAAAATGTTTGGATAATTTAGGCCGAAATTTTGAGATTTCTTTGTTCCGAGAGGATACAAACATCACATCCAGCATGTTAGGACATGATATTTTAAACCTTCGTGATCAAAGCTATCTCATGATTTACGAAACTTATCAAAAGGATGTTTAGTTATTTAGTCAAACGGAAAATCGCAACCCAGCACGTTAGGGCACTATTCCCCGAATTCCTAAACGCAAAACATTGCCTTATTTTAAGACCTTTAGATGAAATGTAGTAATTTTACAAAAAAGTATAGTATCGCGTTAACCTAGGAAAATAAGCATAGAGGTTTGAGTCAAAATTTGAGATTTATTTGTTACGAAAGGATACAAACATCACATCCAGTACGTTAGGACACGATATTTTAATCTCTCGTAATCAAAGTCGTCTCATGATTTACGAAGTCTCGTTTAAAAGGATGTCAGGTTATTTAGTTAAACGGAAAATCGCAACCCAGCACGTTAGGGCACTATTTTCCGAATTTCTAAATACAAAACATTTCCTTTATTTTAAAAACCTTTAAATGAAACACGATAATTTTACGAAATGTATTTTGTTTGATGATGAACATATGTAAAAATACTACTACTAATGATGATGATAATATTGAATAATAATAACAATAATAATGAAAATAAAATAACAATTGTGATGATAATAATAGGATGATAATAATAAAATAAAAGTAATGACATACAAAAAATAGTGATAGTAATAAAATAATAGTAATAATAATAATAAAGAACAATGACAATGAAAATATAAATAATACTAATAATAATATATAATGTATAAATAGTAATGAAAAATAAAACGAAAGATAAAATGATAATAGTAATAGTCATTAATAAATAAATAATGTAATATATGCAAAAGAATAAGCAAATATATATTATAATATAATAATAGTAATAGTAGAGATATAGTAGTAATAATAAGGTAATAATAATAATAGAAAATAATATGCAAAATAATAGTAAAACAAAAACATAAAATAAACAAATAAATAAGTAAAATGGTGGTTGTCGCAATAAAATAATGATAATAATAATAGATAATCCATAGTAGACAATAAAAATAAAAAATGATGATAAAAATTGCAAAATAAAAAATGGGCTAAATCGCATTAAAACGGAAGTTTTTTAGGACAAATTATAAATAAATAAATAACAAAAGGATTAAACTGAAGCGCGCGGAAATGGAAAGGGGGCTAAAAGGCAATTTACCCGATCCGTTAAATGCAGCGTTTAAATGAGGGTTAAATTTAAATCTGCACAAAACTTGCGGGCGAAATTAAAATAAAAAGAAAGTCTCATTTAAAAAATTGAAAACGCGGAAGGGCCAAAAGGGCAATTAGCCCAATCAGCGAAAACACGCGGATCCTTCAGTCGGGTAGGGTCGCGCGCGCGGGTTTCAGGTGAAACAACTTCGTTTTGGGGCTTTTGGACGCCAGCCAAAACGACGTCGTTTCACATAGCTATGTAAGGCAAAAAAGTGCTGAAAAAAATCATTTCTGCTTTGTGTTTTAAAAAGAAGGCCTGACTTCTCTCTTTTGTTCTCTGCAGGTCCGAAAAGGGGGGCTTAGCGTCGCTCCGTTTGCCGTTCTCCGTCGCGCCGGCCATCGTGCACGGTGGCCAAAAAAGGTAAGAAATGTATATTTTTTTTATATTTTTAGAAAAAATAATAATAACAGTATATGTGTGTATATATATGTCAAAAAAAAAAAGAGAAGAAACGAAAAGAGGAGACTTCGAAAGTAAATCACCTTTTTGTCACTGATTTGATTTTTTAGTGGTTTTTTAGCGCCTTTGATTCCTTCTTATTTCTCTCTGGTTCTGTTTGTGTTTAATTTATGCCTGTATTGTGTTTGAAAGTCTACCGTAGAAACTTTGTTTTTTTGGTATTGATTCTCTAAAAAAAAAGAAGACCTTTTACAATGGTTAGATCAGTTTTTATAGCCGATCTTTTTACAACTTTCTTTGCTTTCTATCACTTCTATTTTAATGCTGGCAGGTCAGAGGTGGTGGAGCACAAGTGGCTCTGACAGTGGCCGGTGGTGCAGGGAGCAGGTGGAGGAGCAGGTTCGGCGCTAGAATGTCAGGGGTCAGAAGACCCTAGGTGCGCCGCACCTAGGGTTTGAAAAGTCTAAAAATTTCTTTGCTGGGTTAGGGCTTGTTTAGTTTGACATTAGGCTGATTTGTTGGGTTTGGGGCTTGTTTGGGCCTTAGTGGGTTAATCTGATTTGGGTCTGGTTTGGGGTTTAATTTTGGGTTGTAATACTTGGGTTTATTTATGGGTTGGTTCGATTTTAATTTTGTTTAGTTGGGCTTGTTAGCCCGGGCAAAATTGGGCTATGACAGCTACCCCTCTTTGCTCATTGTCGTGTAATAGGAATGGAGCAAAGACTTTCAAGAAAGACCAATTTTGCCCGGTCTCGCTGAGTCTTGCTCCTTTTCTTCAGGTAGTCTCATTCCAGTCCACCGCATCTTGTTGCTTCGATCCGCTCCACCACTACTTCAGCGAGATAGGACCTGTAGCTTCAATTTGCTTCTGCTGCAACTTCGAGGGGATGAGTTTTGTTTATTTTAAATTTCTCCACTGCATCTTCAGGGAGATAAGGTTTGTAATCTTTAGCCTATTCCACTGCTGGTCAGGAAGATAGGACAATCATGTTCCACTACTGTTTAGGGCAACAGGATCTATAATCTTTAACCTATTCCACTACTGGTCAGGGATATAGGATTGTGGCTTAAATCTTGTTCCCTACTGTTTAGGGAGACAAGATTTGCCTTCAATCTTGCCCCACTACTGGTTAAGGCGACAAGATTTACAATCTTCGAACTATTCCGCTGCTGGTCAGGGCAATAGGACGATCTTCAACCTATTCCACTGCTGGTCAGTGGCAATAGAACAATCTTCAACCTATTCCACTGCTGGTCAGTGGTAATAGGATGGTCTTCAACCTATTCCACTGTGGTCAGTGGCAATAGGACAATCTTCAACCTATTCTACTGCTGGTCAGTGGCAATAGGATAATCTTCAACCTATTCCACTATTGGTCAGCGGTAATAGGATAATCTTCAACCTATTCCACACCGTTCTTTGGGGAACCTGTCCTGTAGAATTAGTTTTATGTGCTTATGCTTATGCAAATGATGCGGATTCTATGATCGAAATAACTCAAATGCTCCTAACTACATGCGCTATGGATGACATTTACATGAATGCAGAATGTCATGAGAATGATGATTTTTCATAATGATTAAGATGCAATGATTGTAATAAATCGAATGCTCCTAACTAAATGATATTATGGAGGACATTTGCATGAATGCAGGATGTCATGAGAATGATCTCTTTTTAAAAGCTTGAGGCTGTAATTGCTCGTTCCTCGTCAAGGTCACGGCACGGACGCAATATCTCATCTGATATCTTTAATAGAGAGTCTGGGAAAATAGTCATGATTTTAGACTCCTCTTCCTCGGACGTTTCCAACCCCTAGGTGTGGTGGTTCTAGACAACAATCCTGTTTCAGGTTCCTGCGCTATTTAGAGGCTTCCAGAGTAATAGGCAGAACTCCTTTTATGGAAGCATTATGGGTCCATCGACCGTTATTTCAATTGCAAACAGCTTAAAAGATTTAAATGATGAATAGCAATGGAATTTATGAAGAATGGAATTGGATTAATCAACAAAAGCAAACATTATTGGAATACAAAAAATGGGTGAAAAGAAAAAAGTAGGTGCCTCAGATATCGCAGCCTGAGCTTCATTACCCAATCCTTTCGAAGACCATTTTAAGCTAAATTGATGTTGGGAGATCTGCAGTGCTTTATAGATGTTCTGAGGTGTCACATTCCTCCTTTTTGCTAATTCTGAGAGAACAAAATCGTCACATACCCCTCATTTGTCAAAATTTGAGCCGCCTTATCAAGTTTTCGACTCAAAACCCATTTGATCTCAAAGCGCCCTTTGCGGGTTTCCCTTTTAGCCTTTTCCTTCTTCAAGCATAATACTTCTTGACTAAATCTGAATTTATAGGATTGGATAAGTTTTTCCCATCTATCTGGACCAAGATCAGTGCTCCTTCTGAGAAAGCCTTTTTCACCACATAAGGTCCTTCCCAATTTGGCATCCATTTCCCTCTGAGATCCTTTTGTATGGGGAGAATCTTTTTCAAAACTAAGTCTCCCTCATGGAATTGTCTTGGGCGCATATTTTTGTTGTACGCTCGCATCATTCGCTTTTGGTACATCTGACCATGACGGATAGCTTTTAGCCTCTTCTCTTCAATCATATTCAACTGATCATATCGAGCCTGGATCCATTCTGCTTCGTCTAATTTCAGTTCGGACAAGACTCGAAGGGACAGAATTTCAAATTCGATGGGTAAAACTGCCTCCATTCAGTAAACCAGTGAGAAAGGAGTTGCCCCGGTGGAGGTTCTGACCGATGTTCAATAGGCGAAAAGGGCAAATGGTAACTTCTCGTGCCAATCTTTGTATGTCTCAGTCATTTTCCCCACTATCCTCTTGATGTTCTTATTAGCTGCTTCTATTGCACCGCTCATCTTTGGGCGATATGGTGACGAATTGTGATGTCTGATCTTGAATTGTCTGCAGACCTCTGCAATCATGCTGTTGTTCAAGTTTAACACATTATCAGATATGATCCTCTCAGGCATTCCATATCGACATATGATTTTCTTTTTTAAGAACTTGTTGACTGCTGATTTTGTCACATTAGCATATGAAGCGGCCTCTACCCATTTAGTGAAGTAATCGATTACCAGGAAGATGAACCGATGTCCATTGGAAGCTTTTGGAGAGATTGGTCCAATGACGTCCATGCCCTACATAGAAAAAGGCCATGGGGAGGTCATAACATGTAGAGGTGAAGGTGGTACATAGATTTTGTCCCCATTAATTTGGCATTTATGACATTTCTTAGCATAATTAATGCAATCTCTTTCTATGGTAGACCAATAATGCCCGAATCTCATGATTTGTCTAACCATTGCAAAACCATTGGCATGTGTTCCACAGACACCCTCATGGACTTCTTCCAAGATCTGCTTAGCCTCGGTGGCATCCACACACCTCAATAGTACTTGATCCTTTCTTCTTTTGTATAGGATTTCTCCATCCAAGACATAGTCACACGCCAGTCTTCTCAGCGTTCTTTTCTCAGTTTCAGTCGCTTGATCGGGGTATTTATGATTTTTCACGTATTGCAGTATATCGTGGTACCATGGGTGGTCATTTTGCTCCTCTTCTTCCACGTTGTAGCAATAGGTCGAGGTCTCGTAAATACTCATTTAGGTAGGTTTCATGTCCTCTTCTTTGTTTACTCAGACCATGAAAGCCAAGGTGGCCAGAGCATCAGCCATCTGATTTTCGTCTCTTGGCAGGTAACTGAAAGTGACATCGTCAAACTCCTTGATCAATTCTTGGACCAATCTCTTGTATTCGACCAACTCGGGATCTCTTGTCTCCCATTCTCCTTTAAGTTGATAAATTACTAGTGTAGAATCTCCATATACTGCTAGTACCCTAATTTTGCGTTCTATAGCGGCACAGATACCCATGATACAAGCTTCGTATTCTGCCATATTTTTTGTGCAATCAAAATCCAATTTACAAGTAAATGGGTAATGATCTCCATTTGGGGATACCAGAACTGCCCCAATTTCATTGCCCACAGTATTCGATGCCCCGTCAAAGTTCAGTTTCCAAAGACGATCTTATGGGGTACCTTCTTCAGTGGTTGCCACGTACATTAGATCTTCATTAGGGAAATTGAAGTCCAAAGGCTCGTAATCCGCCAGAGCTCTACTGGCTAGAAAATCTGCTATCGCGGTCCTCTTCACTGCCTTTTGGTTCACATAAACTATGTCAAACTCAGAAAGCAAAATTTGCCATCGGGCCATCCTTCCATTCAAAGCCGTCAACTCCATCATATATTTCAGAGGATCTAGCTTCGAGATGAGCCAAGTCGTATGGTACAACATCTACTGCCTCAATCTCCAAGTTGTCCAGATTAAGGCACAACACAGTTTCTCAATTGGTGAGTACCTCGTTTCACATTCGGTGAACTTTTTACTAAGGTAGTATATCCTGACTCATCGTGTTGGCCAAGCACACATCCCATTGAATTATCAAGTACCGTCAAATAGAGGATTAAAGGCTTATCTGGATTAGGCGGCGTCAATACTGGAGGATTGGACAGGTATTGCTTCACTTTGTCGAAGGACTTCTGACATTCCTCGTCCCACACACCTGGATTGTGTTTTTTAAGAAGACGAAATATGGGGTCACATTTCTCAGTTAACTGTGAAATGAACAGAGCAATGTAATTTAATCTTCCTAAGAAACTTCGAACTTCTTTTTGAGTGCGAAGCGGAGGCAGTTCTTGTATAGCTTTGACCTTATCTGGGTCAACCTCAATCCCCTTTTCGCTGACTATAAATCCTAGCAGTTTCCCTGATCTGGCTCTGAAGGTACATTTTGCTGGGTTAAACTTTAGCTAGAATTTCCTCAACCTCAAGAATAATTTCCTTAAGACTTGGACATGCTCTTTTTCAGTCCGGAATTTGGCGATCATATCATCGACATAAACTTTAATTTCTTTGTGCATCATATCATGAAATAGGGTTACCATGGCTCTTTGATATGTTGTTCCCGCATTCTTCAGCCCAAATGGCATCACCTTATAGCAAAAGGTTCCCCATATAGTTATGAACATGGTCTTATGCATGTCTTCAGGAAGTATCTTTATCTGGTTGTATCCTGAGAAGCCATCCATGAATGAGAACAATGAATAACCCGCCGTATTGTCCACTAAGGTGTCGATATGAGGTAACGGGAAATTGTCTTTCGGTCTACCCTTGTTTAGATCCCTGTAGTCTACACACATTCGTACTTTCCCATCTTTCTTAGGGACGGGGACGATATTGGCTACCCATTTTGAGTACTTAACCACTTGCAAGAAACCTACGTCAAATTGCTTATTAACCTCTTCTTTTATCTTCAGCAAAACATCTGGCCTCATCCTCCAAAGTTTCTGTTGGACCGGCTTGTACTCTTCCTTTATGGGAAAACGGTGTACCACGATGTCAGTGCTTAGCCCGGATATGTCTTGATACGACCATGCGAAGACATCTTTGAATTCTTGGAGTAATTCAATAAGGTCTCGCTTTGTCTCTGTGGTAATACCTGCTCCGATCTTCACTTCCTTCTTTTCTTGTCCGTCTTCTAGGTTCACTATTTCCACTGACTCTTTGTGAGGTAGGATTTGTTTCTCCTCTTGTTCTACCATCCTTAACAGTTCAGGAGATAGGTCACAACTTGGTCATCTTTAGAATCCTGAAAATCTTCCGTACCCATATCTTGCTCAAAGGGACATTCTGAGTCATCGGTAGCGTTACTCAAATCATTGATATTTGGGGACCTATTATGGAAATGAATAAAGGCTCATAGAACAAGGAATCTAAGCATGTTTATTGGCATCATGAATGAAAACTGGAAATATTTAGAAGAATATCTAAACAATAAAAGAATAATGATGATGAATGAAGTGAAAATAGAAGAAGATTTGCTTAAAAGATGGCGGAGATGCATTTCATTGAAAATAACGATGTCTTATACAAAGTCATGGTTCACAAAAGGGACTCTTATTGCTTCTAGACTTAAAGCAACAAGTGTGTTCCGAGTATTACTCTGAATAAGTTCTAAAAGCTACAGGAATCTCCTCCGCGGTTCAGTTGTTTAGAATGCTGCCTGGCTCATAGGGGCGGATGCCATTCCAATTTTTTTCCTCAATTTTCCCCTCGGATATAGCATTGACGTGCACGTTTCCCCTTATTTCTTTCATGGTTTCCTCATTTTGCGTTCCTTGTCCTGGATGGATAATCCCTCCTGATATAAAGGTTTCACGAATATGGGGAATCGTCATCGGTTCCCATTTAATCTCATCTTCACCCAAACGCACTTTCCTTCTTTCTTGTTTCTTTTCTAACTCTTTTTTTTTGCTTTGCGTTCGGCTTGAATTCTAAGCCGAAGAGGTCTCGTTTTTCTTTCAATCTTGGGACCTCGATCTCTCTTTGGAGATATCTCCTAAGTCCTTTCCCAGGTACGGCTCCATTTCCGACCATCAGTTGCAAACCCATTTTCATGGTTTTAGATAATTGAGACACTGGGATCTTGTTCCCCTCGATGACGAATGTTGTGTTGACAAATTCCAAAGAGCGGAAGGAACACTCAATCGCTTCGTCATTTGCTTCTAAATATGGCGCACCGTTAGTTACAGTTGCGACAATATCCTCTTCAGCATTTATTGTCACCAGACGGCCTTCTATGACCAATTTCAACTTTTGGTGCAACAACGAGGGTACTGCTCTCGCTGAGTGTATCCAGGGTCTCCCCAACAAGCAATTATAGGATGGCCTAATATCCATTACTATGAAATCCACTTCATATGTACCTGGACCGATTAAAAGAGGTACTTCGATCCTCCCTATGACTTTCCTTTCAGTTCCATCGAATGCTCTTACTACATTATGGCAGACCTTCATGTGAGAGCTATCAATGGGTAATTGATTCAGTATCGATAGTGGCAAGACATTGAGTGCCGATCCATTATCGACCAATACCTCTGGTAGTGTGTATCTTTTGCACCGTGTGGTAATGTGGAGAGCTTTCATGGAACCCATACCTCCCGGCAGGATCTCGCCATCATTAAAGAAAATGAAGTTATCGATACTTATATTGCTAATCAGTCGATCCAACTTGTTAACGATGATATCATTAGCAACATAAGTTTCATTCAGTACCTTCATCAGTGCATTGCGATGGGCCTCCGAGCTTAATAGCAAGTCTAGCACAGATATGCGAGCGGGTTGTTTGTGCAGCTACTCCACAACACTGTACTCGCTATGCTTTAAGAATTTTAGGAACTCCTTAGCCTTTTCTTCCTTTACTGGCTCGTTTATAGGTAGTCCTTACTTGGTCACTTTCTCCTTCTTTTGTTCGCTCATCACGGCTTTCTCTTTCATGGGTTCTATTCATATGTTTGTCGCGTCGTAACGTTTTCTGCTGCGAGTATAGCAGCTCACCTCTTGATCTTTCTCTGAAGTGCCGGGCAAGTCTCTTTTTCCAGGAATTGTCACGTGGCAGTCATAACTCCAAGGCACCTTTTTGTTATCTTTATAAGAAAAGGCCGCAGGTTTCTGAATTACAACCTTTGGTGTTACCTTTGCCCCTACTTCACTGTTTTTTAGTCGCTAGATGATGACCAATGGATAGGTAACTTTCGGGACCTTTGCTGTTGACTTGTCTTCCAACGCGCAAATGTTTTCTCTTTCTTGGCTTTCATCACTTTCATAGAATTCCATCTCTTTATTGTCCATCAATCTTTGCACCAGCATTCTGAACTCGATACAGTTTTGGATCTCGTGCCCCTCTATGTTGTGGAATTCACATCCATTTCTAATTTCTTCATACTCTCTGGCCGGGTCTGATACAACTAATCCCCTCTTCATCATCTCTTTCCAAACCCCTCTCATCGAAGTTTTCACCTCTTCGACATTTATTTTAACTCTTTTCCCTATGCTCTCACCTATCACATTAACCCCATGATTAGGTAATGGATGCTCCGTGCTAGGTGTATCCTCTACTTCTATGATGTCCATCTGTATGAGTTTTTCCACCAATTTCTTGAAGGCAAGATAATGCTCTATTGAATGCCCCACAATTCCTGCATGATATTTGCATTGTGCATTCGGGTCATACCATTTAGGGTACGGGGGCTGCAAGGGTTTTAAGTAATGCGGGGCAACCACATGTGCATCGAACAAGTCCTGGTACATCTTTTTGTACGTGACTAGGATCGACGTGAATTGGATTTTCTCCGTATTTTGTTTTACGTTGGACTCTTATCTAGACGGGCTCTACTGATCGGCAATTACAGTCATAGGCTGGTTCACAGTAATAGGCTTTGAATAGCTTTTGTTACGGCTGCTTATGTTGCTTACATCTTTTTCTCTTTTCTTTGAAATCATCTTTCTAGCGCTTTCTCCCACCTCTATCTTGCCACATCTGATCGCATTTTCTATCATTTCTCCCGACATCAAGATATCTGAGAAACTTTTAGTGGCGCGTCCTAGCATGTGATTGATGAAAGGAGCCATCAAAGAATTAATAAAGAGCATGGTTGTCTCATTCTCCAAGAGCGGTGGCTGAACTTGTGTTGCTATTTCTCTCCATCGCTGGGCATACTGTCTGAAGCTCTCGCCTGGATTTTTCTCCATTTTTTGGAGCGTGATTCTGTCGAGAGCTATATCAGCTACATGACCATAGTATTTCATGAAGGCTTGTGCCAGGTCCTTCCATGTCTTAACCTGGGAGCGACTAAGCTGATTGTACCATTTGGCCGCAGACCCGGCCAAACTGTCCTGAAAATAGTGAATCAGCAACTGGTCATTATTAACGTGTTCCGCCATCCATTGATAAAACATCATGATGTGCGCCTCAGGACAGCTAGTCCCGTTGTATTTTTCAAATTCCGGTGTTTTGAACTTTGGCGGAAGGACCAAGTCCGGGACCAAACTTAAGTCCTTAGCGTCTACCCCGTAACGGTAATCAGTAGTCTCCATTTCTTTAACCTTTTCTTTTAACCACTTGCAACGGTCCTCGAGTTGCTTCGGCAGGTCTATTTTTGCCTTGTCCATTTTTGCCGTTTTATCGAAATCGGGGACCACAGGGTTAGCCGGACTTTTTCCTGGGTTAGTACCCGAACCAGTCAGGAGGTACGTTGGTATTGTGGTACTAACCTGATATTGTGGGCTGATAGTAACAGGTGTCCTTTGGGGATACACATCCTGTGGTGCTTGGGTATTTGGCGGGGTAAAACCCGGAGGGTAAACGGGGTTGTCATTATCATTTCATGAGCTAGCAGCAACGCCCTTTCCCTTATCTCGTTCTTTAGCCAACAACTGGGCCAGCTGGTTTATCATGTTATTTTGGGATTCTTGCATCCGCTCTATCATGTCCTGTTGTATCTTGGTTAATCGTTCTTGCATTTGATCCTGCATTTCTTTTTGCATTTATTCTAATCTTTCCATTCATTGATCCATTACTTTTGTTTTGCCTCTTATACCATAGCGATGTTCCAGGGTAACTGCCACAATTTTAGGGTCCCTTTGTGTGATTCAATGTGTATGATGCAATGTAATATTGATGCATGATATGTATGCAACAAAAAGGCATTGATTCAGATTCAATTTCAATTAGAATAACTTTTCTAGAAAACAAGTTTCTTCACATAAAACGGATTACATATAAGGCCTTGCCCTAATACTTAAGGTCTTAACTTTCTCAAGAAGCCAAGCTAACTCTTGACCTCTCTCTTACTATGACTCGTACATTAAACTTAGTACCTCAGCTCGGACTGCTAAGGTTTGTAAGTGATCCGCCACCTCTCGCACTTGGGCCATGGCTTCTCCCATAATATAATCCCGGTCTCTGACCTGGCTCTGAGAGTGATGCAGTTGTTGCTTCTAACGCTCCTCATTGACTTCAAAAAGCTCTGCCCGTAGCTCACAATCGTGTAAAGCAGATTCTAGCTCTTCAATTCTTGCTTTCATTTCTTCAATTTTGCTTAGACTAGCCTTTAATTTGACTACAGAGTTACGGCTACGATACTGGTACAATGATTTTTCCAATTCTGACACCCGAGTTTTTAATTTTTCTTTCTTGTTTTAACTTTCTACTAGATTCCTTTTCAGAGTATCCTCCTGCTTTTGAGTCTCTCAGAGTTTCTTTTCCCATTGACTAGCTCTATTCTTTTCGTCTTTAATTTCTTGACGCCATTGCTCTGACGGTTTTCTAAGTCCCGCAGTTCTCATCGACCTTCGTAGCTTCTTGTAGTCCGTCTTCAAACTGTCCAAATCATCTTCGGCCTTATTCTTCCCCTTTCTCGGCTTCTAGCTTCTGAACGTCGACATCCAATCCCAGCTGCATTTTCTCTTCCTCTAGTTGTTCTATCCTTTTTCCTAATTCCAGGTTCTTTTTCTCAAAGTCCTGTTTGATAATTTAAAGTTCAGAGAGGATCACCTGCAAGTGCTCTTCCAGTGATCGGGTATTTTCTTGGTCCGATGTGGGGATGTTATCATTGATTATCTGACTCCTCCACCGGTCATATTCAGGGGTTGCCATTGGGTTAGTAGCAAACCTTTTCATTCTGCGAGTTCGGCTCCAAGTACTCGATATTTCACGAATTCTCTTTTTACAATTATCTCTCTTATCTCTCTTGTACTCAAACTCGAATTAAACTAAACCTTGTGTCACTGGTGTAAGCTGTCTCGATCTGTACTGTCTCAACATGAGAAGAGGAGCATACCCGACAGCTCCCCATATTCCTAGCAGGGGAACCCAATCAAAATCTCCACACCGGTATAAGATCTCGTCAGGAACCATCAAAGGAGCCCTCCATTCAATATCTTCTTTTTGCAGATTTTGCAGAATCATGATCCAGTTTTCTTCTGTAAGATCGTCTCATCTTGGCGTGGCTGCTAACTTTTTCAGCAGAGAATAATCCTCAGAGAAGATTCGACACGATACCTTTCCCGCTTTCCAAAAGTGACTATGGAACCATGCTATTAAGAGTTGTGCGCAACCGATGAATCTTCTTTTGCTTGCTCTTCTGCATGCGTTTAGGGACCTGAAAATTTCGGCTAGAGTTGCAGGAACGGGTGTGAGTTTTCTATCCAATCTGTCAAATAAGTCAGAGACCGCTTCGTCCACATGTCCTAGAACTTTAGGGAAGATAATTAGTCCATAAATGCTCAAGGCAAAAATATCAACCCTTTTCTTCACATCAGGATGTGCTATGATCAAATCCCTTAAATTTTTCTAAGGGATGCACTTGCAATCTTCTTTTTGTTTTATCCGGGCTGTAACTCACTGCTCGCTCATCTCTGTAATATTTATCAGCTTTTTTAAGAATGTGAGGACATTAACAGATCTCACATAAACTTTGTCAGTTTGAATCTTTGGGCAACAGAGCAAAGCTGTATACTCTTCTATAGTAGGTACCAAGTCCACTTTCCCAAAAGTAAAGCAACTATAAGCAGGATTCCAAAACTGGGCTATAGCTCGGAATAAGTGCTGGTCTATCTTGATGTCAAGCAGATAAGGCAGATCACTGTAATGACGGTAGAACAGTTGCTTGATCTCGTCGTCCCATTGACTCCATATCTCTTTCATCTCTTGAAGATTATTTTGGGTTACGCTGATGCGTGTGAAGTCCCACAATTCCGACACGTACCCTTCTGTAAGACTATCACCTTTCTCTTACTGTACTGTCTCGGCCCATATTCGGACGACCGCATTGTCCTCCACTTTATCAAGAAACTCCTTTTCGATGACAAGCTATCTATTTAGAAATCGAATGCGAATCAACACCTTTTTGATGAATATGCCATGGAAAAATAAAAATGAAGCAAGTCAGTATTTCATACACAGTAAGCAGAGAATAAAATACCTAATCAGGTAACCACTAGGGCTTGGCATGGCTCTACCTAAGGCGGGCTCCTAGGGTTCACTACATGTGGTTTGGTTCTAAAGAGAGGTGCCCGAACCAGCAGATTCCTCAATCCTCACCCATTATAGGCTCATACGGACAGAGTTCGGTTCAGGGGAATACATTTCCCTATGGCTGCACGGAGATGAAAATCTCACGAAAACATAGGTATGGATGTATCCCAAAAGCGATTCACTATCTTGCACGGAGGTGAAAACCTCACGAAGGAGTAGCTTCTCACTCCCACTTAAAAGGGTGTGACCACAACGGTCATGCAATGCAATGCCGAGATTAAAACAACATGCAATAAAAGGATCATAATTTTTCAAATCGAATTTTCAAATTTTCGACAAAAGACAAAGAATAATCAATTTACGGCTTGACTCTCTTTATGGTCCCCAGCGGAGTCGTCAAGTTGTCGTAACCCTATTTTTTTGGAAAAACGGGGTTTGACTTTGGTTTTTGAAAATGAAAATAAAACGGGAATCGCCACCGATCTTTATTTGGTGTGATCGGATCACCTTTGTTTTAACAAAACGTTTTGGTTTACTAAAACAGTGTTTTTGGTCTGCGAAATTTTGAAAATCGGATTCGGGAGTCAGTTACGTGCGAGGAAGGGTTAGCACCCTCGTCACGCCCAAAATTGGTACCAAATTGATTAGTCGATGTTTTAATGTCGAAAATTTGAAAAGGTTTCAAAATACGGATCCTTTAAAATGTTTGGATAATTTAGGCTGGAATTTTGAGATTTCTTTGTTCCGAGAGGATACAAACATCACATCCAGCATGTTAGGACATGATATTTTAAACCTTCGTGATCAAAGCTATCTCATGATTTACGAAACTTATCAAAAGGATGTTTAGTTATTTAGTCAAACGAAAAATCGCAACCCAGCACGTTAGGGCACTATTCCCCGAATTCCTAAACGCAAAACATTGTCCTATTTTAAGACCTTTAGATGAAATATAGTAATTTTACAAAAAAGTTTAGTATCGCGTTAACCTAGGAAAATAAGCATAGAGGTTTGAGTCAAAATTTGAGATTTATTTGTTACGAAAGGATACAAACATCACATCCAGCATGTTAGGACACGATATTTTAATCTCTCGTAATCAAAGTCGTCTCATGATTTACGAAGTCTCGTTTAAAAGGATGTCAGGTTATTTAGTTAAACGGAAAATTGCAACCCAGCACGTTAGGGCACTATTCCTCGAATTTCTAAATACAAAACATTTCCTTTATTTTAAAAACCTTTAAATGAAACACGATAATTTTACGAAATGTATTTTGTTTGATGATGAACATATGTAAAAATACTACTACTAATGATGATGATAATATTGAATAATAATAACAATAATAATGAAAATAAAATAACAATTGTGATGATAATAATCGGTTGATAATAATAAAATAAAAGTAATGACATACAAAAAATGGTGATAGTAATAAAATAATAGTAATAATAATAATAATAAAGAACAATGACAATGAAAATATAAATAATACTAATAATAATATATAATGTATAAATAGTAATGAAAAATAAAACGAAAGATAAAATGATAATAGTAATAGTCATTAATAAATAAATAATGTAATATATGCAAAAGAATAAGCAAATATATATTATAATATAATAATAGTAATAGTAGAGATATAGTAGTAATAATAAGGTAATAATAATAAAAAATAATATGCAAAAAATAGTAAAACAAAAACATAAAATAAACAAATAAATAAGTAAAATGGTGGTTGTGGCAATAAAATAATGATAATAATAATAGATAATCCATAGTAGACAATAAAAATAAAAAATGATGATAAAAATTGCAAAATAAATAATGGGCTAAATCGCATTAAAACGGAAGTTTTTTAGGACAAATTATAAATAAATAAATAACAAAAGGATTAAACTGAAGCGCGCGGAAATGGAAAGGGGGCTAAAAGGCAATTTACCCAATCCGTTAAACGCAGCGTTTAAATGAGGGTTAAATTTAAAGCTGCACAAAACTTGCGGGCGAAATTAAAATAAAAAGAAAGTCTCATTTAAAATTTCTTTGCTGGGTTAGGGCTTGTTTAGTTTGACATTGGGCTGATTTGTTGGGTTTGGGGCTTGTTTGGGCCTTAGTGGGTTAATCTGATTTGGGTCTGGTTTGGGGTTTAATTTTGGGTTGTAAGGCTTGGGTCTATTTATAGGTTGGTTGGGTTTTAATTTTGTTTAGATGGGCTTGTTAGCCCGGGCAAAATTGGGCTATGACACAGATTTTACTGAATAACTATCAGTGGCAAGTCACAAGGACAAAACCAACAAAAACAGCCAGTGTTTTCAACCTCGACGTAGTAACTATGCTATCAAATCAGGTAGAACTAATAAACAAAAAGATTGATGGTTTATGTGATTCTTTGCAGGTATATCCAGTTATGCAGTGCAATACGAATGGAGGTTGGAGGAACAACACAGATTATCCACTTTACAACCCCAGAGCTGAAAACGAACAAGTTCACTATATGGGTAACAATTTTATAACTCAAAATAACTCTTTTAGTAACACTTACAATTCAGGTTGGAGGAACCATTCAAAATTCTCATGGGGTAGTCAAAGAAACCAGAGACAACAATCCTACCCACAACAAAAGAAGCCAAACCTTGAAGAAATGCTGACAAAATTTATAGAGGTGTCAGAAACCTGTCTCCAAGATACCGAAACAATACTGAACAATCAGCAAGCATCAATTCAAGGGCTTAAGGATCAAATTGGACAACTAACTAAGTTAGTTTTTGAAAGGCAACTAGAAAGTTTACCGAGGGAAAAAGAGCAAGTCAAAGCAGTTACACTAAGAAGTGGAAAGAAATTGGTTCGAAACAACGAAGAAGATACCATATGAAACAGATAAGGCAAAAGATGAGGAAGTTGAGAATGTAACGCCAGTACGCAAAGAACGTAAACCACCAATCCCATATCCGGTAAAGTTGAAGAAAGATCGATTAGATGCACAATACGGTAAATTTCTTCAACTTTTTAAACAGTTACATATTAACTTACCTTTTGTTGAAGCTATTTCATAGATGCCGACGTACGCAAAATTTCAAAAAGAGCTTCTAACAAATAAAACAAAATTTGAAGAGATATCAACAGTGGAACTTAATGAACAAGCTACCAAGCAAATTAAAAGATTCAGGAAGTTTCACTATTCCCTGTTTAATTGGTAGTTTACATATTAAAAAGGCACTAGCTGATCTAGGCGCCAGTATTAATTTAATGCCTTATAAATGTTTAAGCAACTTAAACTTAGGGAACCAAAACCCACTAAGATGAGCATTCAATTAGCTGACAGATCTATTAAATATCCTAGGGGAGTTATTGAAGATATTCCGGTAAAAGTTGATAAATTTATATTCCCTGTTGATTTTGTTGTGCTTAACATGGATGAAGACATTAAGGTACCTTTAAATTTGGGGCGCCCTTTTTGAGCTACTGCTAGAGCTGTTATTGATGTAGGTGATGGTAAACTCGCATTAAGGGTAGGCGATGAGGAAATTATTTTCCAAATTTACGATGCTATGCGATATTCTAGAGAACAAGATGATTCCTGTTATTTTATTGATGTCATTGATCATTTTATTCAAGATTCTTTGCATGAAATCATACATAACGACACGATCGAACTGTGTCTTGCCCAAGGTGAGGAGGAAAATGATGATTCCGATGAGTTGAATTCTAATACATCTACCTCTAGACAAAAGAAAGAGGAGGACATTGAAATCAACAACGAACTAAAACAAAAACCTTCTATTGATGAGCCACCAAAATTGGAATTAAAACAATTGCCAAAACACTTAGAATATGCATTCCTCGAGGATAATTCTACGCTACCAGTAATTATCTCTTCAGAACTGGAACCGGAAGAGAAAGAGGAGTTGCTAAAAGTACTAAGGGAACATAAAATAGCCATAGCTTGGAAAATTTCTGACATTAAGGGAATAAGCCCATCGTTTTGCACCCACAAAATTTTAATGGAAGATGAGTATAAACCATGTGTGCAACCTCAAAGACGATTGAATCCCAACGTGAAAGAAGTTGTTAAAGCTGAGGTAATTAAACTCCTAGATGCTGGAATAATTTATCCTATTTCTAACAGTAATTGGGTAAGTCATGTACAGGTCGTTCCAAAGAAAGGAGGCATGATTGTTGTAGCTAACGAAAAGAATAAATTAATTCCTACAATAACAGTCACGGGTTGGAGAGTCTGTATTGACTATAGAAAGTTGAACGACGCCACCAGAAAATATCACTTTCCTTTGCCCTTTATTGATCAGATGTTGGAAAGATTATCTGGGCATATGTACTACTGATTCTTGGACGGACTCTCCAGCTACTTCCAAATCCCAATAGCCCTTGAGGATCAAGAAAAGACAACATTCACATGTCTATACGGTACGATTTCTTGTCGTAGAATGCCTTTTGGATTATGTAATGCTCCTGCTACTTTTCAGCGCTGCATGCTAGCCATCTTTGATGAATTTGTGGAAGACATTATAGAGGTATTTATGGATGATTTTTTAGTATTTGGTAATTCTTTTCATCTTTGTCTTAAAAATCTAAAACGAGTTCTAATGAGATGTGAGGAAACGAACCTTGTTTTAAATTGGGAAAAGTGTCACTTTATGGTTCGAGAGGGGATTGTGTTGGGACATAAAATTTATGGTAAAGGGATTGAGGTAGACAAATCAAAGGTTGAAACCATAGAAAAATTACCTCCCCCTAGTTCAGTTAAGGCTATTAGAAGCTTTTTAGGACATGCTGGATTCTATAGAAGATTTATTAAGGATTTTTCTAAAATAGCCAAGCCTTTAACGAAATTACTAGAAAAAAATGTACCTTTCAATTTTGATCAGGAATGTTTAGATGCATTTAATATCCTCAAAGATAAATTAATAAATGCTCCAATTATAATTGCACCTGATTAGAATTTATCCTTTGAACTAATGTGTGATGTGAGTGACTTTGCAATAGGTGTAGTTTTGGGATAGCGAAGGGACAAGCACTTTCAGTCGATCTATTACGCTAACAAGACATTAACGGCTGCACAAGAAAATTACACCACCACAGAAAAAGAATTGCTAGTTGTGGTTTTTGCATTTGATAAATTTAAACAGTATTTGATATTATCTAAAGTTGTCGTCTACACTGACCATTCAGCTCTTCGTTATCCTTTAACTAAATCCGATGCAAAACCTCGACTCATAAGATGAATTTTACTCTTACAAGAATTCAATTTAGAAATTCAGGATAAGAAAGGAGCTAAAAATCTTGCAGCAGATCATCTTTCTAGGCTTGAAAATCCACATATCAAAGAACTAGGTGAGAGTGAGATAAATGACTCGTTTCTTAAAGAACAACTATTCGCTATATCTAACTCTGAGGTGCCCTGGTTCACAGATATTGCCAATTACCTAGCTGCTAACATCCTACCAAAAAGGTTAACACATCATCAAAAGAAGCGATTCTTTGCCGATGTGAAAAGCTATTTTTGGGAGGATCCTTTTCTTTTCCGTATATGTGCAGATCAAGTAATTCGAAGATGTGTTACGAAAGTAGAAGCAAGTAAAATTTTAGAACATTGCCACTCAGGACCTTCAGGAGAATATTACAGCGGGATTAAAACAGCACATAAAATGCTTGAATCAGGTTTTTATTGGCCAACTCTGCAACAGGTATGTTACTTCATGTGATAAATGCCAAAGAACAGGTAATATCTCTAAACGCGATGAAATGCCTCAAACGTATATGCTATCATGTGAAAATTTTGATGTTTGGGGCATTGATTTTATGGGTCCATTCCCTAGTTCATTTGGGAATAAATACATCTTAGTAGCAGTAGATTCTATGTCAAAATGGGTAGAAGCCCAAGCCTTACCTACTAATGATGCTAGAGTAGTAGTAAGATTTCTTAAGAAACTTTTCTCTCGATTCGGAACACCCAGAGCAATTATTAGTGCTAGGGGTACTCATTTCTGTAATACTCAATTTGATAAAGTCTTAAAAAAATATAGAGTACACCACAGGACAGCTACCCCTTATCACCCTCAAACCAATGGACAAGTGGAAGTAGCAAACAGAGAACTTAAGCGTATTTTAGAAAAAAAAACAGTAGAATCAAACAGGAAAGATTGGGCGTTGAAAGTAGATGATGCTTTATGGGCCTATAGAACAACTTTTAAAATATCCATAGGAACATCCCCATACAAACTTGTGTATGGAAAAAAGTTGTCATTTACCATTCGAATTAGAGCACAAAGCTTTTTGGGCTATAAAATTCTTAAATTACGATCTTAAAACCGCAGGTGAGAAAATAATGATGAAGTTAAACGAGCTAGATGAATGGCGAGCTAATGCCTATGAGAACTCACGACTGTATAATGAGGCAACAAGGCGGTACAATTCAAGGCTTAAATTATTTCCTGGAAAGCTGAAATCAAAATGGTCAGGACCATTTGTGATCAAAACTATTTTTCCCTACGGTACAATCGAGGTAACTCATCCAACTCATGGCACATTCAAGGCAAATGGTCAGCGACTGAAAATTTATAATGGTGAAGATTTTAGGGATATGAGAGAGGAGCTTCAGCTCCCTGAACCTTTATTTAGAAACGAAAATAGAGAAAGTCTAGCTTAAGACTTTAAACGAGCGCTTCTCGAGAGGCAACCCGAGTACTAACTTCACTAATATCATATTTTCAATTTTTAGCACCTGACTACAAACTAACCAATTTAATAAAGTGCAGATTCCTCTACCACACGGCTTTGCACACGGGCGTGGCATGGCCGTGTCGCTACCACGAACAGGTACATGGGCATGGCAAAGATGGCGTAGAAATAGGACAAAAATTTTCCCCAAACCACGGGCTCCGACTAAACACCACGGCCGTACGACTCGGCCGTGGTCGAAACTGCCTAAAGACCACGAGCTGCGATAAATCCACACGCCTGTGCTCTGTGACCGTGGCCAATACTGATTAATTGACACGGGCGTAAGACACGCCTGTGCCTCCAAATCGTGGTCGATTCTAAGTAACGACACAGGTGTTCGACACGCTCGTTCCTTAAGTCCATGGTCGACACTGATTAATGAACACAGGCGTAGGACTCTCTCCACGGGCGTGTGAAAAATGAACAAGATAACACATGGCCGTGTGATATGGCCATGTGTCGAAAACACGCCCAGGGAACACGAGCCTGGGCGATAACTCAACGCGCCTAAATTTAAAATTCGCGAAAAACACGGGCTGAATAATGGGAACACGGGCGTGGCCTCTGACCGTGTTCCCTACCCCCTATTTAAAGCAACCAATGCCCGTCTTCCCTAAAATTTTTACCCAACCCCCAAAACCCTAGCCGTTTCTATCCAAAACCACTACTCCATTCCGGCCACCAGCAAAATCCTCTGCTCCCTTGACTTTCCCTATTGCTTATCTCTTTCTCTCTTCCACATACATATAGAAAACCAGTCCACGCTCGTGCCGACAGAATACGCACCCATCCAAAACCACGACACAGTCGTGTTCCCCCATCTACTTACAGCACATGCCCGTGAATTACCCCTCAACGCCCGTGCTCCGACCACTACCTCAACCGCGCCGCTTCCCTCTAAAAATTCCACCGGTCACCTCTCCTTTTTACATCTTACTCCATTGAACTATATTTTCACTAGAATTTTATTTAGTTTCTAGTTAGTTTATTCTTATTGCTTAATATTAGTTTTATTTATTAATAGATTGATTTTATTTATTTAGTCCTTGTTTAAATAATAACGATTAGTATTTACACAAAATATTAGTTTATTTCTATCGTGGTTTTTGTACTTATTATATTGTTAAGTTCTTAAATGTCATGTAATATGTCTTGGCTGGAAATATTATTTGCATTGTTGAATATCTATTCTTTTCAGGAATATAATGTCATCCTCACGAGGCAAGAAAACTGCAGTCCCTACTTCCAAAACACGAAAGGGACCTGGTTCATCATCAGCCAGCGCATCGACTGAAGTAAGACACCCATTCTTACGGTTTCCCCTTGGAGCTTAAGAGGAACTTTATCAGATCCTACGAGCGCGACCTCTCAGTCCAGGCAGATGTATCGACTGGGACACTTTAGAACAAGTGCAACTTGCCGATGATGTCCGGGCCTTACTAACCACAGACCCTTGGGAACAATTCTTCGGTATTGTCGAGCCCACCTACATCGAACTAACACTTGATCTTTGCTCTACTTTTCATGTGCAGGTGGTAATGACGAATCATAACGACCCAGGGACCATCCAATTCTGCTTAGGTGGTTGGGTTCGCGAGATGAGTGTTCCCGAATTTGGCATCGCTCTGGGCTTATACACAGATGACTTCAAAGAAGAACATGATCTTGCGGAGCTCCATCGCCACATCTATAACGCCCTTGCGAGATGTTGGTACAATATAGCCCCCAACAAAGACACTTATGACCCTAATCGCTCTAAAACAACAGCTCTCGCCCCATCCTTGCGGTACTTACACACCATCTTAGCTCACACATTGACAGGAAGGCGAGAGAGCACCGGGGTCGTGAACACACATGACGCCTACTTCCTTTGGTGTATGGCAAATGGCCACGTCTTCGACCTTGCCTACTTCATAGCTCTGGCCATTCAGCATCAAATGGAACGACATCGTAAGGGGGTTATTTCCATGAGGCCTTATGTAACACGGCTCGCTAGATACTTTGGTATCCTCAACACAGCATCACAATCCGCCTCCCTCACCTTAATAGGCCAGATGTCTCCACAGGGCATCTCAACAATGATAAACATGCGATGATCAAGTGTCACCGTGGGATCGATCCTCCCCAATATCGGCTAACCCATACCACCGAGGAGGAGGATCCTGAGGACATTACTGACGATGTCCCACACCCGTATGAGGAGACATAACCGAGCCATCGCTCAGTTCATGCGGTTGCTTCACTTTCAGACATCTCTGAATGCTTCACTCAGTTTGAGCAGTACTGTACCCAACAATTCAATAACAACGCTCGAGGATTTGACGGCATTGAGGCGACTCTTCAGCAGATTTGTCATCACTTTCACATATCACCACCTCCCCCACTTCGTGACCCAGCCGATGACGAGGACCTTTGAGTCATTTGATTTTCATTATTTTTCATTTTTAATATTTCTTTCTCATTTAGTTCATGATTAGCTTATTTTCATTTTTAATTAAAACTTTTTGCCTTTCTTATTTAAAACTTTTATTAGCACAGTTTTATTTCTTTTATTACTGGTTGTCTAACGCTCGAGTATCTCCAACAACACTCATTAAATAAGTACTCCCTAAAAATCTGATGACTTTGCAGTTTAAAAGGTTCAATTTGCCACTCCAAGAACGAACACATCACCGGAGTATTCACCACCACATTCACCTTTGCTTAAATCATCATCATTAGTCATCCTATAAGGATTTCATCCAACATTCAGGGAGTTTCACCTCTCTCTCTCTCTTTTAATTTTCCACTATATTGTTCTTATCTATCTTTGTACATTGAGGGCAATGTACATCTTAAGTGTGGGGGGTATTTCAATGAAGTGCCTAACTTTTTGCATTTTTCTCAAGCCCCTGAATGATATCTTGTCTTTAAGTAAATCTTTCGTATTACGATTAGATTGAAATTTTTTTGATTTATGATTTTTATTGATATGTTTTGGATTAAGTCATTGATAATTGTGCATTAATGATTTAAATTTTAGGAGACTAGAGAATCAAGCATGATGAGTCTATTTTCAAAAATTTAAAATTATATTAGGTTGTCTACCTGAATCTAATTATTACCTTGAACTTTGAAATTTACAAGGTTGATATCAAAAACCCATAATTTTTGTGAGATTTTGAGCTTTTTAGAGCATACATTTTTCGTGCTCACTTTATTGATTATGAGTGTGTCAACATTGATTTGTTAGTCTAGAACTTGCTTTGATTATACATGTCGAGACCACATCATTGATTTGATATACAGAGATGATAAAGGCACTTAGGATTTAACCCACTTACTCCATAAAAAGCCTACCCTCACAATTAACCCTTAGTAAACCCCTTTGATCCTAACAACCCGTTTATTGACTCGCCCACTAATATTAACCCAAAACCCAGCTTGTAGTTGTTATCACCATTCCTTCTTGACTACCCTTATATCAAGATTTGATTTGATCAGTTGCCTAACTATGATCTTTATTTCAGTAGTTAAATTCATCATTTACTTGATTTGTTCTAAAAAAAAAAAAGAACCGAAATATATTCATTATTAGTCTATGTTAATTGAGCTTATACGTTTAAATTCTACATCTTGAAGAAGAAGCCCGTATTATTAGTGTTATAAGTTTTCAATTGATGTAATCATTCAGTATTAGTTCATCTTTCTAAGTTAGGTAATTTGTCAATTCGATCTCGATACGAACCCTCCAATTCAGCCTTTATCCACACCTTTAACCCAAGCTCCATTACAACCCTTTTTAAAGACCTTTTGATTTGTGTATCATCTCATTTTACAGTGGCAGAGATTTGATTTTCATGCAAGCTATGGGATTAACTTTTCATGTTCGACTTTTGAGTGCTTAATTTTGAACTTTAAAACACTTTGAGTGATTTGAGTGAATCTTTAGTGAGGATGTCAACTCTTGTCGATTTTGAATTAAAGGTGATTATTTAGGTAAGGGGAAACACCAATGTTTTTATGCTACAAAAACTATGACTCTGATTGTTTGAATCTTTAGGACCATTTTACTTAAATTATCAATGTATGAATTATCTTTGAATTATGACGAAACATTATTGATGAGTGTTATGAATCAAAGAAGTTTTAATTGTGAGTTAAGAATTTTGCTTGAGGACAAGCAAAAGCTTAAGTGTGGGGATATTTGATAACTCGTAATATGAACATATTTTAATCCCATATTTATCATACTTTTCGATGATTTATCCCTTGAATTGTGGAAATAGGTGCTCTTAATCCTTTGTTTTCATGTTTTATACTCAGGAAAGCATCGAAGGATGAAAAGAATGAGAAACGGGCCGAAAATGGAGAAAATGGGCCTTATCACAAAATTGACACGGCCTAGGCCCAAGACCACACGGCCGTGCCTCCTTAACAAACCCGAACACGGCCTGGCCTCGACTTACACGGGCGTGTGCCATAGGGCGTGTCCCTGACGTGATTTGTTTCAATTCTATTTGGATTAGGGTACTTAGAGGCAAAGAAAGCCATTCCAAAAGCCTATATAAACACCCTAAAGGCCAACCTTCAGGGGGGCCTCTAGTTAGGCTGAAGAGCCGAGCCAGAGAGGCCAGAATTGTGGAATTTACTCGAAGAAAGCCAGTTAATTCATCTCAAGAAGCTGGAGCTATACTAAAGATGGAGGATCTTTCCTTCAATTTCCTTCAGGGGGTTTTAGGGATTTTTTTTTATGTTTTGTTTTATATTTTCTTCTGAGATGTATTCTTTTATGATTATGAACTAAACTTCTCAAATACCTGAGGGGGATGAAACCTAAGACGGATCTTTTTATTGTTTTCTGAACTATATGATAAATACTTGATTTGTTCTTAATTATGTGTTCTTAATTTTTTCTTTGATATTTTAGAATATTGATTCAAGTATTGATGTGCTTAGGCAGTGGAGTAAAAGTCCCTATTTAAGAGTAAATCTAGCATAATTAAGCGGAGTTTATCGCAACCCTAGACATGGGATGACAAAAATCTGCCGGATTAGGGTTAAACCTAATATGAGAGATCATAGATCGAGTTAATGCAATTCTATGGGTTTTAAATAGAAAGAGATTTCAATTAATCAACCTAGGGTTAGACGTTAGTAGCCTCGAGAGAGGTATTAATATAAATTAGGGAATCCTACGGATCAAGTCAAGTGAATAAATCGTTTGGTTCAGCGTTAGATAACAAGTGAAGTCTAGGTGGATTCCTCCTCAAGTATTGTCTTAATCAATTGGTTTTTTCCACAAGTATTATCCCCAATTCCTTCTCTTTGTCTTAGCATCTTTAGCTTAATAGTTAGTTAATTTTAGAATAATTAATAATTCCCTTAATTCTTAGGCTAAATAATAAGAAGAAAGTTAGTATTAGTACTTTTGGTTCCTTTGGGTTCAACAATCCGGTCTTGCCACTAAGCTATACTACTATTTGATAGGTGCAATTACCTCTATCGTTGTCATAGTTAGTTTCCAGGCTCGATCATTTTCTTTATAAATTTTTAAGACTTTCACATAACGATCAGCCGTGTGGACAGCCCGTGTAACTCCCTGTCCACTTGTGCTAAAATAAGGTACAGGGCAGACACGACCGTGTGAAGGTTACACACGTCCGTGTGCCAATCAGATATGACCATATGTCTAAAACACACGCCCGTGTGAGAAATGAACAAAACCCCTAAATCCCCAAATTAGCCACACTGTCGTGTGGCACCAAATGCACATGATCGTGTGTCAGAGTCTTAAAATCTATATAAAAAATGATCGAGCATAGAAACTAATTGTGACAATGATGGAGGCAAGTGCACCTATCGAACAGTAGTATAGTTTAGTGGCAAGACCGAAATTTCGAACCCAAAGGAACCAAAAGTACTAATACTAACTTTCTTTTTATTATTTAGCCTAAAATAAAAGTGAATTGTTTATTTAATCTAAAATTAACTATCTATTAAGCTAAAGATGTTAAGACAAAGAGAATGGATTGGGGAAAATACTTGTGGGAAAAACCAATTGATTAAGACAATACCCGAGGAAGAATTCACCTAAACTTCACTTGTTATTTAACTCTAAACCAGACGATTTATTCACTTGACTTGATCAGTAGGATTCCCTAATTTATATTAATACCTCTCTCGAGGCTACTAACGTCTAACCCTAGGTTGATTAATGGAAATCTATTTCTAATTAAAACCTCTAGAATTGCATTAACTCGATCTATGGACTCCCATATTAGGTTTGACCCTAATCCGGTAGATTTTCGTCATCCTATCTCTAGGGTTGCGATCAACTCCGCTTAATTATGCTAGATCTACTCTTTAATAGGGACTTTTGCTCCACTACCTAAGCACATCAATACTTGAATCAATATCCTGAAATATCAAAGCAAGAACTAAGAACTCATAATTAAGAACAAATCAAGTATTTATCATATAGTTCAGAAAACAATAACAAGATCCGTCTTAGGTTTCATCCCCCTCAGGTATTTGAGGGGTTTAGTTCATAATTATAAAAGAATACATCTCAGAAGAAAATATAAAACAAAACATAAGAAAAACCCTAAACCCCCCCTGAAGGAATTGAAGGGAAGATCTCCTGTCTTGAGTATAACTCCGGCTTCTTGAGATGAATCAACTAGCTTTCTTAGAGTAAATCCCATAATTCTGGCTTCTCTGGCTCGGCTCTTCTGTCTAACTGGACGCCCCTTTAGGGTGTTTATATAGGCTTTTGGAATAACTTTCATTGCCTCTAAGTACCCTAACCCGAATGAAATTCCTCTTTGTCACGGTAGGGACACGCCCATGGCACACGCCCGTATAAGTCGTGGCCAAGCTGTGTTCGGGTCTTTTAAAGAGGCATGGCTGTGTGGTCTTGGGCCTAGGCCGTGTCGATTTCGTGATCTGGCCTATTTACTCCATTTTAGGCCCGTTTCTCGTTATTTTCATCCTCCGGTGCTCTCCTGAGTATAAAACATGAAAATAAAGGATTAAGAGCACCAAATTCCACAATTCAAGGCTTAAATCATCCAATAGTATGCTAAATGTGGGATTAAAATATGTATATATTACGATTTATCAGCACATATCTGTGTGCCTATGAGATACGGCTGTGTGGAAGTCGACTAAATCCCCAAATCAGCCACACGGTCGTGTGACACCAAAATTACCCGAAAACCCTAATTCTCAACTCCACACGACCGTGTGAACCAGTACATGCCCATGTGGCCACCCATGTAGTCCCAAAACCACCCCAAAACAGGCTGCAAAATGAGTGTTCGTTGTCGAAACTACCTCCCAGCCCTTAATAATTTAGAACCACACCAAAAACGCACTCAAATTCAAACCGTTCACGGAGATTGACCATTCGATTGGTCACTTTCAAGAATACACAACTATGTCAAATTTCACACAAGCAAGTCGACAATTCAATACAAAAAGAAAAGGTCTTCGATCACACATGAAATTACAAAATGCCAAAGAATTGAATCAACAATTCGCATATAAATTAAAAGAGTTTCAAAACCCACACCTTAATCATGATAAAATGCCCAAACAAATGGTGAACCACAATGCCTTCTACTTGATACCCAATCAAATCTCCCTCTAGAACTCGAAATCGTTCAAGACGACGAAACTGCAAGACGCAAAAAGGAAATTCGTGAGAAGAAAGGAAGAGGGGAAAAAGAGGAGTGTGCATAGAAAATTTGAAAAACCAAAAACATGAAAAACTTTCTATTTCTTTTCCCTTTTTTTCCAAAAAATAAAATAAAATAAGTAAAACAAATAAAAATTAAAATAAATATCTAACCTTTTAAAACAAAACAAAGCTAAATCAAAATAATTCCCTCAAAACACACCTAACGACTCGAACTCGGGACCCTAAGCTAAACTAACACACAACCAACCATTAGACCAATAGGCCTATTCTGACATGAAAACGCGGAAACTAACCCAATTGCTCAATCTAGCCACTGACCCTACCTACAAATCTCAAATCATCTAACCTCAAAATTTTAGGTGTTACATTGCAGGTAGAATAATCAAAAGAAATATCCTTAGATGACATTTTATTTCCTAACACACTAGATTTTAACATGAATGAAAGAGTTCTATCATTTGGATGGCCTAACTTCACATCCCAAAATTTGTGCTCAAGTTGGATAGAACAAGAAAGAAAAGAAAACATATTTATAGGCTTGGCTGATTCATTGAAATGGAGAGGAAAAGGTAACTTTGCAATTATCCTCTACCAGTTGTCCAATGAAAAGCAGATTAGTAGATAAATTAGGGGTAATGAAGACATTTTTCATAGACGGAGAGGAAAAAATATCACCAGTAGCAATAATTAGAATACGATCCCATTAACAGTCTCAATTTTCAAATGGCCATCATATTTTGTGACATTTAGCAAATTATCAGATGATGAAGTCATATGGTTCGAAGCAACTGGGTCAAAAAACTAGGTTTTAGATAAGAACTTCTTTTTACTAGTAATTCCAAGAGTAGAAAGGGCTAAAACAACCATTTGTTGAATATTCTCTAGTGTAACAGATGATGTTGATTGTTAAGGAGTAACAAACTCTGAATCTCTTTCAGTCACCATGTTGGTAGTTGAGGTATGAAAAGCACTCTAATTACGATTTTGTGAACGCTTCCTACATTCAAAAATAATATGTCATTTCATTTTGCTATAATTGCAAAGTTTTTTAGAACATTGATTCGCAATGTGTCCAAATTCCTTGCATCTGTAACACTAGATGTTGGTCATGTTTCGAGTTCGCGGTTTACCATTTGTAGCATATGCAACATTGAGAACATTGGTAAAGTTCCCTTATTGCTCTAAAGTTGTCCGTGTCATAAGACATTGCTCTTCTCGAAGTAGTTCATTCAAACAATCATCCACAGATGGAGGAGGTGTTCTGAGCAATAAATTTGATCTCACAACTTCAAACTTCGGTCGGAGTTTCATTAAAAATTGATCTCATTGACTGGTCTGATGAAGAGTACTAACAACTTCTAACGGTGTCTCCGACACTGAAGCATAAATAATGTTTGTATATTCAATCCACAACGTCACAAAACTAGAATAATAGTCCTGAATAGACAAACTTCCTTGGGTATAATAGGACATTTCATATTCCAATTAAAATCACCTAGCCGAGTTGTTTTGAGCGTAAAATTTCTTAGATTAACGACAAGAGAAAAATCCATAGTCTGTAATAATCAGCTATTGACACAAACATCCTTGTTATCCACTCGGCTACCTTTGTCAGATCAACAGGCTTGCTGCATGTACTGTCAATGATCATTTACAATTCTTTTTGCTGAACATAAATCTGGAATTAAAATTTCCAAAGAAATAATTTTTTTCTAGAAAACTTGACACAAGTTATCTCTAATTTCTCCATAAATACAATATCAAGAGAACTACAAAAAAAAAAAGGTTTCACAAATGATAAACCAAGAAGAAAATGACAAGAGGAAGAACAAGAAGCCCCAATAGCTCTGATACCATAACAAAACAAGAGAATTATGTCCTTCATTGAGTTAAACTTTCAATTATATAGCATGGTACAACAACCTATTCTTAGAAAAGTATATATCTATAAGATATCTATAAGATATTTGACAAATATGCTTGACAGTTGTGAGCAATCAAGGAAAAATAGTGAGCATATTGTTCAATAGCATTTGTTTCAATTTCTTATGGGATTGAATGAATCTTATAATGCTATTTGAAGGTAAACATTATTGATGCAACCTCCGCCATCTTTGAATTAAGCATATTCCATGCTAGTACAAAAAGAGTCACAGAGGCAACATTCTTCAAGATCTGTTGTTTTGCTTGAACCAACTTCTTTGTATTATTCAATTACGGTACATAAGAAAAAAATTGACTAGTGTGTGTGATCACTATAAGATCTAGGGGCACAAGAGAGAAAACTGTTACAAGTTGATTGGTTTTCCATCAGATTTTAAGTTCACGAAGAAGAAGTTTTCTCACTCGACCAATACTGTTAAAATTTCAAACATTACTACCGATTTGAGTAATAATTTGAAAGAAGCTATTGTTACTTTTCAAGCTCTTATTTTCACATAAACTCAGTATCAACAAATTTTGAGCTTGTTGAATAAATATCCCTCGATTGAGATTGCTGCTAATATGGCATGTATGATCACTAGTCATATGGTGTCAGATTTCAAATGTCTAGAATCTCCTGTATCATGTGCATCTAATTCTTTTTTTTTTTGTTCGAATGCCTACTGGTATATCAGCCCCTATTACTCATATTGGATCATATATCGTTTCACCTAATGTTATACTTACTAATATTTTGTATATACATTATTTCAATTGAAACCTTATATAAATTTCAAAACACACTAAAGATTTGAATTGTTATATCTCTTTTTATCCCAATTTTTGCATTTTACAAGACCTCTCAAGTGGAAAGATGAAGGGATTGGTAAAGAGCAAAGTGGTCTTTACATTTTGCAACCCACAAAGATTTTATCCACTAGTTCTCAAACACAATCACAAATTCATTGACACACTTTAATAAACAGTCCATAAAGATGGAAGCTTCCTATGATGGAGGTGATGCCCTAAATTGGCCACTGATTTATGTAATAAATCATGTTTTTATCTTTTTAAGGAAGTCCATACATCTTTCCTTAACTTTCCTACAAATGTTATTGGTTTCTCATAAGTTAATGTTAATATACTATTATGTACCTGAAGTTAATTTTAATATTCAATGTGGTATCTGAATTCAGCTTTAATATTCGCTTTTGTCCTTCAATTTTATTCAACTGATACGTGGGTTTTTTTTATCCTTCTTAGGTATCTGAGTTTGGCTTTAATGTTTTAATTTGGTATTTGAGTTTTTTTTTTTGTCCCAATTAAATACTCATGTTTTTTTAACACAAACACATGTGTCAAATATCATTGAGCCAAATGATACCGTTTAGTATGATTACCAAATTAGACATTGAAGTCAAACTTAAATACCATATTAGGATACAAAAGAACTCAAAAACTAAATTGAATATTGAAACCAAATTTATATACCAAATAATATATTAACCCTATTAGTTAATGTGGTTTTGTTAATGTAATGGCTTTGATAAGCATTCCTTGTGAACCCCCAAATATTGTTATGTACTTTTGTACATTGCAATCTTAAATCTTATCATTATTTCTATCATGTAAAATTTTAAGAATAGTCTCTGTACTTATCTATTTGTGTGGATTTAGTCCCTTTATTTTGTTTAAAATTGTTCTCTTTACTTTTCGGTTTGCTCATTTTCAATCCATATGTTAACTTTGATAATAAAAAATTAGGTACAATCACAAAATTTTATAACAATGGTTAAATTTTAATTTTGATCTCTCTATTATGTCCAAAATTGAGATTTCATTTTAACATATTTTTGTTATTTAGCCGAAATAATTAATTTTTTATTAAAATATTACATTATTATATATAATTTTTGAATGTCCTACGAGTTTTAGAGGCTAACATGTAATGTCTTATTTTTATTAGGTTTGCGTTGTCTTTTTTGACATTATAAAATAATGATCAAATTTCAATTTTGGCCCTTGAAACGCAAGATTAAACCTATTATTTTAATTTTCAGCATAATTTGGTCTCTCCACTTTTATAATGTCATTAGTTAGTTAGTTAATATTATTAACTATTTCAATCAAAATGTTTGACGTCAATTTTTATTAAGAACACAATTTCAACAGAAAAAGAAATTATTTTATAACGATGAATTTGAATAGGTTTTTTAAAGAAAAAAAAAACCTAATCAATATTTTTAAGGTTATTTTTATTGTTACATTACTACCAAATGATTTTTTTTTTTAACTTCAAAATATCACACCATAACTTATAATAGAATAAACTTAATTGTAGTTACAATTGGACGTGAAATATTAAATCCGAAAAATAGAGATACTAAATTCTTAAAAATAAATGTAGAAAAATTAAATTCTAAATATACGAAATATTTAGAAACTTAGAATATATTTTAACTTTCAATTTTTTACTTTATAATTTGACACGAAACATAAACCGAAAGTTTATTTACATAACAACAACCAGACACAAAGAAAAGAAAATATGGGGAATTAAAACATAACTTTTATTAAATTCTATAATATGAATTAAAAAAAGTTAATTATAATATAATTTTTTTGTTAAAACTTGTTATTAAATCGAAACACTTCAAATATAAACTCTTAGCCACCATTTATGACTTCTTTTTCTCCCAAGACCTCATTTCTTTTTTAATTATTTTATTATGGTTTCTTCATTTATTTCGCGCTATGATTTTGGGCACAGATGCTTTTTTTCTCCTATTACTGTTTTGTTTGTCTTCCACCCAAATCAATTTAATTAACAATTTCATGTGCTTTTTTACCATAGCTTTCTCATATTAATCTAAAATAATCTAATCTAAACTTATATAAAAAATGTAATTTATTTATTTTCTTAAAACATATAACACTGGATACGCCTTGGATTAAAATTTTAAATATTTGTATCTTTGTGCATATCTGTTTTTGTTGTGGTTCTCATTGCGAGTTTTAATTTTGTATTGTTTATTTGTTAAGTATTGTTTAATATTATTGAGATTAGGTCTTGTGTGAGTTTTAATTTCGGTTTTGGTTCTTTGTATTATTATAGTTTATTTATTTTGTATATGTTTATTTTTGGTATCTTTCGTATTTATTTTACTGTTCATGTTTAGGGTTTATGGTTATTCCTCTTAATAATGTTGCATTATTCTTTTGAAAGTGTAATGTGTATTATCATTGTACCTGTTGGGGATTGACCTGATTAAGCAATGACTAAGAAAAAATAGCGGAAGAAGTTAAGAAATTGGACAAACAAATTTAACGTGAAAAAACCTCTCTAAAGAGGATAAAAAATCACGGGTAAAGATAATTTTACTATAATGACAAAAGAACGAAGAGTACAAAGATGGAGATAAAAACTAAACTTCGAAACCCGAAAATAAAGAACCATCAAAACGTAAACACAAAAATCCTCCAAAAGTATTATGAGTTCTAATATTTTATGGGTGTATTTATTAAGGTTGTAAAAGAACCTATTTATAGGTTAAATTCGTAGGTCAAATAATAATAAAAAAAATCTAAAATAATTAAAGTTCAACTGAAACAAATAAACAGAGTTTAACTAGGAGATTATCTTTCAAATTTGACTGAAATATGTGGCATACTCAACAAATTTCCATATTGACTCGTATTTTCACAACGCCATCTTTATCAAATCTCGCCATGGGCTAGTCTTGAACTATATAGGGAATTAACTGAGTTGAATTTGTGCTTAGAAGTTGGAAGACTTCTAGCATTCGATTTGTGCACTGCCAAATCAAAACTAATCCGGGGTCTGATTTTCACGAATACAATGCCCTAACTTTTCAAAACTTGCATCCAAAAGAGAACCTCTCTTCAACGAAATGATCATACCTTTTTCCCTCCTATAACCAAGTTGCCTTCACTCTGAACGAGTTGACTTCGACTCTGTAACGGACGAGGGACTCCAATTTCTCCAGTCACTGTAGAACCTTTCAGAATATAAAGACTATCGGTCTTTTTACCTTTTAACAAAACAAGAGCCTCACGAGACACCTTAATGTCACTTGGCTCGATGTTGATTTTGCAACCTTTCGAGTCAAAATACTCAAGGAGATGAGGTTTTTTCGTAAATCAGGTATATACCTGACATTTGAGAGTGTCCTAATCGTCCCATCGTGCATCCTAATTTTAACAGTACCAATATTGATTACCTTACTGGATGAATCATTTCTCATGCGCACAACTCCACCTTCAACCGAACTATACGTGGAGAACCATTCTCTGTTGGGACACATGTTGAAAGAACATCCCGAATCTAGAATCCACTCGGATGTAAGCTCGGAGCTATCGCTCATTGACACTAACAAGAAATCATCACTGCTTTTGTCGGCCAAATTAGCACCAGCTACATCTTCCTCGTTACTCTCAGCAGCCTTTTTATTTCGCAGTTTATAACAATCTGCTTTGACGTGACCTAACTTCTTACAATAGCGATACCTTTTGTCTCGCTTCTTTGATTCCATCAAAACGAAAGCTTGCCTATCTATCTTGCTATCCGAACCAAGTTCATTGTCGATTTTCTCTTTACTCAACAAATGACCATTAGTTTGTCTCTACCATAAATCAGTGTTCCCTTTTCCACAAGGCGGATGAGGTTTTCTCCATCAATATTTCCTACAATACCCTATTGGCTAGGCACAACTAGATTGCAGATAGGGCATTTTCATAAAGCTCTTCCCATTTTGTTTGATCTAGATTTTCAGGCTTTTTCCTTGTAATGACCTTTTTTAAGCCGGTCTAAACTAGAATTGCCATCATCTGAACTTGCCACAAATTGAAAGTTGTGACACCATCGAACTTCTCAATGTCAAACATTGTTGCAACCATCTATGAATGAGTTGATCTATGAAAATTGAACTAGTTCTGATACCATTTGTTGGTGATCGACCCGATTAAGCAACAAATAAGTAAATATAGCAGAAGAAATTGAGAAATTGAACACACAAATTAACGTGAAAAAGTCCCTCTAAAGAGGATAAAAAACCAAGGGCAAAGATAATTTTACTATAATGGAAAAAGAACGAAAAGTACAAAAGATGAAAATAAAAATTAAATCCCAAAACCCGAAAACAAAAAACCCTCAAAATGTAAGAACAAAAATTCTCTAAAAGTGTTATGAGTTCTAATCTTTAATGAGTGTATTTATTAAGGTTCTAAAAAGATCTATTTATAGGCTAAATTTGTAGGTCAAATAATAATAAAATAATTTAAATTAATTAGAAAAACAAATAAACAAAATTTAACCGGGATATTTTATTTCAAATTTAACTGAAATATGTGTCATACTCAACTGTACCCAATATTTATTGATTGTGTATGATATTCATTTTAACCTTATATTGGAATCTTTTATTATTAATAAATTCCAATGGCCTAGGGAAAAAAATAAAGAAAAAGCTTGAGCCGTATCCAATTACCCAAGCAAACATTCATCGCTTAAACCTAGATTGCCATTGCATAGTCGCTTAGAAAGTGGGACTTCATTTTCCCAATCAAAGAAGGGAATGAATTAGGGGGTAAACAATTATTTGAAGATTATATCAGCATGTCATACTATGCAAAACATGGTATATCATAAATATATATATAAATATAAAACAAATACATGGATATGTAGATAAGGCCATTTTACATGTTTTCTTCAAAATTGCATTTTTTTGGGGGGTTTCATCATATGTAGAACTGATTCTTATAGATTGCAGGATTAGTTATGCTGTAAGGTACTTCTCCCTTTGTTAGTTCCCTTGTTTTGGGTTATCACTGGGTATATATCATTTATTTTATTACAGTTATTTTTTTTCTTTCATTGAAATATATGTTAAATTCACGTATATCCAAAGTAGAATTTTAAACCACAATCAGTGCAGCAAAACTAGTTGCCAATTACTGAATAACAGCATTACAAGTTTACAACAAGGATAATAATAGCAAAAGCCTTCATTAGAGGGAGTTTATATATATATATATATATATATATATATCCGTATAATAGTACAACAACTCCTCCAGCAGTAATAGGCTCATTGACCTGAAAACGAGAAAAAGATTAGTGAGGAATCAATTCCATTATTGATAAATTATAGAGTATTATTGTCACAAGTTGGCAACCAATATGTTGTTATGTATGGTTAGGCTATCCAGTTTTGAAAATAAAGTTGGAATATGATTACTTTTTATTTATATATATGTGCTGGAGATTATACTACATGCACGCATTTTATGAATTAGGAATTAGGAAAATGATATTAATGGAGATCCCATTTTGCAGAATCAGATGACAGATAAAAGCAACTTGGATCAGTAAGATAATCAAGGAATAACTAAGCGACTATGGCTCGTCTGCTGTGTTTCAATCTCAATAGTTGGGCTGATGCATTAGCCAAGGCAGGATCCGAGACACATTCGATGTTTTTAGTTTGGTGATAATGCTTGGCAATTGTATGTGAACTTGACTTGCCCTTGTGCCTTTTATCAATAGATTTCTTGATTGAGCAAAAAACAAGAGAAGATAATCAAGGATCAATCGTAGCGTACTCAAGAACACATCATGATTTGAGATTGAATGCTAATTAGATTCATGACTTACGAGGAAAGGAAATCAAGAAATGGGGTTGCTGCTGGAGTTGAGTGAGTGGTGTAGCTCCTGAAAAGCTTATGAGAGAATATAACGTATAACAACATGAAAGCAAGAATATAATTTTGTTGTGGCTTTTCAGAAAAAAAAAAAAAAAAAAAACCTAAAAAGAAAGAAATTACCGAAGAAGAGAGACGAATATATCATTCTGGATCAGTTGCAGTTGCAGCAAGCTCAACATCAGCTTGGACATTTCTTTCAGCATTTGTACGGCCTCTGAGCCTCTCATACACTTGTAGTACACAATTGCAGATCCCAAGACAAGCAGAAGCAAAACCAGAGATAACCACTTCTCATTCAACTTGAAGGTCTCCGTGATAGAAACACTCATCATTGCTGCTCCTGATGAAGATGAGCTATTGTTTGAATCCATTATAAATTGCTTTCCCAATTCTACTGCTTAAAAGTTTAAAGGAAGAAAATACTTTGACTAAACCAGACTGGTTTTGGACTTCTTTATTCAAATGAGGTGAGGATTGGAGGGTAGGATTCTATAAAAGGAAACTCTCCACATTGGTATCAAGATCAAGCTTTAACAAAAAAAACTAAATATAAAAATACTTAGAACTTTTTTTAAAAAAAAAATTGGTATTAATTAATATTTTTCCTAATTTAGTACTCAAATTTGGTATTTTTTTTTTAAAGTTGATACTTAATCTTTTTTGGGTTCAATTTATTACCTGAACTTAACACTTTTTCTTAATTTGGTACAAAATTATTTTTTTTGTTCAATTTGATATTTGAACTTGTCAAATATTTTACAAATTACTCTATATACTAGCAATGTTATTATTTTATGAGGTAGCAAAAATAATCAATGTAATGAATGACATATGCCATGATATTTATTTGTATGTTATATGTTCAATTACTTTTAATTTCATTTATTTATTTTATTAATTAAAAATAATGAATTTCCTTTAATTTGGTTTTTAAAACTCTTTTCTTTATTGAATATTGATTCTTTAAGCATAGCTCAATACTTAATTATTTAACATGAATTTCCTCTAATACTACACATATTTTTCTAGCATAACAAAAAAAAAAAAATTTAACGTCAATAGTGTTTTACATAATTTGTATAATATTTAATAAGTTTAGGTACCAAATTGAACAAAAAAACAAGCTCAAGTACCAAATTAGGGGAAAAATGCCAAGTTTAGGTACTAAATTGGGCCTAAAAAATTTAGATACCAAATTAGGAAAAAGTGTCAAGTTCAATACTAAATCGGGTCAAAAAAAAAGTTTAGGTACCAAATTAAAAAAAATACCAATTTCACATACCAAATATTTATTAAGCCAAGAAATAAAGATAAAAAGATTTTAATAGTCAAACCATCACATGGTCGTCTTGGATATTAGAATAAAACACAGAGCTTCACATCCAATGGCAGATCTAAAAATACAACTTAGGAGGGCAAATTTATATTAGCATTATTGACTATATAAGGGGCGAAGTCAGAAAATTTTGTTGGAGGGAGTAGGAATTAAATTATATATTTTTACAACAGTAAAAATGTAATTTCACCAATTTAGCAGTCTGTATTTTTATAATTTTTAGAATATTAAATTAATATATTATTATTTTAGGATAAAAATGTAACTTTATTATTACCAATTTAAAATTTTATAAATTATAAAATATGTAAATGGGATTCTCCCTATGAATCTTTAACCATACCCCACTATCCTTATCCTTCATACAAAGCTCGACTTATGCAAAACTTGTGTCTAACCTTTTATACAAAGCTCAACTTATGAATGTCAGCCTATCATCTGATTTTATATTTGAATGCAGTAATGGGGTGGGACATAGGAGAAAGAATTGGGGAAGGGGAGGGAATTCCCATCTCCTCCGATAAAGGGTTTTGGTCTTTGAAATATGTGCATTGATATAATATGAAAAAAAAATTAAAAATTTAGAATTTATAAGCATGTTGATTTGCTGGTTAAGGTGTTCACTGTTACAAATATGTTACAGATATGGTCTGTGTTTAAATCGCACTAGTCGCCTTACAAGTTCCTCATTTCTTATTAAACTTGAATGTTTCAAAGACGGTAACAGTCATTGGTGATGATAAGTTATTGGACTAATAAAATTATTATTATATAATTTTATATGTGCAATCAAAATCTCTCTTTTTCTCTTATACAATTCATTTTTTTTCAAATAACTTTGAACATTATGAAATTATAAATAAAAATCCAAACAATTTTCTTTTTCGATCTTCGATGTCAAATTAATTTAAATCTAAGATATGTATTTCTACTCGTCAGTGGATATTAAATATTGATCCATCGTACTAATTATCAAATCATTGTTTGGAGTTTGCTAATCAAACTTTTAAAAAAGAAACTTAATATTTCAATAATTTAATAACTTTTAAATAATTCAATAACTTTAAATAATTTTAAAATTAAATTACCAAAAGGGGCCTAGTGAACTCTAAAATTCCAGACCCTCTTCCCTTTAGAAAAAAGAGTGCTTCTAGCAATGCATTGTCCCGTCCGCAATCAACGATTGAATAGTGGTAGGATCTTTTTTCATTATAATTCAAAAGGCCGTGTTTTAAACGTAAACCTAATTTACTATCACATGCACACCACTTTACTTTAAAATAATACGTTTTTAACTATAATAACTAGTATTCGATTGAGTCTTAGTTTAATTAGTATAAGCATTATTACTAGTATAAGAGGACGTGAATTGAGTACGTTGAAGTGCATTATCCTCTTATTTATGGGTTGGGAGGGGTTATAGGTAATTTTAGGCATTGTTTGAAAAAAAAGCATATATAATCAGAACCCTAAATAGTGTTGTTTTTGTGTGTCTCTCTCTAAAGGGTTTTGAATTCCCTATTTATATGATACAATTCCTAGATGATGTGATGTCGTAGGTATGTCCCCATTAATGCCAACATGTACCCTATTCTAGGATTAAAACGTGTTTTCTATGTGAGGGTTCGTTTGCATAGTGGTGCGAACCCGCCCCGCGTGAGCTCATGAAGAGATGCGAACACCTCATGCGCGAACCCAAGATACGAACCATGCAAGCTATGGGTTGGGACCCAATCGGGTAATTGGGTAATGGGTCGGTAATGACAAACACCGTAACAACATTTAAAGTAATATTTAAGAAATTAAATAATTTATCTAAAATAGAAAAAAAAAATTTAACGCTTTTTAATGTTTTAAAAATTCTAAAACAAATCAGTTAATATCAACTTAACATGATTTAGATTTAAGAATTACTTAATTCTTTAAATTTTCAGTAACTATCATTTTTTGTATTTTAAGTAAATGTATTAGGCTATTTTCTGTAAGCCTTAAAAGTGCATTATAATTAGAAAGGATTAGAGAGAGGAAAAGAGGGACTTTATTAATATGATAATAATAGCCAAAACAGAGAATTGTTTTTGTTCATATGAGATAACAACTCCTCCTCCAGTAATAACCTGCCAAAAGAGGAAAATTAAAAGCAAAGATTAGTGAGTACTCAGTTTGATTATTGATAAATTGTAGGGATTACACTCCATGCATGCATGTATATATATTATGAAGCAATATGAGATAAAATGTAAAGAAAGAAGTTCAAAGTTTTAGCGGCTATGGTTGATGTCAGTTGCAGCACCGGTGGGCGAAGTAACAAGTTGAATATTGTTTTCTTTTCTCATTCCCGGCGAGTTGCATACACTGCATGAAGCAGCCGTTGGCGAAATATATATTTCATCACCAAACTTAGGGCAAGTTACAGACAGTGGATGAATCACTGATTTAATATTTTCGTCCAATTGGATCAATTCTCCAGATGAAGAAGTGAGTGCACTATCTCCCAACCCAAGAGCTCAGCCTTCATTTATTAGAATAACAAGATCTTAGGGTTGAACCGAACAACTGGTTTTACAAAGTTTTTTCTTTTTTCTTCTTTGGAGAAAGTTGAGGAGGATGGAATGAAGCGGTTTTAGGTTTTGTGTTGAAGGAAAAGCTGTTAATAAAAATTAAAAAAGAAATAATATTACCTACAACATACTATGACGCATCCATGGACGGATATATCATGCTGGAGCAGTAAACAACAAAGTGCAAATTAAGCTTTACAGCAACTTACTGAAACCCTAGAAGCAAAATATATACTAAAACATGAAAACTAAAAGCTTAGAAATTAATTTTTACAATCATTAGCAAACCCTAGAAACAAATAGCAAGTAAACAGCTAAGTCCGACAGCCAAAATCGTAAAATTTGAACGCAAAGTAAAAGGAGAAAGCTAAAGAGAGTCAAAATCGTAAAATTACATCATCAGCATCATCGGCGTTTTCTTCAGGGACGGCGTCATTATCTTCGTCGGAGGCGTCGGCGTCGGCGGAGCGAGCAACAGCTTCAATCTCCTCCTTATTGTCTTCTTCGCCGTTGACCTGAGCGTTCATTTGCTCCTCTTCTGATGAACTCGATCCATTGTACAGTTCTTCATCGGAGGACGCCGGCTTCGACGATTTTGCCATCCCTTCTTCAAGTTTAAAAATAGGAGGATAGTGATGGAGACGAGGGTGGTGAACTTCCTAACATCATGTCGTCGATGCTATTGCTTTCAGCTTCACTTTCAAAAATATTCTCATTCTGGGTGGCTTCACTTTGCCAACTACTACACTTTTCTTCCTCACCTCCCTTTGTACGCTTCTTTAGATGAGAGTACCAGTAGTTCTTTATTTCATTGTCTGTTCGTCCTGGTAAACTTTTAGCTAGGGTAGACCATCTCTAATTTATATTCATATAACTACTAATCCGAATTTGAGTATCATCACATAAAATTCAATTTAAACTTGTCAAATATTTAAAGAACTTATTTTATAAAAATCCACCCCAAATACAAACGTGATGACATAGAAAATACATGGTACTCAAAATAAACACTGAAATTCAACGACTCATTATTCCTTACATAACCCAGCATGGATGCTTCCTGGAATAACAACCTGTTTAGCATTCAAGAAAATGAAAGTAAACATATCTAGTGAGTAAATCTAAGCTAAAGGATTATATAGAGAAATGGGGAGAGCTCCTTGTTGTGAAAAACCAAATGTGGAGAAAGGGCCATGGTCTCCTGAAGAAGACTGTAAGCTGAAGGATCATATAGAGAAATGGGGAGAGTTCCTTGTTGTGACAAAGCAAATGTGAAGAAAGGGCCATGGTCTCCTGAAAAAGACTCTAAGCTGAAGAATTATATAGAGAAATGAGGAGAGCACCATGTTGTGACAAAGCAAATGTCATTAGCAAAGGTAAGCAGCACCAAAAGTTGATTAAAGTGAAAACACAGATAGGTACATACCATGAAGCAGAGACAAGTTCATCGGATAATATCATTCTCCAAGCTCAACTTCAGCTTCGACTTTGAGATCTGCACAGCCTCTCTTACAGTTATACATAGTTGCATATATGATCGACCCAAGCATGACAACCAGAAGCAGAAACAAAGGTGTCCCCTTCCCATTAAACTTGATGCTAACACTCGTCGTTGCAGGTGAGCCATTATTTGAATCCATCACAAAATGCTTTCGCAACTCTACTGCTTAAAACTAAGAGAATATTTTAAGGCAAAGATGACTAGGGGTTTGATGCAAATGAAGGGGAAGAGAGGAGGTTAGAATTTATTAGAGGATGAGGGGTCCCAGTTTGAATAAAGGGCTCCCCACAAAAGCATTTTGGAATAGGGCCACCAGTATGTCTCATTATTTTCATTTAAATTTATATTAAAAGTTTTACAAAAATAAAACATAAGCAAAATATAAATTTTCATATTAAATTAAAAGAAAAAAATATTTTTAATAAAACTAAGTAAACAAAATAATTTGGGTTAACATGTAAAATTGTCACCATACTATTATTAAATATTGAAATTTATCATTATGACTTGAGAATATGATTAAATTTGTGACATAAATTTTATATGATTGAATTTTATCACTAATTTTTTTTTTTTGAAATTAAAGCAGATTGGGCTGATATAATTGAATAAAAATAACAAAACAAAACCGGATTAAAGTCTGGCCCATAAAACAAAACTAATAAAACCCAGGCCCTAAAATGAAAATATATCTGAAAAAGAAATGGAAAAATCGAGAAAGGCTGCAAACATTTACTACAGCCGACCTAACGCCCAATCAACAATCACGTTGTCTGGCATCCATCATTTCCATCAATTCTGTGTTTAATGCCTGATAAGAAAATGAGGGGTTTTTGAAATTGAAAACTGATTTCTCAGATTCATTTACATCCCTCCATACCATCTTCCCCTTCCGAGCTTTCTTGCGATCAGTCTGGCTCCCTTAGACTTTCATTTCGCTTCTGGGTTTCGACAAAAAATGGCACTCCCCCCACTAGGTAAAATTCCTCTTTCTTCTTTAAGGTTTCTGTCGCTGGCATATGAGATAATGTATTAACTGATCAGGAAATGAAATCGAACCTTATCTTTGAGAAATCTGACTTCTTCTGACAAATATCATAAATGTATGAACCGATCTGAGATCTATCTGACAAATCATTTCTGCGTTTTTTGATAACTGTAAAAGAATCGCCCTTAATGATAACTTTTCCTTGTTGCATGTCAATCCCTAACTAAACCACTTCTCGACAAGCCAAAGCCTCGGCCGCAAAAGCAGAGCCCACATTCTTATGTACTTTGGACTTAGAGGCGAGAAATTCCCCTTCGCTATCTCTGGCCACGATTCCTGATGCTGATAACTGCTCCTTCATATAGCGCTATCGAAGTTGATTTTCACAACCTGATAAGGTGGGTGTTTCCATCTACTTACAGCTTTTGGTAATTTGACTGCTTTATTTTTAACACCGTCCAGTTCTTGTACATAGTTCCTCACAAAAACTGCGATCTCCTTGCCTGTTTTGCTTGTTTTTTCATGAACCCGAGCGTTCCTATCTCCCCATATGGCCCATAAAGCACCACAGAAAAGTCTACACAGATCTAAAGAAAGAAGAGCAATAGACGAGGTAAGCCACTGTTTGAAATCAGCATTAGTATCCTGTGACAATTTTACTTCAGATAAATATGGCCACATTTCAACTGATATTGGACATTTTCTGAACAGGTGATTCAGCGTTTCTGTTGCCAGACCATAACGGGGGCATGAGGCGTCTGTGGATAACTTTTTGTGAAATAAATTTACCCTTGTGGGTAAATAATTCCAGGAGGCTTTCCACATGTTACTTTTTAACTTTGTAGAAAGATCAATGCACCACATTTTTTTGTAAAAATCAATGTAGTTTAATTGTATCGCATAAGCGTTAGGATCAAAACTCTGCAATAGTTTATAGGAGCTTTTGACCGAGAAAACTCCGGTTGGTTTGCCCCTCCAAGGCAGTAGATCATCATGTGGATACTTAGCTAAAGGAATGCGAAGGATCTTATCCGCCTCGTCAACTCCGAAGGTATACTCAACCACTTCCCTTTCCCATTCTCTAGTTTGGAAATTGATGAGTTCAGCAACTTTATTATCATTTGAACCTGTATAAGAAGATAATAATCTAGAATTAACAAGATCTGGAACCCACGTATCATTACCGATAGAGATACTAGTGCCTGTACCAACTTTCCAAATCAGCCCATTTTCCAAAATACCCCTTGCAGCCCATATACTTCGCCAAACATATGAATTTCTATTTTCCAATTGCGAATTAAGAAAATTGGTTTTTGGAAAATATTTTGCCTTGAGCACCTGCGCAACTAAAGAATTTGGATTTTCTAACAAACGCCAGCCCTGCTTAGCTAACATCGCTATATTGAATTGGGCCCCTATTACGAAAACCCAATCCCCCTTCGCTTTTTGGTCTGCATAAATGACCCCATTGACACCAGTGGATACCTTTCCTTCCATTTCCTTTCTGCCACCAGAACTTGGCAAAAATGCTTTCCATCTTTTTGCATAGAGAAATTGGTAAAAGAAAACATGACATTGTAAAAATTGGGATTACCTGTAGGACCGATTTAATGAAAACCTCCTTACCCCCTTGTGATAGCATTCTGTTACTCCACCCCTCAATGCGCATAGAAATTCTATCAAGAAGATTTTGAAATGATTCTTTTTTCTTTCTACCAACCATATTTGGGAGACCTAGATATTTTCTGGATTTGTAGCCATTCTGACTCCTAGCAAGTTTGACACTACTGCCTTATTTTTTTCAGAAATATTCGGACTAAAAAAGACAGTGGACTTCGAGAAATTCACACATTGGTCTGAACAAATCTCATAATCCTGCAAAATGTCCTTCAAAATATTTGCTCCTTTATTAGATGCCTCCCCAAATAGGATACAATCATCTGCAAATAACAAATGCGATATCGCTGGTCCCTGTCTGCTAGCTTTAGCACCTTTGAGTAAGCCTCGTCTTTTAGCTGTTCTCATGGGAGATGAAAGACCCTCACTGCAGATCAGAAAAAGGAAAGGACTTAATGGATCTCCCTGTTGAAGTCCTCTAGATGGCAGAAACAAATTACCCCTCCTTCCATTTATGTTAACCGCATAACTGACTGTAGTAACACACCTTTTTAAAAGTTCCACCCATTCATAAGCAAAACCCATTTTAGTCATTACCTCTTTGAGAAACTTCCATTCCACCCTATCATACGCCTTACTCATATCCAATTTGACTACCATAACACCTTTCTTTCCCGTGTGTTTTTGATTAATCGTATGCAGAATTTCGTATGCTAGGAGCACATTGTCTGTAATGAGTCACCCTGGTACAAAAGCACTCTGAACTTCATCAATACATTTATCGATTATCTTCTGCAATCGATTGGCTATAGCTTTAGCCACCACTTTATAAATGACTGTACACAAACTGATGGGCCTGAAATTGACCATTTGCGTAGGGTTTGGAACTTTTGGAATGAGGACAATATCTGTTCTGTTAAAATCTCCAAAGTCCTGTTTATTATTCAAAATGCCGTACAGAGGTCAGTTACATCTCGACCAACAATGTGCCAATACCTTTGGAAAAACAAAGCTGGAAAACCATCTGCTCCTGGAGCCTTTGTGGGTCCCATTTCTTCCAAGGCTGTCTAAATCTCATATTCTCGAAAAGGATCTAATAAGAACTTATTATCCTCCAGCGTTATCGTTCTGTCAATGCCATCTAATACCTTGCAAGAATCTGCCACTCCCTTTGACTTGAAAAGATTCTGAAAGAATTAAGAAGCCGCGACCAAAATTTTAGATTCCTTCTCAATCACCGTTTCTTCCTCCGTCACCAATTTTGAGATTGTATTAGCTTGCCTCCGAGCCGAAGCGCATCTGTGGAAATATGCCAAATTTTTATCCCCGAGCTTTAACCAGTTCTGTCTTGCTCGCTGCTCCCAATACATCTCATATTTATCAATTTTCAGGTTCAAATAAATTTTAGTATCAATGATTTTCGTCAAAGTTTCATCATTCCTTTCACCTTCTAACAGGACTTCCAATTCCTTCATTAAATTCCTTTTTAAACCCTCCTTATTTCTACTATTTTTGCGTAACCATTTCTCCAAGCAAATCTGTAACTTTCTTAGCTTCTCTAATAACGTACCTTCATTTACCTCCCAGGAATCTCTAATGACTTTTTCTAAAGCTTCTTCCATGGTCCACCAGGCTTCAAAATGAAATTTCCTACTCCTTTTGGACAATAGAGACTTTTTTGTTTTCAAAAGAAGAGGACAATGATCTGAAGTAGAATAAGGAAGATGCTGAATAATACTTAGCGGAAAGAGCTTTAACCATTTCTCGTTTGCAACCCCCTGTCTAACCTCTCTCGTATATTAGTTTCTGACATATTTCCCCTTTCTCATGTAAACCAGACCCCCAAAAACCTAATATCAACCAGCTGACACTCCTCTAACGTCTCCCTAAAGGCCTCCATTCACTTATTATCCCTTTGAATTCCTCCACTTTTCTTAAAAGAATAAAGAATTTCGTTAAAATCACCTACAACCAGCCAATGATACTCAATCTCTTTACCAAGTCTTCGAAGTATATTCCAAGCTACATTTTTGTCTTTAATATAGGGAGAACCATAAAACCCAGTATATCTCCATTCCTCTTCCACATTATCCTCCTTAATTAAAACACCAACGTGCCATCTGGAAAAACTTCTCAAAGTAACTCTAATTTCTTCCTTCTACGCCAAACAAAGACCTCCCTTAGAACCCTCAGCTTCAACTTCGATTCCATTTACAAAACCACATCTTTTTCAAACTTTTTCCATTCTATTCTTATCCAGTTTCGTCTCCATTAAGAAGACCAAATGGGGATTGTGCTGCTTAACTAAGTAGCATAGTCTCCGAACTGCCCGTAGACTCCCCAACCCACGGACATTCCAACATAGGCTTTTCATTGCATTCGGTCGGCTTGCCTAATGGCAATCGCCAATATAAAAGTGTCCGAATCTGCATAATCAACCTGGATCTCAATAATATCACTCCCAAATAATTCTTTTTCATCACCAATTTTAATCTTTTTCATACTCCCTGATCCGAAGCTTCCCTCAGAACTTTTGTCACCATCATTATCAATAAATTTCCTCTTTTCCGCCACCTGTTCACCCATACTGATTTCATCCTTGCTACTCGCATCCAATCTTTTCCAGCTTGTTTTTTTTGTGTGCTTCTGTATTTTTTTCCAACGGCTTAATTACCACTCCCGGCTCCATCAACTCCACAACCTCTTCCTTGTACTTTAGCCCATCCTCACAAGATGACAATTGTCTTCCATTAATTAAATTCTCTAATTTCGCTATAGAATCATCCCTTTTGAAAACATCAATGATCCCCTCCTTCGAACACCCTGTGTATGAGCGTTGAACTCCCTGTTTCTTTGTGAATCATATATTCTCTCCCCAAAACCTTTGATTCAGCTTTTAGTGCAACAGAGAAAGGGGGGTCATCTTTTATATTATTTTTCTCTTCCATATTCATTAGCACACAATCTTGGAGGCCATGGCCTAATCGCCCACAACCAAAACAGAAAACTGGTAATTTCTCATATTTGAAAGGAACCCATGTATTAACTCTGTTCCCACTAGAAGCAAATATGCCTCTCCTTAAAGGTTTCTGAACATCTAACATGACTTTCAATCGAAAAAAATCATCATAAATCTCAAATCTAATTACACCACCAAAAGTACTACCGATTGCATGTAAAAGATCTTTTTTGTCAAAATCAGGTAAACAAGGGCCAATCTTGATCCAATATGGCGATAATGTAAGACAGATTAAATCTCTATCAATTGGGCTAACTAATCGATCAAAAAGGATAAGATACTTACGAAATAACCATGGACGTCCTTCCAAAATCTGCTCAAAATCATCTACAAGATAAAAAATTACTCAGAATAAATTTTGCCCTTCTAATCTGATCTTAAACTTCTTTTTTGTCTTCCAGATACTCCTTATTTGTGCCTTGAAGCTTTCAGAATTAAATTGCTTTTTGGTCCAAACCGAACAGATCAAAGTGGGTTTATCAGTCGGTATTACCATGGATCTCTTTATCGACAGTTGAACGAGTTCTTCCGCTAACAATGAGATCTTTTCACCGGAATCCCTCTCTCCGCCACCACTCCCCTCCATCCCAAGCCGCAACAGAAACTGCTCTCTCTAGGACTCTGTAGACAGTACTCTTGGTTTCAGAGGGTTGCTTATTCATTTTTTATTTTACCACTAAATTTTAAATTATACTAAATTTTGTTTCTAATCTTGATTTTTAATTAAAATTTACCAAATAGTATTGATTTTCATGATTTGAAAATAAAATTTTACAAGAAAATATTATTTCAAATATTTTATTTTAATGGTTAATAATAAATTATTTTTTAAATATTAAAAGATAATAAATTAACGAAGACTTTTTTACATATATATGGAAATAGTCATAACTATCACATCTCAAAAAATTAGGTTAGAAGAAATTGAGCTAGTGATTTAATTTGATTTTGTGGTTAAGTGTTGTACTTGTGTGTGAAAAGGTTTTAGGTTCAAATCTTTTCCTTTGAAATTTTGTTATTTTTGCTCCAACTCTTATATTTGAACGTCTGATTTATAAGTTATTCTCACTCAACTAATAACAAGAATGAATCTGCTGGTTCAATGATAAGACTTCAACTTATCTAGAGGTTCTATGTTTGAATCTTGTGTGTGTAAAGTGAAAATTATTTTTAAGTTTTAAACTGAGGAAAAAGTACGATAGGATAACAAATAAGCTTTTAGTGGGTGTTGTAGGTAGTTTTTTTTTTTTAATTAATTAAAAATTTTTATTTTTCTTTCCCAAAAAATCTCCCCATTTCTCACGTCCATTACTCCACTCTATTTTCATTTTTTTTCCAATTGGGTATTATTTTATTTTTGTTTTTTGTTTTCTTTTTTCTAAAAAATTTGCTTTTCTTTCTACTACCGTTTCTATTTGCTTAACCTTTGCCATCTCTGTTTTGGGTTGCACCGCAGGATTTCTATTCCTGTTTTGACCGATTGTTAATCTATTGTTATTGGTTTGGATCATGGGGGTTTGAAAGTTTCACCACTGCGGTATTAAATTTTGATGTAAGTGAAATCTATTTGCGAGGTTTTTAAGGGTGAGTGCTAACTTTCATTTTGTGGTGTTGATGGATTTTTGTGGGGTTTATTTTTATTGTGTTTTGGTTAGGTGTGTGTTAAGAGAGGCGAAATTATTCTTCGGTGATTTGGATTCTGTTGGAAATTGTGGTCGGTTTGGGGGTAAGTAATCGAACATTAAATTTCGGGTGATTGTAATTGCATAGGTCAAATGTCCTATAGTTTTGATAGAAAACCTTAAGAAGTAGAGGAGGTTTCCTCTTATTAGATATTCGTTCTATTTGCTAATTCGTTAAATGGAATATTATCTTAGGGTTTGGAAGTGTGTTATTGTATCGCGTATCAGAAATGACCAGTTGTGTACTGGAAAACTTGAAAAATAGCGAACGATAGAAAGTTGAAAACTCTGTCGATGCCACACGTGTAACAACCCGATAGTCACGGGAATATTTACAAAGTTAGTTGTGTGATTCATTAGGTTTTGGCTAGGTGAATTAGCTTGAATTAAAATTAATCAGGTGTAAGGATTAAATTGAATAAAGGAAGAAAGTTTAATTATAAATTAGAGAAAAAGTGAAGGGACTAAATAAGCAATTAAACTTTAAATTTACGTAATTAAACCTTAAATTTACAAGTGTTTGGTGTTAAAAAGGACATGTGTAAAATTTAAATTCATATATTTATTTATATTATATATATACTTAATATTTAAGTATATATAAATATTATTATATTATATTATATTATATAATCAAAACATAAAATAAATAAAGAAAAAGAGAGTAAAAAAAAAAAGAGAGAGAGAGAATAAGAAGAACGGAACAGAGAAGGGAAAAAGGAGAAAGAAAAAGAAAATTAGGGTTTTAAGTTTAAAGCTTAATTGGTAAGTCAATTTAGTCCATTTCCTTGTAAATTTTTATGTTTTAGAGTCCTAGTATTAAATAATACATAACCTATGCTGAAATTTTGGAAAATATTGAATCTTTAGATGTTGTTCATGTTGTATATTTTAAGTATTTGAGGCTAAATTGATAGAATTTTAAGTTGGAATTGAGAAAAGGATTGAATTGTAAAATAAATTATAAGTTTTGAGTAATAGGGACTAAATAGAGAAAATTTTAAAATTTAAGGATTTAAGTGAAATTAGAGAATTGAATTTAGTTTAAAGTGGAAATTGAATGAAAATATGGAGTTAGTTTTGAAGAAACAAAGTTAGTCTCGGTTTGGGGACTAAATTAGAATTTAGACAAAAATTGAATAAAAATTGAAATATTCAATGTGAAATTTGTATTGTATTGGTGGTTTCAATTGTTTCAATTATGTAGCTAACATTGTGCCGGAAATCTCTGTTAAGAATGGAAAAGAAAAAGTCAACAAGGAGTAGCTCGAAAATTACGGTTTTTATTTCTATAATCCGAATCTAAGTATTAATTGTTGTATTATATTTTGATTTAATCTTTGTGGTAAGTGAAAAAATGTGAGTAATTAGTATTATGATATTGAAATAGATTGATTTGGTATATGATGAAATTATTGAATTGAATGTATGCGAATTTGTGATCTAAATGATAATTGAATATTGGATGATTGTGGCATTTGAAAAGTAAATTGAAACCCTATTAACTGTATCGGGCTGAGTCGAATATAGATGGCATGCCATAGGATTGTAAGAGTTTAGGGATACTTCAACTTCGAGTCGATAAGACACCGAGTGTCACAATATTACTTCGAATAAATTCAATAAGGTACTGGGTACCAATTTACTTCGGCAAGGCCGATGAGACACTGGGTGTCAACTGGTTACTTCGAATTATCCGATGAGGCACTAGGCGCCAAACTGGTGTGTTTGGTTGGATTCATATATCCGTCTGAATCCGAGTCGTGTTAATAGGGGTAATTGAAATAAACATTGACATGATTGATATTGAATGATGAATTGAGATATGGATAGAAACACAAAAATTGTGAATTTATTAATTGGTTACAAATGAACAACATTGTTGTTCAAATGAATTAAGTTACATTGTGAAAAGTTATCTGGGATAGCAAATCTTAAGAATTTAAAATGTGTATAAATGCATCTCTATGAATTGGTTTATTGTATAACTATGGTTATTGTATAATTTATTGTATATGTTATAATAATTTATTTTTAAGCATTCGGATTATAGAAATACCATTGAGTTCATACTCAGCGTACGGTTTGTTTCTGTGCGCAGGTTAGGTACTTAAATTGGTCATCGGCTCAACATCCATCAACAATCCCAAACTCAAAATGTGGTGAAGTATATTTCTTTTTCGTAATGACGTGTACCTAGGATGTTATGTATGTCATTTTGGAAAGTATAGGTAAATGACATTATATGATAGAGGTGGTTGTTGTTAAATGAATTTATGTGATATGTTGTTTTTTAATGTGGAATGTTTAAATTGATGCATAAATGAGTATGAAATAGGCAAAAATTTAGGTTAAATTGGTATGATTTTAGAATTGGTTTGAATGAAGTAATATTGAATTGTTTTGATAAAATATGTGAAGTACCTATGAGGGTATATTGGTTAGGTCATTAGGTTGATTATTTTGACATGTGTTTGAGGTATTTAGTTGTGTTTTGATGTGGTTGAACGATTGAAATTTGAGTTACTTGGTGTTCAACGTTGTAGGGAATGGTAGACTTGATGTTTAAGGTTCATTTTGAGTCCACACGGCTTGGCACACGGGTGTGTGACCGGACTTTGTGAGACATACAGCTAACACATGGGCGTGTGGTTTGGCCGTGTGTCCCCTGCAACTTAAAATTTTCAAAACAGAATGCCCAAGTATTTCCACATAGGTAGAGACACGGGCGTGTGTCTTAGCCGTGTGAGATACACGGCCTAGCACACGGGCATGTGCCCTGGTCGTGTGAAAACTGCACCTAATTTTTGAAAAACAAATACCACACAGCCTAACACACAAACGTGTGACTTGGCCGTGTGATATAAGTCAGGGAGTTACACGGGGTAGGACACGGCCTGAAGCACGGGCATGTCCCTTGACCACACGGGCATGTATGCCCTGTAACTAGGAAATTTTTTTTTTTTGTAATTTCACGAAAAAAATTTAAAGTTTCGATTGAGTCCTAATTTGTTTCTAACACGAGTTATGGGCCTTAAGGGCTCATAAAAGGGACAATAAGATTAATTTATAATATGTATGTTAGAAGATATTATAAAATACGTATTTAATCTGAAATGTCCAGTAATGCTCTGTAACCCTGTTCCAGCGATGGATAAGGGTTAGGGGTGTTACAACACGACCGTGTGGGCCACATTGTTTAGCTAGTTGGGCCTTATGGGCCCAATTTTTGAAAATTTCATTTAGGGTCATTTTGATCTGTGGTTCATATTTATCCATTTCGTAGGATCCGTACTGTATAAAAATGTAATATTTGATAATTTGATATGGTAGGTGATATGGATAAAGTATAAAAAATTTGTAAGCATGAACTATTGTTTGATGAATCTGGGACCGTGATCTGTATTGATATGTTTGTATATGAGTATATAGGGTTTGGTTACGTAATTTGTATGTCTTTAATTTTGTTGTGAGTCCACGCATGTGACGTCATGGCATATCTGATTTGTTTATGCCATGCTTTCTGATTTCTGTTATGGTACGATTGCATGTCTTTCATGCTGTACATTCCGGTTTTGTATATGCATGCCATATCACATTAATGGGGTTGAGATAATGGAAATGAGGAAGATTTGGCAGTTTAATTATCTGCATTATGTGGTGGTTTATCCCCACATCTGTGTATAATCTGGCAGTTTTAACTGCAATTTTTGATGGCATTGTCCATAACTATTTGTTGGTGTAATTTGCTTGGACGAGTTCTAGGGAACTCTATTATGGTATGTAACGGAGTGGGTAGGACGGTTTCTGAAAAATTTGCATTATGATTTTTTAAAAATACAGCATGGGCATATTCACGCATTCTCAGTTCTGTATAGTTGTTTGATGTGAAATTTTCTATGAACCTTTGAGTTGTATGTTGTACTGTGTGTAATTTCAGTTTAAATTTTCGTTATACACTAAACTTTACAGCTCACCCATTTGTTTTATTTCTGACGTTTCAGGTAATCGGTAAGTTTAGACTCGGACGCCGTGTGAGAGCTCAGATGATTTTATCAGTTAATTTAAAAATGGTGATTTTCGTAATTATTATTTATTTTGGACTTTTGGGACTGTATTTGATTTTGGGTTTTATTTTGGTTTCTGTTTAATTCGTTAGTATTTATTTTTGCGAATGTGGTATTGCAAAATTACACGAGTTAACAAGATGGATTTTGATTTTTCAAAATTAAAACTTTGAAAGTTTTTCCGCTACAAAATCAAACAATCACTTAAGTATTTTTTGTAAATAAAACGCATGGTTTTAACAAATGTTTGTTTTAAAACTGGAAATGAACTGCCAATGTTAGTATTTTCAAAACGTGTGACTTTGAATTTGAATTCTAGGTTGTAAACAAGTATTTTCGAACTTTGGCTTTTTTAAGAGTTTTGCCAAAATTTTATGTTTTCAAAATTTGTTTTTAATTTGATCGAAACAAAGGTTTTTAAACAAGTTAATGTAATTCCTCAGTATTCGGCCATAACTTCTAGGTCGGGTTTGGGGTGTTACAACAAATTGATAATAATAAAAAGATTAAGAATAATAAAAGGTTAAAAAAAGAAGAAGAAGAGTTTTTTGGGTTTTTTTAATTACTGAAAAAAATTGACCTTATTTTCATAACGGTGTGTTTCATTTTTATCTTTTATTTTCTAATAAATATATTTTTTCTTAATTTAATTATTATTTTTATATATTTTTCAACTTATTCATTTTATAATTTTTATTAAAGCTATAAGTATCAAATAGCTATGGAATTCAAAACTTGAGGTCCTAATATGGCAATTAGATCATTAAATAAAAGTTAGTAGATATTTTTGGTGATTCATCCATAGAAAAATTAGAAAAGGCTAAGAACTAAATTGGAAACTAAAATAATTAAAAGATGATAATAGAAATATCATCTTATTTTATATCATCTTCCCCAAATTAAGACATGGAAACCCTAGGAAAGAGAAAAGTCTTCAAACAAGCTTAATTGGTTCAATTGGGTAAGTATTCTTGTCCCGTTTTTAGTAATTTTTATATTTTTGAGATCGGGATAGTCTAATCTATCTATTTTGGGGATTAATTTGAAAAGTTATCAAAGTAACAAAGTTTTGTCATGGATGAATATGCTGAAAATTTGAAATTTAAGGTAGAAAATGAAAGATTATTGATAGATAAACAACTTTTACAAAGTCAATTTTGATAAAATTATGATTTAGGGATTAAATTGTAAAGATGTAAAAGTTATGGAAAATTTCTAAATTTTGTGAAATAATTGTGCTGAAAATGTTATATGAAAATTTCGGCTAGGCTTGGAATAAGGATTAAATTGCATGAAATCCATTTTCCGAGCCTAGGGATGAAATTGGAATTTATGAAAAGTTTAGGGGCAAAATGGTAATTTTTCCTAGGATGTAAATTGAATTCAATTGAATATGAAATGTAATAAATTGATGATTAAATTCATTTATAGAGATCCGGACAACTCAAATTCGAAGTTAGATCGAGGAAAAGAAAAAGTTTTGGATTAGTAGATTTCATATACAAACAAGTATCGAGGTAAGTTTGTGTAACTAAATTGTGTACAATTATATGTTTAAATTAAATGTTGCATATGTGAATTGAATAATTGTTGTGTATATGAAATTGATTGAATATCCGATAATGTCCGGTAAGTGTCAAATCTCGTTTGAATAAATGAAAGTCGATGGATACATGATTTCTCGTATTAGTTGTGGTCTTGCATATGTTGCAAATACACCATAGCTCAAAAGAGCATCCCGAAATTATCCCTCTCGAGCTTCCCGTTATATGGTTCAGCAAGCTTCTCGATATAGCTCTTTGGAGCGTCCCGATAGGTTGTGATCCTACATTTGTTGTGGACACACCTTAGCTCTTATGAGCATCCCGAAAAAAAGGCTCATTGTGAGCTTCTCGATTAAAGGCTCTGTGTGAGCTTCCCGATAGTGCTCGCTTGAACTTCCCGATATTGGCTATCCGGAGCTTCCCGATATGGTTCTTTGTGAACTTCTCCATTATGGCTCTTATGAGTATTCTCGTTATATGGCCCGGATAAGCTTCCCGAAATGGCTTTGTGTGAGCTTCCCGTTATAAGGCTTGAGAGTGTACTTCTTGATTTTGTTCTTAAATGAACACTCCTGAATATGAATTGACGGATCACTATTTGGTACACTTCATGTGTACTACCCGGGTATCCATCGATGTTTCAATGATTCAACGGACAAAATTCATGATGTGAGAAAATATGAGACTTATATGAATTATATCTAGAATATCCTTGAAATACCTGGAAATTGTTGCATGATAAGCTCATCTCTGTTTTCTTGAAAATTATGTGAGTTTCATGACTAACTTGTTTGATGAAAGCATGTGTTTAGGCAAACTTGCCAAATTGTTTGGAAGCATGTTCTTGTTATGTTTATTAAATAAATATAATCGGTAAGTTTAATTCTTGTCATATGAACTTACTAAGAATTTGAAATGCTTACTCAGTTTTCTTTTCTCTATTTTATAGTGCTCGGAAGCTCGTAAAGGTTGGAGATCAGTCGGGGTATCATCATACTATCCTCCAGCTCATTTTGGCATAATTAGAAATCTTATTTTGGTGTAATGGCATGTATATAGTTAGGTCAATGTTAGCATGAAAATGGATGTTTGTAATCTAGCCATTGGAATGGCTAGAATGGTATGTTTTGATATATATATATATATTTAGACCATATCATGTTGGATGTGTTAAGAAATGATTAAGTAGTATATGTTATATGAATCAAATGGTAAATGATATTGAGTTGGTATAAATGATACAAATTTACCTAAGTACCTAAATGAAATTTGGTAAGTTTAAATAGTTGAATATACATGTTAACATATCTTACATCAAATTGTATTAAACATGATTTATATTTCTTGAATTGGTTGGTATATGTTTGTAAGTGTTTGTGTAGGTTATTGGCAAATTTTGGTTGAGAAATAAGGCTAGGAAATGGCCTTATTTTGTCCACACGGGTAGACACACAAGCGTGTGTCTTGACCGTGTGTGACACACGGCCTGGCACATGGGCATGTGATTTGGCCGTGTATCCATTGCATCCTAAAATTTGAGAAACAGAATGCTCAGAATTGGACACACTGGCGTGTGTCTTAGCTGTGTGAAACCTACACCTAATTTGTGAAAATTAAATTGACCACATGGCCTAGCACACAGCGTGTGGCAGGCCATGTGGCACAAGTTAGAGAGTTACACGGGGTCGAGCACGGCGTGTCCTATGGGTACATGGGCGTGTGCCTTGACCACACGGGCGTGTGTGTCCTGCATATAAGAAAAAAAATTTTAAATTTTGTGAAAATTTCTCTGGGATCCCAATTTAGTTTCGACTAGTTTTTAATGTTTAAATTGGGCCTCGAGGGTCCATTCAAGAGACAATATGATTAGTTTCGGATATGAATAACAAATGACATAAATTACACGAAATTATTCTGTAAACTCCGGTAATGGTCCGTAACCTTGTATCGGTGACGGATACGGGTTAGGCGTGTTACAATTTAAAGAATGAATTGAGGACTAGAATCGTCATTATTGTTAGGCTTTATTTGAATAACATTTGAATAATGGCTAACCATTTAAAATAATGATGTGAACTTTTAAAAATGTTATCACTATTAAATTTCTTTATTAAATTCAATTTCTTTACAATGTTATTTTTTTTATTACATGAATACTAAATGAATATTTTTTTTAATTTCAAAATGGTAATAATAATTCCCCTATTATAATAATAAAAGTATGTGAGGATGGACAATTTAGTCCAATATTTCAACTTAGTCCGACTTATTTCATTAAATTAATTATCCTAACAAAACTTCATGATATGCATTTATAATGAAGACAAAATATAAAGTGGTCAACTGTTAATTTTTTTTAAAATTTAGATTTATTTTTTAATTATATTCTTATAAAAACTACATGTATCAATGAAATATTTTAACTTTTGCTTTCTGTTTGAGAAATGAGGTCAGACGCTCAAATACTTTAGCTTTATTGTTTTTTTATTTATTTAAAATTTATACCTTTGCTTAATATTATTATTTTGATAATAATTTTTATTTTTTAAAAATATTTAAATTATTTAAAATATTAATATAAAATATTATATTTTTCAATATTATTAAATATATATTTAATTATTTATATTTAATTATATAATAAATTATTAATATAATTTATTGTTTTAATAAATTATTTAATAGTTGAATTCCTTTTAATAATAAATATTTATTACAATTATAAATATATTAATAATAAATGTTTTGTAGTATAAAGGTTAAAATATGTCATACGTTTATGTACTTTTCACAAATTTGTAATTTAGTCTCTGCACTTTTATTTTTAAGAATTTAGCCCCTCTACTTTTTAAATTTGAATATCAAGTCCAATTGTTGACATTATTCAATTTTTTTTTGTCAATTTTGTTGATGTCACATTTTTAAATAAAAAATACTCACTTGGTAGTCATGTAACTAAAAAATTGACTTTGTAATGAACCTAAATTTAACAAAATATTTTTAATATATGCAAAAACAATATAAAATATAAATTTATAGATATAAAATAAACTTAATTAAACAATGAAAAGATAATAAAATCTAAAATGTATGTTTGTTTCATTGAAAGCAATTTTTATGAAATATTTTTAAAAAATCTGTCAAACAACAAAAAGATATTAACTTTTTTCAGGAAAGTAAGTCATCTTCAGGAAGCAATTTTCAGTGAAACAAACAAACCCTAAAAATTTTATTTTAAAATGATTGAGATTAAATAATTAAATTTTAAGAGGGACAGGAATCTAAAAGATTATTTTCTGCTGCTAAATTATAATTAGAAATTTTGAGTAGTAAAAAAATGATAATTAACTAAGTTTTCTTCCCAAGATAAACAAATATTTTAAAATGTTTGTTTTATAAAACGCCGTTAGTTACCAAACCATTTTGGTGGCTAATATAATCTTTTGAATCCGAGTCTAATGTCTAAGCTGGTTTGGGGAGGTTATAGAAAATATAGAACATTTAAAATGAAATGTATTGAAATTCAAATAAATAAATAAATAAATAAATAAATATATATATATAGTAAAGTTCAAATCCATTGAATAAAAAATCACATAGATATTGTTGTCAATATAAAAAAACGTGGGTTTAGGTGCACTGAAACGTATTATTCTCTTATTTGAAGGACAAGAAAAGATTATAGGTATCCAAATTCTTTTAGATGCTATCGTTACACATTTTACATTGGACAAAATGTGTTCATATTTGATGCAAGGCACAAAAACATTGGATGTTATTAGGAAGAGAAGAATTTATTACAAACAACACCAACAACATACAGTACTGCCATATGGCTATACTTAATTTTCTTTAGCGTAAATTATATTATTGTGGTTAAAATTTTATTTTTATCATTTAATTTAAAAAAAGTTATAATTCAGTCGTTAAAATTTTTAAAATTGTTTTTTTTTATCACCCAAATATTGAGTGGTATTTTTTTAGTTGGTATAGTAATAACTTTGATTCTCAACTTTTATATATTTTTTATTACTTTTACCCTTAATTCTATATAAAATTTATTTAAAAAACTCAAAATTATTCAAAAATAGAAAATTCTATGTAAGAATTCTAGGAAAGTAATATCTCAAAAATGTTATTGTTGAAGAATTAATATATGGGAAATAAAAAAAATTATCTTTCAATAGAATTCAATAACAAATTAAAAGCTTAACAAATAAAAAAATTTCTCATTCATCATTCAACCATTTTGAGCATATAATACACTGCTATAAATGTCTCATAGAGTAGAATATGAAACCATAATTTTATGATTCAACTCTTCATCTTTACATATTGAGAATATGCTTTAGTTCCCATAAAATATAATTTTTCCAACAATCCCCCACATGAATGAAAATTGATAGTTTTATCGAAAAATATTGACTTGATGTGGTGATAGAATCTACGATCGATATTTGCATAGGATAGGTAGGTATCCACCCTTGAACCTTCCCTTGTGAAAGTATATTTATTTTACTAGATGACTAGATGACGTAATGTCTTTGAACTATTCTGCCTTTTGTGTAAACGATGATATACCTCACGCAATTACCTCCATAATAAGGTTTTAGTTCTCATGGGTATGTTCATATAACGGTGAACATTTCAACTCTCCACCTTTACCTGTTGAGAATATCCCTCAAAGTTCTCATAAAATATAATTTTTCTAACAAAAATAATATAATACATACTATATATAAATAAATAATAAGTTTATTTACATATCATATAACCATAATATCTATACAACGATCTATCATTCAACAAATTTAAAATAAATAACAAAAAGTTTCAGTTTAAAATTTAAAATATATTTTTTAATATCAATGGATACACAATATTTTAATTAGTATAAATGAAATCAGTTGATACACACTAATACAGTCTATACCAACCGAAATTTATATTGAAATAGAGGTTAAAATTTGTTATTAGAGAAATAGCATTGCAGTAGGCACAAAAGGAATAGGAACATAATTGATTACATTGGTGGTGACATCGTAATTGTATGGATAAAGAAAGTTTGAACTGTGCCTATGTTTATGCAAAAAAGTTTGGAGTCTTGGTGCATGTGTAATAACGACGAAATGATGTCGTTGTCTGAGAAATCCTTAGTCAAAAGAGCTATGCCAATGTGCCGAATTTAGGGTAAATGTCGCCAAAAAGTTTCATTGTCAGAAAATGTCGGCTTTTAGGCAACAATGGCTATGGTTTTTAACTTTTTTTCTTTGCTAACCAAAAATTCAAAAGAATGTCTGGGTATTGACCACAAATTAGGTTTTCAAAAAGTTAAACAAATCCAGTTCAATTCAATCCCTTAACCAATAAATCTAAGCAAATTCAACACTTTTCCAACGGCAAAATGAAGAGATTTTAAAGGATAGGGTTATTCTCACTTTTGTTGCCCTCAGCCACAACATTTTCTTGCCTATTACTTCATTTATGTGGTAGTAGGATGGTGATTTTTGGTAGGGACCACCACAATAAATTCTCCCAAATGGTCTCTAAATAGTAAAAACAAATTCCGACAATAATTTCATCAAGTCAGATTTTTGAGTACTTAGAAGACTTTAGTGTTTTTTTTTTGTTTTTTTTATTTTCGTGTTTTCGTATAGCTAAATACAACGTCTTTGTCAGTTGTTTGATGTGCTTGATTAGTGATGTTACAAGATCAGGATTTTGATATTTTGTATTTATATTCAATCTTTTTCGTTATACTTTAACGTTTAATCGATATTTATGCTTACATTTGATATCCGAATCAGGTTAATCTCTATTTTGTCCAATTTTAAAAATTTGTAAAATTTTCAAATAACGATTCAATATTTCTTAAACTATTTTTATTATTGCAAACTTATCTCAAAAAGCCAAACTGATCCCAAATAAGTAACAATGAGTGGAACTCTTTAGTGTTTTTTTCTCATATTCTCATTCTTTTATTTATTTATTTTTCTGTTGATTTCTTTGTTCTCTGCTAATTGTATTCAAGAAGATGCTTTCTTTTGCAGTTATAACAAAATTAGGACTTGGGGTGTCAACTGTGAAGTGAAATGGAAATAAGTAGATGATTAAGAGGATAGAACTTAATTCGCACCAATAAAATTCTGCCTTTCTTTTAATGATGTTGTTTAGTATGATTACAAAACGGATTGACTATAATAAGCTATGGTAAGAGAGGGCGTGCGGGCTCTTTTCTTTTCCTCCTATCCCGGTGTAATTGTGAATGAATATAAGACTTCTAAGAATAATTGCTGACCATTTAATATTGAAAAAAAAAATCTTTCCCTCTCTTCTTTCGTATATCTACTTCAATTTTTTACTTATGAATTTGTTCCTTTTTTCATTTTTCATTTTAAAATTTATGTTAATTTTTACAATTTATCTTGCTATTTTATTTTAAAATATGTGTTAATAATAATCTAAATAATATTTATCCTAATATTGCTGTCGGTATTAAGAAGCAAAAAGATAATAAAAAAAATGGAATTCTATCTTGTCGTTTGACTTTGAAAAAATAAACTTAGAATTTCAATTATGTATTAAATTGTTGACATGTTAAAATAGGAATGTAAATTCAGCAATTTCGTTAAAATAATTTAATAATGTTCTTTTAAGTGACTTAAATAATTAAATTATATAATTTGATTAAATCAAAAATCTTTGATCTATTTGAAAGTTGAGGTTAAATTCAATGATTTATAATGTAAATTACTTAATATACACATATACTTATTATCACTAAATAAGAATTATAAGTTAATATAGTAATGATTAATGGTAAGTTTTGTTTTGTTTTTTTCTATCTTTTATTTGTTGGCACATATTATATTTGTTTTAAACATTTTTAGTAATTTAAGTAAAATTAAAAAGAAAAGAAGTCAAATTGAGTAAATAACAAATAGAGATTGAATTCACACTATCAATAATTATAAAGACAATTCTCAAATTTCAATTTTTCTATTAATCTGAAACACATTATTACATTTATATTTGAAGTGTTTCAATTTAATAAAATTAACAAAAAAATTATATTATAATTAACTGTTATAAAATAAAGAGAAAATAAAAAGAGTAAAGAATAAAGAAAATATGAGAAGCAATAGAGAATGTATTTTATTAATCAATGGGATACATTCTTTATTGGTTCCCATATTTTCTTTGTTCTTTACTCTCTCTATCTCTTTTTATTTTATAACACATTTTCAGCATAAAGTTGCTTAAAGTGATAGTTGTTTTTATCGGCAATCAAATTTATTCTCCATGATTTCCAACATCTTAGATGGAAAGATGCAAATGTTTTTGCAAGAAATTTGTTTTATTTAATGTTTCATATTTGATTATTTTTACCTAATTCATGATCAATTATAATTATTTTGATTAACTTATTTTATTTTTATGTTATTAAGGCTGGTGAAGGATTTGATATCGCTACCTATATGAAGTAAGATCCATTCTCAAAGTTTGTTATTGATAAATTTTGATTGGATTCAAGGTCTACTACTGGAGTTTAAATTTGCTTACTTGTTGATAAAATCATCAAGACTTCGTTGAACAAGAAAGGTACATCAACTTAATTAGATATCTATCTTTACACTTTTTCTCAATAGTAGCATCTTTAGATATTAAATCAATTTGATATATGGTTTAAATATTTGAGATGATTTTATTTTAATTTTGACTCCATGGGTTACTTATGGTTTTAAACATCTTATTTGTTCATGAAAATGAATATTAATTAACTTTTTTATGTTGCTATAGTAGGTTTTATAATTAAATAATGTATTTGGCTAAACACATATTAGTATGTAAATTTCTGTTGATAAACCTATGAAGTTTATGATTGTTCAGATTTGATTTAGTTCGAATATAGATTACGTTCTTTTAATGTCTCTTATTATTTTGGTTATACAATTTGAAAATTTTCAATACTCATACATGCGCATAGTTCTAAAGGCAGTTCTTTGAAGAATGTCTAAATTGATTTTTGGGTTAGTTCTAATATTCAATTTCAAGTTTTATTGTTGTCATTTTTAATTCTTGAATAATTTTGGTTGAAAATATTTTCATAAACTTGAAAATGAGAATTACTATATTAATTTGACTATTTGCATTTCAATAAATCTCATTTGTATTAACCAATTATTATTTGATAAGAAGCATTAAAACAACTCGTGTAGTTTGATCTTGTAAATGCCTTATATTTTCTTACTATAACTTTGGGAAACTTTTTACTTTTGTAAAATTTTTAAAGGTAGTTCATACAATTTATATTTCTTAATTATTTAGAGAAATTATATTAGCAATTATAAATGGAAAAGTTTTAATGAACATGAGATGTGTGATTTTGAAGTAAATTCCATACATGTCTGCAATGGTTTATGAGTTTTTTTTTATTGGCACTAGCATTATATCAGGTTTAATATTTTAAATGTCAGATTTATCTGTACATTTGATTTGCAATAAACTCCATGCATGACTTAGTTATTTCTTTCTAGTTAATTGATAATGAAAAACTCTTGTGAAAAGGGTTTTAAAAGTATTTTGGATTGATCTAATGCCTTCTTAAGGCCAAACGAAGTAATGAATTATTTGTTCCACTGATTTTGCTCCATTCCTCGAAGTGAATGAAACAATACATAACAATTATAAAATGGAACCCCTTGTCATTTGACAAATAGATAAAAAAGAATATGGATAATTCGAAATGTTGCTAGTTGTTCATTCTTAGAACAAAATGACCAATGATTCATACTAATTAATCATTCTTTGAAGTGAATGATATCTATATAATTTTATTGGTAAGGAATATGATATATGCTTACATTATTGTCCGAATTATTATTTTTGCAATAAATATAACAAATTGTATAATCACTTTTAGTTATTAATGTCAATTTGAATATTTGAAAATTTTGGCATATTCCCTGAAGTGAATATTGCAAATAATTGTTTGCAAATTAAATTTCTTTTATTGAGTTAATAACATTATAGACTTCACATTGATTTAGACATTTCTAGAAGTAAATGTTACAATATTACTTATATGTGGATACAAAATAAAAAGAATGACGATAAAATTATCAATTGTCAAAATTTATATTGACATTATTAGTGCAATTGAAAAACATGTTAAAGTAAATCAAAAGTTTACTGGTACAAATACATTTACTATTTGGCGTGACCAATTAGACCATCCTGATTATACATGATGCAACAATTAATTGAGAATTCATAGACATTTATTAAAGAACCAGAAGATTCTTTAATTTAAAGAATTCTCATATGTTACTTGTTTTCAATGATAATTGATTATTACAAACTCACTTGCTAAAGTTGAGATTTAATGTCTTACATTTCTAAAATAAATATGGGCTCATTCATCCACCATGTGGATGATTTTGATATTATATGATTTTGGTAGATGCATCTACAAAATAATCATATGCGTTATGAACTAGCAACCTATTATTTGCAAGATTGTTTGTTTAAATGATTAGTTTTAGATTATGCAATTAAAATAATTCATCTTGCTAATGTTGGTGAGTTTATGTCCCAAGCTTTTAATAATTATTGTATGTCAATCGGGATAAAAGTTGAACATCCTATAGCTCATGTTCACACATAAAACAATTTAGCTGAATCGATTATCAAATGCCTCCAACTAATAACTAAACCATTACTTATAAGAACAAACTTCCTCATTCAGTATGAGATTGTATTGATTTGCTTGTATGCATCAAGCCAATAAATTATAAATATTCCCCATTACAATTGATTTTTGGTCAAGAGTCAAATATTTCCCATGTTACAATTTTTGAAAGTGCAGTATATGTTCCAACTGTTCCACCACAATGCACAAAGATGGGTTAACATAAGAGATTGGGAATATATATTTATACGAGTCTCCTTATATTATTAAATATTTTTAAGCTATTAAATCGAGATTTAGTTATGACATGAGTTGTCAATTTTCCCAACATTAGGGGAAGAGAATAAAAAGTTGGATTAATAAAGTACTTGAAATGAATTATCAATGTCTATGATCCTTGGCCAAAGCAATGTAAACTAGAAGTTCAACAGATAATTCATTTTACAAATCAACTGTCATATTCATTAAATCTAACATACCAACTAAAAATGCTCAAATAAGGATTGATATCCTAATAGGGAAAATTGTTAGTGCAAAAGAAAGTAATCCACGCCTAAAGCGTGGAAGACCGGTCGGTTCTAAAGATAAAAATCCTTGTAAAAAAAAAAGTAGCAGACATTTAAGATAGTCATATAGTGGAGGCAGGGGTTCCTGAAGAGACCCATGACATAACTAATTATAGAACTCAAGAAGAGATTCAGGTATCTAAAAGTGAAAATGAAAATAGTGAAAATAAAGAGATCTCGATAAATTATGTCAATACGAGAAAAAAATGGGACCGAAAAAAATGTAGTTGTTGATAATAATTTTGCTTATAATGTTGCTATTGAAATAACAAAAGAAAATGAGGATCTTGAGCCAAAACCTATTCAGGAATGTAAAATAGAAAAGAATGACTAAAATGGAAAGACACAATTCGAGCAAAATTGAATTCACTTTCTAAATGTGAGGTTTTTTTACATGCAACCCAAAACACCTAAAGATGTAAAGTCGGTAAGATACAAATGAGTACTTGTGCAAAAACGAAATGAAATTGATGAATTCGTAAGATATAAAGCTCAACTTATAGCACAAGGATTTTCGCAAAGGCTCGACATTGATTACAAAGAGACATATTCTTCTATGATGGATACAATCACGTTTAGATGTCTTATTAGTCTAGCATCACATGAAAAACTTGACATACGTCTAATGAATGTTGTTACAGACTTATCGTAACCGTTTTTTGTCAAAACGGGAATCGACTTTGAAAATAAAAGCAGGAGTTGCCACCGATCTTTTGTTAGGTGTGATCGGGTCACCTTTGTTTTAATAAAACATTTTAATTTACTAAAACGATATATTTTTTTTTTGGTCTACGAAACTTGAGAAAAACGGGTTCGGGAGTCGGTTATGTGCAAGGAAGGATTAGCACCCTTGCAACGCCCAAAATCGGTACCAAATTGATTGATGTCGTCCCAACGTTGAAAACTTGAAAATATTTAGGGTTGAAAAACTCTAAAAAAAGGGGTTATTTCGAGTAGAATTGAATCCCAAGATTTGTCTCGTTTCAAAAGAATAAAATGTCACATCCAGCACGTTACGATATAACATTATTTATACTTCGATACCAAGATCGTCTTTGGTCTTCAAAGCGTATAAAAAGGATATTTGGTTATTTTAGTTGATCGAAAAATAAACACCCAGCACGTTAGGATGTTATCTTCCGAGCTTCTAAACACCCGAATATTGCCTTTATTTTTTTTTAAAAAAAAACCTTTGAATGAAGTATAATTTTGTAAAAAAAATATATTTATTATTCTAAACGATTATAATATGCTAATGTTTCAAATAGGTAATCAACAAGTGATAACAAGAAATACGAAAAACAATAACCCCTATATTTAGACAATTACAAATACACGATGATATATAGGCAGACACAATAAACAACACACAATTACGAACATATTCATACAAGTTTGACTTCTAGGTAACGGGGCATACATATGACACAAGTGTTATAAACAATGTATGGAATAAAAGTAATATCTACTAATCTAAAGTAAAAACGTATGACAATATTGATAATATACATAAAACATATTTTTCAATTTAAATCTATATCTTACAAAAATATAATATAATACGATACTATATAATATATAGATTTTTTTAGATTTTCTTTTTTTTAAAAAATATATGACATAATAACTAACATAGGAAAATAATTGGTAATAAAAATAATATTAAACGAAACAAAATAATGAATAATAAAATCATTTACACGTATGTGTGTAGGATATACTAATCATAAAATTATTTACATAATATAAACGACGTAAATAAAACAGATCAAATAATAAAAATAAATTTAAAACTTTAGAAATGATACATAATATATATGATTACCTTAAATAGAAATAAAGATATAATATAATGACATGCAAAAGAAATAACATTTGGATGAATAACATAAATAATAATGATAATGGATAATGGCAATGCAAATAAAAATGAGGCTAAGTCGAAATCCAAATGAAATTAAAGGGGCTAAAGTTGAAATTACACCAGATTTTAAAAACGGAGTCGTTTTGATTTACACCGTTAAAGTCTTATGGGATCGAATTGAAAATGAAATGAGAGTTTTGAGGCCAAATTGAAAATCAAAAGAGTTTGAAACAGATGTGATTGAGAGTGATAAAAATGCGGAGGGACCGGGACGGCAATTAGACCAATTGAAGAAAACACGCGGATCCCCTTTTATGGGTCGGGTCAACGCGCGGACCTAAGGAGGACTAAACGATGCCGTTTAGCCCTCGGTTTTAAAACCCCAAAAATTTCCCCTTTTTTCCTTTATTTGCAGATTTGACTTCTCAAAAAAAACAAAAAAAATGAAAGGCGTTTTCTCTCTTCTCTCTCTCGCGACGATCGGGCTACTCCGCTTTCGATCGACGCTCGTTCTCCGATCAAGCGCTAAGGCGTCGTTATCAACGACAAGCGGTGGCGCGAGATAGATAGCCCTAGGTGGTGGTCGATATCCTCATCCACTCCGATGGCGACGACGAGAGACCGAGGACCGAGTTTTTCAAAGGTAACCCCTTTTCACTTTTATTGTTTGTAAAGAAAATCTTAAAAACAAACTTAAAATAAAAAAAAAAAAACGAAAATGAACGTGGATAGTAGCTAATAACAGTGGTGAAATCAACCTTTGAGATCTGTGTTTGTTCTTCGATTTTTTTGAATGCGTAAGAAAGAGTGAAGAGTCAATCTTCAATGTTTTCTTTTTATTTTGGCTTTCGATTTACAATGTTTTTAAAACCAACGAGATTCGAACCCTTTTTACATCAACTTTGGACGGCTTTATAGTCGGGAATACACTAATCTTTTGTATTATATGGTTTATCCCATATTTTGCTTCGTTTCTGTTGCTTTTGGTGCTGTTTGCAGGTGATGGGCGGACAATGGCGTGGGCGACGGGGGCCGAGACAGTGGACGACCGAGGCGCCTGGGAGAACTCGAACCGTCAGGGGCGTGGGCTTCTGGAACGACGTGCGTAGGTGTGGGGAACGATGCGCGTGTGAAGAGACGCGCGCGTGGGTTTGGCAGATGAAGGGTCGGGGCATGGGCGCGTGGAGACACTCGTGCAGCGCAGCAATTACCCCTGAAACCCTAGGGTTTCTTTTGGCTAAAAGTTTTAATGCCTTTGGGCCATTGGGCTGCTGTAATTGAGTCAGCAATTTAGGTGTAATTGGGCTTAATTTTGGACTTTGGACTTTATTAATGTAATTGGACATTTATTTTGGGCCATTTTCTGTTTGTTATTTTGGTTTTGGATCTTATTACTTGTTTTTTTACTTGCTTTGGTTTGTGGGTTTTGTACTTGGGCTCGGGTTCGATTGAGGACCCAGGCAAAATTTGGTTATTACAGCTGCCCCTCTTTGCTCATTGTCGTAAAACGAGAATAGAGCAAAGACAAAAAAGGAACCAATTTTTTTGCCCGGTCTCGGCCAAGTATAGATTCTTCGGGTGCTTTTCTTCTTCAAACATCTTCAAACCCTGTTGCTTTGATCCACTCCAACGCTGCTTCTATGAGATATGACTTGTAGCTTCAATTTTCTTTTCCTCAACCTTGTTCATTCTTTTAGCTTGCTCCATCATGACTCCAGGACACGAAGAGATTTGTGACTTTGATCAACTAACTGCTCCACTGGGACTTCGGTGAAGCCTGAACTTTTTAAACTGCTTCTTTATTCTCGCAATATGAGTTGACCTTTTCTTCTCGGCGTGCGACCCGAGGAGTTGCAAATAGAAATCAAAAGTATCTCGGCGTGCGACCTGAGGAGTCGCAAATGAAAATTAAAAGCAAAAATTAAAAATACTTCAGCGTGCGACCTGAAGAAATGCAAACAGAAATTAAAAGTACTCGGCGTGCGACCCGAGGAGTTTGCAAACAGAAATTAAAAGGTAGAAATTAAAATACCTCAGCGTGCGACCTGAGAAATTGCATACAAAAATTAAAAGTACCTCGGCGTGCGACCCGAGGAGTTTGCAAACAGAAATTAAAAGGTAGAAATTAAAATACCTCAGCGTGCGACCTGAGGAATTGCATACAGAAATTAAAAGTACCTCGGCGTGCGACCCGAGGAGTTGCGAATGAAAATTAAAAAGCAAAAATCAGAAATACCTCATCGTGCGACCTCAGCGTGCGACCTGGGGCTCAACTCACCTCTCATATTGCGAGTGGATTCTTTGGACGAAAATTGAAAAGCACCTCAAAGTGTGACCTGAGGCTCAACTCACCTCTTGTATTATGAGTTGATTTTTTTTTTGAATATTAGAATTTTAAAACATATCATCTGGTGGGACTCGGATGTCCCCTTTTCCTCGATTTGGTACAACTACCGCCAGAATTTCTTGCTTTATTGGTGTACCTGTATGTGTTATGCGTGATGTTATTATGATATGCACGTGTTTGTCTTAATGTTCTTATGCCTACGTGATTATGCCATGCGTTCTGGGCTCGTTTGTCGTGTATCTCTCGTTATGACTGTCATGATGACTTGTATTCATTGCTTCGATTCTTGATTTTTCTTTTAAGTTTTGTACCCGTCCTCAGGTTTTACGAGTGGTCTGCCTTTCTCATGTATCACCCATTTGCCCCCTGTTGAACTTTGTCCTTATTTTGAGGCTCTTGTACTTACCAGGTTCTCATCTAGGGAATGCTCAACGTTTCTTTTGTTTAGAGTATGTAATTTCACTATTTACCATTTAAACGAACCAAACGCGAGATGCATGAGAATGGCCAAGTAGGTAGGAAAGGAATACTTTACGTTTGTATTTATTTCAAAGCAACGAGCAAGGAAAATTGACAAAGAATGATTCGACAAGGAAAACATTATAAAAAAAGGGAAAGCAGGTTCGATGGTCACAAATGCTATAGATATTCGACACGTGAACTTCTCCATGTTCCTTCGTCCTGAATCTTTTTCGAGTGAAGCCTTTTGCGTAGAAGATTCTGAGCTTCCGAATTTGCTTCAAATATTATAATCTCGCCATTTGACTTCCTGTTCAAATCGCCCTTACTCTTTACATGCGAACCCCTTCGTTAGGACGCCTTTTCAGGTTTTCATCCCTATTTTGTTTATCAAGACGCCCTTTTCGGGTTTTCATCCTGATTTTTTTTTAAATCAAGACGCCCTTTCAAGTTTTTATCTTGATCTTTTTCCTTTTCCTTTTCTCATTCCTTCTCTTTTTTTTTTTTTTAGGCGTAGTACTTCTTCACGGCATCTGAGTTCACTGGATTCGGTACCTCTTTCCCATCCATCTCAGTGAGAATCAAAGCTCCACCTGAGAAGGCCTTCTTTACGACATATGGTCCTTCCCAATTCGGTGCCCATTTTCCTCGGAAGTCTTTTTGTATTGGGAGAATCTTTCTCAACACGAGCTCTCCTTCGCGAAATTCCCTTGGCTGTACTTTCTTGTCATGGGCCGTGATCATTCTCTTCTGGTACATCTGTCCATGACAGATTGCTTTTAAGCGTTTTTCTTCGATCAAGTTTAGTTGGTCATATCGAGCTTGCACCCATTCTGATTCATCTAGTTTTGACTCCATTAAGACTCGCAAAGAGGGGATCTCGACCTCGACGGGCAGCACAGCTTCCATCCCATAGACTAGGGAGAAAGGAGTTGCCCCTGTAGAGGTCTGAACACATGTGCGATATGCATATATGGCAAACGGGAGCTTCTCGTGCCAGTCTTTATATGTCTCGGTCATCTTTCCAATAATCCTCTTAATGTTTTTGTTAGCCGCTTCTACCGCTCCATTCATCTTTGAGCGATAGGGTGAGGAATTGTGATGCTTCATTTGGAATTGTTCGCACACTTCCTTCATCATCTTGTTGTTCAGATTCAAAGCATTATCTGAGATGATTTTCTCGAGCAAACCGTATCGACATATGATCTCCCTTTTTAAGAACTTGCAAACTGCAGTCTTTGTGACGTTAGCGTATGAAGCGGCTTCTACCCACTTCGTGAAATAATCTATGACCACAAAGATGAATCGATGCCCATTAGAAGCTTTTGGGGAAATTGGTCCTATAACATCCATGCCCCACATAGAAAAGGGCCACGGAGAAGTCATAACATGAAGGGGTGAAGGTGCTGCGTGAATTTTATCACCGTAAATTTGACATTTGTGACACTTTCGTGCATAACTGATGCAGTCATTTTCCATCGCCAACCAGTAATAACCGAGTCTCATGATTTTCTTGGCCATAGTGAAACCATTAGCATGCGTTCCACAAATTCCTTCATGGACCTCTTCAAGTATCTTTCTGGCTTTAATATCATCCACGCACCTCAGAAGCATTTGATCTTTTCCTCTTTTGTATAGGATGTCCCCATCAAGAACAAACCCAGCTGCCATTCTTCTGATTGTTCTTTTGTCGTTCTCATTTGCTTGCTCAGGATATCTTTGATTCTTGACATATTCTAAGATGTCATGGAACCATGGCAGTCCATCTGTCTCTTTTTCAATGCTAAAACAATGTGCCAGGGCTTCATATATGCTCATCTGGAGAGGCATTATTTTCGCTTCTCGGTTTGCCTTGAACATCGAGGCCAGAGTGGCCAGAGCATCTGCCAATTGGTTTTCTTCTCGTGGGAAGTAATTAAAGGTCACTTCATCGAATTCTTTGACCAAATCCACAACAAGATCGTGGTACTTAATCAACTTCGAGTCTCTCACTTCCCAATCTCCACGGATCTGGTAAATCACCAATGTCGAATCCCCGGATACTTTTAAGATTTTGATATCTCGTTCAATAGCCGCGCGGAGTCCCATGATGCATGCCTCGTATTCCGCTATGTTATTGGTGCAGAAGAAATTCAATCTGGCAGTGAATGGATAATGATTCCCTTCAGGTGACACTAAGACTGCTCCAATCCCATGCCCCAATGCATTTGATGCCTCATCAAAGCTCATTTTCCATGACTCTTCTTCTGAAGATTCACATTCTTTTTCTGTAATGCATATCAAGTCTTCATCCGGGAAGTCAAATCTTAATGGCTCGTATTCCTCTGTTGCTCGGGCTGCTAGGAAGTCGGCTATCGTGCTCCTTTTTATTGACTTTTGGCTCACATAGGTGATATCGTACTCCGACAATAGGATCTGCCATCGTGCCATTCTGCCTGAGAGTGCAGGTGATTCCATCATGTACTTGATTGGGTCCAGCTTTGAGATTAACCACGTCGTATGATACAACATATATTATGCGAGCCTTCGAGCCGCCCAAACCGAGCACAATGAAATTTTTCAATTGACGGGTATTTTGCTTCATACTCTATGAACTTTTTGCTGAGGTAATAGATCACCTTTTCTCTTCTTCCCGATTCATCATGTTGCCCCAGTACACAACCCATCGAATTTTCGAACACAGTCAGATACAATATTAGCGGTCTCCCGGGCGTTGGCGGTACTAGCACCGGGGGTTTAGACAAATATTTTTTTATCTTGTCGAAAGCAACTTGGCATTCTTCGTTCCATTCCCCGGGATTGTGTTTTCGCAGGAGTCGAAAAATTGGGTCGCATTGGTTGGTGAGCTGGGCAATAAACCGAGCGATGTAGTTTAACCTTCCTAGGAACCCTCTGACTTCCTTTTGTGTCCTTGGAGGTGGTAATTCTTGTATAGCCCTTATTTTGTTTGGATCGACCTCAATACCTCTCTCGCTGACGATGAAACCCAGTAATTTCCCTGAAGTTGCTCCAAATGTGCACTTGGCTGGATTGAGCTTCAGTTGAAACTTTCTCAGTCTTTCAAACAATTTCCTGAGGTTTCCAACATGCTCTCTTTCCTCTCGAGACTTGGCAATCATATCGTCGACATAGACTTCTATCTCTTTATGCATCATGTCATGGAACAGCATCACCATCGCCCTCTGATATGTTGCCCCAGCATTTTTTAAGCCGAACGGCATCACCTTGTAGCAGAATGTTCCCCACATCGTCACGAATGTAGTTTTCTCCATATCCTCAGGAGCCATCTTTATTTGGTTATAACCCGAAAATCCATCCATGAAAGAAAAAAGTGAATGTTTTACCGTGTTATCCACCAATGTATCGATGTGCGGCAAAGGAAAGTTATCCTTGGGGCTTGCTCGATTCAAACCTTGCTATCTTTCTTTGGTACTGGGACTATATTAGCTACCCATTCCGGATATTTAGAAACTTGTAAGAAGCCGGCATCGAATTGTTTTTTGACTTCTTCTTTTATCTTTAAGAGCATTTTGGGTCTCATTCATCTTAGCTTCTGCTGGATAGGCTTGCATTCTGGCTTCAGTGGGAGCCTATGGACCACTACATCTTCGCTCAATCCTGGTATGTCCTGATATGACCATGCAAACACATCTTTTTATTCGTGAAGCAAGGTGATCAATTCATGTTTAGTGTGCTCTGAGATGGAGGTCCCAATTTTCACTTCTTGTCTCTCTTCTTCGTTTCTCAAGTTCACCGTCTCAACAAATTCTTGGTGGGGAAGGATCTATTTATCTTCCTGTTCTATCATCCTTAGAAGTTAGGGGTCGAGACACAATCTTCAGCATTCTCGTCGGCTCCCAAACAGACAGCTTGCTCAAAGTCGATTTTAGGATCAGTGAAGGGATTGTTCACGTCGTCGATATCTGAGCAGCTGAAAGGTAAATGGAAAAGAAGCTATAGAGGAACATCGAGGTATTGGAACCTCCAAATGTGATTCTATGATATGAAATATATATAAAGACAGGCTATGAGAAGAGGGAATAAATATGAGGCTAATGAGAATGAGAGACAGTGACAAAATGCATCTTCATTGATTGTTCATTTAAAAGTTAAACAGCTGACACAAACTCTTAAGACAAATTCCCCTTCAGCTTAGGGGTATACAGAAAGTTGTCATTGAGAATTACTCTGGAGGGGCCCTAGAAACTACAAGGAGATCCTCGGCGGTCCAATTGTTCAACACAAATCCCGGAGAACCAAGGCGTATCTTTGAAAGGCCTTTCATCGTATCGTCCGCCGTCGATGACGTTTATGTTGAAGCTCCAAAATCCCTTTCAACCGGAGATAGCGGCGTGTTTCGTGAATCATCTCCCCTCTGGTACATCATTCCGCGGACGACGTGAAAGTTTTCGACAAAGCGGGTACATCATGGGCTCCCATTCTAACTCCCGACCCGAGGCTCTTGCAATCTTCCTTCCCTGATCTTTCTGTAACTGTTTCCTTCTTTGTCGTCCGTCAGGTTTGAACCCTAAGTCGTATTGAGCCTTGTGGTGTACAGGGTTTAGCGCTCTAGCTATCCATTGTTGGTGTCTTCCTAAACCCTTCCCTGTCCGGGCACCTTTTCCTACAGTCAACTTGACTCCCATCTTGATGTTTCTTGACAGCTTGGGTGTGGGAGCCCTGTCTCCTTCGGCGACAAATGTAACGTTGATAAATTCGAAGGAGCGGAATGAGCATTCTGGTGCATCTTTGTTTGCCTCGATGTAGGGTGCGTCGGCAGAGAGTAATACGACGATGTCTTCTTCACCAGCAATCGTGATCAAGCGGTTATCCATAATAAACTTTATTTTCTGATGGAGAGATGAAGGGATTGCACCAGCGAAATGGATCCAGGGCCTTCCTAAAAGGCAATTATATGAAGGTGCGATGTCCATGACCTGAAACTCGACATTATATGTGCACGGGCCCACCTCCAAAGGAATCTCGATTTTTCCCATTACCTCTCACCGTGTTCCATCAAATGCCCTTACTGCAGAATGACAATGTCTCAGATAAGTCATGCCGACGGGTATTCTGGACAGTGTAGCTAGCGGCATGACATTGAGCGCAGACCCGTTGTCAATAAGCACGTGCGGTATATCCTTTGCACCCAGTTGTGATGTGTAATGCTTTGACCGAGTCTCTACCGTTTGGCGGTATTTCATCATCGCTGAAAGAGATGAAATTATCCGCATTTAAATTGTTCACCCATCTATCAAGTTTTTCAATGGGCATGTTGCTCGGCACATACGCTTGGTTTAACACTTTCAGTAAAGCGTTTCGATGTGGTTCCGAGTTCAACAACAGAGATAATACTGAGATTCTTGCTGGTTGTTTGTTCAGCTGCTCTACGACGCTATATTCACTGTGCTTAATGAACTTTAAGAATTCCTGTGCTTCATCCTCATTTACGGGCCTCTTGGCTTCTTGTTCAGATTGTATTTCAACCTCACACTCGGCCTCATGTATTGGTGCCTTCCCTTTCTGGCTCGTGCCAATGGCTTTCTTCTTTGTCTCGGCCATCTCAGGGGAATAGCATCTCCTACTGCGGGTAAAATGCCCCACCTCACTGACGTTTCCAGTTGTAGCTTCGGGTATGGTGATGTTGACATCATATTTCCACGGCACCGCCTTGCTTTCCTTGTAAGGGAAAGGAGAAGGTATTTGGATTATCATTTTTGGTTTCACCTCTTCCTTCTTCGCCTCGTAGTAGATCACCAAAGGTCGATCGGTGCTATAAGGGGGGCCTGATGATTAGCCCTCAGAGGCACACACATCCTTTTCACCGGCCTCTTCCATCTTATTGTAGATCTCAACCATCTTATTGTCCATCATCCCTTGAAGTAGCTCTTTGAATTTCTCGCAAGATTGGATGTGATGTCCTTCTACGCCGTGGAAGACGCAAAAACTCGGTCTCTTGATGCTTTCCTCCCTGAAACTTTTGTCGAGCATACCTTTCTCAGTCATTATTTCCTAGACCTTCATCAAAGGTGTCCTTATTTCTGAGACACAATATTTGGTTTGCCACTCATTCTCCTGCGTCACCATATTCACGTTCCCTACGGTATGGTTTGAGAGCGAATTTTTGGCCATATTACCGGTATCGTCAAACCGTAAAATCCCTGCGTCGATAAGGCCTTGAACTCTCCTTTTAAAGGCTATACAATTATCTGTAGAATGCCCCTGGTTTCCAGCGTGAAACATGCAATTTGCATTGGGATCGTACCACTTTGGGAATGGGGGCTTCAGGGGTGCCATGTAATGTGGGGAGATTAATTGTTTTTCCAATAATTTCGGGCACAGCTCTCCATATGATACGGGAATAGAGGTAAATTAGGGTCTCTCGGGGTTGGACTTTGTTGGTCTTGGTTCATTTTTGGGCTGACTTTGGACAGGCGCAGTATTTGGCGGGAATATAGTGAACGGTCTTTGGTTATCAGTAGCGTAGACGGGGTAAGGAGGAGGTGCTTGATAGTAAGGGTTTTGTGGAGGAAAATAAAAATTTAGTGGTGGGCGGAACTGAGGTCGTGGTTGGGTTGGGTACGAGTTGGCAGTATAGTGGTTCCCAGTCCCCATCATATGGGTTTCAGGCTCTCTCTTCTTTATAGGTACTGGCCTTTTCGCGCTCTCGGAACCCTCCATTCTTCCGCTCTTGATGCCGTTTTCGATGAGTTCCCCAGATATTACGACGTCGGCAAAGTCTTTTGTGGCATTTCCCACCAGTTTGTCGTAAAATGGCGCTTTCAAGGTATTGATAAAGAGAACTGTTATCTTAGTTTTGGTCAGTGGGGGTTCTACTTGAACCGAGATGTCCCTCCACCTTTGGGCGTACTGTCTGAAAGTCTCTGTTGGCTTCTTTTCCATCATTTACAGCGTTAGTCGGTCAGGCACCACATCAGAGACATGCTTGTATTGCTCACAGAATGCTGAAGCTAAGTCATCCCATACCGGATCCTCTCTCTACCGAGCTGACTATACCAGCGGAGGGCCAACCCGGTCAAGCTATCTTGAAAGCAGTGTATTAACAATTTGTCCTCACTTGCGTAACTGGCCATTTTTCGACAAAACATGATGAGATGTGCCTTTGGGCACCTTGTTCCATCATATTTTTCAAAGTCCGGCGCTTTAAATTTTGGGGGCAGGACCAGATCGGAAACCAGACTGAGCTCCTTGACGCTCATTGCAGAAGGGGCTCTAGTGTCTTCTACCACCTTGAGTCTTTCTTCCAAGATCCTGTACTTTTCCTCGGCATCGTAATCGCCCCTTTTTAACCTAGCTATTTCTACCAGGTCATCCAAATCCGGAACAATCGGATTAGCAGAATTATCTCCAGAGTTTGATACATAAACACCTTGTCCCAGATGGGTAGGTGGTATGGGTTGTTGTTCTAGGCCTATCGGGTTCCCTTGAGGATATCCCTTTTGCGTTGCGTGAGCATGAGGTGGCGTGAATCCTGGAGGATAGATCGGATCCTGATTGACTCTCGAATGAGGTTCTGTTATATCAGGACTCTGTGTGATTCCTTTTCCTTTGGTCAGAGCCACCAACATCTCCATCATTTTAGCCATTTGATCCTTCTACTCTAATGATTCCTCTCAGGATCTTACCATTAGATCCCTTGCTTCTTGCTGAGACTTGGCTAACTGTTCTTGCAGCTCTCTCTGGATCCTTTCTATTCTTTAGATCCTCTCATTGAGTTCGGCGTCCATAGCTCTAGTTTTTAGCCGTGTCCTATAGGGATGATATGATTCCAGATTCGTAATATCGTAGCTGCGGATTATACGATTTTAGGCTTAGTGAATGATTAAAGTGATATGATGCTAATGTATGTAATGCAATACAAATGCATGATATGAATGCAAAAAAGGTGTCAACTCTGATTCAATTCCCCATAGAAAACTTCCTTAGAAAACAAAGCTCTTTACATAAAACAAATTACAGGAACAGCCTTGATCTAACACCTAAGGCTTTGATCTTTGTCAATAGGAAAGCTAATTCTCGCCCACGATCCGACTGTGTCTCGAACTGTACGCTCAATGTGTCGGTTTGTATAGCTAGAGTCTGTAAATAATTGGCTATCTCTCGTATCTGGGTTATGGCCTCCCCCATGAGGTAATCTCTATCTCTGACTTAATTCCGAGAATGGTACAGCTCCATTTCTCTTCGTTCTTCGTTCTCTTTTAAATGCCCAATATGATTCTGACAGCTCTGCAGCTCCATTTCTAACTCTTCGGTCTTCTTCTTCATTTCTTCGATTCTACTCAAGCTTGCCTTTAATTCTCTTGCCGAGTTTCGATTTTGATAATAGTCAAGGGATTTTTCCAATTCTGCCACCCTCGTTTTCGATGCATTTCTTCTATGCTGGCCTTCTGATACTTGCTTTTCTAGGATCTCATTCTGAGCTTTCATCTCCTGAAACTTCTTTTCCCATTGCTCGGCTTTAGCTCTTTCTTCTTGTAACTCTTGTCGCCATTGACTCGAAGTCTTTCCTAGTCCGGCAGTTCTCATTGAGAGACGCATCTTCTTGTAGTCCCTTTTTAGGCTATCCAACTCTTCTTCGGCCTTGCTCTTTCCCTTTTTAATCTTTTCAGCTTCTGATTTCTGTATCTCTACATCCATCTTCAAAAGCATCTTCTCTTCCTCCAACTGTTCAATTTTCTTCCCAAGCTCTGAACTTCGCCTTACGAAATCTTGCTTCATAATTTCTAATTCTGTTGGTATTATTCGCAATCGTTCCTCCAAAGACTGAGCCTTATCTGAACTTGGTCCCGGGATATTATCGTTGATTCTCTTATTTAGCCACGCTTTGTACTCGAAGTCGCCGTTTACTTCGCATGACTAACCTCTTCATCTGACGAGTTTGCTTCCAAGCATTTGTCGTTTCCTTAATCTTCTTCTTATAACCCTCTCCTATATAAGAGAACTCGCTTCGACCTAACCCATGTGTTGCTGGCATGAATTGTCTCGACTGGTATTGTCTCGCTGCTAGCAATGGGGCATACCCGATGACTCCCCAAATTCCGGGTAGAGGGACCCAATCAAAGTCTCCGCATCTATAAAGGATCTCTCCGGGCATCATCCATGGAGCTCTCCACTCAACATCTTCTTCCTGAAGATTCTGAAAAATTGCCATCCATCCTTCTTCTGTTATATCTTCTCTCCTTGACACAGCTGCTTCTTCCTTTATCGGCAAATAATCCTTATAAAAAGGACGACAAGAGACTTTATCCGTCCTCCAAAAATGCCCATGAAACCATACCATCAATAGCTGTGCGCATCCGATAAACCTTCCCTCTCCCGCTCTCCTACATGCATTCAATGATCTGAAAGTCTCGGCTAGAATTGCTGGGATAGGTGTAACTTACTTGTCTAAACGGTCGAATAGATCCACAACCGCTTCATCTACGTGCCTTAGGGCCTTAGGGAAAATGACTAACCCATAGATGCTTAAGGCTAAGATATCAACTTTCCTTTGCTCATCAGGATGCGTCAGAATCAGGTCCCTTAAATTTACCCACGGAATGCACCTCCCTTCACCTTTCTGTTGAATCTTGGCCGAGACCTACTGTTCACTCATTCCCGTAATTTTCATCAACTTCTTCGCCAAAGGAGGGACATAGGCAGGCCTAATATAGACCTTGTCGACTTGCATCTCGGGAATGCGAAGTAAAGCGGTGTATTCTTCTATTGTCGGCACCAAGTCCACCTTTCCAAAAGTAAAGCAACTGTATGCAGAATTCCAAAACTGGACCATAGCCCAAAACAGGTGTTTATCTACCTTTACATCCAATAAGTAAGAGATATCACCGTAACGGTGACAGAACATCTGTTTAACTCCATCTTCCCAATTGGCCCAGATATCCCGCAACTCTTGGAGCTCATTTTGTGTCACACTAACACAGGTGAAGTCCCTCAGCTCTGATGTATAACCCTCGACTAAGCTATCTCCTTGTTTCAACTGCAATTTTTCCGACCATATGCGCACGGCCGCATTGTCCTCTACTTTATCAAGAAAGTAGTTTTCCATAGCAAACTTCCTATTCCAGCAACCAAACAGAAATTGACACCTCTACTACATGGAATGTCATGCAAATCAAACAAAACAACACAAGTTAGTATTGCATAATCAAAACAGGCAAAATATCATTAAACATTTAGCCAGGTAACTATTTCGACACTATGCCTAGGATAGGCTCTAGGGCTTCTATATGGGGGGGCTCGGTTCTACAGAGGGGTACCTGAACCAACAGATTCCTCGATCCTCACCCATTATAGGCTCATATAGACCGAGTTCGGTTCAAGGGGATACATTTCCCTATGGCCATGCGGAGGTGAAAACCTCACGAAGTACATAGGTACCGATGTATCCCGGAAGCAATCCACTAGCCCATGCGGAGGTGAAAACCTTACGAAGGCTTAGTTTCTTACTCCCACTTAAAGGTGTGACCAACGGTCATGCAATGCAATGCCAAAGTATTTCACAAGACTCGACACTATAGCACGTGCAAATGCGTTAAAAGAAACACGATTTTTCAAAACAATTTTCCAAATCTTCAATCAAGAGGACAAAGATCAATCAATTTATGGCCTGACTCTCAACAGTCCCCAACGGAGTCGCCAAGCTGTCGTAACCATTTTTTGTCAAAACAAGAATCGATTTTGAAAATAAAAGCAGGAGTCGCCACCGATCTTTTGTTAGGTGTGATCGGGTCACCTTTGTTTTAATAAAACATTTTAATTTACTAAAACGATATTTTTTTTTTGGTCTACGAAACTTGAGAAAAACGGGTTCGGGAGTCGGTTACGTGCAAGGAAGGATTAGCACCCTAGCAACGCCCAAAATCGGTACCAAATTGATTGATGTCGTCCCAACGTTGAAAACTTGAAAATATTTAGGGTTGAAAAACTCTAAAAAAAGGGGTTATTTCGAGTAGAATTGAATCCCAAGATTTGTCTCGTTTCAAAAGAATAAAATGTCACATCCAAAGACGTTACGATATAACATTATTTATACTTCGATACCAAGATCGTCTTTGGTCTTCAAAGCGTATAAAAGGATATTTGGTTATTTTAGTTGATCAAAAATAAACACCCAAAGACGTTAGGATGTTATCTTCCGAGCTTCTAAACACCGAATATTGCCTTTATTTTTTTTTAAAAAAAAACCTTTGAATGAAGTATAATTTTGTAAAAAAAATATATTTATTATTCTAAACGATTATAATATGCTAATGTTTCAAATAGGTAATCAACAAGTGATAACAAGAAATACGAAAAACAATAACCCCTATATTTAGACAATTACAAATACACGATGATATATAGGCAGACACAATAAACAACACACAATTACGAACATATTCATACAAGTTTGACTTCTAGGTAACGGGGCATACATATGACACAAGTGTTATAAACAATGTATGGAATAAAAGTAATATCTACTAATCTAAAGTAAAAACGTATGACAATATTGATAATATACATAAAACATATTTTTCAATTTAAATCTATATCTTACAAAAATATAATATAATACGATACTATATAATATATAGATTTTTTTAGATTTTCTTTTTTTTTAAAAATATATGACATAATAACTAACATAGGAAAATAATTGGTAATAAAAATAATATTAAACGAAACAAAATAATGAATAATAAAATCATTTACACGTATGTGTGTAGGATATACTAATCATAAAATTATTTACATAATATAAACGACGTAAATAAAACAGATCAAATAATAAAAATAAATTTAAAACTTTAGAAATGATACATAATATATATGATTACCTTAAATAGAAATAAAGATATAATATAATGACATGCAAAAGAAATAACATTTGGATGAATAACATAAATAATAATAATGATAATGGATAATGGCAATGCAAATAAAAATGAGGCTAAGTCGAAATCCAAATGAAATTAAAGGGGCTAAAGTTGAAATTACACCAGATTTTAAAAACGGAGTCGTTTTGATTTACACCGTTAAAGTCTTATGGGATCGAATTGAAAATGAAATGAGAGTTTTGAGGCCAAATTGAAAATCAAAAGAGTTTGAAACAGATGTGATTGAGAGTGATAAAAATGCGGAGGGACCGAGACGGCAATTAGACCAATTGAAGAAAACGCGCGGATCCCCTTTTATGGGTCGGGTCAACGCGCGGACCTAAGGAGGACTAAACGATGCCGTTTAGCCCCCGGTTTTAAAACCCCAAAAATTTCCCCTTTTTTCCTTCATTTGCAGAATTGACTTCTCAAAAAAAAAACAAAAAAAATGAAAGGCGTTTTCTCTCTTCTCTCTCTCGCGACGATCGGGCTACTCCGCCTTTCGATCGACCCTCGTTCCTCCGTCCAAACGCTAAGGCGTCGTTATCAACGACAAGCAGTGGCACAGGATAGCCCGGCCTAGGTGGTCAGTATCCTCATCCACTCCAATGGCGACGGAGAGACCGAGGACCGAGTTTTTCAAAGGTAACCCCTTTTCACTTTTATTGTTTGTAAAGAAAATCTTAAAAACAAACTTAAAATAAAAAAAAAAACAAAAATGAACGTGGATAGTAGCTAATAACAGTGGTGAAATCAACCTTTGAGATCTGTGTTTGTTCTTCGATTTTTTTGAATGCGTAAGAAAGAGTGAAGAGTCAATCTTCAATGTTTTCTTTTTATTTTGGCTTTCGATTTACAGTGTTTTTAAAACCAACGAGATTCAAACCCTTTTTACATCAACTTTGGACGGCTTTATAGCCGGGAATACACTAATCTTTTGTATTATATGGTTTATCCCATATTTTGCTTCGTTTCTGTTGCTTTTGGTGCTGTTTGCAGGTGATGGGCGGACAATGGCGTGGGTGACGAGGGCTGAGACAGTGGACGGCCGAGGCGCCTGGGAGAACTCGAACCGTCAGGGGCGTGGGCTCCTAGAACGATGTGCGTGGGTGCGGGGAACGATGCGCGTGCGAAGAGACGCGCGCGTGGGTTTGGCAGATGAAGGGTCGGCGCATGGGCGCGTGGAGACACTCGTGCGGCGCAGCAATTACCCCTGAAACCCTAGGGTTTCTTTTGGCTAAAAGTTTTAATGCCTTTGGGCCATTTGGCTGCTGTAATTGGGTCAGCAATTTAGGTGTAATTGGGCTTAATTTTGGGCTTTGGACTTTATTAATGTAATTGGACATTTATTTTGGACCATTTTCTGTTTGTTATTTTGGTTTTGGATCTTATTACTTGGTTTTTTTACTTGCTGGTTTGACGGGTTTTGTACTTGGGCTCGGGTTCGATTGAGGACCCGGGCAAAATTTGGTTATTACAAGACTATTTGTATGGTACACTTGATAGTGAAATTTATACAAAAATCTTTGAAGGATTTAAAATCTCAAAAGGATATAGAGTTTCTCAGGAAAATTGCTCAATCAGACTAGAAAAAAGTTTATATGGATTAAAACAATATAGACATATGTGGTACAATCGTCTTAGTGAATATTTGTTGAAAGACTGTTATAAAAATGATCCAATTTGTCCATGCGTTTGTATAAAAATGTTTGGATCGGATTGTGTGATAATCATTGTTTATGTTGATGATCTAGATATTATTGAAACTCCCGAAGAGCTTCAAAATGCAGTAAATTATTTAAAGAAAGAATTTGAGATGAAAGATCTTAGAAAAATAATGTTTTGTTTTGGCCTGCAAATCGAGCATTTAAAAGATGGAATTCATGTCAATCAATTAATTTATACTGTAACATCCTGAATAACTGGGTCTGTGCATTTTATGTGTTTGAATGCTTAAAATATTAATTTGAGAATTTGAGGTGCAATTGGGGCTCAAATTGGGCTGAGGCCTTGTTTTAAATATTTTGTTTAGACACTCTAAGGGCTTAAATTGAAGTTGTAGTAGTTTAATTGACATATTGAGCTCGTGGCCCAGCAACTAGGGGCATAGTAAGGTGAGCTATAAGTGGCGTCACTAGTGCATGAGGAAGGCCCAAATTTTTGGTTGCTTGAAGCCCAAGTTATAGGGCTAGATTTCGGCACTTAATTGAGTAAGGGGAGACGGCACAAGGCTATTTTTTGGGGAATTTTATTATATTTATTTCATGTGGATAATAAGCAGATAAAGGCTATTATTTAGGGATTTAGTCTTTAAGGATAATAAGCAGATAAAGGCTATTTTTGAGGAGATAACAGATTAAGATAAGGGAAAAGGGATAGGAGCTATCATGTGTGGCAGTGTTGGCCGAAAATCAATCTCTGTTAAAGGGAGGAATCAGTTTTCTATATAAAGAGGGGGTGTGCCGAAATTTTGAAGCCTCTCTTTTATTTTCTTTTCTCATCTTCTTCCTCTCAAAAGCCGAAAACCACCATCTTCTTCACCCTTTCTTTCTCTCTAAAATTTCCTGGTTGGCCGAATCTTTTAACCTCTATTGTTATTCTTCTTTTAATCCCTAAAAGCCAAAATCACATCTCTATTATTCTACTCTTCTCCTTAATATTCATTGGCCGAATCTCTCTTAGCCATCTCTTCAATTCGTACATCTTCTAAAAGCCGGAATTCTTAGATCTCACTTTCTGAAGTTGCCGAATTCTCTTTAAATGAGTTTACTTGTGCCGAATCTTGAAGGAAACAATAGGTAAGTATTGATTTCGGGATTTCAATGTTCTTTCGGCTTTTCAAAAGTCCTTAGACGAATGTCTATTAGAAACTAATCTTTTATTTCACTCTTCTTTTCGGCATTCCGGGATTTGAAGAAGGAGGCCAATCGCATAGATCTCTAAGTTATAGAATCGTGTTACTTTCGGGATTTAAGGTAAGAGGATTTATTTATTTATATATATATAAAATCGGGTAGAATACTAACCATGGCCGAATATAGGAATGGCCTATTTTCGCAATTGTTCTACTTTTGAGCAAGGCTTTACATTGAGGATAATAGATCCGGATAGCAAGGACATTGACTAAGAATATTGGATTCCACGATATCAGGTGTGTAATACTTCCCCACCATCTAGATCTGATTATTAATATATGTTCATAAGTTTATATGTTGTGATAAATGCCGATATCTCGGCTTAATGTTGGAAACCCGAAAAGGGTGAAGCAAATCACCAGGTCAGTGAATGTTTTGACTTTATATGATAAAAGTATATTGATTTTATGATTGCATGGGTTGGGTTGATGAAAAGAGGAAGTTATACGTGTAGCGGTTTATACCATGATCTGTTATATGTTGTAGCGGCTAATGCCGTGATCTGTTATAAGGGCTTCGGCCATAATATGTTGATGAGCAGCATGACTTCCATCTTGGCGTGTAGCGGTGTGGGTCGATTGTAGAAATCCCCAATGGTGTGAGTGGCTGGTAAGGGGGCGTGTAGCGGATGGAAACCTAGGCAAACGGGTTGGGCCTTGCATATTTTTTGTTATTTTTTTTATCAATCTGTTTTATGGGCTTAAGGCCAAAATCTAGTGGTGCATGAGGGTTGCACACTGAGTCTCGCGACTCACCCTATTAATTAACCTTTCAGGTGATACCTAGTGCTTTGGGACCTGGCCGAGAGGAATGCAAGGTGGCCATGCAAAAGAACATCTGAATCGAGCAAAAAGACTCAAGTTAATACTTTATATTTTTAATTAATGGATTTTAAATCTCGTTGTAATAAGGCCATGGGCCACTAGTTTATGTTTTATTTTATTTTGGGCTTTAATTACTTTTAGTTATTTAAATTCTTATTGAACTAATGTATGTATTTAAATTTGGGTTTTTAATTTATAAAGGTATATTTTATTTAAACTATCAACTATTAAATTTCTTTCGAATAAGAAGATAAACTTTAGAAAAATATTTTCTGAAAACACGACATGTGTTTTACCGAATTTTCTTAGTGACATACCAGATCCGGTCGTGGTGTTTGGGCAGGGTTTGGGGTGTTACAAATTGGTATCAGAGCCCAATTCAAAACTCGGCTTTTGGTTTTTGGGCTCAAAATGTTTTCTAAAAATGGGTTTTGTGAAACATGTATTTTTTTTTGAAAATAATAACAGGTCTGTTAGCTCAGCATGGCACCTGCGTCTCCGGCCCAAAGTCCGCCAGGTAAGTATTTTGAACTCCTTGTGTGTTATATATGTATGTGGGCTTGATGGGCTTTGTGGGACGTAAACTATCTAGATTAGAACTTGATGGACTCTAAGCTTAGCTAAAACAACTCCTTAAATCTCATAAGACTTAAATTCACTAAACAAACCCAGTGAAGCAGTCGCGCAAGACTAGGGTGTGGCAACAGCATACGCATGTCTCAGATTGGATCCTAGGAAGAGCACAGTACTTAAGCGATCCTAGTGACTCACCTCCTCTTCACTAGAATCCTACAGTGCGTAAGTGCTTTGTTCACCCTGACCACGAGGATTTGTTGTTGTGAGCCAAAATCTATAATTAAAACCCGAAAGGACTAATTACATTATTTTTACAAAATTGCTAAAATACCCTATTTTGAAAAAAAAAGTTCCAAGATACCATGATTTGCAAATATGCCCCGATTTACAAAGTCAACAAAATTTTTCCTTAAAAAAAAAAACACATACAACACGCGACAACAACCAAAAACCCACAAATACCTGAACACTACTATTATTCTTTTGAAATCAAATTCTCCAAGATACCCTTATTTTAAAAAAATATATATATTTATATATATACCCCATTAGTTTTGTAAAGAAATTTTAAAAATACCCTTGACTTGTAAAATGACCAAAATACCCCTGATTTGTAAAATTACCAAATTACCATTGGTTTGCAAAATGACCAAAGTACCCCTAATTTGTAAATTACTAAATTACCCATGATTTTTAAAATTACCGAAATACCCCCGGATTTTAAAATTTTCGAAATACCTCTGGATTTCAAAATTACGGAAATACCCCAAATTTCAAAATTACCGAAATACCCTCGGATTGTAAATTACCAAAATACCCTTATTTCACAAAATCACCAATGAACCCTATTTTGGAAAATTACGAAAATACCGCTGTAGGATAAAATTACGAAAATACCCCTAGGTAGTGGAATAACGAGAATACCCCTATGTATTGAGTGTGGATGTATGAATGTTGTCTATATATTGACTGCTGAATGTATGTAGTTTATAGAACTAGGAAAGGTGAACTTGAGACTGAATTGCGAATTCGAAAGAATCACCTTTAAAACTTCTATTCATAAGACTGCCCGTGGTTAATCAGTGGGAAGAATTAATGATTCATAAAATTCTTAATCAGATAAACGCGAACCGATAGCATGAGTACAAGGGGACGAGGATGCTCTAGATATGAATACCGGTGCGTACTCTACCATAGTATACTAAGTGTTTATTTTTGGCTTTAGAAATTAGAGTGCGCAGCGAAAGCATAGTGGTGAGACTTAGGTAGTACGATTACTAGTTAGTTGGAAATTTCGAGGACGAAATTTCTTTAAGGAGGTAGAACTGTAACATCCTGAATAATTGGATCTGTGCATTTTATGTGTTTGAATGCTTAAAATATTAATTTGAGAATTTGAGGTACAATTGGGGCTCAAATTGGGCTGAGGCCTTGTTTTAAATATTTTGTTTAGACACTCTAAGGGCTTAAATTGAAGTTGTAGTAGTTTAATTGACATATTGAGCTCATCGCCCAGCAACTAGGGGCACAGTAAGGTGAGCTATAAGTGGCATCACTAGTGCATTAGGAAGGCCCAAATTTTTGGTTGCTTGAGGCCCAAGTTATAGGGCTATATTTTGGCACTTAATTGAGTAAGGGGGGACGGCACAAGGCTATTTTTTGGGGAATTTTATTATATTTATTTTATGTGGATAATAAGCAGATAAAGGCTATTATTTAGGGATTTAGTCTTTAAGGATAATAAGCAGATAAAGGCTATTTTTGAGGAGATAACAGATTAAGATAAGGGAAAAGGGATAGGAGCTATCATGTGTGGCAGTGTTGGCCGAAAATCATTCTCTGCTAAAGGGAGGAATCGGTTTTCTATATAAAGAGAGGGTGTGCCAAAATTTTGAAGCCTCTCTTTTATTTTCTTTTCTAATCTTCTTCCTCTCAAAAGCCGAAAACCACCATCTTCTTTACCCTTTCTTCCTCTCTAAAATTTCCTGGTTGGCCGAATCTTTTAACCTCTATTGTTATTCTTCTTTTAATCCCTAAAAGCCAAAATCACATCTCTATTATTCTATTCTTCTCCTTAATATTCATTGGCAGAATCTCTCTTAGCCATCTCTTCAATTCGTACATCTTCTAAAAGCCGAAATTCTTAGATCTCACTTTCTGAAGTTGCCGAATTCTCTTCAAAGGAGTTTGCTTGTGCCGAATCTTGAAGGAAACAATAGGTAAGTATTGATTTCGGGATTTTAATGTTCTTTCGGCTTTTCAAAAGTCCTTAGCCGTATGGCTATTAGAAACTAATCTTTTATTTCACTCTTCTTTTCGGCATTCTGGGATTTGAAGAAGGAGGCCAATCCCATAGATCTCTAAGTTATAGAATTGTGTTACTTTCGGGATTTCAAGGTAAAAGGATTTGTTTATTTATATATATAAAATCGGGTAGAATACTAACCATGGCCGAATATAGGAGAGGCCTATTTTTGCAATTGTTCCGCTTTTGAGCAATGCTTTATATCGAGGATAATAGATCCGGATAGCAAGGACATCGACTAAGAATATTGGATTTCGCGATATCAGGTGTGTAATACTTCCCCACCATCTAGATCTGATTATTAATGTATGTTCATTTATATGTTGTGATAAATGCTGATATCTTGGCTTAATGTTGGACACCCGAAAAGGGTGAAGCAAATCACCAGGTCAGTGAATGTTTCGACTTTATATGATAAAAGTATATTGATTTTATGACTGCATGGGTTGGGTTGATGAAAGGAGGAAGTTATACGTGTAGCGGTTTATACCGTGATCTGTTATATGTTGTAGCGGCTAATGCCGTGATCTGTTATAAGGGCTTCAGCCATAATATGTTGATGAGCAGCATGACTGGCATCTTGGCGTGTAGCGGTGTGGGTCGATTGTAGAAATCCCCAATGGTGTGAATGGCTGGTACGGGGGCGTGTAGCGGATGGAAACCTAGGCAAAAGGGTTGGACCTTGTATATTATTTGTTATTTTTTTTTATTAATCTGTTTTATGGGCTTAAGGCCAAAATCTAGTGGTGCGTGAGGGTTGCACACTGAGCCTCGCGACTCACCCTATTAATTAACCTTTCAGGTGATACCTAGTGTTTCAGACTGGGCTGGAGAGGAACGCAAGGTAGCCATGCAAAAGAACATCTGGATCCAGCAAAAAGACTCAAGTTAATACTTTTTATTTTTAGTTAATGGATTTTAAATCTCGTTGTAATAAGGCCATGGGCCACTAGTTTATGTTTTATTTTATTTTAGGCTTTAATTACTTTTAGTTATTTAAATTCTTATTGAACTAATGCATGTATTTAAATTTGGGTTTTTAATTTATAAAGGCATATTTTATTTAAACTATCAACTATTAAATTTCTTTCGAATAAGAAGATAAACTTTAGAAAAATATTTTCTGAAAATATGACATGTGTTTTACCGAATTTTCTTAGTGACATACCAGATCCGGTCGTGGTGTTTGGGCCGGGTTTGGGGTGTTACATATACAAAAAAAATCTTTAAAAAATTTTACATGGATAAAGCGCATCCATTGAGTACCCTGATAGTTGTCTGACCATTAGATTGAATTTTGTCCTTGTGAGAATGATGAAGATTTTCTTGGTCTTGAAGTACAATATCTAAATGACATTGGTGTATCTTGGGAACAACAAAATACCTGATATAGCTTTCATTTTTAAACTTGTTAGCAAGATTTAGTTCTTCTCCAACACGTAAACATTAGAATGGAATTAAACATGTATTTGGATATTTCAGAAGGACCATTAATATGAGATTATTTTATTTAAATGATTTAAAATCTCTATTAGTTCGCTATGTTGATGTTGGTTATTTATCGGGTCCACATAAAGGTTGATCTCAAACGGGATATTTATTAACCCAACATATTCAGAAGATATGTAATTTACCTTTACAGGAAAAGATGTCAATTGTCTTATATGAAAATAATGCAGCATGTGCTCAATTGAAGGGTGGTTACATCAAAGGTTACAGAACAAAACATTTACCAAAATTATTCTTCACCCATGATCTTGAGAAAAGATGCGATATAAATATTCAACAAATTCGTTCTAGTAATAATTTAGCAAATCCTTTTGCCAAGGCATTGCGAACCTCAATATTTGAAAGACTATTACATAAGATTGGAATGCATCAACTCAAATATGTAATGTAATGTTGTCATTAGGGGCAGTCTAAAAACAAGTTGTACTCTTTTCCTTTAACCAAGGCTTTGTCCCATTAGGTTTTCCTAGTAAAAGCTTTTAACGGGACAGCTTGTAATAGAAGATTGTGTATTATTTTTCCTTCATTAGGTTTTTATCCTATAGGGTTTTTCCTAATAAGATTTTAACGACGCACATTATCTACCAATGGACATCCAAGAGGGAGTATTATGAATATCTTATTAAATGGATGTCCATCAAGATCAAGATAAGTTTTGATGTACTTTAAATTCTAATAGTCATTAAAATTAGATCTCTACTTTATTTATACTTCTTATACTTATAAATAGAGACTTTGAAGAAGCATTGTAATCATTCCATTGATCAATAAAATACATTCTCTGTTACTTCTCATATTTTCTTTGTTCATTACTCTCTCTATCTCTCTTTCTTTTATAACATTAACAAATTTTTAAACAAAAATCATATTATATAATTTAATAAAAGTTATGTTTTAATTCCCTATAAATTTGGTCGTTGTTATGTCATGTTTGACGTTGGTTTAATTATTTGTTTGTGTACGGTCATGTACAAGATTGTGGCAAAAACAGTCGCTAATAGGTTCCAAGGAGTAATAGGGAAGTGCATTGATGAGGCACAAAGTGCGTTTGTTCTTGGAAGGTTAATTTCTGATAATGTGCTACTTGCGTATGAAATATTACACACGTTTAGGAGAAAGCGTACGGGGACGAAGGGCTTTATGGCAGTCAAAGTGGATATGAGTAAAGCTTATGATAGGGTCGAATGGGTCTTTCTCAAGGAAGTAATGCTGAAAATGGGTTTTGAAAAGAAATGGGTTGAACTAATTTCAAAATGTATTACTACAGCATCTTTTGCAGTAAATATCAATGGTAGAAGGGGACGAACTCTCAAAGCTACAAGAGGTTTGAGACAGGGAGACCCACTTAGTCCTTTTCTTTTCTTAATTTGTAGTGAGGGGTTGTTGGCTTTAATGAGGATGGCTTTGAAAGATGGTTTACTAAAAGGAGCTAAGACAAGTCGTGGAAGACCAGAGCTTACACATATTCTTTTTGCAGATGATTGCATACTTTTCGGGGAAGCAACAAGAGAGGGAGCAAATCTGTTAAAGGGAATTTTAAAGGAATACGAGCGATGTTCTGGCCAGTGTGTAAATTTTGATAAGTCCACAATCTTTTATAGTTCAAACACGACAGAAGGGAACAGGATGAAAGTAGCGGCAGTCTTCGGAATGAGACACTCAACAGATATGGAGAAGTATCTAGGTCTCCCTAGTGTGGTAGGTCGACGTAAGAAAGATTCTTTTCAAGCTCTTAAAGAAAAGATTCTATTTAGAATCAAAGGGTGGAGCAATAGATTTCTATCTCAAGGAGGGAATGAGGTATTTATAAAGTCAGTACTTCAGGCAATCCCGACCTATGCCATGACATGTTTCCTCCTACCTATTTCTTTTTGTAGAGAACTCGAACAGACTATGCGTAGGTTTAGGTGGCAAAAAGCACATGGAAAGCAGGGAATACATTGGTGTCAGTGGTAGAATTTATGTCGATCTAAAGATGAAGGTGGAATGGGTTTTAGAAATATGGCCAAATTTAATCTGGCATTATTAGCAAAACAAGGCTGGAGAATTTTGAATAACCCAGATTCGCTAGTTGCAAAAGTATTTAAAACGAAATACTTTCCAAATGAGGATTTCCTTAATTCATGCTTGAAGAGCAATTGTTCATTTACGTGGAAAAGTATATGGGCAGCAAAGGGTGTGTTGTTGGATGGTCTATGCTGGAAGGTAGGCAGTAGAAAAGACATCTCAGTTTTGAATGATGTGTGGATACCAGATTCGCATATTTACAGATTATCATCTCATGTTAATAATTTAAGTGACTTTAAAGTTGCTGAATTAATTGATGTAAGCAGCAGGGAATGGAAGAAAGAGTTGATAGGGTCTAGCTTTCTGGAGGACATAGCAGCAAAGATAGTGTGTATCCCGCTAGCAAGAGAAGCGCACGAAGATATGATGGCCTGGAGCGGAGAGTCCTCGGGAGAGTTCACTGTCCGGAGCGCATATAAACTATTACAAAATAGTGAAACAGATCCTACGGCTTATGCCTTACAAAATGTTTACAGGAAGTTTTACAGAAAACTCTGGTTACTAGAGCTACCTTCTAAGGTTAAAATTACAGCATGGAAAATTTCGTGGAATTATCTACCTACGAGGGTTAACATGAATTATAGAAGGCTGTCTAATATTCTACTATGCCCCCGGTGTGGACTTGAAGCTGAATCCATGGACCATATTTTTCGTGTATGCCCTGTTTCAAACATAGTATGGGATAACTTAGCTCTCTCGAAATATCTGGAAGAATCAGAAAAGGATTTTACAGATTAGCTTATATGGGTTTTTGAGCAAGCCACCTCCTTGCAATGTAGACTTTTTTGTTGCACCTTCTGGGCTATTTGGAGTGACAGAAACAGATGTATTCACAAGAGAGTCAGCAGATCTGAAGAAGAAATAGCAAATTTTGTGAAGGCTACATAAAAGAATTAAATGGTATAAAAGATGAAACATCAAAAGTCCGGTTAGAAGTCAGAAGGTGGAAACCCCCACCTGGGCAGTGGATTAAAATAAACTTTGACGCGGCTTATGATGAAAATCTTGGTCAAATGGCCTCGGGTGTTGTGGCCAGAGATAGTAAAGGATCTGTCTTGTTATCGTGTACAGTGATTCAGAAACAAGTAGCATCTACTTTTGCGGCTGAAGCACTTGCTTGCAATTTAGCAACCAGAATCGGGGACGACATGCAGTGGAAAAATATCATCATTGAAGGGGATGCATTAACAGTGATAAAGAAAAGCAGTTCAAAGGTAAAAGATAAATTAAAGATCGGAGCTTATATTCAGGATATACATCAGTTACAGCCACAGATCGAAAAATGTAGTTTTGAACATGTACCAAGAACAGCGAATAGCTTAGCCCACCTTATGGCGACGGAAACACTGAAGAAGAGGAGAGAAGTGTACCTGATTGGAAACGTCCCGGAGTATGCCGAGAGTTTGAAGGAAATGGAAATGAGGGAAGAACAGATCGGCAGCGAAAATGAGAAGGCTGATGAAAGGGAAGGCAGAGGGTAAAGGAAGAGAACAATAAAAGAAGCTTTGAAAATGTAGCAGGAAGGAAATGGTAGTCTAAATGGCGAAATTAGTGGTTAAGATGTAGACTACATTGGGAACTGGAAACGTCTGGGCGAAGATAAGGCTGATAGCGTGATGGACGGGTTGCCAGTTGGCTTATTAGGCAGAGTACGGGGCGTCATTAATGGCTCCAGAACGTTTATTTGTTTGTCGTTTTTGTTTTTGAATTTGAAAAGGCTGTTGGTTCTAAACCAGGCCGAATGATAGGAAATTTAGTTTGTTTTAGTCTAGTTTGTTTGCTTATGAGGCCGGAATAACGGGCCTTCTTTTATTCTTTTGAATTTGTATTTTAGGAAAATGAATAAAGCCCAATTTGAAGTCTTTTTCAAAAAAAATAAAAAATAGAGACTTTGAAGAAGCATTGTAATCATTCCATTTATCAATAAAATACATTCTCTGTTACTTCTCATATTTTCTTTGTTCTTTATTCTCTCTATCTCTCTTTCTTTTATAACATTAACAAATTTTTAAACAAAAATCATATTATATAATTTAATAAAAGTTATGTTTTAATTCCCCATAAGTTTGGTCGTTGTTATGTCATGTTTGACATTGGTTTAATTATTTGTTTGTGTCAAATTACAAAATAAAATTTTGAAAGTTAAAATATGCTCTAAGTCTCTAAGCATTTGGTACGCTTGGAATTTAGTTCTTCTATATTTTCTTTTAGGATTTTAGTTTATTTATTTTTGGATTTAATAATTCAGGTCTAATTGTTACTACCATTAAGTTTCTTCTATTAAAAGTTATGACGTGACATTCTGAAGTTAAAAAAAAAAATCATTTGGTAGTAATATTAAGAATAAAAATAATGTTAAACATATTAATTAAGATTTTTTCTTTAAATTTTTTATTGAAATAGTGTTATTAATAAAAAATTACATTAATATTAATTAACTAACAATGCTCATACCAATCGAGCTATAAAACTTAATCAATTATTAAACAAGTTATTTTATTTATATATTTTACGGGTTAAATCATCAACGTGTGCTCTTAATTCTTTTACACAAAGATTATCTCTCGAGATGAAAGTCAAAGAAAATAAAACAAAGTGAAAGTAGGGGAACATAAACAAAAGAAATAAAAAATAAGGGGGAGATCTAAAATTTTTACATATGAAACATCTTATTTATTGGATCCAACTCGAATTACTAATTATTGATAAAAAAATATTTTATTTAAAATTAATTATAAAATACATAAATATTAAAAATTTTAAAATTTTAAAATTTTAAAATTTTAAAATTTTAAAATTTTCTTCGCTCTAATTAAAGTAGGTCGTATGTTAGAAATCAAACCATAGTATTGCCCATAAATTTCAATCTTGCCCCCTCATCCCCAGTAGTATGTGGGAATGGACAACTTGGTGTTGTGGTATTACTATTAATTAATGATTAAAATATATATTTGGGGTGAAAAAAATCTGATTCAATTCGAAAATTTTAATTAAATTTAAATTTTAAATTAAATAATTCGAGTTATTTGAGTTAATTGAGTTATTCAGATAAACTTGAATAAAAAAAATCAAAATTTTAGATTTAACTCGAATATGAATTACATAATTCAAGTTGTCCGAAAATCTGAATAAGAAAAGACAAAATTACGTCGTTTTATTAAATGTTTACTTTTTCTAAAGTTAAAAGTAAAAATTATTAAGTTAAAAGGCAAAACTATATTATTTTGATAAATGTTTACCGTGAACTTTACTTATGTAGTTAAATCATCTTATATTTTGTTTACTAGTTAAATAATCAGTCCATGTAAACGCAACATTAAGAATAACTAATAAGATTTATTAACTTGACTTGACTCAAAATTTTTTGACTTGATTCGAGAAAATTTCAAATTGAGTTCAGTTACTAAAATAGGACTCGTCAACTCGACTAACTCAAAAAAAAATTTATTCGATTTGACTCGATTCGACAAAATGCTCACATTTATTTGACATTATACTCAATTTCACGTAAAAAAATATTCACGATATAGGTTTCATAACATAAAATACACTTCAAACTTGTCCAATATTTCAATTTAGACCGACTTATTTCATAAAAATAATAATCCTAACAGAACTTAGTCATATGTTTTTACAGAAAACACAAAATATAAAGTGTTCAAAGTAAAGCAAAAGGAAATTCAAATTTATAGTAAAGTTTCAATCCATTGAATAAAAACAAGATAGAAATTTCATGAAAGATGGAATCATATGTTCATCCTAACACCTCCATAATATTATTTTAAACAGTAACAAACAAGTTCCCAATTACTAAATAGCAACATATAATAATAATATTAAAAAATCAATCACTATTAGATGCAATAGTAAAGTATATTGTATTCTCAAGAAAGACAAATATTTAATCTTTAAAGATGACATTATTAAAAGTGACAATCACAAAGTCTAAATATAAACTGTAAAAATAGACATACAAAATTTCAAAAAAAAAAAAAAAAAAAAAGCTAAAAGACAGTTAGGGAGTTGAGTTCAATCTTCATTCATATAAGTAGATAACAACTCCTCTTGTAGTGATACAACCTGCCAAAGAGGAAAAAAGAAGCAAAGATTAGTGAACAATCAGATCCATCATTGATAAATTATAGCGAGTATGCTCCAGGCATGTACATATATATATTATGAAGGAAAACGAGATTCAGTGGACATCCCATTGCAAAATATATGAAGAAGCCATAAAAGGGTGACAACAGAAAGAAAAGGTTGAATGAATCTAAAAGTTTTACTTTAAAAGGACTTAAATTAAATAATTAAATTTCAAGAGGGACCAGAAATAAATAAAAAATTCCATGTACAGAACCAGAAGGCTTAAACCGAAATATAGCCAGTCACTGCTTGGTCCCTGATCATAGATACCAATGGAGGAGTAGGAGTGAGAGCAGAATCTGGCCGTAAGTCTGAATGCTAATGGCAACAAATCCATTCCTAATAAAAATTTCATGAAATATATAAAATAAAATATAGAGCAAGAGCACCTAAAATGAAATATACTGAAATTCAAATAAAAAGATATATACAGTAAACTTTAAATCCATTGAATCAAAAATCACATGATAAACTTTCATTGAGTTTTAGTTCGATTGGTATAGATATTGTTACTAGTGCACAATGATGAGGGGCTCCTTTTCCTACTTCAATATATATATTGCATAGATAAATACAGTTTTCCATCTCCCGGACTTGGGAAAAAAAAATAAGACTCATTTAGAAAACGGGTCAGACATCAGGTAATGTTTTTTATCCTGATGCTTTTGCTATTATTTTCCAAACTTTTGCTGCTATTTTATTACCATTTCATTATTATGTTACTACTATTTTATTGTTAATATTTGGATATTACATAAGACTTGTTTTATTGTTAATTTTGCTACTATTTTATAGGTATTTGTTTATTAAGTTATACTTTTTTTAATTTATTTTCAATTTGTTGGAGAACATTTATTTTAATATTTTTAGTGTATTTAGTGTATTATATTTTTTTTAAAATTTTTATATAAAAAATAAAACTAAAAAAATTAATATAAGCTGGGCTCAAATTTCAAGTGCACTAAAGTGTATTATCCTCCTATTTATGGGTTGGGAAGAGGCTATAGATAATTTTAAAATAGACATTGGATCAAAAAGAGTAGATATGATTAACCTCTGTAACGAAATTATTAAAAAATAATAATAGTAAAATTAACCTTTTTTTTAACCCATTTGATTTGTATTAAAATTTAGCACCACATGGGCGAAGGTCCAATCATTTGTTAGGGCCAGTTTGGCAATGCTTTTGAGAAGTCCTTTTGAGAAGTGCTTTTGAGAAATTTAAGTGTTTGGCATTGCTGTCAAAAAGTACTTTTGAGAAGTAAAATGTCTATTTTAGACATGATATTATAAAGTAACAAATATGTATTTAAATAATGTTCAAATTAGTTAATATTATGATATTTTAACAAAAATATAAAAATAATTTATTATTAATATTTTAATAAATAATATTAATTTTAAATATTTTCTGAAGAATTAATATTAATTATTTATTAAATTTAATTATAATATATAAACTATATTTAAATATTTAAATATAATAATTAAATATTTGTAATTAGATATTAACACAATTGTATTATTTTAAAAATTATTTTTTTAATTTTTAATGCTTTTAACACATTTTGTTAAACTAATATTAGATATTAAACATAAACGTAAGAAATTAAATATTACATATATTGGGATTAAAGTTTCAAAAAGGGATAATATTTATATACCAAATGTAAATACTAAAAAATTTACAATAGCATTAAACTGAATTCATTAAACTAGAAGCTATAGCATCTTTTGTTAATTCCATTTCAAAACCACTTAAATTGCTTGATTCACCGTCATCATCACCACCATCATCAGCGTCGTCATCATCGTCACTTTCTCGACCATGCGCATTTTCTGAATTAATAGTATTCTCATATGCCCAATTAATATCTTCGTATTCCATAAAATCTGCATCATTTCGACAGACATGTTTTCGGATAAAATTGTGTATCGTCATTGTAGCAAAAACAATCATCGTTTGCTTTTCAAAACTATAACTTGGCATATCCCTTAAAATGGCCCATTTTTTTTTCAAAACACCAAAAGTTCGTTCAATCACACTACGTAATGATGAATGTGAATGATTGAATATCTCTTCTTTACCGTGATCATTGGTCTACTCTCTACGAAAGTCCGGTAAATGATATATGACGACTCTATATGGTCCAAGATAGCCTTTCATTTGAGGATATCCAGAATCAACAAGATAATATTTTCCTACATGTCATAATATAACAAACAATTAGTTCAATAATTTTTTAATAAAAATTATCAAATAAAGAACTTATACTTTATTTTTTTTAAAAATCACATATAAATAAAATATCTAACCATTTGGTGGGTGCGGAAATTTGTTTTTTGGATCTCGAATTGCATCAAGAAATATTCTAGTGTCATGTGCCGATCCTTCCCATCCAGCGATGACAAAGGTGAAACACATATTAAAATTACATACTGCCATAACATTTTGAGTAGGGATACATTTTCTTCCAATATAGGGAATTTGTTCACTTGGTGGAAGAATAGCGGCAATATGAGTACCATCAATTGCACCGATGCAATCCTGAACAAATAATCATATTAGTCTCGTGCATATTTTTAGTCAACCAAAAATATTAAAAATATAATAAGATAAAATTAAATTTTAACCTTAAAATGCGGCATATATCTAGAATCATTACGTATTTGTTCGGGTATTGAGCTAAAAAAAGGATCTTCGGGTGCAATTAGATCAGTGGCCATCCTTGAAACTTTCTCAAGCACAATTGCAAAGTATCGACTTATTGTTGATCCAAACCTTTGAAATCTTTCTCGACATTGGGAAACTTTTGCACCGGTGCCCAAGATGTATAAAAAAATTCCCAACATTTCAGTAGAAGATATGTGTTTTGAAGTTTGCAAGTTGTATCTTGTCTCCAAAACTCTCAACAAACTTGTGAATACCATTTTAAACATCCTAAAATTAATCATACAACGTGATTCGTGACCGTCAAGGATCTCTCGGATCCATGTCTCACTTGACTGTTTTGAATTCATGCATGGTTGCTTCAATTTATACTTCTCGTGATATAATTGCACAGAAGAAGATGCAACAACAAATAAGCGGTTAAAACATTCCACGCGTTGTAAAATCCCTTTTTTTCCCCGTTCATCATCACTTTCATCACCGCTGTAATTCTCAACTATACTCATCACCTGTGAAAAAAATTGAACATCCAAAATCATATATAAAAAACTACTGATAAAACTAATTTAGTAAAAATAAGTAGAACATAAATTCAATATCCAAAGACCAAATATAGACAACTATTAATAAAAGTAAATTACACATAAATAAATAGAACATAAATTCAATATCCAAAAACCAAACATAAATAGCCATTAATAAAACATAAATTCAATATCCAAAAACCAAACATAAACAACTATTGATAAAACTAGTTTAGCATTTTTTTTTTTAGTCACATAATAGATATCTCTAAACACTAGAAGATCGGAAAATTTTCAACTATCCTTCATTTCCGTCTTAAGCCACAAAGCTCTAATCTTGGGATTAATTGATAAAAACATAATTCGCTTGTCCTTATTGAGCAATAATCTAAGTGCGAAAAAGTATAGCGAACTAGCTTCTGGAACTTCTTCCGACATGCTGTCGAGCACTTTGACTGCTTCTGGAATACCATATGGATCCATAACAGGGGTCAAACTAGCTGTGGCTTGACTCATATTGTCAGCTGCATTGCATAATTTTTCTATTTGATTGGACAATCTTGCAGCCCCTCCAATTTGCTTTGAGGATTTCTTTTTTCCAGGTTTAAAATGTGAACTTGATATCTCAGGATTTTTTCTTTTTTGCCCGTTTCCATCAATTTGAACATCATTTGAAATATGAACATTATTTGAAATGTGAACATCATTTAAAATGCGAACATCGTTTCTCACATTCTCATCTTCATTCTCTTCAGGTATTTCATTGTTAACATCCTCAAAAAAATCAGTACGGAGTGTACCAGAAGAATGTGCCCATGCTTTATCACCTGTTGCAACTATCCCCATGAACATTTGGTCCAACTTCCCTTCAAATTCAGGATCAATGCCCGATGTTTTAAATTTTTGAGCTTCAGGCACAACCTACATATAAAATGATAGTTTAATAACAGTAATTATCAATAACCTCATTGAAAAGAAAAAAAATTCAGAATTATTAATGTACCTTTAGCCTACTCTCCCACCAATCATCCGATGCATCAACGGTTCTTTTTATAGGATCCCACCCTAGACCAGTATCTTCGCCTTTAAGTTTTTTCCAAGCTTTCCATTCTTTTTTTAGGGCGTCCCACCTGTTTTTAAGTTGTCTTTGTGAAAAACCCTTGCCCGTTTCTTTCTCAAAGTTTTTCATTATTTTCAACCATCCATCTTTTGTGAAATAAGTACCAGGCCTATTGCCTTTCAATATCTCTTTAATACAAATATCACAAAATATTTCTGTCAATCCCTTATCCCACATTGCTTTCACTTTTTCACCACTAACTTCAATCGCGGAAGTACTCATCTACTGTGTATACAAACAGATTCGTTTCAGCCAAGCAATCAAGAAAATCAAATGTCACATAATGAATTATGATTAGTATTATGATTATGTAAGCATGTGTAATTAATGTAAGCATAAATAATTAATGTAAGCATGTGTCGTTGCTTGACTAGTTGAAAAGTTACTAATATATAGAGCATGCATGCATATTAGTGTTAGTGACACACACTAAAATGGGAAAGGATTGTGTTCATACAATGGTAGACTCAATCCAACATGGATTTATAAAATTAGGGCATGGTGTTTTAGGTCATTAAAAACAATTATAAAAGTATTTTTGATATGTTTTATACTGATTTAATTTTGTGTTATAATTGTTGTAAATGTATTTTTTTATATAATATTAAAATTAAATGATTCAAATTCGTGTTAAATGAATATTTGACAAAAAATTTAAAATAAAAAAAGATTATAAAAAACTAATTGCAATATTATAGTACATTTTTATTTAACAAAAACACTTTAAATAAAAGAAACTTTTGTTTTAAAGAAAAATAAAAAAGTGGGGTAAAAGGGAATCTGCATTCCCCGACTATTAATAACATGTGAATCTGTATATTCTTTTTTTTTGCTGAGCTGTCTTTAACCCTTTTTGTTTGATTAATTATTGAATAATAAAAAATATGATTAAAGAAACAAGGTGGCTTTTTGTAAAGAAGCAAATGTTTCATTTTAAAGAACAGAAAATTCCAACTTTTTTTTCATAAATTCTAAATTTATTTAATTCCGTAAAATGATTGCCAACAACAAACCTTGGATGCCTCAAAAAGAAAAGAAATTACGGACAAAAATAAAAGAAATTTCTTTTATTTATAAAAAAGACCGTTCATGGCCAGCAAGGTGTAAATTAGAAAGAAAAGCTAACATTCATTAGAAAATAATCTAAGCCTAAAGATACAAACCACAAACTCAAGTAAACTCAAAAAAAGAATATACATGTTTTCTTTAATCTGTATATAGAGCATGCATGCATCTTAACATTGACAACAACAACATCATTGCAATCATCTAACAGAAAAAAGAAAAAGTTCCAAGCAACCATTTCCTGAAGATAGTAAACGGCACAGTAAAATTACTTGCAAGTTTGTAACTAATGATCTCTTATGGCGATTCACCATCTGTGATTAAAGACTCCTTTAACTGAGACACGAAATACCTTAAAAGTTAGTGAATTTGTACTATATAGGTAATCAAAATAATGCAGTTTGAACCATACCAAATAATCTATTTCACAGTGATTTTTATATAACATAAATGAAATGCCTAAATGCTAAAATGGAGAGTAAAACTAACATTAAAATGTAGTACTCATCAAACAATACTTTGTAAACTATACATGTTTAATCTTCAAGTAGTAATGATTGAAAATTGATAAAATATATATCAGTATATAGTAACTATAGTGGCTGGAATATATGTACTTATTGTGTAAATTGAAAGAAAATATATGGCTTGAAATAAAGAAAAAATAGAAGCATAGAATCTTAAAAACATATAATTTAAACTGAAAAAATCTTGAAAAAATATATCATTGAATTACTGAAATGGGCCATATTAATTTAAATTGAATATCAAAAAGGTCAAATATGTATCAGCAAATCACCAACTCTTATATCACTCAACTCATAAGCTAACCAACTTTCTGCATAACCAATTTGCTTGGAAGCCTGCCATGATATAACCCATATGTACAAGTAAACCATTGCAAAATATTTCCAGAATTCGGTAAAATGGAGCTTTCTTTAGACACAGCAATGTTGTCATCTTTCCATGGGTTAAGACTCAAAGTAACAAAATCTCTAAAAACATAAGTCTATCTCAATCTATAATACTCAGATCTAGTTTTGACAGAATTCTCAATACTTTTAGTTACTTTCCATGCATTAAAAATCCCCACAACCACAAATTGATACAAAAAAAAAAAAAAAGAAAAGATTATTAACATCCAAACATCAATTTAAACAGAAAAGAACAATTTTTTGTGCATGCACCATGAGTAACTTAACCAAGTTCCTTCCATACTACCTTTTTCTGAAGAGGAAATGGTCATGCATTTGCTCAGGTTATGTGAATACCGAGCAGCAAGAGTACCCAATGTTTCACCTGCAAAAAAAAAATCAATAAGGGTGGAGAACACCACTGTCATCTAAAATGTACAGAAGAAAAATTAGAGAATAAAATAATTGGAAAACAAATTCCATGCCTCAACTTTAAAATTCCTTGTCGATTTTCACAAATTCGGCAACTAATGTCGGTGGATTGGTGCTGACTGGTGAAAGATATGGTGGTGGCCGATGGGTGTTGGAGTGGAGAAGGGGAGAAAGGAATTGGCTGTTAGGGATTAGAAAATGGGGGAGTCGGCAGAAGAGGGAAAAGAGAAAAAAGGCAGTAGCTTCACTTCAGGGGTTTCCCAGTCTCAAGGATCGAAGAAAAATCAGACAAAGAAAAGAAAAATCAGAAGAAAGGCAAGGATAATCAGACAAAGAAAAATCACCAGAGATCGAAGATAAGCGAAAACTCACCAGAGGAACAGAGGAAAAATCAGAGAAAGAAAAGGGGAAAAAAAGAGGACTGTAACGTCTACTAGGAAGAAGAAATAAAACAAGGATAAAAAAGTAAAACACCAGGTAAAAGTCCTTCTGCTATGGAAAAAGCTAAAAATTTTGGCGTTTTCATCTGTGAAAAAGGACTTCTGAAAAGTTGGAAATTTTTCTCCATCGGCCCTTGTTCTTTAGTCCTTTTTGCTGAAAAGTGCTTTTGGCCCAAAAAGTCCATCCCAGATGGAGCAACGAACGGGGCCTTAATGAAAGAAGGAAAGTGACTCTTTTGTTGGGCTATTTGTTGAATGGGCCCAAATTTTAATTTTTTTTCTTTTGATTCTATTGTTTTTAAGTTAGTAGACACTTTTAAGTTTATAGAAGTGGGAGCTAGTTTAGTATTACTTTTAAAAAGTGTTTTTTAAAAGTGTTTTTGAAATGTATTTTTGGAAAGTTTTATTTAAAATTTAAGTGTTTAGTATTGCTATTAAAAAGTACTTTTGAGAAATAAAATTTCTATTTTGGACATGATATTATAAAGTAACAAATATGCATTTAAATAATTTCTGTAAAATTTTTTGTATTAAAATTTCTATAAAGTTTCTGTAAAATCAAACAATCAATTTTTGTAAAATTTCTGTAAAAATCAAACAATCAGAAAACAACTAAACTAAAAGAGAACAAAAAATGAACAACTTGAAGAGAAGAAGAAGAAAAGAAACTCACCGGTGGATGAATTAAAAGAGGAACAAAAGAGAAGAGAACCGAAAGAAAGAACTTGAAAAGAAAAAATGAAGAAAAAATGGGTATACTAATGCGTCTTTTGGAGAAGATAAACTAAGGTTAAAAATGTAAATAGCAGCAAAAACACTTTTGTCTAAGGAAAAAAGTTAAAATTTTCAACTTTTCAATTTGCCAAAAAGCACTGCACTTTTTTTAAGTTGAAATTTTTACTCAACTGATATCTGTTTGGCAATACTTTTAAGTAAGGGCCTGTTCTTTTGTGCTTAAAAAAAAACACTTTTGGAAGAAAAACTGTGCAGAACAAGCTGCTTTTGGCTGAAATTTTTAACTTTTCCTCTCCCAAAAGCACTTTTAGTGCTTAAATACTTTTTCAGCCCTCCAATAACATAGTACTTTCTTTCTTTTTTCTTGGTGCTTAATTACAAATGTGTTAAAATCATTAATAAAAATAAAAAATATTTTTTAAAATACTAATTACAAATATTTAATGGTTGTATTTAAATATTTAAAATGTAGTTTATATATTCTAATTAAATTTTATAAGTAATTAACATTTATTACTTAAAAATATTTAAAATTTATATTTCATATATTAAAATATTAACAAGTTATAGTAATTTTTTTTATATTCTTACTAAAATATAATAATATTAACTAATTTAAATTTTATTTAAATGCATATTTGTTACTTGATAATAACATGTCTAAAATGGATATTTTATTTCTCAAAAGCACTTTTTACCAGCAATGCTAAACACTCAAATTTTAAACCAAACTTTTCAAAAGCACTTTTCAAAAGCATTTTTTCACAGTACTTTTCAAAAGTATTGCCAAACTTGCCATAAGAAGTACTTTTTGAGGGAAAAGCCCATCTCAAAAGCGTTGCTAAATAGGGCCTAAGTAGGTTTGAAGATTTAAAAGGTTTGATTTGTGCACTCAATTGAACTGCATTACATTTTATTTAATGATTTTTTTTAAATCTTTAATACTCATTTTATAGTTCATATTCGAAGTTTTTTATTGCCTCTTTTAATAATCTAGTCTCTAAATATCAAATTTGCATTCTCTTTCTTTGAAATTGTAATAAAACTTATCATTGTTGATTAATTATACTCTTTTATTTATTAATGAATTCTTAGTAGACCTTTTATTTGAAAACTATATCTAATCAAATGTATATTTTTATTTAATACTCATTTATTATTAAAATTCTTTGGTCCAATTTTTCAATACAATGTTTATTTCTACCCAAGCCCTAACCATTAAATTAGAAAAAAAAAATGAGTTTAAATGTGCTAAAACCCATAGCTTTTTTATTGTTGCAATAATAATAGTGCCAATTGAATTCAAGCTCAAGGGTAAACTACATATTTAGTCACATGAGTTCGCCGGTGTTTCTATTTTCGGTCATCTATTTAAAAAATTTGTTATTTTAGTCACTCCCATTAAATAACTTGTAAATTTTAGTACTCTATCGTTAAAATAGGTTTGATCACCAAATGGAACGTAGACGTAACTTAGTATAATAACACAACTGACCTTCAATGTTTACTTATCTTATTAATTTATCTTGATGTTGAAAAAAAAAACAAATTTAACCCTTAATATTTAACATCATACCAATTTGATCATGATTCTAAAAATTTAAAATAAAAATTAAAATAAAAAAACACATAAAATTCGAAAATGATTAAAATTTATAAAAATATATAAAATACTCAAAAAGTTATAAAAAATAATGATGCAAAGCCAAACACTCCACATATATACTTCTTGAAGACCTTCATTAGAGAGTACTGTGGAGGACACAAAACCTCAAGGACTTGAATTAATGGAAGACAATAGATCACGAAGGCTTCAACCTTTTTTTCTTTCTTTTGTAAACTACTTAAATATATAATCTTCTTCCCCTCATGCTGCTTTTTTTTTTTATTATTATTCATATTTTTACTTGAGAACTCCATGGCAAAGGGTATACCAGAATCTTCATTTGGTTTTTTTTTTTTTTTTTTTCCCGAGTCGATCCTTGGTTTGGGTGATGAACCATGCCTGGACTGTGTCTATTTCTTGATTAGTCAGTTGTTAAATACAGATCTGTATACATATCATATAATAGAAAAGGAAGTATGGGAGAATATATGAAAACATTGAGTTAATAGGTTAATTATTTGAGTTCTAAACAATGTAAGTTTAAGAGGTGAACAATTAAACAGAGGGTTAAAATAATTTTTTTTGTAAAATTAGAGGACCAAAGAAATAATTATGCCTATACAAAATGTGAAAAACTTATAAATAATACACATTATGGTTATGCTAATATTGCAATAATTGATACTATGTCATTTTAATTAATTAAAGTAAACACAACATTTTCAACATACTTACGTGTTAATTAATTATTATTATTTTTAAATTAGACTCATAATAATATTTTGAAACAAATAGGTAGAGTAGAGATTGAATATGTAAAATATTGACATCATTAGTTTATTTTTTAAAATTTTTATTTTTCGATTATTTTGATGAATATCAACAATTAGTTCAAGTTTATTTTGAACATTCAATTTATTTTTTAACTTGTATTTATCATAATACGAATTATCTTAATTATAAAAATTAAACATTTATATTATTTACTTTGCTTTTTCAATCATAGTATTATTGAAATGTTATAAATTTTTTAACTAATAAATATAAAAATTAATGCATACAATCTAGACATGATCCCGGCCTGAAGGCCCGCCCGAATGTGAGAAGGTTTGAGCAAAAATATAAGCCCAAAAAATGGGTTTGGACAAAAAAATAAGGCTGTTTAAAAAATCGGTCAGGCCTCGAATAAGGCATTTTTGGCTCGAGTTCGACCTGAATTCACTAAATTACAAAAAAAAAATCTACTTTTTTTAAAATGTTATTTTCTTGTTGTTTTCTCCTTATTTTGCTACCATTTTATTATTATGTTGCTACTATTTTATTGTTATTATTTGGATATTGTATAAAACTTATTTTATTGTTAATTTTATTATTATTTTAAAGATATTTGTTAATTTTGTTATTATTTTAGAGGTATTTGCTTGTTAAGTTACATTTATCTTAGTGTTATTTAAGTTTACATATTTTTTAAAATTTATTTTCAATTTGTTAGAAAATATTTATTTTGATGTTTTTAGTATTTTTGATGTATTATATATATATTTAAAAATTATATAAAAAATTAATACGGGCGGGTTGGAATGGGCCTGGGTTTTAGTATTTTTATCCGGGTCAAGCTTAGGCAAAATTTTAGACCCATTTTTCAGGCTAGGCCTAAGCCTAGTAAATGGGCCTAAATTTTTAGTTGAGCACGGCCCGAACCCGACCCGACTGACCCGACCTATAAGCACCTCTAGTACAATCTAACCCAAGCATCACACGAAATAAAAACTAGCATATATATATATATATATATATATATATATATATATATATATATATATTTGTTTTATTTGCAACCATTGATGAGTTTTTTTAGGATGAATGTTACAAAGATACTAGTTGAAGTTCTTGATGAAACAAAATTTCTTGGTATTTATGAAATTAGTTTTTAAATATATGTCGAGTATTTTGCTTTGCATCATTATTATTTTTTATAATCTTTTTGAGTGTTTTATATATTTTAATAAATTTTATGTATTTTTTTAATTTTTAGAATTATGATTAAATTAGTATAATGTAAATCTTAAAGGTTAAATTTGTTATTCTTTTAAAGTCGAGATTAAATTAGTAAAATGGGTAAACATTGAGAGCTAATTTTGTTATTATATCAGGTCAAGTCTGCATTTCATTCGGTGATCAAACTCATTTTAACGTTAGAGAGACTAAAATCGACAATTCATCTAACATTAGTAATTAAAATAATTTGTTTTTAAAATAGGTAAACTAAAGCTTAAAAAAAAAAAGTAAGTGAATTAAATAAAAACGTGGATAAACTCAAGTGACAAAATAGATAATAGTTTACCCAAAACTCAATGAGTAACATTGTCCTACTTCTCATATTCAAAATCCAATCGGCCAATGGTTCGTTGGCTATGTTGTCAAGCTAAAATCTCGAATTATTAAGTATCTAAATTCAAATCTCATCATATTTAATTATCATACATAAATTTTCTCTTTATTTATATTTAGGTTTAAATCCATCATGTACAAGTCTTATTTAAATATGTTTTGAATTTCAAATACACATATTTTATATTGAGTTATTCTAATTATAATTACTTAAATAAATATTTTTTATAATTATACTAATATATAAAAAAAAAACAGCCCAGCCTACAGAGAAGCAGATAGATAAGAAAAGAGAAACACTGTGGACTCGCCCAATCCTATCTGCAAATATATCTCCAAGCCGAGAGAAATTAATTTCTCAATGGTGGTTGTTGCACGTAACTAATTTTCTAAATTACCATCCTACCCATCTATATCTACCCCCCAGTGTTTCATAACAGGCAGTCAACAACAAAAGTTCAACAAGGGTAATTTAGGTAATTGAAAAAAAAAAAAAGAAAATACGAAAAGAATATCCGTTTTGGTTTTTCCCTTTTCTTCCAGTGTTTTCTTCTTCTTAATCATTGAAAGACATTGACCCCCCCTCCAAAACGACGCCGCTCTAGCCTATCGGAGGCCGCATACTCGCCGTCAATAAGCTTTGATACTTTCTAGATTGGAGCTCCGATATCCGCTTTTCACAAGGTCCGTTTCTGATTACATCGCTTTGCTTTGTTTGGTTGGGTTTTGCTTTGATTTTTTTTTCCTTTCCTTTGTCGTTGTTCGTTACAATTTCTAATAGATTTTTGTTTGATTTCAGATAATGGAGCAAAAAGCTTGGCTAATTTTGGTGATCTTTACATGTTTAATTGCATCTTCTGGTGGGAGAGGTACTTTTTGAATTCAATTATTTTAATTTCTGAAAATTTCTTTTTTAAAGGTAGGTCTTTTTGTTATAATTTATCATGAATGATTCCTAATTTATGCAAATAAATGTTGTAATCAGCTGAAGAACTTCTATTTTTATATGATTTTTGTAGCTTTTGAGATTTTTTAAAGTCAAGTTCATTAAGGGATCTGCTTCCATTTACTGCAGAATTGAAGGTCGACCACAAGCATAAACTCCCCGTCTACAATCATACTCTTGCCACCATTTTAGTAGAATACGCTTCCGCGGTAAAGTTTGTTATTATGAATTTGAGCTTTTACGGATTAAGTAGCTATCGAGGAAATTCTAGTTTTGTGCTGCAGTTGGTTAAATAATGAGCTGATGTATTCGTTTATATGTATCCATATTCCATTGTTGGATGAAATTTGAAGCAAGTGACATGAGGATTCTTAGAATAGATAAGTCAATAGTTCAATTTTGTTGTCTAGATGTTCTATAAGCGCTGCTGTTTGCTTCTTTATATTGCTTGTAATTTTATTGTTGTTATGATAGCTTGGGCAAGTTTTGTTCTTGTAGGTGTACATTTCGGATTTGACGGAACTTTTTACTTGGACATGTGAAAGATGTAATGGTTTGACCAAGGTACTTGATTTTCAATGTTTAAGTAGGTTTCTAGTTGAATGTATTGTACTAATGCTCCTTTATATTGAAACAGGGATTTGAAGTTATTGAGCTTGTTGTTGATATTGAGAACTGTTTACAGGTGCATCTCTTTGTGTGCTTTGATATTTATTGAACACAACCCATGTAGGTGTTAAAATTAATGGTTATAATTGACACGAAATTGACTATAAATTGATAGGCATTTGTCGGAGTGGCGAAGGATCTTAATGCCATTGTTATTGCCTTTAGAGGAACGCAGGAACACAGGTTCTAACGTCATTTCCTTCTCTAGTTTCTGTTCAATTAATGTTTTCAAAAGAATAGGTTATTCATGGCATCAAAACATAAATGATAAACAAGATTTGAAGTATGGAGAAACTGATAGTCTTTGTTCTTTCTAAAAATGAATATGTTTTACTGTTTTCTGTTTGATTGATTTGTATGTCTGTTTGCAGCATACAGAATTGGGTTGAAGACTTATTCTGGAAACAGCTTGATTTAAATTACCCTGGCATGCCTGATGCTATGGTATGCATAACAAACTTCTCCCAAATTTTGTATTTTTGCTGGAGTGACTGTAATTAATCTTTTGTCTTTTTTGGCTATTTCAGGTGCACCATGGATTTTATACTGCTTACCACAACACAACCATACGCCACGGAATTGTGCATGCAGTTAAAGAAGCAAAAGAGTTCTATGGGGACCTTGACATCATGGTGACAGGTCATTCAATGGGAGGGGCTATGGCTTCCTTTTGTGCACTTGATCTAGTGGTAATCTTGAATCTTTCTTGCTTAAGCTGGAAATATGTTGTTATTCTTTTTTCATTGTGCTATAAATGTGAAACCTTCTATATTGCAACACTAGTTTGAATTATGTAGCGTGGTTTTTCCAAATCTTTTCGGTTAATTTTTCATTCTTAAATTCTGGGAGCTTTGCTGGTTGCTTTGTCAGAGTTGTAATGTGAACAAGAATCTTTATTTCCAGGTTAATCATGAAGCTAAGAGTGTTCAAGTTATAACATTTGGACAACCTAGGATTGGGAATGCTGTGTTTGCTTCTTACTATGCCAAACTCGTGCCAAATACAATTAGAGTGACAAATGACCATGATATCGTCCCTCATCTGCCACCATACTATTACTATTTCCCTCAAAAGACATACCATCACTTTCCTAGAGAGGTAATTATCTGTGAGTGTTGAAATTAATTCTCTATGATTTCTGGTATTACTCGCCAATGTTAATGTAAATCTAGGCCTGAGAGTTTTACTAATTGGATTATTATCAATTATCGATACTTGATTATTGCAAATTTTAATGTTATGTAACTTTCAGTATAAAAACTTTTGCTGCCATGAAGGAAGCCTGGATTTGTTACTAATATCCATCTGTTGTCTCGATTCTTGAGTAACACTGACTGTGAATGTCAGTATAAAAAAGTGTCGCATGTTTTTAATGCTTCTCGAAAGAGACTTTCTCATGGTACTAATGGTTATTGCGTTCCATGCATATAAATATGATCAAGTTATTTCCTTTTTGAGTCTCTATACAATTTAGCATCTATAAATGTAAGGATGCACTTGTGCCCTGTTGTTTGACATTTTAAACCTAAAGTTTATATATTGGAGATGTAATGGATAGAGGACTCATATTTGATGCATGTAAGGCTGCAGCCTGATTAAACGTAGATAAGTTTGTTAAATTATATCCTATTTGTAGGTGTGGCTGTATTCCCTTGGACTGGGAAGTCTGGTTTATAGAGTTGAGAAGGTCTGTGATGGTTCCGGTGAAGATCCAACCTGTAGTAGGTAAGCCTATTTTGGTATTTTGATTTTGGTTGTGATGGAAATTTATCAGTACAATGAGCTTCATTTATTACTTAAGCCTATGTTGCTCTGACCCTTCAATATTCTTGAGTCATCTGTGTTTAGCACATTTCTAACATGGGTATTGGGATATGTTTCCTCCAAATGCATGAACAACTTAAAAAATATTTGAACATACCCGTGTTAGACATGTACCTGTATCCAATAATCACACTCGAGTAACATAAGCTTAAGCAACTTTGCTACCTTCATTTCTTAATTTCTAAGAGACGCATCGTTTCCTCTCACCTTCTCAATAAGAAAAGGAAAATAATGGCATGGATAGATTTTCCTTGTGTTATTACTGTGGGAATCTGTTAGGAACGCCTCTCACCTTCTCAATAAGAAAAGGAAAATAATGGCATGGATAGATTTTCCTTGTGTTATTACTGTGGGAATCTGTTAGGAACGCATCTATTTTCACTTTCTACTGCAGGTCGGTGACAGGTAACAGCATCATGGACCATTTGAACTATTATGGTGTCGATTTAATGTGCCAAGAATGGAGATCATGCAGAATCGTGATGGATCCTCGTGTTGCGGAGTATGGCAAAACGGATCACAATGGAAATTTCATTTTGTCCAGAGCACCAGCCACGCGTGTTCGGTCGAATGAAGGGGAAGTTAAAGCTAGTGCATAATTGATCAATTTATGGTTTCACCGTGCCACGGTTTATGGATTTCTGACTGCTTCAGGTAACGACGTTTTCATTCTGCCATTGAAGCAAATGTAAAAAGTCATTGAAAAAGAACATTACTAATGTAGGTTTTCGTTAGGAATGAATTCATGTAAATATCCTCAAAAAATGTGTACATTTCTTATTATATTTATGGATATTAGGCTAATGGCCAGTTCCTAATATCCTCTCATTTGTTGAATCTTATAATTTATGAGAAACTAATTGAAACTTGGTGTAGGCGGTTGAAGCGATTAAATTACTGATTTTCAGTTCAATCATGACAAAGTAAAAAAATATAAAAAAAATAAATACAAACAAGTAATATTGAAACAGAAACAATCATTTTATAAATTATAATAAAATATATAAACTAGTTTAAATTCGATTTTAACGATTTTCTAATTGATTTTTAACCGGTTTTAATGGTTTTTTCTTTATCAGTTCATTTCTTTTTCTATTAAATGGTTGGTTAACGGATCCATCTTACTGAATAAATCAAGAAAAAAAAAAGTCATTTGTTGCGTATATCGATAGTTTAATTTGCAGCAGCTTATGGTGAAAGAATAAAAGTGTCAGTGGGTGGTCCAACCCCCGCTGGCCTTAGATGAAAACAAATACGAAAGAAGATTAAGATAAGTGAAAATTGAGTTCTTGTATGCATAGGATATGTAGTGGATTTTGAGGTAGAAGTGTGATGGAAGCTTTTGGAGCGGGAGTGGATTGACTTTGTTACTTCAATTTAAAAAATAGATAAATTAATTTTAGTTTTTCTGTTAAGTTTTTTTTATCAATTTTTATTATTAAAAATTACTAATATTAATATAAAGTATACCTAACATTTTTGGTTATTTCTTATTTAATATACAATAATTTATTTATTTATTTATTGAGTAAAATAGGTAAAATATAATGTGACTTAATAGTGAAAAACTATTATAATATTTTCCCCTTGACTTTAAATAATATTTTTTAAATATATTTTAGTTTTAGATAATATCTATAATAATTAGGTACATAATTTTTGTGGTTGTAATAATATGTTTTGGATCCCACGCAAAAATGGATTCAAAGTGGATCGTATCTATGCGTATATCTTAATTCTCAAAAGTACAATTCACTTGCCACTGTGAAACAGTGCACACAGTTCTAGAATTTATCTTTTTCTTTTCTTTTTATTCTTTGGAATTATGTACAAGAAAAGAACTCTTTGCAACGACACCTTCAGATCTGATTACTATATATATACACACATTAAAGGCTAACATATTAAAAATTATTAATTAAAATTTTTTTTAAATGAAAATTCACCTTATGTTAAACATCAGAACTTATGTGTATAAATTAAAATCCAAGGGTTAAATAAAAGTATACGAGTTTTGTTTAGCGTTTTTCTTTATTTCTCTTATATAGTGGTTTCTGTATATTTATATTATATAGATATTGTTTATTGATTAGACATATTAGGTAGGTTGATGCATATAGATATATATCTTACTCTAAACTTAATACGTATTTATAATGTATGCACGTGTAATTTTGTAGGAGAGCGAGCTCATCTCGTGAGTTCATTAGGATCCGGTCCCAAATTCATTCGAATTTTAGGTTTATGATGGTAATTATTCTAACAAGTTTATTTGAATGAAGTGTTAAAAAGTACTTCAGTGATTTTATACTCTTTTAATTTTTGTATACCATTAATATTTTAACAATCCAATAATTTGTATTTATCATGCATGTAAATTTTTAGTCTATCCAATATTTCTATCATATTAATCTAAAATATTGTCTATATTAATATATATTTAACGGTTGAAGGTTTTTTTACATAAAATAAATAATTAAAAATTTTTTATTTATGCCAAACTTGACGTGCATTATCTACGTGAATGGAGCATGAAATATGACTGTTGGATTGTTAAAATATTAATAATATAAAAGTCTTAAGTTTTACACCGGCTTAAGTGAATCCCCCCCATATTCTGATATACTTAATAATTTTATAATATAAATTCAATATTTATAAAATTTAATATTTAATTTTTCAATTAATTAAACCCTACATCTTCGCATATAAAAAAAGAAAAAAAATTTAATCTTACTAATATGCTAAACAATTTTATAATATACATTTAATTTTTTAATTTATTAAACCACACATCTTTCATCTTAAGAAAATTAAAAATAGAAACTTAAATTAGAGTATGATAAATCATACTTTTTTTGAATAAATGATAAATCATAGTTAAACCGTACAAGAAGGAAACAATTAATTTTGTACTGGTGAAGAAATAATACAAAATTAGGTGATGTGAACTTTATTAAGTAACCATCAAATTTTGGCAAATTTTCTAAACATAGATATTCTTTTCAACAACCCAAAGTAAATATTGTTCAAATCAATCATTTTCGTATTTTTTATAGATTTAAAATTTGGTCCCAGTAATTAATCCCTGCATTCTATAGGTCCATTAAGGGGTAGATACTAATTACGAATTTTAAAATTATTCCATACCCAAAGTGAGAATTGACCATTCGACCTCTGGATAAGGTAGATATATGCTATTATTTATATAATGCCTAGAATTACCCATAATCTCTCCCCAATCCTTAAATAAAAAAATAATACATTTCAACATATTCGAACTCATAACCTCCTCTACTGATAACAATTGATTAACATAGCTGTAAAATGAAGATTTTTATTCCAAAATATCATATCAATTAATTTCAATATAAAATTTTTACAATTTAACAATTAAACTTGAATTTTTAAATTCAAAAATAAAAAATAAGAATAATTTAATTTCGAATAAAAAAAATACTTGAACAATACATTAAACTTTTTACCATTCCATTTAAAGTTTAGGGATGAGATGATGTGATGTGTACCGCATGCACATGTTTGTTAAAATGCCTGAAAAAGGAAAATTAACAGTCTGAAACATGATTCGCTCACGTTGCGGCGCCTCACTTTTTCATTCATTCATTTTCCTCAAACTTATAACATCAAATTGGATATATTAATTAATAACACTACCTTGTACTCTATAAAAGGTTAAATTTAAAATTTAGTCCTCATATTTTAATTTTGAGTTATTGAGTCCTTATATTTTTTTTAATTTAAAATTTTAGTCCTTCTGTCAAATTTTTCACTAGAAAAGGTAAAATAATTTTTTATCCCTCAAAACATTTATAATTTTTCTGACAATTTGGTCCTTACTCTTTAAAAGTGCATAAACAATTAAAAAATGTTTTAAAATTAAAAGTGTTTTTTCTTCATATTTTTTAATAAAAATATAAAAATCGTGGAAAGTTTAAAATTTTAAAAAATAAAATTTTATTTTAAATGATTTTAAAAATATAAAAAATATAAAAATTTCCAAAAATTTAAAAAATGTCTTATTTACCGTGATACTTTGGGTATCCATATTAAATCAAATTTGGATAAATTGTTTTATTTTAAATCAGATTAATTTTATATAAAAATATTTTTATGCAAATTTAATTATAATGTATATAAATATTATTATAATTTTTTTAAAAATAAAAATAAAAATGAATTGATTTAAATTAAAATTTTCAATTAAGAAAATCAGCAACACCCACAACCATTCACCAACCCAATACCCACCGTGGTTCACACTTCACATCATATTTATATAAAAGTTAATTTAAAAATTAAAGCCGAGGAAAAGAACTAAATGTTGCCGTTTTGTAGAATTTACAGTGCAGTAGCTTTTAACAATTGTTCCTTTGTCTTGAATTTTTTCAGAGGTCCTTCCTGAGAAAACCAAAATAGAAAGAGACAGAGAGCAATTGGTGATTCGGCTCGTTGGGTTAAAAAAATTGAAAATCTATCAACTCTACATTTTTGTAATTTTTTATATTTTTTATTGAAAATATGAAAAAGACTTTTAATTTTTAAAATATTTTTTGTATTTGTTTATGTATAAATATTGAAGGGTAGAATAATTATTTTACCATTTTTTATAATAACCAGATCATCACTTCTAACACCAAAATTTACAGAGTAATCAAGATTTTAAATAAAAAAAAATATAGGGAATTAATGTTTCAAATTTGAATATAAGGACTAAATTTTAAATTTCAGAAGAGTACTGGGATCTGTGGCTTATTTAAACCTTTATAAGACCTTGAACTCTACTATTAATCCTTGCACTATACAAAAGTTGCAAATTGAGTCCCAATCCAAACGATAGTGGTTAAATTATTATGCCATATTTTGCTAATGGTCTCATATTATGCGTAAGTTGTGAATTATGTCCAAATTATCCGATTTGATTATTTTTAGTCTGTATAATTTTTGAAATTTGAAATTTTAGTTCTAGCTTAAAAAATAACTGTCAACTCTATTAATTAGTATAACGTGAGTGCTATGTGAAAATAATAAACAAATGTGGCATTATACATGTGATAATATGTTTGTTACATAACGTTTTAGGAGCAACATAAATTAACAACTGCGGTTTAGATCAAGACTGTAATTATATAATTTGAAAATTACAAAGATTAAAATGAAAAAAAAATTAGAGTATAAAAACTAAATTCGTAGCTTATGTATAATATGGAGATTAATAGCATAATTTGACATTTATTAAAATTATATGAGATATTTTTTGGAGTTTTTACAAGTATAATTACATGTACGATCACAAAACAATACATGTCCAAGTAACTATAATTAGAATGAAATTAATACAAAGCACAATCAAACTAAAATCTGGAATATATTTGAACAAGGCTAAATATGGTGAATTCAAACTTAAAGTAAATTCAAGAGAGAATCTCTCTATAATATTTACACATGATGAAACTCGAAGTTTGAGTCCTCAACGAAACCTTGCCATGATAGCTAATCTGGCATCATCAGCAAATACATAAGATGTTATAATATTAGTGTTATACCCCTATACCTGTACATGGACACTCTACACCACCATGAAAAGGGCATTATCATGTTAAGGATAACCATTTAGTGTTTTCGGCTTCTCAAACTTACTGACTTTAAAGATGGTTACATCCGAACCATATCTTAAATTGATTCTAAATTGAACTATATCAATAAGGCAATCATGCTACTCTCTAAACCCTTTTTCACTATAAATGTATTTTATTCCAATACTCTTCTAACTTAAATAAATCATATTTTTACGACTCTTTATACAACTTACAGTGAGAATTGACATATTTTTTTTCGTACAACCTAAAACATCAACAATCATTATCAACTCTAACAATTTATATTAGTCCCCTTAAAATAAAAAATTTCTATTTAAACCTCTTTATAATTTATACAATTTTAATATCATAAAATTATATAATTTATTTCGAAACTCAAAATTTTTTTTATATGTTAACCATTATAACAATTATAAATAGTGAAATTAAAAATCAATAAATCCGTTCACCATCTGCCTTATCCTATCTCCTCCCATTAAATTATTGTCTTTTCCATATGGCGATGAATTAAATAATATAAATATATAAGAGTGGCCTTCTCTTGAAGGTGGGGTGGCCTCCATTTCTCTTCGTTTTGGTTCTTCCTCTTTTGAGGATTACGACAGACCACCCAAACTAACCCCATCTTTCCTAATCGAGAAACTCCTCCCTTCTTTCTGGATATATCTGGAAAAAAAAAAACCCAAATAGTAAATCCAAATCTTTCTTTGTTTTCCTCCCCCCCAATACTCACGGAGATGGAAGCCTCTTCAGCCAATCAACGCCTCCATTTTGGGAAGATGGGATATGGGTATCTCTTCTTTCTTTCATTTAAAGATTCATTTCCACATATAATTTATTTGTTTGTTTTTCTGGATTTTTTTTAGATGCCAACATTATAGGAGGAGATGCAAGATTCGAGCTCCATGTTGCAACGAGGTTTTCTCGTGTCGCCATTGCCATAACGAAGCTGTGGTATTTTCTTTTTCATTTGCATTCCCCTGTTTTTCCCCTCTGTTTTAAGTTGAAAAGTTCATAATTTTTTGATTGTTTATGCAACTTGCTGATTTGGGTATTTATTGTATTGGCTTCAGAACCTGTTAAGTAACCCTTTTGACAGGCACGAGCTTGTTCGAAAAGATGTTAAACAAGTACGACATTGAAAATCCAAGCTTTTTTACTCTAGTTTCATTTTTTTCTTCTCTTTTTTTGGTGTTTATAATGCAAATAATCTCCATTTTTTTAAAGGTTATTTGCTCGGTTTGTGACACAGAGCAGCCGGTATGTTTGTTTCAGATTTGTAACTTCTTAGATACAAACGTACCCATTTTTGTTCTTGTTTTATGTTCTCAAATTTGATGTCGGTTTATGTTGCTTTAGGTTGCTCAACTTTGTTCAAATTGCGGAGTCAATATGGGAGAATACTTCTGTAAAATTTGCAACTTCTTTGATGATGATGTAAGCTGACACACATAATTTGAAGTAGTTGATAATTTTAGTTAATTACTGTTGATTCTTTTTCTAACTTATATTCGATATATATTTGGACATGAGTCTGGAGATATAATCCTCCAAGGAGAGTCCAAATATATGAAATATTTTAAAAAAAACGTTGCACATATCCGTGTCTTCCATTCAAAACCTAGTCCGAGTAACATAAGATTGATCTTTGTTACATGTAACGCAGACTGAGAAAGGGCAGTTTCATTGTGATGATTGTGGGATCTGCAGGTTAGTTTTCTGTGTTTCAAGTTATGCATATGCATATGGCTATTATTTTGTTATTTAACTATTCAAATGCAAGTGAATGAACCTAATTGAATGATTTTGGAAGTAGAGTTGGTGGCCGAGAGAAGTTTTTTCACTGCAAGAAGTGTGGTATGTACTTAAACACCTCATCTTTTCTTTCTTAATGATTTTGATGGTCTTTTTCTTAGTTTGATTCAATCCCCATTTCTTACTTTATGGTGGCTTTGGTTCGATTTTTCATTTTTCGTGAAATATTTGTTTCAAAAAATATCTAGACATGGTTAGGGGATACACCTGAATCCAATTAATGTAGTTTCGGCTCTATGTCGTATCTATTCATATAATCTGCATCTGCGTAGGGTCTTGCTACTCTGTTGCCCTGCGAGGTAATCATATTTGTGTGGAGAATTCGATGCAGCATCACTGCCCCATATGTTACGAGGTTGGTCTTTCGATTTTTCTCTGTTTTTATCTCGAACTATTCTCGTTTGCTAATTATAGGTCGGTCTGTTTCTCTAGTACCTCTTTGATTCGTTGAAAGATACGACTGTGATGAAATGTGGTCACACGATGCACTATGAATGTTACCATGAGATGCTAAAGCGTGACAAGTAAGCAACAGTTTCTTCTTGTTTGTTTAAAGCTCGATCCCCATCCTGAATTAGTTTGTTCACAATCTGAGTTCCATTCATAATATAAATTCATGGTTTTTGCTCAGATATTGCTGTCCCATATGCTCAAAGTCGGTGATCGATATGTCCCGAGCCTGGAAGAGGATGGACGAAGAGGTACGTTTCTTCGAGTTTAAGGTCATTGAATTGTAAATGTTTTCGTCTCGAAAGAATTATCTTGCTTTTTGACAGATTGAAGCGACCCTAATGCCGGAGGATTACCGATATAAGAAGGTCAATTTCAATTCATGTTCATGTCTAATAATCTGCTGTTTTATTTTTGATCCTTGTCATTCGAGTTGATTATGCCATTGAAATGCAGGTTTGGATTCTATGCAATGACTGCGACGACACTACCGAGGTTTACTTCCACATAATCGGACAGAAATGCAGTCACTGTAGATCTTACAACACCCGGAAGATTGCCCCACCGGAACTCCCTCAGTGATGAGATCATGATCAAAGAACCTAAGCCAGTGAGCTCCGGACTTCTAAAGGTCTGCTCGTTAACTGTAAAAACGGAGATGAATTCTTCGAATTTGCATATCATGTCTCGATCATCTCGATCCATCATCGTCATTGGATTTGATTATATGATTCAGTGTATTATTATTCAAATGATTGTGCCATTTTTATGTCTTCTCTCATAAACATTTCTCAGGTTATGGGTTCTCCATTTCGGAGTTAAAAAATGAAACTGAATGGTTCTCTGGTTGATGTAAACGCTATATGATAATTTGTAATAATAACAAACATTAGAGAATCTGATGGTAATATATCCATTTTTCTCTTGTAAAATTGCAGCTTGTGACTTCCTATTGTTATTAGGGTTAATTGCACTGTCTCTAAATTATGGTCCAGATTTTAAATAGGTTCTCATGCTTTAAAAATATAATAATTGAGTCTTCAAAGTATAATATCGTATTAATTAGTTTCTTTTGTCAATCTAATCATTCTGGATATGACAGTATTAAAAAAAGGAAAAATTCATTTTAACATCCAATTATTTATGATAAAAATGAGAAATAAAAATCCACCCAAAGTAGATAAAAGAAATTCCAAGTAGTAATAATTAATAAAATAACAAATCATACAAGCTTTTTCTTAATTTTTGTTTCCCACAAAGAATTTATTTTCTCTACCTGACAAAAGCATCAAATGGTAATATTATTTCTAAGTTCTAGTTGCAAATCTCTTCTGCAAAGATAGAACAGCTAAAGCAACCAAAGCAATAAACGCAAAAGAAGCGACCAAAGATAGAACAATGGAAATGGCAACTCTGTCACAGAAACTGTCGAAAACATTACAAACTTTGTTCCATTGAAGATGAGAGTTCCCTTTGTAACCAATGATACCAACGGCTAAGGCAGCCCCATTGGCTGAAAACAGCAACCCAACAATCGCTGCATCAAAGATAGTGATAACTTGGGCAAACCCTGCTTCCCCATTTCTGGTTGCCAACACGATCAGTGTCGAAATCGCTGCATATGAACTTGCCGTTATGTTTGCCACCAGGGAATACCTGCCAAAACATGTTCCAACCAAATAAATATGTATATATATTAGGGTTAAATCTTTTCATATTGATTTAAGTTAGGCTCCGAACTTGTCAATTATTCTCACGTTGGTGCTTAAACTTTTTATTTGTCCAAGTTAGTCCTTCAAAACCATAAAGTTCAGACCCTAATATGAAAACATTTGTTAAGTTCAAGGACCAACATGAATAAAAAAAGGTTCAAGTCCCAATGTGGGTATAATTATTTAATTTACCTCAATGAAAGAAAAATTATCAAGTTCAGGCCTTAAATAATGATTTTTGACTACAAATATATTTGTTTTTATTTTAAATTTAATTATAAATATAAAATTAATAAAAAGTTTAATATTTTAAATATCTTTTTGAAAAGTAACATGGGTACTGACCCAACCTAGGCTTGGGTTAGGAAAATAATAAGGTCAAGACAGTTGTCCAATCTGGCTCATTGATAGCCACTTAGGTATGGGCTTACTATTTTATCAAAAAAAAAAGGGTATGCGCTTACTACAAATTCTATTTTTTAATATTTGTTTTCTCTATATTCTCTCTAATATTAAAATATGTCGAGGTCATTATATTCTTTCACAAATTTAAAATTTAGTCTATACTTTTATTTTTAGAAATTTAAATTTTCTAGTTTTTATATACCAAAATTCAGGTTTAGTTGATAACATTGTTAAATTTGTTGATATAACATTTTGAAACAGAAAAAAAAAAAAACTAATTTGATAGCAATGTAACTAAAACAATGACTTTGTAATGAACCTAAATTTAACAAAATAGTTTTAACAGTATTAACAATTGGACTTGACTTTTGAAATCTAAAAAAGAAAGAGACTAAATTCCTAAAAATAAAAGATAGAGACTAAATTCTAAATTTACAAACAGTATAGAGACTTGTAGCATATTTTAACCTAATTAAAATTAGGTATGTTGTTTTGCATGAAAAAAAGCATAGTGATAAATTTAGCCTATAATGTTTACCCAATTTGTTACTTTGACACTATTTTTTTTTTGATAAATTTGGCCCCTAATCTTTAAAGTTTAGTCAAATTGCTTTTTGCTGAAAAAAATACCAACTCAACTATTAAAATTTAACAGTACTAATGTGACAACTCGCGCGACATTCCACATGTACTTCATAAAACTATTTTAAAATTCAATAAATTTTAAAAAATATCATAATTTTTTAAAATTATCCACATCAGTAATAAAGTACACATAGCCTGCTACGTGGGCTTATGAGGGTTGCCATGTTAGTGTCATTAAAATTTTAATAGTTGAGTCGACTTTTTGATCCAATAAAAAATAATTTAACTAAAATTTGAAAGTTAAAGGCCAAAATCATCCAAAAAAAAAAGGAGAGCTAAAATGACTAAAATGACCAAATCGATAAACACTAGTGTTAAAACTATCATTATGAATAAAAAAAACAAAAAAAAGCAGCCAAAGTATCAACCAAAGGTGTAATAATTTTATTTCGAAATATGATTGCATAAATTGGTGATAAACATGTCTATGAAGACAACAAATTCATTTACGTACATATAGATTAATTCTTATAAGAGACAAGGATTTGAGAGTTAAGTAATATATATAGCAAGAGATGACTAGAAACTTGTAAGTTGATATGTGACTTTGGAGCATGGTGGAAAGGATTTCAACCCTAGTAGATTGCCCTTTTTCTTTGCATGGAAACAAAAATGATAATAACAAGGATAATAGTAGTAAAGAACTGACTGAACTTACACAAGGGCAGACAAGTAATGCCACTTAGCACGGGCAGCAACCTCAACGGGAGGGAAAGCTGGGGTGAGCTGAACAGGGACGAACTTGGTCTGCTTGTTTACCCCAATAATTATGGCGGCCGCAAGTGTTAGCAGCAGCGCCATAAACCTCAAAATCAACTCACAAATACTCGACATGGCACACCCCCACCTTTTGATCCACTATTTCCTTCCACTCTAGTCCTCACCTTCTTATATATTGTCTTTGGCTTCCCATAAATCACATTTATGTACACATATGAGGATGCAGTTACTTACCCTACTATAATATTTGTTTAGCTCTTTATTATTTTTATTATTACTATTAATGTTTTAATAATTTAATTCTTGAATTTATTAATGTAATTAATTGTATTTATGCATGTAAAGTTTTGAAAGAAATACTGATATATTTAATTTACTTAAAACTCAACATGGGAATATCTATAATAAGCATACAATGATGGTGTAAATAATATTATTAATTAATATCTTAACTAATCTCATGAATATTTCATTAGCTTAAAATAGGTTCAAACAACATTTATGTGCTTCAAAATTTGATGTGTTAGAGCATTAAATGCTGGAAAATAAAGTTAAGGATCAATAAATTTTATTACTTTTAACCTAACATATAACTTATTTCCAAAAAAAAAGAAAACCCAAATTAGTTAGGTTAATTAAATAATTAAATAATTAAATAAACCTTAGTCATTAGGAGTGCCATCAAAGGCCATAAGACTTTTGATAATTAAATAATTGTTTTTAATATATATATTAAAAATAACGTAAAAAAAAAAAAACAAACAAACCAAAGGTTAATCCTCTTTATAATAATCCCTCTCTATATCGACTTATACAACTGATTTTTTTTTATATTTTTATTTTTATCCTTGATAACAACTTTTCAACTATAATAGTAACAACAATAAACCATAAAATACACTATTTACTAAATTAGTTATCTATAACAACCTCTTGTATTAAATTTTAATAAAATTAATTTTGTTCCTAGTGAAATAAAAATCATAAATTTTAATTAAGATATTTTTTCAATAAAATGCTTAAATTTATATACAAAAATGGAATTACATTTTCAAATTTTATTAAAGATACAATCTAATGTTTTATTAAGATCAATAACAATTGCCATATGCATGAGCTTACCCCTTCTCCCTCCAATTGTATTATAGTCAATTTTCACAATATGCCTGACTTCATTCACAAGTGTATGAAAAAGACCTTTCGTATAGTACCAATATAAGTCTGACTCAATTAAGAACTTGATATGGATGCGATTTATTTGTAAAGAAATCTTGGCTCCATGGCTGAATCGTAAGATAACTTCCATAGATATATAGTCCATGTTCCATCCAATAAAACCTTTTCATAATCCGTATTGTCACAAAATTTAACAAGATAATACTCATTCTTCAGATCAAAAAGTTGTATTTTTCCAACCGGCGACCAAAAGAACTATAGCCGATTCGTTAGAGCTCTATAACCAATGGTTCTGCTAAGCAACCACACTATCGAAACTCTCTGCATACATTTATCAATCAGATCATGCACTTGAGACGAAAACCTAATCGCCGGATACTTTCCCTCCTGATTAATAGTGACATCCTCGGGCAATACTTCAATATCATCTACCAAACTCCATGCGTTTACCACATCACCTCTTTTATTGGCCGTCAAAGTATTCTCGTACGAGACCTTTCCATCTGAGGCTTCAGGCATCTCTTGGTCATTAGTCTCAACCACAAAACCATCCTTGTTCTTTACTTTCTTTGTCACCCTTTCCAACTCAGAAGGAATAGGAGATGCCGGGCGTTCCAAAGCCGACGCCACTTCAAAGTTAGTCATCCAAAAAATCGAAGCTTAATTATAACTATAACATCTAATTTTTTGAAACACAAGTGGAGCTCTTACAAAGAAAATTAACTATAATTAATTAAATAAGTATTAACTAATGCCTATAAATATTCTTTAATTGGATCCCTAAAATTTTATTTACGAGTCTCAAAGCCTATGTTTGAATTGGAGGTTGGAGGGGAAAGGAAAGAAAAGTAAGGGAAAGTGTGATTCATTCCTTTGTTTGAATAGATTTAATAATATAAGCTAGGAAAAGTAAGGGAAATTAAGTATCTCTTGATTCTTTCCTTTTTACGGATTATCAAAACAAAAATTGTTAAAATTACTTTACTTTACTTCACTTTTATTAGTTTTAATTATCATAAATTTAATCATTTATTTTTTTTAACTTTCCACTCTTTTCTTTTCCTAGCATGGTGTAAAAATCATTTGTTAATATTATTTTATAAAATAATATTTTCACTTCATGCATTAGAAATGCTCAACTAAATTATCAACTATCATTTAAACATAATATTTTAAATTATCAACTATTATTTAAACATAAAATAATAAAAGAAATAATTATTAAAATCTAAATTTATAATCATGTGTAATTTCTATACTAATGTAGTTATCAAGATTTGGACATATGCTCTCTCTTTAGGAATGTAACGTGTCTTACCATTGCATCCACCACTTATTAATAGAGTACTAATTTATTGATTGTGAGCCGTTTTTTTTTTCTTTTGTATAATTCAAGAAATCAGCTAATCGTGGCCAAAGATAACTTGATCTATCTTAACAAGAATTTGGTACAAAATGCAAATATAAAATATATATTTTATTAATGATTTTTGAGATTTTTTTTTAGATTAAGTTTATTGTTAAGTGATCTTTTTCAATTCAAAAGAATATTTAATCATTCATCATTTCAACTTTTTCTTTATTAAAAAAACCCATTTTATTTTTTTATAATGTATTATTTTAAAAAAAACCGTTTTTAAAGGTGTCTAATGTTATATATGATTAAGAAATAAAATATTTCGACAAAAAAATTTAAAATATGTTCTAATAAAAAAATTAAAATACTACTAATAAAATATACTCTTTGTACATTTAAAAGTTAATCTATTTATTTATATTTTTAAGAATTTTAATAGTGTTAACAACCGGACTTGTATTTTTTTGAACAATCTCATTATAGGTTCTAATTATATTTGTGCTTTTTTTGACACAATGTCTAGAACTACTCATAATCTCTCTCCAATCCATAAATAGAAGGATAATACGTTTCAGCGCACTCGAACCCACGTCCTCCTGCAATGATAACAATACCTATGCTAATTGAGTTAAGACTCAATCGGCTCATTTTTGTATTTTTAAATTCAAATGGTAAAAGAAAAATACAATAAAATATTAATAGGTTACGTATTCTCATGGGAAAAAAAGTAGGTGCATGAATAAGTGTTGATATTTTTTAGCCAACACGAAATTAAAACTTATTACAAGGTTTGGTTTGACGTGGTGCTGTATCAACCGCAAAATACATATATATGGATATCATTTACATTAATATAAAAGTTAAATTAATTTTAAACACATTCATAATCACTACAAAATTTTAACAATTCAACTACTTAATTGGTATTCTCATAAAAGTTGGTATAAAATAAAAGTAATTTAATTTTGTTAAAGTTAATCAAATAAAAAATAGGTATAAAGATTAGATCAAATTAATCCATGTACTATTAAATATATCAATTTAATTTTTATATCCTTAAAAAGAATCAAATAAGACCAAATTAATACAAAGTTAACATTTTTTAATTAAAAGTGATAGGAAGTTTATCTTTCTTTTATTTATAGTTCAACTTCAAATAAAATATTTATTTTATTTGCAGAATCATGAAATGCTTTCAAAATATAACTGTTAAATATTGAAAGTCAATTTTAAATAGTAAATGTTAACTCCTTTAAAATTTGACATTATTTGATGTTTTGGTAGTATAAGGATTAAATTAATCCATTTAAGAGTAAAGAGACTAATTTGATCTGATCCATATAATAAAGGGACCTATCAGATATAGTCACCATTAACATGTGTAACGTAATTAAATTTTAGTCGACCATGACCTAATTGTAATGAAGGTTAATGTGTAAATGTTACCTATTAAAAGTTATTGCCCCAAATTACACATACCTTGACTTTTCTCAGATCCCTTTTTTTTTATTAAAGAGAATTATATTCTCGAAATACTTATGTGCTAATTTGAAATATCAAAATCAAAAGAATTAAGAATGTCAACATATCAATAAATTTAAGTACAATCTCAAAATTAGTTTTTTTTTTTAATAATCTGAAATGACAAATCCTGATAGATTAACTGAAATGACAAAAATATTTATTTTTAATTTATTAAAAGTTTTATATGTATAATATATGTGAATAAAAGCCATAAATACACAATAATTTGATTATTAAATAATTAAAATAATTTGATTATTAAATAATTAATCTTATGGGGAATTATAGAATTGTATATAAAATAAAATAAATTTATAATAATACAATTTAGAACCAACGTGTGTGTGAATTTGTTTTGTTATATTATTAACCAACCTTTACCAATACTCCGACTACTGGTTTAATTTTCAATTTCTATTAATTAATATAAAATTAATAAGTTAAAAGTTATTTAAAAAAGATTTTAGCATAAAAAATATTAAATATTCTTTTAACTAATAAATAGTATTATTTAGCTTAATGATATAACTTTTAATAAAATTGATAACTTGAAAATTTAAATCTAATTATTTAAGAAAGTTTGAAAAAAAAAATACTGTTTATTGGAATTAAACTGGTTTTATTTCAGTTTACCAAATTTAAAATTTGAAGATAATATTGTTAAAATGGATAATTTAAATTCCGAACATAACTCGTAAAATATATATAATTAATAAAAAAAACATTTTGGTTTTGCATTCGATACTATCTATGGATTCAATTAATCTTTCAATCATTGCTATTAAAACTTGGTTTGGGAGCTTAGTTGGACACATCCAAACGTAAAAAACAGTCGCTTTATGATTTGATTTTAAACTTACGCAAATCATTTTGAAAGCATAATTCTGAATTAAAATTTTATATTAAAAATTAATGAATTTTGGTTGAAATAATTAAGTTAATGTTTTGTCGATTTTAATTTTTTTTTTAAATTTTATTATGTGTAATCTTTATAGATTTATTTTGGGTTTCAAATTTTTTAATAAAATTTGTATAAAAAATAAAAATGCTAATATTTATTACTTTTTAAGAAAATTTGAATTTTTAAGTTTTTTATAATTGAAATTTTCCATTTCGTTTTCAACATTTACTATTTTAATGTGTTTGATAATCATTTTAATTTTTTACTTAATATAAAAATTTTAATCAATAAGATTTTATTTTATTTAAAAAGAAAAAAAAGACCCTTTTTAAGAAAAATAAGATATTCAAATTACCATATTTATCTTTCATTCAACACCATCTAAAATAATATAAAATATTATATTAATAAGATTAAAATTAAAAATAAACAGTTGTTTAAAAATTAATATTTACTTTTATCAAACAACATATTTATATTTAGTACTTATATTTACTAATTTACCAAATAATTTTCTAATATAAATACAACACTTATAAAAAATTTAGCAATAAAAATTTACTACTTAAATTTTCAGTTTATCAAAAACACCCTAACTCAATTAATAACTTAATAAATAGTGTACATATAAATTACAAGTACAATCGATACATCCGAATAATCATAATCAAAACCATAATATATAACCAAATTGATAACTAAAATATATCTAAATAAGATCCATATAACCTAGAAAAACAACCCAAATTTGATGAAATTCAAACATCTAATAACCTTATTATTACAATTAAATCAAAATCTCATTTACTAATGTAATATAATATAAGATGAGATTGTAATATATGAACTTTATACAATAATGTAATTTATTTTAATTATTTAATTTATATTATATGATTATATCGTATAAGAAATCTAATTAAAAAGCCGCTGGGAAAAGAAAGTGTCCAAATTGAGGTTGGTTTAACTAAATTGGCTACTTAGGTCAATAAAACTTAAAGAAAGTAAAGGCAGTTTATTTGTCAATTTCTAATTGGGTTGTTTAATTAATTTAATCTTTTTTGTTCCTTTAAATAAGGATATATAGCCTTTATAGTGGAGAAAGTGATTAGGTTTTGACTATGAGCATTAGGTTTTGACTATGAGCAATTAAGATTAAGGAAAAGGTTCCAACCACAGCACTTAAAAGAGTACTTTGATTGCAATTTTCAAACTTTCCTTCATCTACATTAACACCTATATATGGATAATATATAAAAAGAAAAAAAGAGTATGAGAAATTAATCTCCTAAGTAATTATTATAAATGGAACATTGAGCAATAATGAATTTTAATTCACATGCCATTAGATTTTATAAAAAAAATTGGGTTAATTTTTCGAGTTAATAAAATTAAATTTTAATATGATATTTTATGGATTTAAATTTTCTTGATTTAACTCAAATTATTATTTATGTAATAATTTGTTTTATTTAAATTTAATTACAAATAAATATTAATATAAAATTTTAAAATAATATCCAAATAAAGGTCACGAAAATTTATCATAAAGTTCAATTGCCAAACTTCGTTAAAAAATTAAAAATTGATTAATAAAAGTTTAGTTGAAAAAAAAAAAAATTAAAATAGCATTCCCACAAATATATTTCAGCCGTGTCCAAAAAACATATATAATAAAGCATTTTTTTATAAAAAACTAAATTAATAAAAAAAATCTCAAATTTTATCACTTTTTTTTAAAATGGTACTCATGTTTTTGTACATTTAGTCCTTAATTTTTTAACTTGTATCTAATAAGTCTACTGATACAAGGTTTATATTTGGAGGTTAGCAGGCAATTTACCATTGGAAGGCAAAGAATTGTAGAGTTAGATGGTCTTGAGAGTATAGTGTAAAAAAGGGAAGATAATCCCTAAAATGGAGTTGAAAAAGATGAAAACATGTAGGAGAGAATCCGCGAGAGAGGAATCTTAAAAATGTATGTTGAGACAAGTTTTTGAAGTGGTTTGCTAAGTGCCCATCAAAAGTGGTCATTTTTATCGTTCGTGCGATAGTCTACTAACTCGCATATTTGGAATTGACAATTAATTGAAATAAAATCTTTGAACTTTCAATTATGTTTCTATTTTAGATATACAGAAGCCCGACTTTGAAGACCAATCTATTTAAAGCAACTATCCTCAGAAATTGGATTGGCTCGGATCAAACAAGTAAACCCCTTGGATTGTGGAGAACCTATCATTGTTGCATTGAAGACTTCTTTGAAGAATGAATCTCCAACAATCTACTTTACATTGGTTTTCATTAGTATGTTGCTTTTTCTATTTTGTAGCAACTATTGTTAAGGGGTTGGATTATAATTTGTCACTAGTATGTTAGTGTAACAGGCCCAATTCGCCCGGGCCCAAAAAAAACAAATGAATATTAAAGTCCAAATTACAAAGTGTTGACCCAATTACAGCCCATTTTTTAGGCCCACAAATTAAATATTTTCTAGAAAACTTTAGGGTTTTTGAAACCCTAGGCACCGCAGCCTCCTTTGCACCGTACCCCCTCCATGTGCGCCCTCAACATGCACACCGCCCAAAGCTCGGCTCCTTTGTCAACCTTGCACCAAAATGGCAAGGGTTACCTTCCAAATGCTCGTTGACCTCGCCTGCAAAGAAAAAGAAACAGAAATAGAGCAAGAATGCAACAAAGATGATAATAAAAAACTTGTATTTTCGGCTATAAAAGCCTTGAGACCAAACGATGTATTTTTTTACCGATTATCGAATACAAAAACAGAAAATTAATCAAAAAGATAGAAACAGAGATTTTCAAACATACAAAAAAGAAAGATAGAAACCGAAAGTCTAAGGTGCTCTTTTATTTTTTGAAAAAAATAAAAAAGGATAAAAATTACTTGTCGATTCATCTTCTCTTTCGTTGAGTGTCCGTTGATTCGTCTCCCTTAGTCGAATATTACCAATATCCGAATACCTAGGAACCCATATGGGTTGCGATGAGGGTTTCGAAAAGCAATATAGGGTATTTTACATATATATTTCCTTTTATTTCTAAACCAAATGTGTAACATCCTAAAATCTAGGGGTCTATAAATTTGTGTAATTGCGTGTTATGCTGGTTCTGTGGGATGTTTATGGGTGTTTAGGGGCTCTAAGGAGGCTAGGGATCGAGATGGAGCCCTAGTAAAATTTTCTGTTTTGGTCACTTTAGTGGGGGTGAGCTAGTGGAAGCTGGATTTAAGTTCTAATGTTGGCATTGTGATAACAAAAGGGAGCTGGTGGTGGAGTGAAGTTGGCACCACTTGTGAAGCAAGGGAAGTGAGGTTCGAATCTCACAAGAAGCACTTGGGGGTTTTATTTTTATGCTCAGGCAATGGAGGTGGCTGAATGGAGATCAAACTCTGTAGGAGAGAGGGAAGACTTGGTCAAATATTTTGAATGGGTGATGGGGAGTGAGTGGAGGAGTAAATCAAGGGATTTGGGGAGTGGTTGATGGTTGGCCGAATGTGGGATTTGTGAGGGAGTTTTGCCGTGTGTGAGAGAGTGCCAAGGGGGGAGAGGGGTGTTTCGGCCAAGGGTCTTTAGTGAGTGCATATTCGGTCATTTGTGAAAGTAGTAAACCGAAATTCTTTGGGGGTGTTTTGTTTTCTTTGCATTTTTGGGTATTAGTGCTTCAATTTTTAGGATACCGAAACTTCAATTCTCTTATTGTGTTCTCTCATTTTGTTTCTTTTCTTCTTCCCATTCATTTTCTTTATTTGTTGTGCTTAACAGTTTGGCCGAACCTTTCTATTTTTTTCCCCATTTGTTCTTTGCTGCATATAGCCGAAATCACTATTACTCTTCTTCTTCCTCTTCTTCAATCTACTACCTCCTCCATTTGCAAGTGCCGAATATTTCTTGCTCTATCATTCCCTTCTCTGGACAGCGGTCGATTAGGTAAGTTTTCAATGCCATTGGGTCTTCTTTTCCTTTTCTTGCCGTATTAATTCTTTCTCCTTTGGCCGAATGCATGATATCTTCCTTTCTTATTGTTCTCTTCTCTTGGTTAAGCCGAATGCAATCACCTGTTTTATTCTAAACTCTCTTTTTGTTCTCTTTTGGGTACGGGCTGAATCAGGTCACCCGTTGCTACCACTCATCATTCTTTTCACCTTGGTCTCTGGAAGTTGATTGGTAAGATAGTTTTGGCTGAATAAAGGTGATGGATGGACGTCCTTTTTCTAAGTTATTTAGGCCGAAAGGCCGTTTCTTCGTCATCTTATGATATCATAGCTAACCCGTACTCCTTCTTAGGGACTCGGTTTGTGATCGGAGGAAGTGAACTGAACTCTCAATCGTAACAAAGAGTTGCTGACGTTCTTGGTAAGTGATGTGAATTGGGTTATCGTTTTCAAACTTATGGATACAACTTATTGAGATTAAGACAAATGGTTTAAGTGTATGAATTCATAGGTGCGTAATCTCGAGGATTCAATCTAAGCTCGTATCAGGTGTGTAATCTCACACTTTTCTAAGTAACTGTTTGTGGTGACTCGCAATTTGGCTAAAAGTCGAAAAGCCGGAAAACCGGCACTTACGATCTCACGAGTGTGCGAACGCTCGTAGTGGTAATCTGAAGTATGTGTTGTGATGGTAAGTCGTTGAGTGCCTCACGAGTGCTCTCGCGACATTTGGGCTGTAATGGGCCTAACCGAGTCGATACGGGTCTAACGGGCCCAATGGGCTTTCCGGCCCACATGGGCGAAGATAGCGAAAAATCGTCAAAGAGTAAGTACGGTTGTGGAAACTAGAAATCTGTGACTGAAACCTTGCGAAATGGGCTACACGAGTGTGTGGGCCTAAATAGGCCAAATTCGGGTTTTAGGCCCAACAGTCCGGTAATGACCGAAAATGGTAGCTGAGTCGCTCGAGGCGACAGTGGGCCTTCAAAATGGCCGATAAATGCAAAATTACTGAAATATCCTCGGTGGGTAAAATTACCAAAATACCCCTAGAGGGTAAATTACTGAAACGCCCTCGTGGGGAAAATAACTGTTATGCCCTTAGGGGTAGTTATGCTTTGTTGTGTATACTTTGATTAAATTGCCATGATGATACATTATTGCATTCACGAGATTATTATGCCATGACATGATGCATGGGGTTGGGTTATTCATATATTAGAGGAAGTGTCTTTATCTTTGGCACTCTTTGCAACATCGATACTATAGCTTTGCCACAAATATATTCTTGGCACTCACGCACATCGATCATCGATGGCTATGCCACAAGATATCGATCATCGCGACTTTGCTACGACTATACCGGGCAAATTTTGATTGCATTTTTGGAGTGTAGTGGATGGGTGGGTCGATTTAGAAATCCCCACAGGTGTGTAGGGCTGGTACGGGTGGAGTGTAGCGGATGGACTATTAGGTTCGGGGAGGGTTGCATGTCTTGTTGCATTACCATGATTTTGGGGCCGTGGGCCCAGATTGTTACTGAATAGGGCTTCGGCCCAATTGGGATTTCGTATGGGCTCGGGCCCAGTCAATAACTGACTGGGGGATTACATACTAAGTTCTCGTAACTTACCCCATTGTTTCAACCTTGCAGTTGATCCCCAGTGTTAGCGGATTTGGAGTTGTGGAGGACTCTAAGGTGCCCATACATCGTGAATCTCAGTAAACTTCCATTTCACTTTAATTTTAGGATTCTATTTAATTTGGGATTATTGTTGTAATAAGGCCATTGGTTTTAAGTTTTCTTTAAACTTACATTTCCGTTATTGTTTTTTTAAATGTTTAAAATGGATGTTTTCCTTAAAACATTAATAACTGTTTTTCCAAAATATCACGTTTCCGCAAATGTTCAAATTCGATTTTCATAACAAAGACAGTTTTCAAAATTAATTACAACTTTTCTAAAATGGACATTGAGTAAAACGGGTTTTTAGAAACAAACATCTGAACTCAAAGTTTTCAAAAGGATACAAAGTTTTATCAAACGCGCGGTCTTTCAACAACACTTTCATGTGACATGCTAGATCCGGTCGTAATGTCTAGGCCGGGTTTGGAGTGTTACAAAATGGGATTTTAAAAGTTTTTTTTTTGCTAAAAAAGGGGACTGGAAAAGGATCGAAAACATATGAATTTTCATATCTCCGACCGCCGTATACGGCAGAGCCACGGCAGGGCTACGACGGAGGCTTGTTGGAGCCCCAGGTCGGAGTAAGAGCCCCTGCAGAGAAAAAGAGAGCCCTCTTGTTTTTTTTTTTTTAGAAACTCACTAAAATGATCTTTTTTGTAAAAAAATTCGGCTTTAAATAAGGTCTGTGATACGGTATCGTTTCACTCAGACTTTTTAACGCAGAAACGACGTCGTTTTGATCTGGGTCGGACCGACCCGACCCGAACCACCAAGGATCCGCGTGTTTTTGTTTTAGGGGTTATTTACCCTTTTGATCCTTCAGCATTTTTTATTTGCCTCAATCTAGTTTTTTCTTTTCTTTTACATTTGCCCTGCGAATTTTATTTTGATTTCAATTTAGTCCTTACTAATGCTGTGCGTTTTAAAGGACAGGGATAATTTCCCATTTAGTCTTCACTCCTTTACATGCCTTTTAGTTTGGTCCTAAATTTCTTTTAAATTTGCCCCTTTAATTTTATTTTGTTTTTAATTTAATTCGCGGCCCTTGCTAGCTGAAACGCAACGCATAAGGATCAGGGATATTTCCCTATTAGGTCCTCGTTAGTTTCAGCTCATTGCATTCTGGTCCTTGCCAGCTTTTTATTATTTTCAATTTATACCTCTTAATTTTATTTTAATGATAATTGAGTCCTTTTTATTTTAACCCTTTTATTTATCCATTTACTTATCTATTTGTTAAGTTATCCATTATTCTTTATTTTATTCATTTACTTTCCTATTTGTATATTGTTCATTTATTTATTTATTATTATTTATTTTTTTATCCTCGTATGTATTTATTTATCATGCTTTCTTTTTTATCTTCTTTATTTGTTTCATTTATGCTTCCATTATTATTACTATTATTATTGTCACTATTTTATTTATTTATTTATTATCATCATCATTATTATTTTTATTATTCGTTTATTATTATTATTAATATTATTATTATCATTTTTTAAACTGTTTTACCCAATGTTCACTCATTTATTTATTTATTTGTTCACCATTAAGTTTTTAATTATTTTTTTTAGTTTTCATTTATTTATTTAATCGTTATTTTTTATATATATAATTAGTTTGTTTTATTTTTATTCATTTATCTATTTTTTATTTTCGTTCTTATTATTATCATTATTATTACTATTATTATTATTGTTGTTGTTATTGATGATGATTATTGTTTCTATTTATATTATCATTTCCATTATCATTATTATTATTCATGCATATTAATATTTTAGTTTATTAATATCAATGATCTATATTATATTGTATTATGTATATTACGCTATCGGTACTCCAAATTTATGTCGCACTACCATTATTCGTCAAATACGACCCTTTTTACATTTTAAATAATTTCTCTTTAAAACATAATCAACTAAACGTATATCATTTTTAAATATTTCATTAATTTTTAACCAAATTCGTAATAGAGGCAATATTTCGTATTTTGGAGATTCGAGAAAATCGTAACCTAACTTACAGGGTTTCGATCTTTTCTCGTCGAACCTAAATGATCGAACATCCTTTTAAAATTAGAATATATAAGTTTTCAATAGAAATTAAAAGGCAACATTATCCTCGGGGTTCAAATATCGTGTCATAACTTACGAGATGTGATATTTTGTTATCTCAAGACGAGAAGGCCTTTAATGCTCGTTTCAATTTAGTCAAGCGGTTTTTTATTAAGATTAGCACAAAGGATTGTATTTCAAATTCTTTTTGGAGTTTTCAACTTTCGACATAAAGACATTAATTAATCAACTAGGTACCAATTTTTGGGCGTATCGAGAGTGCCAATCCTTCCTCGTGCGTAATCAACTCCCGAACCCACTTTCTGGATTTTGTAGACCAAAAGTCATCATTTTGATAAATTTAAACTTTTATTAAAATGATTGAATTACGAGGTGACCCGATCACACCTCATCAAAAAAGATTGGTAGCGACTCTCGTTTTTCGTTTTCATTTTTAAAATCAAAGTCGACCCCATTTTTTAAAAAAAATGGTTCCGACAGTTAGCAAATCTCGACAATTTTGATATGTTGAAAGATTTGTATAAGTTTTAAAAGAGAGTATAGAGAGCACTTTATGGTTTATTGAGGAACTTATTTTGTGAGTGCATTTGAAGTGTAAACCAATTATGTTTACAGCCTAAGTTCTCCAAGAATAATTTATAGGTGAGTGTTCTAGCCTTTAGGTACAAAAGTGAGGTCTCTATACTTGAAGAATGATAAGGCTTGATTCACTTGTTGTATTGTGGATTAAATATAGTAGAATTACTCATTAATCTAGACTATACAGATGTAAAGAAACCTAACTACGTAAATTATCTTTTGTGTTTATTATTTACTTTATTTACTTGTTTATCACAATGGCAATCAAAGCGGCCACTGCAGTCGAGCACTTTCATTCATCACTCGATTTAAATGCAATTGGCAACTATTAGATTTCAACCGTGTGTATAAAAAGCCCTTGGTGGGGTTGAGTAATAATGCCCTATCATATAAAGGGTTATCTTTAGGCACCAAACCCTATCAAGAAAATTTCAGGAACACCTCAAGCACTCATACTTCGACTCAATTGTGCTTTGCATGCTCATGCTTTGCTATCAAAATCTCGCATGTTCAATAACAACGTACCTCTATTAAAAAACGATGTATGAGGAATAATATCAACAAAATTTCTACTACTTACCTTTTCTGATACAATTTCTCTTTTTAAGTTTTATAAAAAGGAGTACAACACAACGACTTTACTCATACTTCTTGTTTCAGGCAAAGTCACTGTAAAACCTTCTACTCGACAGGCCAACTGTTATATATAAATAATCTTATCCCTATCACATCAATCTTACTTTATAGTCACCAGACACATGTGGACTCCACCAAAGATTCATTTATATACACTTTTATAAAAACTTCTCTCAATACTCTTTCTCCCAATTTTTTCATCTTCTCCGACAAGAGAACATCATTATGGGGACCTTGGAAAACACTTTTAATTTATTTTAATTTAAATAAAATAGAATTGTTCATGGATTTTTTTTGAAAAAAAATTTCTTTTTATAAATTACAAATAACCATGGAAATTAAAAAAAAAAAAGGTAGTATATCAAATCATATAGTTTATTACGTCCATAAAATCAATTTATGACATGATGGAAAGCATACCTTCGAAAAGAAAAAAAAACATATTGGAAAAGCATAGTCATAATACATAATAGATGAAACGTCTAATCCAATTCAATTGAGTCTTTGATTAGATGAAACGTAGGTTGAATTGGGTAAATAGATATATGAGTATTTAAGTAATTATAATGAAACATGGATTGAGTGTTAGTTTGATTGGTATGAGTAATGTATACAAAATGATACGAATTTAAGTGCTTTGAAACATATTATCTATATTATATATTAAACGTTTGAGTGAGTTGGTAGTATGGGTCAATTTTCTAGATTAAATATAAAACGTATGGTTAATATTTGCCAAATGATGAGCAGCCGCCTAGTTTTTAGTCCTGTTATGCGACAATCATGGGGGAAGTAAGGTTAGAAAATTCTTTTCGATCTTCACTTCAAAATCTGGTGTTATAAAATCACTTTGCGTGCAGGGAAATCCAACCAAAATTTGTTTTTTTATTTTTTATTTATCAGATGAGACACTTCGGTCTATTCTCAATTCTCCAAAATTTGATTTTTTCCTTTTATCAGATGAGACACTTCGGTCTATTCTCAATTCTCCAAAATTTGTATTTTTCTTTTATCAGATGAGACACTTTGGTCTATTCTCAATTCTCCATATATACAACGCATATACAGCACCAGTTTCTTCAGCATTTCATTTCAGAGATTCCAAAAACCAACCATGGCATCCACTGATAAAACTGCTATTCCACTGTCATCACCAAAGTCTGAAGCTACCCCACCATCCGCAGTGGCGGCTGCGGCTAAGTCCCCTTTCAACTATTCTTTTGTCGATGTTGTTCTTCGGGTCTTATTATTTGCGGCTACTGTAACTTCAGTGGTGGTCATGGCTACCAGCAAGGAAACCGAGCTGGTTCCAGTGCCAGGCTTCCCTTCAGTTAGGATCCAACTCCAAGCAAAGTTCAATCATTCACCTGCCCTCGTGTAAGTATAATTTATATTTATGTCTACTAACATTAAACATTTACTGAGTTTGATATCATAAATTAACTGGATACTAATTCAATTAAATGATAATGAAAATATTCAAACTTTACAAAATAAATTATATTATTTTCAATGTTTTTATATAAAAAATAAAAATATAAAATACACAAAATAAGGCCTAAATTCAAGACTCTATAATTTTCAACATTTAAATTTTACCATTCAATTAACATATAATTATATTAAAATTTATAAATATATTTTTTACGTAATTATATTTTTTTATTCATAATCTCATTCAAATATTAATTCATATAGTTTGCATGCAATTTTTGCAAAACTTTTGTTAATCTCTTGATTAACATGACGTAATCACAAAATCTCTCAAAAGAATCATAACCACACTTACAAACTGATTGAAAATTTGAAGTTGGAATTTTGATATTTACAATACTAACTAAAACATCATATCCTTTGTTATTTAAGAAAAATTTAATACCTAGTCTGAACCTTAAAAATTTTATTTTGGAAAAAAAAAAATCCCATATATTCACATGTTTACCCCTTGATAATAGGCTAAATGTCTATTTTGACTTGTCTTATAGTGAAATTTTCACTTTCATCTCTGTACTATAGTGAAACTCTCACTTCGACCCTTTTATTATTATCCAAATGTTCACATTTGATAAGTGAATTCTTTTAAAAATAGAAATGGTCAAAGAACTAAAGTGATGAACATAGTAAAAGTAAAAAGATAAACTAACCGAAAATTAGTAAAATAATTAAAATAAGAATTTTTATATAGGACAAAGGAAAAAATAAATATTAAGCCTAAAAAAATAATCTCAAGAGGGGCTTAGCTAAAAAAACAGAATGTTCCTATTACACATTTTGGCTGAAATGTGGAAATTTCTTGTTGAAATTTCAAATGGCAAACAAAGTAAATAATAATCTTTTGTCCTACTCCCATAGCTATCACATGCCTAACATTTGAGCTTATCCATGACCATAAGGCAAAAGGGGTACAGGTAAAAAGAAATATAAACTTGAGTTTTTAATTGAAAGATAATGTGTGTAAGGAGGTCGCTAATCTCAATAATTGCATTCTTGTGAATCTAGTTTAATAAAACTTTTATATGTTTTAAATTTATATATAAGATAAAAGAAAACCAAAATCTCAATGTAAGTTATTTCTTAAATACAAGGAAAAATTCAGGAATTTTGATTAGGGCTGAAATAAAACTATAAATTTTGGGGTTAAAAATAAATATTTTATGTTAAAAAAATTACTTTAAACCAACTATTAAGAATTTGTTAAAAGATTATTTGCTATAATGCTTGATTGATGAGAATCATTGGAAAAAGGGTTTTGTACCAAATAAATTTATCTAAAACTTTTTGAATAATTTTTGTAATAGATTTTAATAGTTTGCAATATTAAAAACCCATGTTGCTAAAGAAAATAGAACATAATCTATATATATAATATCTTTTGTATTTTGTTAAATTATGTATCGTTTGTGCAGATATTTCATAGCAGCATTATCAGTAACAGGCTTCTACAGCATTATCACTACGTTGGCATCACTTTCAATCGTCCTTACCCCTACCTATTCCAAAACCTTCTTGCTCTTTTTTGCTTTCTTCGATGTGGTAAGTTATTCGTGGGTGATTCGAAAATTTAAATTTGTTTTAATTATTTATTTATCAAGTAGAATTCAAGCATCTTAATACTTTATTCAAGTAGCTCCCGAGTATAATCGAGAACACTAGTTCAACCATAGATAATTGATGACCGATTTTGACTCCCAACTATACCATGCAGGTATTTGTCGGGATCGTGGCCTCAGCAACCGGTGCAGCAGGGGCCGTCGGTTATATCGGATTAAAGGGCAACACTCACGTCGGGTGGACCAAAATCTGCAATGTCTACGATAAGTTCTGTCGATACATAGCGAGCTCGCTTGCACTCTCATTGTTTGCTGCCATCCTTCTGGTGTTGCTCTCAATGATATCAACCTTCACACTTTACAAAAAGATCCGCGACTAGACATATCCCTCCATGTCCCAAGTTTACAGCTTAAAGAACATTTGAAAATGTCAATCTGTGTGTAGCTTAAATGTTTTTCTTTTGGTCTGCAAATGATGTTTTTAATTTGTTTTTTGTTGTTATTTTATGTTGATATAATCTGTTGGTCTTCATTGTGTATTTCATGTAGTAGTTCAACTGAATGATATTTAGATCTTCCTGTGGTTAAATATGAGATAATCTATATTTAATGTAGATTTTCACTCTTTTTTTCTCAACAATGCTTGAATGAAACAATAATAAATCATTTCAATCATCCATCTATTCCCCTATTCCCAGATATATTAGAATGGAGACATTTTCCTAATATTGGTTGGCTTTCAATCATGAAACCATACTATATAAATACTAAACTGACTGATAATGAGAACCTTGCCTTCTCTTTCACATGAAGTCAAGATCTCATTTGCACCTTTGAATTCTTTAATTAAATATAATGTTCCTCATTGAATGAAAATTTAATGATATCAGAATTGTTTTTACCATATAAAAAAAATTAAAAAAAAAACTTCCATCTATATAAATATGTATGAGTAAAAATATAAAATATGATATAAACATTAACGTAAACATTGACATGATACACATATTATTAAAAGAGTTAGTACTATCAACAAGTAGTTAGGTGTAAATGATAAGACATATTGTACTTCTAAGGGAAGAACGTAGGTTTGGACCTTGGAGACAACATTGTTAGAAGGAGCAGCCACAAACCCCGAACATGAACCTTAAAATGGATATGCATAATACTAAAAAGAAAAAAAAAAGCCTTTAAAAAATTGTCATGTGTCTCTTTTTAAAAATATTTATTATTTTTTAATATTTTACTATACCATATAGGATACTTGTCAACTCTACTTTATTTGTGGAGTCTAAAACCTCTATTGATAGTGTACTAAATATTTTCCCTAATTATGTACTGTAATACCCAAATTTTGCTCGGGGCCCATTAAAGAACCCAATAAAAGATAAAACAGTCCAGAAATGTCCAATTACAAAACCAAATTAACAACCCACCAGAAACAACAGCCCAAACAAAACAAAACTTAGCCCAAATTCATCTAACCCTAGCCCAACCAAAATCGGCCCAAAAACTTTTAGAATTTTCAGAACCCTAGCCCCCAAGCGCCACAGCCGCCGCATGCCTCGGTCAACACCCACAGCCACTACGCACACCAACCAATGACTCGCACGCCTACGCCTTGCCCATACCCTGCAAACAACACGTGCAAAGCCAAACGGAAACACAAAGCACAATGACAGAGACTAGCAGAAAACAAAATGAAATGTAAAAATCGAAATCAGTTATATAAACCGAAACAAACAGATTTTGTACTTCTCTCTAGCTTTTTCAAGTTACGAACACTGAAAAATTAAAAAGAAATCAGAAAATTGAAGGTTGATTTCGATTTGTTCTTATTGTTATTATTGCTACTTTCATTTATTTTTAGTTTGATTTTATTGTTTTAAGGTTTTTACAAACAATAACCAAAAAAGAAGAAAAGAAATTTACCGGAATCGGGTCCTCAAAAGGGGTCAAAACCCCATCTCCACGCGTCGATGGCAACCGGACGTCGTTGATAATACTCTAGAATGACATATTTTTATGTGCTAATTGTATATTTATTTGAGTATGATTCTACTAATTTGGGCAATTTATGGTCTTTTATCTTGTAGGGACTAAATTAGAGGCAAAAGCAAAATTAAGGGCCAAAAATGTGAAATTAAAGATAAAATGGACCAATGTGCAACAAAAGGAAAAGTTGGTGCCAAAAGTGCAAGCATGGAGGACACAAGGATTGAAATGCAAAAAGAAGATACTTTGTTTTATTAGACTCTATTTTAATTATATTAGGATAATTAATATTAGGATAATTATTAAGGATTATTTAATTTAGGATTTATTTTATTTATCTTTATTTATCTTTGATTATTTGTAATTATCTTTAGGAATTTAAGTAGGACTAGTCTACTTATCTTAGCACTATAAATAGGGGATGAAGTGACTCATATGGGGGTTCATCTTTTTCTGTACACTCTTCTCCAATAAGTTTTTGTGCTTCCTTTATTTTTCTTTCAATAAAAATTCCCTTTTTCCACATTTTTATATTTTATTTACTTTTTCCATCACAATATGAGCCACTAAAATCCATCTAGCCGAAGGTTGTCGAATGCCCCAAAAGGGTCCTTGAGGCTTAGAAACCGCACTTAACTTTCTCGCCCAGGTATTCATCGTTTCTCCGCATTACGGGGCTGACGCTTCCGTCCAGGTCCCTTTAAAATTAAGTAACCCTTTCAACTTATGCAAAGGCGGCCGCTTTGTGTGTTTTGGTAGGATTGCACCGTCGGTTCGTGAGCTTACTGCGTCAGAGGTTAGCGAGTTCAAGAGACAAAATGGCGTGGGATTCGCCATTGAGAAACGTTGATCTAGCGCAAATGACTCCACAAGAGCAATAGCAGGCTAGAGTTAGGCTCCCTAAATTCGTAAGGTCAAACTCTTGGAGTTGGTGGTCGTAGGCGTCCTCTTCCACTATAACTGGCTTACTTGGGCAGAGAAGGGTCATCCAAAAGCCGAAGATTGAACCCAAGGAGGACCGAGACAACCGGAGGCTGGAATCTCTCCACATAAGAAACTTTTCTCTAAACCCTTTCCTTTTATTTTCCTCATTTTAATTCTCGTAATTTATTCTCGTAATTTCAATTCGTCTTAAACTCTGTTTTTATTATTATTTTTCCAGATCGAAAATTATTAATTCTATTTTTTTATTTATTTTTCAGGAATGCAGGTTTTCTTGGGCACGATTCTGCCTAGGATCTCGATAAACAGGCATTTGTATAATCCGATCCCTGTGGATTCGACCCTACTTGCCCTTTACTGTTATTTTCATTATTTTGCAGGGAGTAGGATATATTTTGGTGCATTCAACGACGCATCAGTCGTGTTGATGCGTCGATCGGCTGGAGGGAACCCAAGCGTTGGGAACAAAAAGGGGGAGGGGAGAAATTTTAAAGTTTTAGCTTCTTTTTTTTCGAGAACATTGAAATGAATAAAGAATAAAAAATAGGTTTTAAGGCATTAAATGAAATGGTTGTCTGGTGGGGGTAGGAATCTGCGGATTCCTACCTTAAAAGGGGAGATTTACGCAAATGGCCCCCTCTCCTTTATAGCTCTGTTTGATTTGACCCTGCTTCATGTTCTTTTTATTTGTCCCTCAGATTTCCTTTTGTTTTCAACTTGGTCCCCAGAGTTGTCAAACTGAGTTTGCGCATGAAACTTTGTGAATATTTTCCCACCTAGTCCCTTTTCCTTTTAGCGCGTTACAATGGGGTCTTTCCTTCATTTTTTATTTCAAATCAACCCTAATACTGTTTTGATTTAATTTTAATCCTTTTTTTGCTATTCTCATTTTTTTATATAATCATTTTAACCTTATTTACTTCATTCCATTTAGTATTATATTATGTTGTATTATTTTATCTTATTATTATTACTGTGTATTATTATTATAAACATTTTATTTGTTCTTTTATAAACATCATTACTATTATTTCGATTATCATTTTTTTACTTTATCATATTCATTTTACTACCTTATTATTATTCTTATTATTTATTTGTATACGCATATATGTATATACCTTTCCTTTATTATCTTGTTTATTAATTGTTATTATTACCATTATTATTATTATTATTATTTTAAGCTTATATGCACTATTTTTAAACTTTTATATGTATTGTTTATTGTCCTTCTAAAGTTCATGTTTTTTTGTATTTTATTTGTTTTAACTCGTCTTTTTTCACTTGTTGCAAATTGTTGTATATGTGGTAATTTATTTGTCCTTGATTATTGATGTTGATATTTAAATAGTGCACGTCATGTGTTTATTATTGTATGTGTTATAATTTGCTTGTTCGTATTTTCATATCGTTGTAGTCATTCGTATAGTATTTTGTTCATGTATTATTATTCCATGATTGTTTCTACTTTCATATTATGCCGTCACATTGTGCATTAAGCTCCAAGGTAATATTTCGTATTTTGGAAATTCGAGAAAACCGTGTTCTAACTTACTGAGTTTCATTTTTTCTCGTTTAGCCTAAATAACGGAATATCCTAAAAATATATATATATATGAGTTTAAAATAAAAAGCTTATTCTCGGGAGTACAAAGTGTTGTGCCCTAACTTAATGGGTGTGACATCTCGTTACCTCGAGATAAGAATTTCTAAAATGACAATATTTCGAATTGTGCCCTAGTCTATTCTTGAGGATTCGGGGTGCTATGTCCTAACTTACTGGATGTGGCATTTCATTGCTTCAAGATGGGATGGCCTTTAAAGATTATTCCGATTCATTCCCATGTTTTAAAATCAACATTAATAACAAATGATCTCATTTTTAAATTTGTTCTCAGTTTTTTAATTTTCGACATTAAGACATTAATTAATCAATTTGGTACCAATTTTGGGCGTGACGAGGGTGCTAACCCTTCCTCGCACGTAACCGACTCCCGTACCTGTTTTCTCAAATTTCGTAGACCAAAAACACTGTTTTAGTAAACCAAAATGTTTTATTAAAACAAAGGTGATCCGATCACACCAAATAAAGATCGGTGGCGACTCCCATTTTATTTTCGTTTTCAAAACCAAGTTGATTCCCGTTTTTCAAAAAAAATGATTACGACATGTACTATTGCAATCCTAGCCTATTCACTTAAATCTATCATAGTTTTGTTTTATTTTGAACATGATTAATTAAATATATAATATTTTACACATGATTAATGTTTAGATGGTAGCAGTCTTGCCTCTACAAAGATGAGAAGATAAGTTCGAATCTTAAGAAGCAACATTTGTTGAAAGGACTTTACCTTTAACTCTTTCTGTCCAGTAGAGATTAATCTTTTATTAGAGTTCATGGTTTCTTTTGGCTTATAAATCATCTGAGGGAGAAATCAAGTTGTAAGTTTCATATCTGAAAGTGATTTGTTTCTTAGTCTTTACTCAAAATCTTAAATTATTTAGACTATATGCTTAGTGAAATGGTCAATGTGGAGGGCTTTTGGAATTTGGATTTTTTTCGTCTATGGTTGCCAGAAGAAATTATTGGACATATTGTGGGTATTCACCACCCCACCCGTCTGCAAGTCCTAACAGAATTATTTGGGCTAGGACTTCAAATGGTATCTTCTCTATTAAAAGTGCTTATTAGCATATTCGGGAAAGGTCGTGAAAACCAAAAGATGTGCAATAGAATATACTATGGAAATTTCAAGGACCCCAAAGAGTCAAATTCTTCTTATGGCTTATTTTAAATAAAAAATTATTGACTAACGTGGAGCGTGTTAAGCGGGGAATAGGGCATGATAGCTCCTGTGGTTTATGTGGTTACCATTTTGAAGATATTTTGCATGTTATCAGAGACCGTCTTACAACTAAAGAAATTTGGATACAAGTTATTCCAGATAGAACCATTGGGATCTTCTTTACATGAAACTTTTTTCCGTGGTTAAATTCTAATTTGCAATCCTGCTAAATCAGTCATCGATGAGGTAAATTGGTCATGTTTATTTGATTTACTAACTAGGAGAATTTGGAAAAATCATAACATTTTTCTTTTTCATGGTGTCTCTTGGAATATAGGTGAGATTGTAAAGATTTCATATATATGGGCAAAATAGTTTGCTTCTTTTCATAGGGAGGACGTATCTAAATAGAGTGAACAAATTTCAGTAGCCCAAGTATCGAAAAGTTGGATCAGTCTTTGCACTTATAGGGTGGTTCAAATTGTTTCTGGAAATGCTACAGCGGGGGGAGTCATAAGAAATGGAAATGGGGAGTGTATTATTGGATATAACAGATATCTAGGCAAGTGGTCAGTCTTTGATGCTGAATTGTGGGGTATTCTTGATGGACTGGCTCTATAACAACCCGTTTTCAGTAAAATCGGAACAATGGTTTCGGGACCACAAATCTAGGTCTCGAAGAAAATTTATTTTAAAATTATTTTATGGTTTACCATATGATAGGAATATCGTATAAAAAATTCGTTAAGAAAATTTTACCGAATACATGTTTAATTGATAAAAGGACCAAATTGCATAAAATGCAAAAGTTGGGTTCTAGTAGCTATATGTATCAAATAGCTATGGAATTCAAAATTGGAGGTCCTTATATGGAAAATAGACCATTAAGAGGAGTTAGTAGATAAGTATGATGATTCATCAATGGAAAATTAAATAAAGAAAAGGACTAAATTGGAAAGATGAAATAATAAAAGATGATATTTTAATTAAATAAGAAATATCATCATTTTATATCATCTTTCCCAAATAAAAATCCATGGAAACCCTACCTATGGGTATTGAGATCTAGCAAGCTTATTTTGCTCAATTAGGTATGTATTCTTGTCCCGTTTTGAATGATTTTTATGTTTCCGAGATTGTAATAGCTTAATCTAGCTATCTCGGGGATTAATTTGCAAAGTTATCAAAGTAGTAGGGTTTTTCCATGGATGAATATAGTTTAATTATGAAGTTTTATGATATAAAATGAAAGGTTGTTAATAGATAAACAACTTTTGTAAATTGAATTTTGATGAAATTGTGATTTAAGGACTAAATTAAGAAGATGTAAAATTCATGGAAAACTTCTGAATTTTATGAAATACATGGGCTGCTAATGTTATATGTAAAAATTGGCTAGGCTTGGAATAAGAATTAAATTGCATGAATTTTATTTTCCGAGTCTAGGGATGAACTTGTAATTAAATGAAAGTATAGGGGCAAATTGGTAATTTTTCCAATGTGTGAATTGAAATGAATTGAATATGAATTGATGTTAAATTCATTCATATAGATCCGGATAGACCAAATACGGAGTTAGAACAAGGAAAAAAAAGGTATCGAATTAGTAGATTACAAATACATGAACACTTGTCGAGATAAGTTTGTGTAACTAAATTATATAATTATATGTTTGAATTGAATTTTATGTATGTGTGTTGTGTAATTGACATGTGTGAAAATCAGTCACATATCCGACAATGTCCAACAAATATTAAGTCTCGTTTGAATAAATGAAATTTGATGGATACAAGGTACCCGAATTGGTTGTGGTCCTGCATGTGTTGCGGACACACCACAGCTCGAAAGAGCGTCCCGTTATTAGCTCTCATGAGCATCCCAATATTTGGCTCTCACGAGTTTCCCGTTACATGGTTCTTACGAGCTTCCCGTTAATAGCTCTCCGGAGCATCCCAATTGGTTATGATCCTGCATGTGTTGTGGACACACCACAGCTCTTATGAGCGTCCCGATATATGGCTATTTGGAGCTTCCTGATTAAAGGCTCTTTCATGAGCTTCCTAATTAATGGCTCTTCTGAGCTTCCCGATATTGGCTCGCTTGAACTTCTTGATTACGGCTCTTATGAGCTTTTCGTTACATGACTCACATGAGCTTCTCGTTATATGGCTCGAAAGAGCTTCTTGTTTGCATGAGCATCCATGTATATGAATTGACGAATTATAGTTTTGTACACCCAAAGTGTTCTACCCGTGTATCCATCGATATTTTCAATAATTCAACGGGCAAAATCCTGACATGAGAAAATATATGATTTCAAAATGAATCATTACCCATATATACATGAAGTATATGGGATTGATATATATGAATACAAGAAGTGGAAAGTTATGAACATGGAAACTTGATATTGTTGAGCTCACACATGTTCCTTGATATTTATATGAAATACATGTCTAACATGGTTGAAGAGAATATGTGTTAAGGCTTTTGGCCATCTTGCTTGAGTATGCTTTATATGCTTATCTTAATTGTGATTAAATGGTAAGTTAAATTCCACGTTATACGAACTTACTAAGTATTAAATGTTTGTTCTGTTTTACTTCTCCTATTTTATAGTATTCGGAAGCTTGTAAAGGTTGGAAGCTGGTCGGAGCTACATCACACTATCCATCGGCCCATTTCGATATATTTATAGAAAACTAATTTTGGTTATAATGGCATATATAGGGTAATTTAGCCAATGTTTGCTTAAAAATATATTTTGTTGTAAATAGCCATTCGTATAGTTTATGATTGGTATATTTGGATATGAAAGTATATGGCCTTATTATGGTTGATGTGTGTGTTTTGGTATGATTGAATGATGATTAATTAATAGGTATATGGAGGTATAGGTTAATTGATATATTTGGTATACATATGTTTAAATATGTAATTGATCAATTTGGCAAGTTAGATACTTGGTCATATATGATAAAATTTCATGCATAAAACTTGGTTTTGACTTGATCGGAATGCCTTGTATTGGCTTGAGAATATTTTAAATGTTTATGTAGGTGGAAGACAAAATGAGGTGAGAAATGCGGCCTTGGAAATGACCTATTTTCGTCCACACTGGCAGAGACACGGGCGTGTGTCTCAGTAGTGTGTGACACACGGCCTAGCACATGGGCGTGTCGTTCGGCTGTGTGTCCCTTGCATCTTTAAAATTTCAAAACAGAATGCTAAAAATTTCTCACACGGGCGTGTGGCTTGGCTGTGTGACCCCTGCACCTATTTAATGCAAGTCAGTAAGCTCACACGACCTAGCACACGGATGTGTGACTTAGCTGTGTGGCCCAAGTCAAAATGCTCCCAAATTTGGACACGGGCTGGGACACAACCATGTGCCCTATTTCAAATGCCCACACAGCCTGAGACACGAGCGTGTCACTTGACCGTGTGAGCCACACGGGCATGTGTCTTCTGCACATTGGAAAAATTTTGATGTTTTTCGAAAAAAAATTGGGTACCCGGTTTAGTCCCGACTTGTTTCTAATGGATTTTTAGGCCTCGAGGACTCATATAAGGGGAAATATGATTGAATATAATTTTTTTTGATAAGAATGTTAAATGATTACATCTAATCTGTAAATTTTCGGTAATGCTCTGTAACTCTGTTCTGACGACAGATATGGGTTAGGGGTGTTACAGGCTCTCATCCAAAACAGGCGGTATGATGGCGTGATGATTCAAATAGATAGTTTGGAAGTGGTCAAGGCCATTCAGGATTCCTCTCTAACAAGTTCAAATTCTGCCCTTATTAGACATATTTATCACCTGTTGGTGAACGTAAGATCTTGGGTCATTCAACATTTTCCTAGGGACTATAATAAAATTGCTGACTAATTGGCCAAAATAGCTTTTGATACAAATCAAAGATTAAAGATATTTGAGGAGATTTGAAGAGAAATGCTAGAACTTTTTCCTATTGCTCAAGCAAGTGACAGTCTTTCTCAAAGAATCATTATGTAGTTAATTTATTTTGTTTGTTTTATTTTATCACAGAAATATCTTAAATTCTTTATTAATTGTGCTTCTTTAGTTCTTCAATAGAGAGTACATGATTTCCATTATTCAATCATTTAGTCATCCAGTTAGATGCTTCAGTTAACTTATGAGTTTAATTGAAAGCATTATAATCTATGCCTCTTTTAAGTTAAACTTTATTAACAAATAATAAATAAACCAATGGTGAGAAAATTAGTCACTATTATCGATGACGGATATCTTAATTTTGACAAAGAAAATATCAAAAAAGAATTTATGGGAAATTTTTACAAGCTATGCCTATATATACAGATCAATGTAAAGGGTCCCTACGCTCAACAACTTGAAGAATCTATACTATCTGAACAATTAAGAGCATAGAAGTATTGATACAAAAAAAAAAAAAATACTATACATCAATATTGAAGGTTAAACTTTTATTCTGCTTGTAGTTACTTTTCATATTTTAATATTTATACACATATTTATGTTTTACATAAAAATATTTTGATACATATAATATTGTTCATAAATTTTTAGCAATTGGTATAAAGTAATTTTTTTCTGTCTTGATCTTTTAAATTTTGTGTGTATATTGGAGATGACCAATTAATAAAATCAGGTCCAAACTGGTTGGGATGACCCAACTAAAGGTCGTATATGACAAAAAAAATAGCATTTTGTTTAAATATGTTAATAATGCTAATGATGAAAACTTTAAATACTTTTAAAAATTTTGAAATTCTTGATCAATTTAATTTTAGTGATTAATTTTATGCATGATTGGCGTGTGGCTTGGCCATATGACCCTTGCGCCTATTTAATGCAAGTCAGTATGCTCACATGGCTTAGCACACAGGCGTGTGGCTTCGCTGTGTGACCCAAGTCAGAATGCTCCCAAATTTGGACACGGGTTGGGACACGACCGTATGCCTCATTTCGAATGCCCACACGGCTTGAGACACGAGCATGTCACTTGACCGTATGAGCCACACGGTCTGACCACACTAGTGTGTGTCTCCTGCACCTTGGAAACATTTTGATGTTTTTTGGAAAAAAATTGAGTACTCGTGTAACACCCCTAACCCGTATCCGTTGCCGGTATAGGGTTATGGAGCATTACCAAACTTATCACTTAAACAATCATACATTTCATATTCATTTCTCATATCCAAACAAAAGTCATTCAAATTCAATCATATAGTCCCTAACACGAGCCCTCAAGGCCCAAAACAAGCATTGAAAACAATTCGGGACTAAATTGAGAACTCAAAGAAAATTTGGGAAAACATTGAAAATTTTCAAAGTGTAGGGGATACACGTCCGTGTGGCCAGGCCGTGTGTCTCACAAGCCAAGAGACATGCCCATGTCACAGGCCGTGTGGGCATTCGAAATAGGATCACATTGTCGTGTCCCAGCCCGTGCCCGACCCCGTGTAACTCATTGACTTAGGTCACATGGCCAACCACACGCCTATGTGCTAGGCCGTGTACCCTTCGAAGTAGCCTCAGACACTCGTGTGCCAGGCCATGCAAAAACTGGAGAGTATACTGACTTGTACCACACAACCAAGCCACACACCCGTGTGCTAGGCCGTGTAAAGCTAATGACTTGATTTCTAAAGAAGTATCAGGGGACACACAGCTGTGTCACCTTTCCGTGTGTCACACACGGCTGAGACACACGCCCGTGTCTCTGCCCGTGTGGACAAAAATAGGTCATTTTCCAAGCCTTATTTCTCACCCAATGTGGTACCAACCTACACATACCAAATAGCATATGACCATATCATCAATAGGCATTCAAACCAATCACAACTAAGTCTAAATCATGCAAACAATCATAAGCTCTTAAGCATCTCAAATGATCATTTTAAAAACATGCCAAAATCACCTCAAAAAACTACCTAAAAGGTCAATTACATATATGCACTATCTTGCCTAAATATAACATGCATACCATTTATCAAGTTCACCTATTAAGTACCAATCTACCAATACACAATCAAAGCGTTCCCATGGCAATCATAAATCATACAAGATGAGGTTAGCCACACATATATATACATACCAACATATACCAAATAAAGCCACATTAAATGGCTAGTTACATAACAAAACATATAGACTTACATTAGCCAAATGACCTATACATGCCATATAACCAAAATACATAAAGTCCAAAATTACCAATATGAGAGTTCGATAGTGCGATGCAATCTCCGATAACTTCCAAAACGAGCGATCTTCCGAATCACTATAAAACATGGAATTAAGTTCATATAATTGCAAATATAACTTACCAATCAACCACAATTAAGCAAGAAATTTAAATCATAATGCAACTCAATTTAGTCTCATTAACCTAATATATAATCACCAACAAAGTGAATTATGAAATCACAAATCTCATAGATTCAGTTTTCACATGATTTACGTACATACCTGTACTGGTTCATATCAAACTCATACATTCTCATAACATCACTGTGCCTGTTGAACCATTTGGAATCATATCGGATACTCGGGTATCTCGCACACTAAGTGCCAAACCATGGTCGAAACCATCTCTATCTCATATCTCATATAGATGCTCACTCTCGAGCCATCACTGGGTCTGCTCATATAAGCTGACGGTCAAGACGTAGCTATACGGTGCTGCTCACACAAGCTGATGAGTAACTACAACATGTGCTAGAAAACTCAGCCACCGGTAGAACATATAGGGCCGACACCCATAACACGGTAAACCCTAATGACATATCATTTGTATCTTATCTATTCTTAAGGTTCAACTGGGATCCATAAAATTTCCAATATCTCTTCGAGAATTTCCGTAGTGTCGTGTCATAATCATCATATTAATTAAGCATGTAAACATATATAATTTAAAGCTTATAATATACAAACTTACCTCAAATTAATACGGAAAAAATCTACCGATCAATCCACTACTTTGTTTTTCCCTCGATCTAATTTCGACTGTGGCTGCTCTTGATCTATATAATCAAATTTAAACACTTTAATATTTATTCTATTCAATTCAATCCAATCATTCATGTTATGATAAAATTACCATTTTGTCCCTGAACATTTGACTTCTTTACAATTTAGTCCCTAGCTCATAAAAATGTAAATTCATGCAATTTAAACCACACCCATGCTAGTCGAATTCTATATAGACCCATAGCAGCTCATATATTTCATTATTTCACACATTTACCACATAATATTCACATTTCACAAATAAATCCTTATTTGACATTTTCAACAAAAATCACTTTACAAAACTTGCTCAACTATAACTAAATTTTCATTTTCATCCATCAAGCATCAATAACAATCAATACACATTCATGGTAAAACTCTATACTTTTAACAGTATTGTAAATTAGCCCCTGGGCTAGCTAGATTAAGCTACAACGACTCCAAAAACATAGAAATCATTAAAATCAGGACAAAAATCACTTATAATGCAAGCAAATTGCTTAGCCGAAACTTCCTCCTTAGTTTATAAATGGTGGCCGGTTATCCCTAAGTAATTTGAAGAAGAAGAAGTTTTAATTTCATCTTTTTCTTTTATTAATTTAACTTATTTTACTTACAAAATTAACCTTAATTATTTATTAAAATTTCCATAAAACCATGTCATGGATGTCCAGTATCCATTTAAATGTTATAATTACCTTATAAGGACCCTTACATTAAGATTATATAGCTATTAAATACCTTTAGCTAATAGAATACAACTTTTACACTTTACGCGATTTAGTCCTTTTTATCGAATTAAGCATACAAACGGTAAAATTTATTAACGAAATTTTTATACAATCATACTATCATGCTTTAGACCTCAAAATAATAATAAAATAATTATTTTAACTTCAAATTTATGGTTCCAAAATCACTGTTTCGATTTGACTGAAAACGGGCTGTTACAACCCGGTTTAGTCCCGACTTGTTTCTAATTCATATTTTAGGCCTCGAGGGCTCATATAAGGGACAATATGATTGAATATGATTGATTGTAATTGTTTTTCTGATATGAATGTTAAATGATTACATCTGATTTGTAAATTTCTAGTAATGCTCCGTAACCCTATTCCAGCGACGGATATGAGTTAGGGGTGTTACAGGCTCTCATCCGAAACATGCGGTATGATGGTGTGATGATTCAAATAGATAGCTTGCAGGTGGTCAAGGCCATTCAAGATCCCTCTCTGACAAGTTCAAATTCTGCCATCATTAGACATATTCATCACCTATTGGTGAACGTAAGATCTTGGGTCATTCAACATTTTCCTAAGGACTATAATAAAACTGCTGACTACTTGGCCAAAATAGCTTTTGATACAAATCAAAGATTAAATATATTTGAGGAGATTCCAAGAGAGATGCTAGAACTTTTTCCTATTGCTCAAGCAAGTGACAGCCTTGCTCAAAGAATCATTGTGTAGTTAATTTATTTTGTTTGTTTTATTCTATCACAAAGATATCTTAAATTCTTTATTAATTGTTCTTCTTTAGTTCTTCAATGGAGAGCACATGATTTCCATTATTCAATCATTTAGTCATGAGTTTAATTCAAGCCATTATTAGATGCTTCAATTAACTTATGAGTTTAAGTGAAAGCATTATAATGTATGCCTCATTTAAATTAAACTTTATTAACAAATAGTAAATAGACCAACGGCGAGAAAATTAGACACTATTATCGATGATGGATATCTTAATTTCAACAAAGCAAATATCAAAAAAGAATTTATATGGAAAAACTTTACAAGCTATGCCTATATATACATATCAATGTAAAAGGTCCCTACGCTCAACAACTTGAAGAATCTATACCATCTGAATAATTAAGAGCATAGAAGAATTGATACACGAAAAAAAAAAAAGAAAAAACACTATACATCAATACTGAAGGTTAAACTTTTATTCTGCTTGCAGTTAACTTTTCATGTTTTAATATTTATACACATATTTATGTTTTACATAAAAATATTTTGGTACATCTAATATTGTTCATAGATTTTTAGCAATTGGTATAAAGTAATTTTTTTCTGTCTTGATCTTTTAAATTTTGTGTGTATATTGGAGATGACCAATTAATAAAACCAGGTCCAAACTGGTTGGGATCACCCAATTAAAGGTCGTATATGACAAAAAAAAAAATAACAGCATTTTGTTTAAATATGTTAATAATGATAATGACGAAAACTTTAAATATTTTTAAAAATTTTGAAATTCTTGATCAATTTAATTTTAGTAATTAATTTTATGCATAATTAAGTAAAATATATGTTATTCTCGTATTAATGTCCATATGCTTCGTTAATTAAATATGAATTCGAAATCTCATTAGCACATTTGAATTCTTTAATTAAATATAACATTTTTCATTGGACAAAATTTTAATGAAAAAGTAACTGCTTTGATCTACATAAACACGGAATAAAAAAAATGATATGATATAAACATTAATATAAACATGACATAATACACGTATTTTTAAAGTTTACATAAATATATAATATACGAATTATACAAGGATAGATAAATGAGATCACTAATAAAATTTGGGTTTATTTTTGTTTAGCTCTTCCCTATTGCAATCCTAGCCTATCCACTTTAATCTATAGTAGTTTTGTTTGATTTTAAGCAAGATTAATATAAAATACATAATATTTTATGTATGATTAATGTTGAGGTGGTAGTGGACTCTCCCTCTAAAATGAGAAGATAAGTTTGAATCTTGGAAAATCACACTTATTAGAAAGATTATACTTTTGATTTTCTTGATTCGATAGAAATTAATTTTAAATTTAATGAGATTTGACGACACTCTAAATTTACACCTTTTATATATATATATATTCTATTCAAATTCATGGTTTCTTTTAGTTATATAGTTCAACCAGAAGGGAGATCAAACTTCAAGAAATAATGAATTACCCTATCAATACACAGATTTATAACTCCTAAGAATTTTAATTGCCCTTACATCATTGAACTCAAACTTTCCCGGTACCTTCTTATTGATAGACTCTTAACACATACAAAGGAATGCCATTCGTCCAAAAATTTCCTACCTTTCAATTGGATTTTTCAGAACTCCATGGAGGTGTAGAAACATAATTTAACTTAATTAAATAACAATTAAAGAAAAATAGGGAGAAGAACAATGATTCTCTTTATATTTAAATATATTCATTTTACAAGTTTGTCATTATAAGTAATTTCCACAAATAATGGGATTAATGATGTATACGATACTTGAATATTCTATATAAAAACTACGAGTGTAATAAAAGTACCTGTAGACAATACAAGAATTAGTAATTAAGATTACTAAATAAAATTTAAGTTTTTTAGCTGTTACGTATGGCCAATCAAAGCCTATTCACTTCAATCTATATAGTTTGGTTTGGAATTTACTTTCAAAGGAACCAAGCAAGTAGGATGAATGTTGATGAAATTTCTCGAAAAAAAAATTCATCAAATCTAGAATATATAAATATGTATATGGTAGGTTGAGTCTTAGTTCGATTGGCAATAATGTAAAAGGATGTGGGTTTGAGTGCATTTAAGCATATCATCCTCCTATTTATGAGTTGAAAAGGAATTATAAATAATTTTAAGTATACTATAAAAAAACTGATATAATGAAATTGTTGAATATATATATAATTAAAAAAGACAAAACAAAATGAATGCCCATTGATAATTAAATGTTTGGTTGGAATTAATCAAAGACAAAAGGAAAACGTGTAGTTAACTGAATCCTCTTAAAACATGAAAACCACTAAAAGACTTGGGGTGTTTCTTTTTTGCTTTCCAATTTGAAATGTAAGAACCTACCTAAAAACCTATGATATCTCTTTACCATCATATCATCCATGATGTGAGCTTTCTTATTCATTAGTTTTTAAAACTCATAAGAAATGCTGGGGTTATGATTAATGTCAATTATACATTTTATTTATGATTTGGGTAAATTATAAAACAGTCACTTTTGTTTGCTTCAAATTACATTTTGAGTTATTTTTGTTTGAAATGTTACGTTTTAGCCATTTATGTTATCATTTTGTTACGAAGTGGTCACTCTACCATTAAGCTCTGTTACCTCCCTAAAGACAATCCTACGTGGCAACCCAAATGAGTTTTAAATGGCAACTTAGATATACTACGTGGCAATCTAAATTAAATTTATTAATTAAAAACCAATTTTCATCCCAGCAACTGGACATCCAAGTTGGCATTTAAAACCCATTTGGACTGCCACGTAGGATTGCTGTTGGGGAGGTAACAAAGTTTAACGATAGAGTGACCACTTTGTAACCAAACGATAACGTAAGTGACTAAAACATAATATTTCAAACATAAATGACTATTTTTTATAGTTTACCCTTATGATTTTTATATTCTACACAATATTGAATTTAAATTATTCTATGTCAACAATTATCACATTTATCTTTAATTTATTACTTTTTTTAATGTATATATCACAACATATTTAAGGTGAAAATTAATTGATATGATATTGATATTTTAACAATTTAACTAAATTTTTGAAGTTTAAGAACTAATTTAATCTTGATCCAATTAATCTTAAAATTATGTTAAATTACAAGAGAAAAACATAATATTGTATATATTAACAAAATAAAATGCAAAGTTTATAGAAAATATGTTAATGATTTACTTTTTATTTGTATTTCATTTAGAGATAAATTATTCTAAAAAAATTAATATAATTTAAAGTAAAAGAGTTTTTATAAAAATATAAAAAATAAATAATTTTTTTTAGGAAAGAAAATATAATTTTATCATAAATTTAAATAATAATATAAGGAAATAAACTATATTAGGATGATTCTAAAATACATAATTTTTAGGCATAAATAAAAAAAATGTCACATCATCAACTTTTAAAAATGTATAAATTTTATTATGCATTCGCCCATATTTTATATCTTCTCTAACTTAATTAAATTTTAATTAAATTATTTAAAAATTATAAATTTTAATAAATAAAAAAACATGTTTTTTCTTTTATAATTTTTAATTCATTTTAGTTCTTTTTAATCCTTTAAATTTTATAATTGTGTTTTATTTTTATGCAATGAATTTTTTTTTTAAAAAATTTTAATCAAATTTCATAATTTGATAAAACCACCAATGGTGGTTATAATTTTTCAAATTTTGATTTTTTACTTTTTTTTCATTTTTAATTATTGATTTAAGATTTTTCAAATTTTATTTATTTTTGTTTTCTCCCAAAATTTTAATTATTTTAATTAAAGTTAAATTAAATTAGACACGATATCGTATATGATTGAGTATAGAATAATATTTGTGTCTTTAAAATTTAATGATGTGACATTATTTTATTGATACTTAAAAACTATATATTTTAGGATCATCCTGATAGAAGTTATTCTCACAATATAATATAATATAATATATTTTTTAAAAATAAGAGTAAGCCTGTGGCGTGCATAATCCTTGAATTTAGAACGTTTATGGTAACATTGATTCAACATTAGTTCAGTTAGTAGGATTGCTATTACAACAATAATAAGGATGTGGGCTCAATTGTTCAAGTATGTTTAGAGTTGGCAAACGAATGGGTACGAACCAGACTTATTTAGATTCGGGCTCGGATCGAGTCAGGCGAGCTCTGACAGATTTAAATAATTTGAATTTTCTAAGTTATAAATATTTTAATTTCAAATGTAATAATTTATTTTACTTTTATACAATGACACCACAATTCAAATTTATCTTATAAAAAGCGTAAAAATATATTTAATACAATTCTTTTATATAAAATAATCAAAGTGCTTATTATATGTAAAATTTATTATTCTATTCTATTATATGAATTAACAAAAATATTTTTATTGTTCATTATTATATTATATTGACAATTAACAGTTGAATAACTTTTTATCTTTCTTATTAAATTTATAAACCTAATACTCATATTTTAAAATATTTATTCCAAAACCCAAATATATTATAGCAAGCCCAAACCCAAATAATATACTCAGATCGACAAGAGCTCAAATTGGCATGGGTGAGCTTTCGAGCTCAGGCCTATTTTGCCAGCTCTAAGTATGTTTAAAGGTTAGTTTGGCATTGTTGTTGTGGTTGAAAAATGTAACATTCTATACTCAACCCAATTGTCGAATCCGAGTTACAGGATTCCACATTCGTTACCAGAGCAACTACAATCAATTACATTGAATTTTTACCATTAACATTTATTTACGAGTATTATATACATATGATGCGATATACAACCATTTCTGAGTTTTATATGAGCTTATGAAAGCTTTAATGCAAACCCGAGGTCAAATTATGACCAAATTGTAATGTTTTCAAAATCACGATTTGACGTCATGACTTTAGGGGATCCTCATCGCAAAGCAACATACTGATTTGATTTCGTCGTGACAATAAATGCTCAATGTTGTGACGTGACTATCTGTTTGGCATTAATTCAAATTATACCAATTCAAAATGGCCTAGCCATTTGGCCAAGCTCACTTTCAACATGTTAAAGACAAAAAATCACATTTTAGCACTTTATGCACTACCATAAACTTTTCATTCCAACCAATTCATCAAATTGATCATACAATTAAAGAGCTAATCTTAACATGTAAGGCCATTTCTATCATTCAATTCATTCAAACCATAAACCTTATATGGATATATCACACCCCAAGTTTTTCTAATATGCGTTTTGGTCGGTTGACTCACGTATGAGTTAGTCAAATTCACGAGAAATGAATTGTTTCATTTGGCGAAGTTTCTCTTGTGAAATGTTATGCTATGTTCTGCCATCTTACAGATTTCCTATTCCGCATTTGGTGAACTTTTCCGTTGTGAACTCGCCATTGGCAAGTTCAATTGTGGTGCATAGATATATTACTTTATAATCCACAATCAATAAGACAAGTATAAGAAAAGTGTCAAGTCGTATGTAGGAAAAGTGTCATTTTGCATGACACTTGTAAAGCCTCGTTAATAGTGATTGATTAGTGGAATCATGTGTGCATGTAAAGTGATTAGTTAACCCGTTATAGTGGAATTGCAGGCTAATTCCTATAAAATAGGAAAAAGGCTTAATAGAGAATGAATTTATTTTCCATTTCTATGTTCATCCTTGTTCTTTCAGAAGTGATAAATCATAAAAGTAACATATTTTAAGCCCACATTTAGTATGCTTTTAGATGATTTAAGCCTTGAATTATGTAATTTGGTGCTCTTAATCCTTTGTTTTCATGCTTTATACTCAGAAGAGCATCGGATGACGAAAAGAACGAAAAATGGGCCCAAAACGAAGTAAATAGGCCATATCACAAAATCTACACAGCCTGGGCCCAAGACCACACGGCCGTGCCTCATTCAACAGTCTCGAACATGACCTGGCCACAATTTACACGGGCGTGTGCCATGGGCGTGTCCCTACCGCTGCCAAGAGGAGTTTTACTCGGAATAGGATAGTTGGAAGCAAAGAAACACATTCCAAAGCCTATTTAAACACCCTAGTAGGAATTCCACTTGGATTAGGATACTTAGGGGCCAAGTAAGGCATCTTAAAGCCTATATAAACACCTTGGGGGCAACCTAAAGAGGAGTTCGGCAGAAGCCGGAACCCAAGGCTTTAGTTAGGGGGCGTCCAGCTAGGCCAAAGAGGCCAGATTTGTGGGGATTCACTCGAAGATAGCCAGTAGATTCATCTCAAGAAGCCGGAATTATACCCAAGAAGGAGGATCTCTCCTTCAATTCCTTCAGGGGGTTTTAGGGATTTCTTATGTTTTGTTTTATCCTTTCTTTTGAGATGTTTTCTTTTATTGTTATGAACTAAACCCTCAGATACTTGAGGGGGATGAAACCTCAGATGGATCTTGTTATCGTTTGCTGAACTATATGAAAAATATTTGACTTGTTCTTAATTTTGTGTTCTTAGTTCTTGTGTTGATATTTCTGGGATATTAATTCAAGTGTGATGTGCTTAGGTGGAGGAGCAAAAGTCCCTGTCTAAGAGTAGATCTAGCATAATTAAGCGGAGTTGATCGTGCACCCAGAGATAGGCTGACGAGATTTTGCCGGATTAGGGTGAAACCTAATATGGGAGTCCATAGATCGAGTTAATGCAATTCTAGGGGTTTTAATTAGAAAGAGATTTCAATTAATCAACCTAGGGTTAGATGTTAGTCGCCTCGAGAGAGGGATTAATATAACTTAGGGAATCTTACGGATCAAGTCAAATGAATAAATCGTCTAGTTCAGAGTTAGATAACAAGTGAAGTCTAGGTGGATTCTTCCTTGGGTATCATCTTAATCAATTGGTTTTCTTCAAAGTTATTTTCCCAAAATTTCATTCTTCTTTGTCTTAGAGTCTTTATTTTAGTTGTTAGTTAATTTTAGATTAGATAAAAATTCATTTAATTCTTAGGCTAGATAATAAAAAAAGAGTTAGTATTAGTACTTTTGGTTCCTTTGGGTTCGACAATCCGGTCTTGCCTTAACTATACTATTGTTCGATAGGTGCGCTTGCCTCAAATCGTTGTCATAGTTAGTTTCCAAGTTCGATCATTCTTTATATAAATTTTAAGACTATGACATTGCATAAAACAACAATCAAGTTTTTGGCGCCGTTGCTGGGGAACTGAAATATTAAGAACGCTTAATTTTTATTACTTTAGCCATATTATATTTATTTTATTGCAATTTTTTTTTTCTACTTTTCTAAATTTTTCTTCCTTCTTTTGTTCCTTTCAGGTACCTCTAGTTTATGACTGGAAGAAACCCGAAAGGACCCCTACTTTACGACAGTGATATTGAAGGTACCGTTCGCAGAAATCGCAGAAAAATAAGGCGAAGCTTAAACTACAAAGAAGAAGAGCAAGAAGCCGAAATTAATACCACCGAAGAGGTGGCTGAAAATCATCCGCTACCTCCAGAGATGGCCGAAAATCATGCTCCTCGAATTATGTATGATTATGTTAAACCTAGTTTAACAAGAAATGAGTCAAGTATTGTTAGGCCTACTATTGCTGCAAATAATTTTGAACTGAAACCTAACACTATACAAATGATACAACAGTTTGTTTAGTTTGATGGTTTGCAGGATGAGGATCCTAATACACACTTAGCGAATTTTTTAAAATTCTGTGATACCTTCAAAATAAATGGCATTTCTGATGATGCCATCCGTCTTCGGTTATTTCCCTTTTCTTTGAGGAATAAAGCCAAGCAGTGGTTGCATTCTCTTCCACGAGGGTCAATCACTACATGGGATCAAATGACAGAAAAATTTTTATTAAAATATTTTCTGCCAGCCAAAACGGCCAAGTTGAGGAATGATATCTCTTCTTTTGTGCAGATGGATTTAGAGACACTTTATGATGCATGGGAGAGATACAAAGACTTGTTGAGGAGGTGCCCACACCACGGATTACCTTTGTGGCTACAGGTCCAAACTTTTTACAATGGTGTGAACCCTTCAATAAGGAAACTAATCGATTCAGCCGCCGGCGGAACCCTGAACAACAAAACTCCTGAAGCGGCCTACGAGTTTATAGAGGAGATGTCATTGAATAACTATCAGTGGCAAGTTACAAGGACAAGGCCAGCCAAAGCAGTCGGAGTTTTCAACCTCGACACAGTAACCGTGCTATCAAATCAGGTAGAGATGTTATATAAAAAATTTGATGGTTTGTATGGTTCTTCGCAGGCACATCCAGTTATGCAGTGCGACGCAAGTGGAGGAGTGACGAATCCTGAGTACCCACCCTACGGACAGGGCATGGAAAGCGAACAAATGAACTATATGGGTAACAATTTCTGATCTAACAATAACCCTTATAGTAATACTTATAATCCAGGTTGGAAGAACCACCCCAATTTCTCATGGGGTGGTCAAGGAAATCAAAGGCAACAACCATCCCAAAACTTCCAACAACAGCCCTACCCACAGGAAAAGAAGCCGAACCTTGAAGAGATGCTGACAAAATTCATAGAAGCCTCCGAAACACGTTTCTAAAATATAGAAATGAAACTTGAGGCATAGACACAAGAGCTCAAGGATCAAATCGGGCAACTTACTAAGTTAGTTTCTGAAATACGATCAGAAAGCTTATCTAAGGAAAAGGAGCAAAGTCAAGCCATAACAGCTCAAGATAGTGAAGGGTTAGATGAGCCCAATTTAAAGTAAGAGAATGTGGTAGAGGAAGGTAAGGTTGAAGTAAGCCAAGAAAAGCCAAAACCGGTAATCAAAGAGTACTAACCTCGCATACCATATCCGGAAGCAATAAAGAGAGACGACACAGAGGAACAGTTCGGTAAGTTTCTTAAACTTTTAAAGAAATTACATATCAACTTACCGTTACTTGAAGCTCTTTCACAGATGTAAGATTCTAGGAAATTCTTAAGGGAGCTGTTGACGAACAAACAAAAGATAGACGAAGCATCACATGTGGAACTAAACGCAGTGTGATCAGCAATGTTGCAAAATAAACTACCACAGAAATTAAAAGATCCAGAGAGTTTTACAATTTCATGTTTAATTGGTAGTTTATCTATTGATAATGCTTTAGCTGATTTAGGGGCAAGCATAAATGTCATGCCTTATAAATTGTTTAAACAACTAGGTCTAAGGAAACCCAAACAAACTAGGATGAGCATTCAATTAGTTGATAAAACTATTAGAATTCCTAGGGGTATAATTGAAGACGTGCTAGTGAAAATTGATAAATTCGTATTCCCGGTAGACTTTGTCGTTTTAGACATGGATGAGGACAATAGTATCCCCCTAATTTTAGAAAGGCCTTTTTTAGCAATTGCCAAGACTAAAATTGATGTCAGTGCAGGTGAACTCATACTTTGTGTAGGTAACGAATCAATCAGTCTTCAAGCTCTCGACTCAGCTAGGACATCGAGTAATCAAGGTGAGAACATTAATTCTATTAATAACCATTCAGTAAAACCTTCTTTTTAGGAAGCACCACGGAACTACACAACTGAGCCAGGTCCTAGACCTCATGCCAACAAGGAAATAACCCATGAGGTACGAAGGCTTCAGATCGATGAACTAGACGAGTGGAAGACACACTTCAAGGAAAAATTAGGAATACACAAAGCAAAACCAACGCCACCCCAAGGAACAAACAAATTTAAGATCGGAGATCAGGTACTGTTTGATAAAGCAGACCCTCGAATACCTCCTCCAGACCCTAATACAAACAAAGAAATCTCTTTTAGGGTACTCAATGTTTTCCCATACAGAACAGTCGAGGTAAGTAATCCTACAATCGGTACCTTTAAATTAAACGCTACTTGGCTTGAATTTCACCATGATAATAGGATTGATAGCATGAGGAAGGACTTTCAACTCCTCAAACCACCATGAATATGCGAATGAGAGGAAAGTCTAGCTTAAGACTATAAACGAGCACTTCTCGGGAGGCAACTCGAGTACTAACTCTACTAATTAGTTTCATTTTAATTCTTTTTGTATTTAGGCGTAGGTTTCCATACCCACACGGCCTGGCACATGACCGTGGCCCTGGCTGTGTGGGCACCACAGGAAGGAACACAGGCGTGGGATGCATCTCTATTTAAACCCCCTTCTTCCTTTTTTTTTCCCGTTATCTTTCTTCTTTCATTTTTTATTTACTTTTATTATTATTTTTATTGTTATTACTTTCTTCTTTTTCTCCATGGCATTTAGATTTAGCTTAGGATACAATAAAATCAGACCGGCTACTTTGAGGATTCAAGTCAAACGGCTCGAGGCACTCCCTACGTTTCTCTTCATCCAAAATTCAGGAAGTTTCACTTCTCTCCCTCTCTTTTGATTTTCTTAATAAATGATCGTTATCTACCTTTCTACATTGAGGGCAATGTACATCTTAATTGTGCATTGATGATTAATTTCGAAGGATACTAGAGAATCAAGCATGATAAGTCTCTTTTTTAGAAATTAAAAATTTGTTAGGTTGTCTACCTGAATCTATTTATTACCTTGAAGTTTGAAATTTACAAGGCTGACATCAAATACCCATAATTTTTGTGAGATTTTGAGCCTTTTAGAGCATACATTCTTTCGTGCTCACTTTTTATTATGAGTGCGTCAACCTTGATTTGTTATTCTAGAACTTGCTTCGATTATACATGTCAAGACCACACCTTTGATTTGATATACAGAGATGATAAAGGCACCTAGGTTTTAACCCACTTACTCCACTAAAAAGCCTACCTTCATAACTAACCCCTAGTGAACCACGTTGATCCTAACAACCCTTTTTATTGACTCACCCACTAATATTCCCCCACAACTGATAACACTTTAGAACGACATGTTTTTATGTGCTAATTGTATATTAATTTCGAATGTGACTCTACTAATTTGGGCTATTTATGGACTTTTATCTCGCAGGGACTAAATTGGAGACCAATGCAAAATTGAGGGCCAAAATCATGAAATTAAAGACAAAAATGGACCAAAGTGCAACAAAGGGAAAAGATGGTGCCAAAAGTACGAACATGGAGGGCAGAGGGATTGAAATGCAAAAAGAAGAGACTTTGCTTTATCAAATTCTATTTTAATTATATTAGGATAATTAATATTAGGATAATTATCTAGGATTATTTGATTTCTTTATTTTTCTCTATTTATCTTTAATTAAATTGTAATTATCTTTGAGAGTTTGAGTAGAATTAGACTATCTACCTTAAGCACTATAAATAGGGGATGGAGTAACTCATTTAGAGTTTATCTTTTTCTGTACACTCCTCTCCTATACGTTTTTGTGTTTCCTTTATTTTCTTTTCAATAAAAACTCTCTTTTCCATATTTTTATATTTTATTTATTTTTCCATCACAATATGAGCCACTAAAATCCATCTAGTCGAAGGTTGTCGAATTCCCCCCAAAAAAGGTTCTTGAGGTTTAAAACCCGCACTTAACTTTCTCACCCAAGTATTCATCGTTTCTCCGCATTACGGGGCTGATGCTTCCGTCTAGGTCCCTTTAAAAGTACCCCTTTCAACTTATGCAAAGACGGCCGCTTTGTGTGTTTTGGGAGGAGTGCACCGTCGGTTCGTGAGCTTACTGCGTCAGAGGTTAGCGAGCCCAAGAGACAAAATGGCGTGGGATTCGCCATTGAGAAACGTTGATCTAGCGCAAAAGACTCCACGAGAGCAATAGAAGGCTAGAGTCAGGCTCCCTAAAATTCGTAAGGTAAAACTCTTGGAGTTGATGGTCGTAGGCGTCCTCTTCCACTATAACTGGCTTGCTTGGGCAGAGAAGGGTCATCCAAAAGCCGAAGACGGAGCCCAATGAGGAACGAGACAACCGGAGGCTGGAATCTTTCCACATAAGAAACTTTTCTCTAAATCCTTTTTTTATTTTCCTCATTTTAATTCTCATAATCTATTCTCGTGATTTCAATTCGTCTTAAATTCTATTTTTTTATTATTTTTCCAGATCAAAAATTATTAATTCTATTTTTTATTTATTTTTCATGAACGCAGGTTTTCTTGGGCACGATTCTGCCCAAGATCTCGAGAAACAGGCATTTGTATAATCCGATACCTGTGGATTCGACTCTACTTACCCTTTACTGTTATTTTTATTATTTTGCAGGAAGTAGGATATATTTTGGTGCATTCAACGACGCATCAACAACCCTTTGTATTTGTTATCACCATTCTTTTTTACTACCCTTATATCGAGATTTGATTTGACCGGTTGCCTAATTATTTTTTTAGTAGTAAATTCATCCTTTATTATTACTTGACTTGTTCTAAAAAAAATCAAAGTATCTTCATTATGAGTTATGCGATTAAATGAGCCTATACGTTTAATTTCCAATTGTTGAAGAAGAAGCTCAGGTCATTAGTATTAGTAGTACAAATTTTCATTTGATGTAATTATTTATTATTAGTTCGTGTTTCTAGTTAGGTAATTTGTCAGGTCAGTCTCGATTCTAACCCTCTAATTCAGCCTTTATCCACACCTTTAACCTAAGCCCAGCATACAACCTCGTTAAAGACCTTTTGATTTGTGTATCATCTCATATTATAGTGGTGGAGATTTGATTTTCATGCAAGCCTGTGGGATTAACTCTTCATATTTGACTTTTGAGTGCTTAATTCTGAACCTTAAACATTTCGAGTGATTTGAGTGAATCTTTAGTGAGGATGTCAACCCTTGTCGGTTTTGAATCAGAGGTAATTAATCAGGTAAGGGAAACACTTATGTTTTCATACTATAAAAACTATGACTTTGATTATTTGAATCTTTAGGACTCTTTGAGTTGAATTATCCATGTATGAATTATCTTTGAATTATGATGAAACATTATTAATGAATATTATGAATAGGGGAAGTTTATTTTAATTATGAGTTGAGAATTTGATAAACCGTAAAAGTAACATATTTTAAGCCACATTTAGCATGCTTTTGGATGATTTAAGCCTTGAATTATGTAATTTGGTGCTCTTAATCATTTGTTTTCATGTTTTATACTCAGAAGAGCACCGGATGACGAAAAGAACAGAAAATGGGCCCAAAACGGAGTAAATGGGCCATATCATGAAATCCACACGGCCTAGGCCCAAGACCACACGGCCGTGCCTCATTCAACAGTCTCGAACACGGCCTGGCCATGATTCACACGGGCGTGTGCCATGGGCGTGTCCCTACCGCGGCCAAGAGGAGTTTTACTCGGAATAGGATACTCGGAGGCAAAGAAACACATTCCAAAGCCTATTTAAACACCCTAGTAGGAATTCCACTTGGATTAGGATACTTAGGGGCCAAGTAAGGCATCTCAAAGCCTATATAAATACCTTAGGGGGCAACCTAAAGAGGAGTTCAGCAGAAGCCAGAACTCAAGGCTTTAGTCAGGGGGCGTCCAACTAGGCCAAAGAGGGCAGACTTGTGGGGATTCACTCGAAGATAGCCAGTAGATTCATCTCAAGAAGCCGGAATTATACTCAAGACGGAGGATTTCTCCTTCAATTCCTTCAGGGGGTTTTAAGGATTTCTTATGATTTGTTTTATCCTTTCTTTTGAGATGTTTTCTTTTATTGTTATGAACTAAACCCTCAGATACCTGAGGGGGATGAAACTTCAGATGAATCTTGTTATCGTTTGCTGAACTATATGAAAAATATTTGACTTGTTCTTAATTATGTGTTCTTCAGTCCTTCTATCGATGGTTAGACGGAAGGAAACTTTCTTCAAATTAATGTTTGCATGTTTCCGAAGGAAATATACTAGCATACATAGTACATTATTGGATAAACTGAAGAAACCATATTGACACACAAGGTGCATCATTGGATAAGCCGAATCAATTATACTAGCACATAAGTGCATCATCAGATGAACCGAAGGAAATGTACTAGCATATAAATGAATCATTGGATGAACTGAAGAAAATACACTAGCACATAAGTGCATCATTGGCTAAACTAAAGTATAAACCCATACACAATATAATCCTATGACATGCCAACTATATTCGACTCCGCCCGAACAGTTAATACAGTTGTTGTAACCATTTTTTGACAAAACGGAAATCGAACTTGGGTTTTGAAAAACGGGTAAAAAGGGAGTCGCCACCGACCTTTTATTAGGTGTGATCGGATCACCTTTGTTTTAATAAAACATTTCAGTTTACTAAAACGGGGTTTTTGGTCTACGAACATTCGAGAAAATAGGTTCGGGAGTCGATTACGTGCCAGGAAGGATTAGCACCCTCGCAACGCCCAAAATTGGTACCGAATTGATTAATTGATGTCCCAATGTCGAAAGTTTAGAAACGAATTTAGAAATTTGGGTCTTTTTGGAAATGTTTGAGTCTTCTTAAAATTGAATATTAAGATTTCCTTGTTTCGAAGGGACCAAATATCACATCCAATACGTAGGACACGATAATTTCAATCCTCAAATCCAAGGTCATCTCTTAATCCCTAAGACTCATTTGTTAAAACGACAAAAGGTTATTCGATTATTTGGTCAAGCAAGAAAACCGAAACCCAACACATAGGGCACAGTCCCTTGAATTTCCAAATACGGAATATTGCCTTATTTTGGAAAGTTTTTTTTTTTAACATTTTTTTTTTGGGTGAAATTGATGAAAGGCTAGGTTATGTTTTAAAGAAACGTTATTCAAAACGTGAATAGAGTCATGTGACAAATAATGATGATGGGACACGAATTTGACATAACGACCACATAATACACGTAATATACGACATTGGAGTCAATAATGGTGGAATTGGTAACAGTAGCGATAATAATGCAAAATATATAAGATAATAATATAGTAGTAATAATAGTAAAAAAGAGTTAAAATAATAATATAGCAATAATAATAATAGTAATAATAACAACATGAAATATGTGCAATATAATACTACACAATAGCAATTATAATAAAAAATATGAAATATGTACATTATAACAATAAATATAATAATAATAATAATGATAATAATAAGTGTATATATACAAGTAATAGTACAATAATAATAATAGAAATAATAACATAAGAGAAAAATGAAGCAAATAACAATAATAATAACAAAAATTTAGTGAAATAAAATAATAATAAAATATGTACATAAAAATATAATAATAATAATACCTAATATGCACAATATAATAATATATAGTACTAGTAGTAATGATAATAATATTAACAAAAATAAATAATAGTAATAATAATAAAAGTATAGTAGTAATGATAAAAGGTAATGATGATGCAAAATATAATAATATAGATATAATAAATATAATAATATAGTAATAATAAAAATAATAATGACATCAAAAGTATAATTACAAAAATAATCAAGAAAGGACTAAATCAACATCAAAATACAATTAGAGGGGTTAGAGTAGCAATAAACTAAAGTAAAAAAAGAATAATCGGGACTAAAATGGAATGCGCTGAAAATACTAGGGGGCCAAAAGGGAAAATATCCACGGCCCTCTGCGCAGCGTTTCAGGCTAGGATCAAAATGGTGCGCAAATGAAATTACAGGGTGAATTTTAAAAGACAACACAAATAGAACAAGGATCAAACTGCAAAGAATCATAAAAGAGGAAGGACTGCTCGCATAAATAGCCCATTCACAGGAGAAACACGCGGACCTTGGCTGGTGCAGGTCGGATCCGGGTCGGCTAGGGGAAACGGCGTCGTTTTGGGGCCTGAATGGCCAGACCAAAACGGCGCCGTTTTGGGGGCCTATTTAAGGCCAATTTTTTTCAAAAAATTTCATTCCCGTTTCATTTTAAAAAAAAAAACTCTAACTCTTTCTCTTTTTTTTTCTCTACAGGTGTGGGGGAGGAGTGATTTCCGGTGACCCGCGACACCGTCGACGCCGCCGAGCGGTGGCCGGAAAAGGTAAATTTTTTTTTTTATATTTATATATGTATATATATATTTGCGAATGAAGAGAGAAAAAGAAAAAAAAATAAAATAAAAATAATAAAATACCTTTGAAACTCTTTATGCTACTGTTTCTATTATTTTTTTTTTGTGCTCTTTGAATCTGTTTCTTTTTTGATTGATTGCCGAAAAAAAGGTTTTTTTTTTTTACATCATTCCATATTCGGGCTTATATAATCAAATACAATTTTTTGCTCCTTGCTCATTTTCTTGCTACCATCATTCTGTCATTTTGTTTTTTTTTTTTTGCAGGTGTGGAGAAAGATCAACGGAACAAGGATGCGCAAAAGGGGGAGGAACCTCGGGATGAAACGAGGGCGTTATGCCCGAGTGAAGAAGGCTTGGGAAAGGAGGGAACCCTAGGGTTCCCTAATCTGATTTGGTTTTGGGCCCTTTTGGGCCAATGTATTTGGGTTTTAGTATTGGGCTTTGGTTTGTAACAGGCCCGGGCTAATTTGGGTATGTACAACAGTTACCAACTTTTCAATTTCATCACATAGTTCAATTCACATTCCATCATTCTTAATTCATCATCAATTCACCTTTCCAACACATCATATAACATGTTTCAACTTTTCAATTTAGTTCTCTATCTCGATAAACCATATCAATCACCATAATTTAATTCATATAACCATTACTAAATAATTAAATTTAACATGAATATGTAATAATTATATTGGTCACAAATTGTAACGACCTAAAATTTTGTATGGGCGCTAATTGAGAAAATTATTAAAAATTTGAAAACAAAGTTTCAATTTTATCTAAAAAGGGAGTCGCCACCGATCTTTTTTCTAGGTGTGATCGGACACCTAATAAATCCTCTTTTTAAAAGAAAAATCATTTTTTTGAATTTTCTTAAAAAAGGGCCGAGTTTAGGTCTACGTTAAAATTCTGAAGAAAAATAGGGTTCGGGAGTCGGTTACCGCGAGGAAGGTATTAGCACCCTCGCAACGCCCAAAATTGGTATCTCGTAAACGCGTGTTGTCTTAATTTTCAAAAATACAAATTCAATATATTATTTGATCGTGATCCAACTTTTAAAAACACGAAAATTTTTGAAAACGAGAATTTTTTGAAAACGAGAATTTTTGAAAACACGATTTTTTTTATTTTTTTTAACACGAAAATTTTCAAAACTCGAGAATTTTTGAAACCCGAGAATTTTGAAAACACGAAAATTATGAAAACAAGAAAATTTTGAAAACACAAAAATTTTGAAACACGAGAAGTTTTGAAAACACGAAAATTTTTGAAACTCGAGAATTTTTGAAACCCGAGAATTTTGAAAACACGAAACTTTTGAAAAAAAGAATTTAAAAAAACATATTGATGTATTATAATTTAAAAATAAAATTTTGATAATTTTTGAATAAACCTCTTATTATTATTACCTTTTTTAAAAAATTTTAAAAATTCTATTTTTTGAAATACATTTTATATTTGACACAAAATCAAAGATATCCACCCAACATAGCAGTAAGATCAATGATTTAATGGCAAATCGATTCATTGCTTTAAAAATTTAATTTAATAAAAATTAAATTTTGTAAATAAATTCACACTATAATGCTAAAAAATTATTAAAATAACATTAATCAAACAATATAAAACATGGGCCAATAACTAAATAAAAGAAAAAAAAATAAAATTACCACGGCCCAAACTTTTGGCCTGATGAAATGTTGTTCAATTGGGCTGCTGGTGGTATTGGGCCGCTACTTGGGGAGTGGGCCGCGGCTTGGGCTGCTTCTTTTGTTAGCCTGCATCCTTTTTTTGGCCTACTTTCTTTTTTTTGTTTTTTTTGCTGCTTTTTTATTTTATTTTTTTGGCTGTTGGTACACGGGTCGGGTCGGCCCGACTATTTTTTGAAAAACGGAAATTGAAAAATACCTCAGCGTGTGACCCAAGGCTCAACTCACCTCTCGCAATATGAGTTGATTTTTTTTTGAAAAAAAGAAATGAAATAATTTTAAAAAATATCAGAATTTCAAAACATATCATCTGATGGAACTCGGCTGTCTTCTTTTTCCTTGATTCAGTACAGCTATCATCAAAACCTCTTGCTCTACTGGAGTACCTATATATGTCATGCATGATGTTATCATGATATGCACATGTTTGTTTTAAATGCTTTCATGCCTACATGATTATGCCATGCGCATTGGGCTTATTTGTCACATATCCCTTTTCGTTACGATTTTGTGATGATCTGCATTCATTGCTTCGATTCTTGACTTTCCTTTCTAGTTTTGTACCTGTCTTCAAGCTTTACGGGTAATCTACGTTTCTCGTATATCACCTTTTTGCCCCCTGTTGTACTTTGTCCTAGCTTTGAGGATATTGTACTTACCAAATTCTCATTCGGGTAGTGCTCAACATTCCTTTTGTTTAGAGTATGTCATCTCACTATTTATCATTTAAATGAACCAAACATGATATGTTTGACAATGGCACGGTAGGTATGAAAGAAATACATCACATTCATATTTATTTCAAAAGCAACAATCAAAAAAGTTGATAAGGAAAAGATCAAAAAATAAAACATTATGAATAAAGGAAAGCATATTTAATTGTCACAAATGCTCTAAATATCCAATGCATGAACTTCTCCACGTTTCTTCATCCTAGATCTTTTCGAGCAAAGCTTCTTGTGTAGAAGATATCGAGCTTCCGAAAATGCTTCGAATATTGTAATCTCGTCATTTGACTCTCGGTTCAAAATGTCTTTCTCCTCAGTCCAAACCTCTTCATTAGGACGCCTTCTGTGTTTTCATCCACGATCCTTTTTGTTTATCAAGATGCCCTTTTCGGGTTTTCATCTTGATCTTTTTTTTTCTTTTCTTCTCTTTTTTTTAACAAGAAGCCCTTTTCGGGTTTTCATCTTGATCTTTTTTTTTAGGCATAATATTTCTTCACAGCATCTGAGTTCACTGGATTAGGTAACTCCTTCCCATCCATCTCAGTGGGAATCAAAGCTCCACCCGAGAAGGCCTTCTTTACGACGTATGGCCCTTCCCAATTTGGTGCCAATTTTCCTTGAAAATCTTTTTGTATTGGGAGAATCTTTCTCAGTACCAGTTCTCCCTCGCGGAATTCTTTTGGCCGCACCTTCTTGTCATGGGCCGTGATCATTCTCTTCTGGTACATCTGTCCATGACAGATTGCCTTCAAGCATTTTTCTTCGATAAGATTTAGCTGGTCATATCGAGCTCAAACCCATTCTGATTCTTCTAGTTTCGACTCCATTAAGACTCATAGAGAAAGGATCTCAACTTCGATGGGCAACACAGCTTCCATTCCATAGACCGAGAGAGAAAGAAGTTGCTCGTAGAGATGTCCGGATGATATGCGATATGCATACAAAGCGAATGGTAGCTTCGTGCGATCTTTATATCTCTCGGTCATTTTTCCAATAATCCTCATAATATTTTTGTTAGCCGCTTCCACTGCTCCGTTCATCTTTGGGCGATAGGGTGAGGAATTATGATGCTTTATTTGAAATTGCTCGCACACTTCTTTCTTCATATTATTGTTCAGACTCAAAGCATTATCTGAAATGATTCTCTCGAGCAAACCATATCGACATATGATCTCCTTTTTTAAAAACCTGCAAACTGCAGTCTTCGTCACATTAGCAAACGAAGCGGCTTCTATCCATTTTGTAAAGTAATCTATAACCACAAAAATGAATCGGTGCCCATTAGAAGCCTTTGGGGAAATTGGCCCTATAACATCCATTCCCCACATAGAAAAAGGCCACGGAGAAGTCATGACATGAAGGGGCGAAGGGGCTGCATGAATTTTATAGCCGTAAATTTGACATTTGTGGCATTTTCGTGCATAATTAATGCAGTCGTTTTCCATCATTAGCTAGTAATAACTGAGTCTCATAATCTGCCTAGCCATAGTGAAACCATTGCCATGCGTCGTACAAATTCCTTCATGAACATCTTCAAGTATTTTTCTGGCTTCAACAGCATCCACACATCTCAGGAGCACTTGATCTTTTCCTCTTTTGTACAGGATATCCCCATCAAGGACAAATCCCACTGCCATTCTTCTGATTGTTCTTTTGTCATTCTTATTTGCTTGCTCGGGATACCTTTGATTCTTGATATATTCTAAGATATCATGGAACCATGGCACATCTGTCTCTTTTTCAATGCTAAAACAATGGACAGGGACCTCATATATGCTCATTTGGAGAGGCATTATTTCCGTTTCTCTGTTTGCTCTGAACATTGAAGCCAAAGTGGCCAAGGCATCAGCCAATTGGTTTTCTTCTCGTGGGAAATAATTAAAAGTCACTTCTATGAATTCTTTAATCAGTTCTGCAATGAGATCGCGATATTTAACTAATTTGAATCTCCCACTTCCTAATCTCCACGGATTTGGTAAATCACCAACGCTGAGTCCCCGTACACTTCTAAAATTTCGATGTTTCGTTCAATAGCTGCACGAAGTCCCATGATACAAGTCTCATATTCTGCTATGTTATTGGTACAGAAAAAATTTAATCGGGCAGTAAATGGATAATGTTTCCCTTCTGGTGACACTAAGACTACTCCAATCCCATGCCCAATGCATTTGATGCACCATCAAAGCTCATCTTCCATGATTTCTCTTTTGACGACTCACATTCTTTTTTTGTAATACACATCAAGTCTTCATCTAGGAAGTCAAATCTCAATGGCTCGTATTCCTCTGTTGTTCGAGTTGCTAAAAAGTCAGCTATCGCGCTCCCCTTTATCGACTTTTGACTTGCATATATGATGTCATACTCCGATAGTAGGATCTGCCATCGTGCCATTCTTCCTGAGAGTGCAGGTGATTCCATCATGTACTTTATTGGATCCAGTTTTGAAATTAACCACGTCGTATGATACAACATATATTGTCTGAGCCTTCGAACTACCTAGGCTAAAGCGCAACAGAATATTTCAATTGACGGGTACTTTGCTTCATACTCTGTAAACTTCTTGCTGAGGTAGTAAATTACCCTTTCTCTTTTCCCCGACTCATCATGTTGCCCCAGTACGCAACCCATTGAGTTTTCGAACACAGTCAGATACAATATTAACGGTCTTCCGAGAGTTGGCGGCACTAGCATAAGAGGACTAGACAAATACTGTTTTATCTTGTCAAAAGCCACTTGGCACTCCTCGTTCCATTCTCCAGGATTTTATTTTCGAAAGAGTCGAAAAATTAGGTCACACTGGTTGGTAAGTTGAGCAATGAACCGAGCGATGTAGTTCAACCTCCCTAAAAATCCTCTGACTTCTTTTTGTGTGGGCAGAGATGGTAGTTCTTGTATGGATTTTATCTTATCTGGATCAACCTCAATACCTCTTTCACTGACAATGAAGCCTAGTAATTTTCCCGAGGTGGCCCCAAACGTACACTTGGCTGGATTAAGCTTCAGCTGAAACTTTCTTAGTCTTTCAAACAACTTCCTGAGGTTCCCAACATGCTCTCTTTCCCTCCGAGATTTGGCAATCATATCATCGACATAGACTTCTATTTCTTTGTGCATCATGTCATGGAACAACATCACCATGGCCATCTGATATGTTGCCCCGGCATTCTTTAATCTGAACGGCATCACCTTGTAGCAGAATGTTCCCCACATCGTTACGAAAGTAGTTTTCTCCATATCCTCGGGAGCCATCTTTATCTGATTATAACCTGAGAAACCATCTATGAAAGAAAATAAAGAATGTTTTGTTGTATTATCCACCAACGTGTCAATGTGTGGCAAAGGAAAATTATCCTCAGGGTTTGCTCGATTCAGATCGTGATAATCTACGCATATTCGTACCTTTTCTTTTTTCTTCGGTACCGGGACTATATTAACTACTCATTCTGGATATTTAGAGACTTGTAAGAAGCCAGCATCAAATTGTTTCTTGACTTCTTCTTCTATCTTTAACAGCATTTCAGGTCTCATTCGTCTTAGCTTCTGTTGAATGGGTTTGCATTCCGTTTCAGTGGGAGTCTATGGACCACTACATCCTTGTTCAACCCTGGCATGTCCTGATAGGACCATGCAAATACATCTTTGTACTCACGAAGCAAGGCGATCAAATCATGTTTGGTATTCTCTGAAATGGAGTCCCAATCTTCACTTCTTGCCTCTTTTCTTCATTTCCCAAGTTTACTGTCTCAACATATTCTTGATGGGATAGAATTTGTTTATCTTCTTGTTCTATCATTCTTAGTAAGTCAGGAAACGAGACATAATCTTCAGCATTTTCCTTAGCTTCGAATTCTCCTAAACAAATAGCTTTCTCGAAATTGATTTCAGGACTTGTAACAGGATTACTCATGTCGTTGATATCTGAGCACCTGAAAGGGGAATGGAAAAGATGACTATAGAGGAGCATCAAGGCATGGGAATCAACAAACATAATGTTATGGCATGATATAATATACATGTAAGGACAGGCTGCGAGAAAAGGGAATAATTATGAAGTTAATGAGAACGAAAAGGCCATGACAAAATGCATCTCCATTAATATTCATTTAAATAATAAGGGCAAACATAAACTCTTACAAAAGAGTCCCACTATTACTTAGGGGCACAAAAAAGAGAGTTAACATTGAGCATTACTCTGGAGAGAACTTAGAAACTACAAGAAGATCCACAGCAATCCAATTGTTCAAAACGAATCCAGGAGGACAAAAGCGTATCATTGAAACATCTTTAATTGCATTATCTCCTTTGTCAATAACATTTATACTGACATTCTAAAGACCCATTTCAATCAATAATAGCGTACTTCGTGAATTATCTCGCCCTGGGTAAATCATTCCTGTAGATGTAAATGTTTTTGACAAAGGAAGATACGCTAATTCCCGACATGAGGCTCTTGCAATCCTCCTTTCTTGATCTTTCTGCAACTGTTTTCTTCTTTGTAGGATATCCGGCTTGAATCCTAAACCGTATCGAGCCTTGTGGTGTACTGGTTTTAGTGCTCTAACTATCCATTGCTAATTTCTTCCCAAACCTTTCTTCGCTCGAGCTCTTTTTCCCACAGTTAGCTTAATTCCCATCTTGGTATTCCTTGACAGCTTGGGTGTAGGAATGCTATTTCCTTCAGCAACAAATGTAGCATTGATAAATTCGAAGGAACGGAAGGAACATTCTACTGCATCTTTGTTTACTTCGATGTAGGGTACGTCAGTAGAGATAGATGCAACAATGTCTTCTTCACCAGCGACCGTGATCAAGTGGCTGTCCATGATAAACTTTACTTTTTGATGGAGAGATGAAGGAATTGCCCCAGCAGAATGGATCCAAGGCCTCCCTAAAAGGCAATTATACGAATGCGTGATGTCCATGACCTGGAACTCGATATCATATGTACATGGGCCCACTTCTAGAGGAATTTCAATCTTTCCCACGACCTCTCGTCGTGTCCCATCAAATGCCCTTACTGTGGAATGACAAGGCCTCAGATAAGACATATCAATCGGCATCCTAGAAAGTGTGGCCAAAGGCATGATATTGAGTGCAGATCCGTTGTCGATGAGTACATTTGGTACTATGTAACCCTTGCAACTACGTGAATTTTAAAAGACAACACAAATAGAACAAGGATCAAACTGCAAAGAATCATAAAAGAGGAAGGACTGCGCGCATAAATAGCCCATTCACAGGAGAAACACGCGGACCTTGGCTGGTGCGGGTCGGATCCGGGTCGGCTAGGGGAAACGGGGTCGTTTTGGGGCACGAATGGCGGACCAAAGCAGGGCGCCGTTTTGGGGGCCTATTTAAGGCCAATTTTTTCAAAAATTTCATTCCGTTTCATTTATTTAAAAAAACTCTAACTCTTTCTCTTTTTTTTTTCTACAGGTGTGGGGAGGAGTGATTTAGGTGACCGCGACACCGCTGCACGCCAGCCGTAGCTTGCGCCACCGCTCATGATGGCGGAAAAGGTAAATTTTTTTTTATATTTATATATGTATATATATATTTGCAAATGAAGAGAGAAAAAGAAAAAAAATAATAAAATAAAAATAATAAAATACCTTTGAAACTCTTTATGCTACTGTTTCTATTTTTTTTTGTGCTCTTTGAATCATTTTTTTTGATTGATTGATTCAAAAAAAGTTTTTTTTTTTTTTTTTTACATCATTCCATATTCGGGCTTATATAATCAAATACAAAATCATTCTATTTTGTTTGCTCCTTGCTCATTTTCTTGCTACCATCATTCTGTCATTTTGTTTTTTTTTTTTGCAGGTGTGGAGAAAGGTCAACGGAACAAGGATGCGCAAAAGGGGGAGGAACCTCGGGATGAAACGAGGGCGTTATGCCCGAGGTGAAGCGGCGCGGGAAAGGAGGGAACCCTAGGGTTCCCTAATCTGATTTGGTTTTGGGCCCTTTTGGGCCAATGTATTGGGGTTTTAGTATTGGGCTTTGGTTTGTAACAGGCCCGGGCTAATTTGGGTATGTACAGCTGCCCCTCTTTGCTAATTGTCGTGTAACAGGAATAGAGCAAAGACATAAAGAAGGCCCAAATTTGCCCGGGTCCACTGTCTCTGGATTCTTTAGTGTCCTTATTCTTCATATGGCTTCATTCTAGCCCCTTGCCTCTTGTTGCTTTGGCCACTTCATTGCATCTTGGTTTGACTTTGATTTGCTTCTTTGTATCTTCAGAAGACTTCAATCTTCAGTCTGCTCCACTATATCTCCGAGGAACAAGATCCGAACTTTTCAATTTGCTTCATTACTATCTTGGAAGACTTCAATCTTGATGCCGCTCATTGCTACTTCCGAGAGATATGGCATGTAGCTTCATTTTGCTCTTGCTCAATCTTCTTTGTCCTTTGGAACTTCTTCGTTCAATTTGCTCAAGGCGACTTTGGTCTTTTGTCCTGTAAGTACCTCGCATGTGACCCGAGGCTCAAACCCCACTCTCATAATATGAGTTTTTTTAAGACAGACATTGAAAATACCTCGGCGTGGGTAATATTATTTGATTCTTGAAGATGGAAATTAAAAAATGTAAATTGAAAATAGAAATTGAAAATGTAAATTGAAACAAACGGAAATTGAAAAGCGGAAATTAAAATGCCTCAAAGCATGCGACTGAGGAGTTGATTCAACAGAAATTGAAAGACGAAAATTAAAATGCCTCGTGTGACACGAGGAGTTGATTTTGCCAACCGAAATTGAAAAACAGAAATTGAAATGCCTCAGCGTGTGACCTGAGGCTCAACTCACCTCTCGCAATATGAGCTGATATTTGAAAAGAAATTAAAAGACACTTCAGGGTGTGACCCAAGGCTCAATTCACTTCTCGCAATATGAGTTGATATTTTGAAAAGAAAACTAAAAGACACCTCAGGGTGTGACCCGAGGCTCAACTCACCTCTCGCAATACGAGTTGATTTTTTGTTTAGCAGAAAACTAAAAAACACCTCAGGGTGTGACCCGAGGCTCAACTCACCTCTCGTAATATGAGTTGATTTTTGAACAGAAATTGAAAGACAAAAATTAAATACCTCGGCGTGCCCCGAGGCTCAACTCACCCCTCGCATGATGAGTTGATTTTTGAACAGAAATTGAAACGTATCATCTAGTGGAACTCGAATGTCTTCTTTCTCTTTGGTTCGGTGCAATTATTGTCAAAACTTCTTGCGTCACTAGTGTACCTGTATGCGTGATGATGTCATGATATGCATGTGTTCATCTTAAATGCCTACATGATTATGCCATGCACTCTAGGCTTATTTGTCATGTATCTTTCGTTATGACTTTCATGATGACTCGTATTCACTGCTTCGATTCTTGACCTTTCCTTTAGGTTTTGTATTCGTCCTCAAGTTCTACGAGTGGTCTGGACTTCTCATATGTCACCCCTTTGCCCCCTCGTTAAGCTTTTGTCCTTGCTTTGAGGTTCTTGTACTTACCAGGTTCTTATCCAGGTAATGCTCAACGTTTCTTTTGTTTAGAGTATGTAATTTCACTATTTACCATTTAAATGAATCAAACACGAGATGCATGCTAATGGCCAAGTAGGTGTGAAAGAGATGCGTTCGTATTTATTTCAAAACAACGAGAAAATTGACAAGGAATGATCCAATAAAAAGAAAGTAGATTCAATTGTCACTAATGCTCTAGATATCTAACGCATGAACTTCTCCATGTTCCTTCACCCTGAACCCCTTCGAGTGAAGCTCCTTGCGTAAAAGACCCTGAGCTTCTGAATCTGCTTCAAATATTATAATCTAGCCCCTTGACTTCCCGTTCAAACCGTTCTTACTCTTTACGTGCGAATCCCCTTCGTTAGGACGCCTTTTCAGGTTTTCATCCCAATTTTGTTTATCAAGACGCCCTTTTCGGGTTTTCATCCTAATTTTTTTGAAATCAAGACGCCCTTTTAGGTTTTTATCTTGATCTTTTCTTTTTTCTTTTCTTATTCTTCTTTTTTTTTTAGGGGTAGTACTTCTTCACGGCATCTGAGTTTACTAGATTCGATACCTTCTTCCCATCCATCTCTGCGAGAATCAAAGCTCCACCGGAGAAAGCCTTCCTTACGACGTAGGGTCCTTCCCAATTTGGTGCCCATTTTCCTCGAAAATCTTTTTGTATTGGGAGGATCTTTCTCAACACGAGCTCTCCTTCGCGAAATTTCCTTGGCCGTACCTTCTTGTCATGGGCAGTGATCATTCTCTTTTGGTACATCTGCCCATGGCAGATTACTTTCAAGCGCTTTTCTTCGATCAGATTCAGTTGGTCGTATCGAGCTTGTACCCATTCTGATTCTTCTAGTTTTGACTCCATTAAGACTCGTAAAGAAGGGATTTCCACCTCGATGGGCAGCACAGCTTCCATTCCATATACCAGAGAGAAAGGAGTTGCCTCTGTAGAGGTCCGTACACACGTGCAGTACGCGTATAGGGCGAATGGTATCTTCTCGTGCCAGTCTTTATACGTTTCGGTCATCTTTCCAATAATTTTCTTAATGTTCTTGTTGGCGGCCTCTACTGCTCCGTTCATCTTTGGGCGATAGGGTGAGGAATTGTGATGCTTTATTTGAAATTGTTCACACACTTCCTTCATCATTCTGTTGTTCAGATTCAAGGCATTATCTGAGATGATTTTCTCAGGTAATCCATATCGACATATAATCTCCTTTTTCAGGAATTTGCAAACCGCGATTTTTGTCACGTTTGCAAACGAAGCGGTTTCAACCCATTTTGTGAAGTAATCTATGACCACGAAGATGAATCTATGGCCATTAGAAGCTTTTGGGGAGATTGGCCCTATAACATCCATGCCCCACATGGAAAAGGGCCACAGAGAGGTCATAACGTGGAGGGGCAAAGGTGCTGCATGAATTTTGTCGCCATAAATTTGGCATTTGTGGCACCTTCGTGCGTAGCTGATGCAGTCACTTTCCATCGTCAACCAGTAAGAACCGAGTCTCATAATTTTTCTGGCCATAGTGAAACCATTGGCATGCGTTCTACAAGTTCCTTCATGGACCTCTTCAAGTAATTTTCTGGCTTCGACATCATCCACGCATATTAGAAGCACTTGATCTTTTCCTCTTTTATATAGGATATCCCCATCAAGAACAAATCCTGCTGCCATTCTTCTGATTGTTCTTTTGTCATTCTCGTTTGCTTGCTCCGGGTACCCTTGATGCTTGACATATTCCAAGATATCATGGAACCATGATCGTCCATCCGCCTCTTTTTCAATGCTAAAACAATGCGCCGGGGCCTTATATATGCTCATCTGGAGAGGCATTATTTCCGCTTCTCGATTCGCTTTGAACATAGAAGCTAAGGTGGTTAGGGCATCAGCCAATTGGTTTTCCTCCCGTGGGAAGTAATTAAAGGTTACTTCTTCGAATTCTTTAACCAGATCCATAACAAGATCGTGATATTTGACCAGCTTTGAATCTCTTACTTCCCAATCTCCACGGATTTGGTAAATCACCAATGCTGAATCCCCTGATACCTTTAGGATTTTGATGTCTCGTTCAATAGCTGCGCGAAGCCCCATGATGCAAGCTTCGTATTCCGCTATGTTATTGGTACAGAAGAAGTTTAATCGGGCAGTGAATGGATAATGATTCCCTTCTGGTGATACCAAGACTACTCCGATCCCGTGCCCTAATGCATTTGATGCCCCGTCAAAACTCATTTCCCATGGCTTTTCTTTTGACGATTCACATTCCTTTTCTGTGATGCACATCAAATCTTCATCCGGGAAGTCAAATCTTAATGGCTCGTATTCTTCTGTAGTTCGGGCTGCTAGGAAGTCAGCTATTGCGCTCCCTTTTATCGACTTTTGGCTCACATAGGTGATGTCGTACTCTGATAGTAGTATCTGCCATCGCGCCATTCTTCTTGAGAGTGCGGGTGATTCCATCATGTACTTTATTGGGTCCAATTTTGAGATTAACCATGTTATATGATACAGCATATACTGTCTGAGCCTTCGAGTTGCCCAAACCAGAGCACAACAGAATTTTTCAATTGACGGGTATTTTGCTTCATACTCTGTGAACTTCTTGCTGAGGTAATAGATCGCCTGCTCTCTTCTTCCTGATTCATCATGTTGCCCCAGTATACATCCCATTGAATTTTCAAATACCGTCAGGTACAGTATTAATGGTCTCCCGGGGGTTGGTGGTACTAACACAGGGGGTTAGACAAATATTGTTTTATCTCGTCGAAGGCAGCTTGGCATTCCTCGTTCCATTCCCCAGGATTGTGTTTTCGCAAGAGTTGGAAGATTGGGTCGCATTGGTTGGTAAGCTGAGCGATAAACCGAGCGATGTAGTTTAATCTTCCTAGAAACCCTCTGACTTCCTTTTGTGTCCGCGGAGGTGGTAAGTCTTGTATGGCCCTTATTTTGTCCGGATCAACCTCGATACCCCTCTCACTGACGATGAAGCCCAGTAGTTTTCCCGAGGTCGCTCCGAATGTGCACTTAGCCGGATTAAGCTTCAGTTGAAACTTTCTCGATCTTTCAAATAATTTCTCGAGGTTTTCAACATGCTCTCTTTCTCCTCGAAATTTGGCAATCATATAAATCGACATAAACTTATATCTTTTTGTGCATCATGTCGTGAAACAACATCACCATTGCCCTTTGATATGTTGCCCAGCGTTTTTAATCCGAACGGCATCACTTTGTAGCAGAACGTTCCCCACATTGTCACGAATGTAGTCTTCTCCATATCCTCGGGAGCCATCTTTATCTGGTTATAACCCGAAAATCCATCCATAAAAGAGAATAATGAATGTTTTGCCGTGTTATCAACCAACGTGTCGATGTGCGGCAGGGGAAAATTATCCTTGGGGCTTGCTCGATTTAGATCACGGTAGTCCACACATATCCACACCTTACCGTCCTTCTTTGGCACTGGGACAATATTAGCCACCCATTCCGGATATTTGGAGACTTGTAAGAAACCAGCATCGAACTGTTTTTTGACCTCTTCTTTTATCTTTAAGAGCATTTGGGTCTCATCCGTCTTAGTTTCTATTTGGATTGGTTTGCATTCTGGTTTCACTTTGGAGCTCGTGGACCACTACATCCTCGCTTAATCACGGCATGTCCTCGATATGACCATGCAAATACGTCTTTGTATTCATGAAGCAAGGTGACCAAGTCGTGTTTGGTGGGCTCTCGAGATGGAGGTCCCAACTTTCACCTCTTGCCTCTTTTCTTCATTTCCCCAGTTCACCGTCTCAACAGATTCTTGGTGGGGAGTATTTGTCTATCTTCTGTTTCTATCATCCTTAACAAGTCGGGGTTGAGACATAATCTTGATGTTTTAAGTCGGCTTCGGATTCTCCTAAACAAGCGACTTCTTTGAAAGTCGATTTTAGGATCGATGAGCGAGGATTGTTCACGTCGTCGTTATATCGAGCACGACAAGTAAATGGAAAAGAAACTATAGGGAGTGTCGAGGTATTGGAACCAAAAATGTGATTTCATGAGATGAATATATATATATATGAAGACAGGCTATGAGAAAAGGGAATAAATATAAAGCTAATGAATAACAACATGCATCTTTATTGATTGTTCATTAAAAGTTAAACAGCTGATACGAACTCTTATAACAAATTCCCCTTCAACTTAGAGGAATACAGAAAGTTGTCATTGAGAATTACTTTGGAGGGATCCTAGAAACTACAAGAAGATCTTCAGCGGTCCAATTGTTCAACACATGTCCAGGAGGACTAAGGTGTATCTTTGAAGGACCTTTCATCGTATCGTCCGCTTTGTCGATGACGTTTATGTGGAAGTTCTGGAGACCCCTCTCAACCCATAGTAGTGTGTTTTGTGAATCACCTCCCTCTGGGTATATCATCCCTGCAGACGTAAAAGTCTTCGACAAGAGTGGGTACGTCATGGGCTTCCATTTTACCTCCTGACCTGAGGCTCTTGCAACCCTCCTTTCCTGGTTCTTCTGTAGTTGTTCCCTTCTTTGTCATTCGTCAGGTTTGAACCCTAAGCCGTATTGAGCCTTGTGGTGTACCGGGTTTAACGCTCTAGCCATCCCTTGTTGGTGTCTCCCTAAACCTTTCCGTGTTCGGGCTCCTTTTCCTACCGTCGGTTTGATTCCCATTTTGGTGTTTACGGATAGTTTGGGTGTGGGAACCTTTGTTCCTTGGCGACAAACATTGCGTTGATAAATTCAAAGGGCGGAAGGAGCATTGCAGCGCATTATTGTTGGGCTCGATGTAGGGTGCATCGGCAGAGAGTGATGCGACTATGTCCTCTTCACTAGCGATTGTGATCAAGTGGTTATCCATAATAAGCTTTATTTTTACGATGGAGAGATGAGGGATTGCTCGTGAGTGGATCCAGGGCCTTCGTAAGAGACAATTATATGAAGGCGATGTCCATGATCCGAATTCGACATTATATGTGCGGGCCCACCTCCAAAAGGATCTCAATTTTTCCATAACTTCCCGCCGTGTTCCATCGAATGCCCTTACCGCAGAATGACAAGGCCTCAGATAGGACATATCGACGGGCATCCTAGACAGCGTAGCCAACGGCATGACATTGAGCGCGGACCCATTGTCAATAAGTACGTGCGGTATTATATATCCTTTGCACCCAGTTGTGATGTGCAATGCTTTAACAGAGCCCCTGCCATTTGGTGGTATTTCATCGTCGCTGAAGGAGATGAAATTATCCGCGTTTAAATTGTTCACCCACCTATCGAGTTTTTCAATGGGTACATCGCTTGGTACATACGCTTGGTTTAACACCTTCAGTAAGGCGTTTCGATGTGGCTCTGAGTTCAGCAACAGGGATAATACTGAGAATTTTACCGGTTGTTTATTTAGCTGCTCCACAATATTGTAGCCGCTGTGCTTAATAAACTTTAAGAACTCCTTTGCTTCATCCTCGTTCACCGGTTCCTTAGTTCCTTGTTTAGATTCTACCTCAACCTCACCCTCGGCCTCGGGTACTGGTGCCTTCCCTTTCTGACTCGTGCCGACGGCTTTCTTCTTCGTCTCAACCACCTCAGGGGAATAGCACCTCCCACTGCGGGTAAAATGCCCCACCTCACTGATGTTTCCAGTTGTAGCCTCGGGTATGGTGATGTTGACATCATATTTCCACGGCACCGCCTTGCTATCCTTGTAAGGGAACGGAGAAGGTACTTGGATTATCATTTTTGGTTTTCTCTCTTCCTTCTTGGTCTCGTAGTAGATTACTAGAGGCCGATCGGTGCTGTAGGGAGGGCCTGATGATTGGCCTTCAGAAGCACATATATCCTTTCCATCAGTCTCTTCTATCTTATTGCAGATTTCCACCTCTTTATTGTCCATCATACTTTGAAGCAGCTCTTTGAACTCCTCACAAGATTGGATGTGGTGTCCTTCTATGCCGTGAAAGACGCAGAAACATGGACTTTTCATGCTTTCCTCCTTGAAATTCTTGTCGAGCATGCCCTTCTCAATCATTACTTCCCAGACTTTCTCCAAAGGTGTCCTTATCCTAGCAACGCAACCTTTGGCTCACCACCGATCTTCCGGTGTCACCATATTCACGTTCCCTGTGGCATGGTTAGGGAGCGGATTTCTCACCATATTGTCAGTACCGTCAAATCGCAAGATCCCAACGTCGATAAGGCCTTGAACTCTTCTCTTAAAGGCTAAGCAGTTATCTGTAGAGTGCCCCTGATTCCCGGCATGATACATGCAATTAGCGTTGAGATCGTACCACTTTGAGAATAGGGGCTTTAATGGTGCCATGTAATATGGTGAGATTAACTGTTTTTCCAATAGCTTCGGGCATAGTTCTCCGTATGACACGGGAATGGGGGTGAATTGGGGTCTATCAGGATTGGGCTTTACTGGTATTTGTTCGTTTTTTGGCTGACTTTGGGTAGGCATGGTATTTGGGGGGACTATGGTGAATGGTCTTTGATTGTCGGCGGCATAGACGGGATAGGGAGGAGGTGCTTGATAGTAAGGGTTTTGTGGAGGAAAGTATAAATTTGGCGGTGGGCGAAACTGAGGTCGTGGTTGGGTCGGATATGGAATAGGAGCATAGTGGCTCCCGGTCCCCACCATATGGGCTTCGGGATCTTTTTTCTTTGCAGGTGTGGGTTTCTTCGAGCTCTCAGGGCCCTCCATTCTTCCACTTTTGATGCCGTTTTTGATGAGTTCGTCAGATATCACGAGGTCGGCGAAATCTTTTGTGGCATTTCCCACCAGTTTGTCGTAGAATGGCACCTTCAAAGTATTGATAAAAAGGACTGTTATCTCACTTTTGGTTAGTGGAGGCTCGACTTGGACTAAGAGGTCCCTCCATCGCTGAGCATATTGTCTGAAGGTCTCTGTTGACTTCTTTTCCAACATTTGTAGCGTCAGCCGGTCGGGAGCCACGTCAGAAACATGCTTATATTGCTCGCAGAATGCGATTGCAGTCCTTCCATGAACGGATCCTTTACGTGCTAAAGTTGGTCATACCATCGGAGGGTCGATCCAATCAAGCTATCACGGAAGCGATGTATTAACAGCTTGTCTTCATTCAAGTGCCCAGCCATCTTTCGACAGAACATAATAAGATGTGCCTTCGGACATCTCGTTCCTTCATACTTTTCGAAATCCGGCACCTTAAACTTTGGAGGTAGAACCAGATCGGGCACCAAACTAAGGTCTTTGGCACTTAATACAGAGAAGACTCTAGTACCTTCCACTGCCTTGAGTCTTTCCTCTAGACTCTTATATTTTTCTTCAGCATCATGGTCATCCCTCTTTAACTTGGCTATTTTCATTGGATCATCTAAATCCGGAACAATCGGATTAGCAGAATTATCTCCAGCGTTTGATACGTATATACCTTGCCCCAGATGGGTAGGTGGGATGGGTTGTTGTTCCAGGCCTACTGGGTTCCCTTGAGGATATCCTCTTTGCGTTGCATGAGCGTGGGGTGGAGTGAATCCTGGGGGATAGAGCGGATCTTGATTATCCCTCGTGTGGGGCTCCGTAATGTCAGGACTTTGCGCGAGTCCTTTTCCTTTGGACAGAGCTGTCAATATCTCCAACATTCTATCCATTTGATCTTTATGTTCTCGTGATTCCTCGCGAGATCTCATCATCATGTCCTTTGCTTCTTGTTGTGACTTGGTTAACTGTTCTTGCAACTCTTTCTGGGTTCTTTCCATCCTTTCGATCCTCTCATTGAGTTCGGCGTCCATAGCTCTAGTTCTTAAGCGTGTCCTATAGGGATGATGTGTTTCCAGATTCGTAATGTCGTAACTGCGGATTATGTGATTTTAAGTTTAGCAAATAGTTAAGGTGATATGATGCTAATATATGTAATGCAATGCCGATGCATGGTATGGATGCGAAAAGGTGTTGATTTAATTTAATTTCATTAGATGAACTTTACTAGAAAACAAATTTCCTTTCATAGAACGGACGATTACATATATGACTTAGCTCTAATGCCTAAGTCCTTAACTTTCCTAAGAAGCCAAGCTAAACTTTGGCCTCGTTCCGATCCCGACTCGTACATCAGACTTAATGCATCAACCCGCACTGCTAAGGTTTGTAAATGATCAGCCATCTCTCGGATTTGAGCCACAGCTTCGCCCATCACATAGTCTCTATTTCTGATCTGTTCTCGTGAATGATGAAGCTGCTCCCTCCAATGTTCATTGTTTGCTTCAAGGAGCTCCACTCGGTTTCTGTTATCCTGTAATGTAGTCTCGAGCTCACCTATCTTTCCTCTCATCTCTTCAACTTTGTTCTGACTGGCTCTTAATTCGACTACTGAGTTACAACTACGGTGCAGACGTAGTGATTTTTCTAATTCTGCTACTTGGGCGCGCAACCTCTCCTTTTCGCTTTGGCTTTCTAACAGGTTCTTTCTCAAAGCGTCCTCTCGTACCCGAGCCTCTTGAAATTTCCTCTCCCACTGATCGGTCTTAGATTTTTCTTCTTCAATTTCTTGCCGCCATTGCTCCAATGTTTTACCTAGCCCTGCAGTTCTGATAGACATGCGCAGCTTCTTGTAGTCCGTCTTTAAGCTACCCAAGTCTTCTTCGGCTTTGTTCTTTCCCTTTTTAAATTTTTCAGCCACGAACTTATGGACGTCAACATCTAATCCTAACTGCATCTTTTCTTCTTCTAGCTGCTCTATCCTCTTACCCAATTCCCGGCTCTTTCTCTCGAAATCTTGCTTGATAATTTCTAATTCAGTTGGGATCACTTGCAGCTGTTCTTCTATTGGTCGAGTATTTCCTTGGATTGGCCCTGGGATATTGTCATTGATTCTTTTGGCCCACCATTGATTGCACTCAAGGGTCACCATGGGCCCTATGGCGAGTCTCTTCATTTTTCGAGTTTGGGTCCATGCATCCGATATTTCGCGAACTCTCTTCTTATAGTTGTCATCTTTGTATGAAAATTCGCATTGGGCTAGTCCATGTGTTGCAGGTATGAACTGTCTCGATCGATACTACCTCATTACTAGTAACGGGGCATACCCAACAGCTCTCCATATTTCGAGCAGAGGAACCTAATCGAACCCCCCATACCGATACAAGATCTCATCGGTGATCATCCATGGAGCTTTCCACACTACATCTTTAACTTGCAAGTTTTGGAGAATCGCCATCCACTTCTCTCCTGGTAATTCGTCTCGCCTTGGCGTACTTGCTAATCCCTCTAGGGGAGAGTAATTCTCGAAAAAGACTTTGCATGAGGCTTTTTCTTTTTTCCAAAAATGGCAATGAAACCAGGATAACAACAACTGTGCACAACCCACGAACCTCCCTTCACCCGCTCTTCGGCAAGCATTCAGTGATTTGAAGGTCTCAGCTAAAATCGCGGGGACGGGCGTAATTCCCTTGTTAAGTTTATCAAATAGGTCTGAAACCGCATCCTCCACATGCCCTAATGCTTTGGGGAAGATGACCAAACCATAGATGCTTAGAGCGAAGACGTCGACCCTCTTCTCCTTATCAGGGTGCGCCAAGATTAAGTCTCTCAAGTGTTTCCAAGGAATACACTTACAATCCCCCTTTTGCTTGATCCGGGCCGTGGCCCATTGCTCGCTCATTCCTGTAATGTTCATCAGCCTCTTTGAGAACGCCGGCACATGAACGAACCTTGAATACGCCTTATCAGTTTGGAATCTCAGGCATCGAAACAAAGTCGTATACTCTCTACATGGTAGGCACCAAATCCACCTCTCCAAAAGTGAAGCGGTGTGAGGCGGGGTTCCAGAAGCGGGTAATAGCTCGAGTAGGTACTCGTCTACCTTGATATCGAGCGCAGATAGAGGCGGATCGCCGTAGTTATAGTAAGCGATTGTTTGTCCTCGTTTCCCCATGAGTTCCATATTTCCTTTAATTCTCATGAGATCATTTTGAGTCGCTGTGACACTGGTGAAATCCCATAACTCGATTCATGCCCCATTGTCAAACTATCCCCTTTTCTTCTTTGTATTCTCTCGGACCAAACCTGAACTACCGTATTATCCTCCACTCAATTAAGAAATCCCTTTTCCATGTTAAGCTTTTCTATTTAGTAACCGAATATGGATCAACACCTTTTTATGATGAAATGCCATGCCATAAAAGCAAAACACGACAGGTTAGTATCAAGTAAAAAAGAAACTTAAAATAAATAGAAAATGATCAAATTCCTATTTTAAGGTAGCGACAAGGTTTACACGGTTCTATCTACGAGGTTCTATCTACGACGGGCCCCTAGGTTCTAAAGCAAGGGTACCTGAACTAGCAGATTCCTCGATCTTCACCCATTATAGGCTCATATAGACCGAGTTCAGTTCAGGGGAATACATTTCCCTATGGCTGCACGGAGATAGAAATCTCACGAAGACATAGGTACGGATATATCCCGAAAGCGATCCACTATCTTGCACAGAGGTAAAAACCTCACGAAAGAGTAGCTTCTCACTCCCACTTAAGGGTGTGACCGCAATGGTCATGCAATGCTATGCCAAAATATTTCACGAGACTCGACACTATGGCACAAACAAATGCATCAAAGAGAAACATGATTTTTCAAAGCACTTTTCCAACTTTTCAATCAAAGGGACGAAAATCAATCAATTTACGGCGACTCTCGTGTTCCCGATTGGAGTCGCATGTCGTCGTAACCATTTTTTGACAAAACGAAAATCGAACTTGGGTTTTGAAAAACGGGTAAAAAGGGAGTCGCCACCGACCTTTTATTAGGTGTGATCGGATCACCTTTGTTTTAATAAAACATTTCAGTTTACTAAAACGGGGTTTTGGTCTACGAACATTCGAGAAAATAGGTTTGGAGTCGATTACGTGCGGAAGGATTAGCACCCTCATAGCGCGCCCAAAATTGGTATCGAATTGATTAATTGATGTCCCAATGTCGAAAGTTTAGAAACGAATTTAGAAATTTGGGTCTTTTGGAAATGTTTGAGTCTTCTTAAAATTGAATATTAAGATTTCCTTGTTTGAAGGGACCAAATATCACATCAATACGTAGGACACGATAATTTCAATCCTCAAATCCAAGGTCATCTCTTAATCCCTAAGACTCATTTGTTAAAACAACAAAAGGTTATTCGATTATTTGGTCAAGCAAGAAAACCGAAACCCAACACATAGGGCACAGTCCCTTGAATTTCCAAATACGGAATATTGCCTTATTTTGGAAAGTTTTTTTTTTTAACATTTTTTTTTGGGTGAAATTGATGAAAGGCTAGGTTATGTTTTAAAGAAACGTTATTCAAAACGTAAATAGAGTCATGCGACAAATAATGATGATGGGACACGAATTTGACATAACGACCACATAATACACGTAATATACGACATTGGAGTCAATAATGGTGGAATTGGTAACAGTAGCGATAATAATGCAAAATATATAAGATTATAATATAGTAGTAATAATAGTAAAAAAGAGTTAAAATAATAATATAGCAATAATAATAATAATAGTAATAATAACAACATGAAATATGTGCAATATAATACTACACAATAGCAATAATAATAAAAAATATGAAATATGTACATTATAACAATAAATATAATAATAATAATAATAATAATAATGATAATAAGTGTATATATACAAGTAATAGTACAATAATAATAATAGAAATAATAACATAAGAGAAAAATGAAGCAAATAACAATAATAATAACAAAAATTTAGTGAAATAAAATAATAATAAAATATGTACATAAAAATATAATAATAATAATAATACCTAATATGCACAATATAATAATATATAGTACTAATAGTAATGATAATAATATTAACAAAAATAAATAATAGTAATAATAATAAAAGTATAGTAGTAATGATAAAAGGTAATGATGATGCAAAATATAATAATATAGATATAATAAATATAATAATATAGTAATAATAAAAATAACAATGACATCAAAAGTATAATTACAAAAATAATCAAGAAAGGACTAAATCAACATCAAAATACAATTAGAGGGGTTAGAGTAGCAATAAACTAAAGTAAAAAAAGAATAATCGGGACTAAAATGGAATGCGCTGAAAATACTAGGGGGCCAAAAGGGAAAATATCCACGGCCTCTGCGAAGCGTTTCAGGCTAGGATCAAAATGGTGCGCAAATGAAATTACAGGGTGAATTTTAAAAGACAACACAAATAGAACAAGGATCAAACTGCAAAGAATCATAAAAGAGGAAGGACTGCGCGCATAAATAGCCCATTCACAGGAGAAACACGTGGACCTTGGCTGGTGCGGGTCGGATCCGGGTCGGCTAGGGGAAACGGCGTCGTTTTGGGGCCTGAATGGCCAGACCAAAACGGCGCCGTTTTGGGGGCCTATTTAAGGCCAATTTTTTTCAAAAAATTTCATTCCCGTTTCATTTAAAAAAAAAAAAAACTCTAACTCTTTCTCTTTTTTTTTTCTCTACAGGTGTGGGGGAGGAGTGATTTCCGGTGACCATGCGACACACCGTCGACGCCATGAAGCGGTGGCGGAAAAAAAGGTAAATTTTTTTTTATATTTATATATGTATATATATATTTGCGAATGAAAAGAGAAAAAGAAAAAAAAATAATAAAATAAAAATAATAAAATACCTTTGAAACTCTTTATGCTACTGTTTCTATTATTTTTTTTTGTGCTCTTTGAATCTGTTTCTTTTTTGATTGATTGCCGAAAAAAAGGTTTTTTTTTTTTTACATCATTCCATATTCGGGCTTATATAATAAAATACAAAATCATTCTATTTTGTTTGCTCCTTGCTCATTTTCTTGCTACCATCATTCTGTTATTTTGTTTTTTTTTTTTTTGCAGGTATGGAGAAAGATCAACGGAACAAGGATGCGCAAAAGGGGGAGGAACCTCGGGATGAAACGAGGGCGTTATGCCCGAGGTGAAGCCGGCGTTGGAAAGGGAGGAACCCTAGGGTTCCCTAATCTCGATTTAGTTTTGGGCCCTTTTGGGCCAATGTATTTGGGTTTTAGTATTGGGCTTTGGTTTGTAACAGGCCCGGGCTAATTTGGGTATGTACAACAGTTACCAACTTTTCAATTTCATCACATAGTTCAATTCACATTCCATCATTCTTAATTCATCATCAATTCACCTTTCCAACACATCATATAACATGTTTCAACTTTTCAATTTAGTTCTCTATCTCGATAAACCATATCAATCACCATATCACCATAATTTAATTCATATAACCATTATATACTCACACCATTACTAAATAATTAAATTTAACATGAATATGTAATAATTATATTGGTCACAAATTGTAACGACCTAAAATTTTGTATGGGCGCTAATTGAGAAAATTATTAAAAATTTGAAAACAAAGTTTCAATTTTATCTAAAAAGGGAGTCGCCACCAATCTTTTTTCTAGGTGTGATCGGACACCTAATAAATCCTCTTTTTAAAAGAAAAATCATTTTTTGAATTTTCTTAAAAAAGGGCCGAGTTTAGGTCTACGTTAAAATTCTGAAGAAAAATAGGGTTCGGGAGTCGGTTACCGCGAGGAAGGTATTAGCACCCTCGCAACGCCCAAAATTGGTATCTCGTTAAACGCGTGTTGTCTTAATTTTCAAAAATACAAATTCAATTTATTATTTGATCGTGATCCAACTTTTAAAAACACGAAAATTTTTGAAAACGAGAATTTTTTGAAAACGAGAATTTTTGAAAACACGATTTTTTTTATTTTTTTTAACACGAAAATTTTCAAAACTCGAGAATTTTTGAAACCCGAGAATTTTGAAAACACGAAAATTTTGAAAACGCAAAAATTTTGAAACACGAGAAGTTTTGAAAACACGAAAATTTTTGAAACTCGAGAATTTTTGAAACCCGAGAATTTTGAAAACACGAAACTTTTGAAAAAAAAGAATTTAAAAAAAACATATTGATGTATTATAATTTAAAAATAAAATTTTGATAATTTTTGAATAAACCTCTTATTATTATTACCTTTTTTAAAAAATTTTAAAAATTCTATTTTTTGAAATACATTTTATATTTGACACAAAATCAAAGATATCCACCCAACATAGCAGTAAGATCAATGATTTAATGGCAAATCGATTCATTGCTTTAAAAATTGAATTTAATAAAAATTAAATTTTGTAAATAAATTCACACTATAATGCTAAAAAAATTATTAAAATAACATTAATCAAACAATATAAAACATGGGCCAATAACTAAATAAAAGAAAAAAAAATAAAATTACCACGGCCCAAACTTTTGGCCTGATGAAATGTTGTTCAATTGGGCTGCTGGTGGTATTGGGCCGCTACACTTGGGGAGTGGGCCGCGGCTTGGGCTGCTTCTTTTGTTAGCTTTGCATCCTTTTTTTGGCCTACTTTCTTTTTTTTTTTTTCTCGCTTTTTATTTTATTTTTTTGGCTGTTGGTACACGGGTCGGGTCGGCCCGACTATTTTTTGAAAAACGGAAATTGAAAAATACCTCAGCGTGTGACCCAAGGCTCAACTCACCTCTCGCAATATGAGTTGATTTTTTTTTGAAAAAAAGAAATGAAATAATTTTAAAAAATATCAGAATTTCAAAACATATCATCTGATGGAACTCGGCTGTCTTCTTTTTCCTTGATTCAGTACAGCTATCATCAAAACCTCTTGCTCTACTGGAGTACCTATATATGTCATGCATGATGTTATCATGATATGCACATGTTTGTTTTAAATGCTTTCATGCCTACATGATTATGCCATGCGCATTGGGCTTATTTGTCACATATCCCTTTTCGTTACGATTTTGTGATGATCTGCATTCATTGCTTCGATTCTTGACTTTCCTTTCTAGTTTTGTACCTGTCTTCAAGCTTTACGGGTAATCTACGTTTCTCGTATATCACCTTTTTGCCCCCTGTTGTACTTTGTCCTAGCTTTGAGGATATTGTACTTACCAAATTCTCATTCGGGTAGTGCTCAACATTCCTTTTGTTTAGAGTATGTCATCTCACTATTTATCATTTAAATGAACCAAACATGATATGTTTGACAATGGCACGGTAGGTATGAAAGAAATACATCACATTCATATTTATTTCAAAAGCAACAATCAAAAAAGTTGATAAGGAAAAGATCAAAAAATAAAACATTATGAATAAAGGAAAGCATATTCAATTGTCACAAATGCTCTAAATATCCAACGCATGAACTTCTCCACGTTTCTTCATCCTAGATCTTTTCGAGCAAAGCTTCTTGTGTAGAAGATATCGAGCTTCCGAAAATGCTTCGAATATTGTAATCTCGTCATTTGACTCTCGGTTCAAAATGTCTTTCTCCTCAGGTCCAAACCCTCTTCATTAGGACGCCCTTTCAGGTTTTCATCCTTATCCTTTTTGTTTATCAAGATGCCCTTTTCGGGTTTTCATCTTGATCTCTTTTTTTCTTTTCTTCTCTTTTTTTTAACAAGACGCCCTTTTCGGGTTTTCATCTTGATCTTTTTTTTTTAGGCATAATATTTCTTCACAGCATCTGAGTTCACTGGATTAGGTAACTCCTTCCCATCCATCTCAGTGGGAATCAAAGCTCCACCCGAGAAGGCCTTCTTTACGACGTATGGCCCTTCCCAATTTGGTGCCAATTTTCCTTGAAAATCTTTTTGTATTGGGAGAATCTTTCTCAGTACCAGTTCTCCCTCGCGGAATTTTTTTGGCCGTACCTTCTTGTCATGGGCCGTGATCATTCTCTTCTGGTACATCTGTCCATGACAGATTGCCTTCAAGCGTTTTTCTTCGATAAGATTTAGCTGGTCATATCGAGCTCAAACCCATTCTGATTCTTCTAGTTTCGACTCCATTAAGACTCATAGAGAAAGGATCTCAACTTCGATGGGCAACACAGCTTCCATTCCATAGACCAGAGAGAAAGAAGTTGCTCCCGTAGATGTCCGCACAGATGTGCGATATGCATACAAAGCGAATGGTAGCTTCTCGTGCCAGTCTTTATATCTCTCGGTCATTTTTCCAATAATCCTCATAATATTTTTGTTAGCCGCTTCCACTGCTCCGTTCATCTTTGGGCGATAGGGTGAGGAATTATGATGCTTTATTTGAAATTGCTCGCACACTTCTTTCTTCATATTGTTGTTCAGACTCAAAGCATTATCTGAAATGATTCTCTCGAGCAAACCATATCGACATATGATCTCCTTTTTTAAAAACCTGCAAACTGCAGTCTTCGTCACATTAGCAAACGAAGCGGCTTCTATCCATTTTGTAAAGTAATCTATAACCACAAAAATGAATCGGTGCCCATTAGAAGCCTTTGGGGAAATTGGCCCTATAACATCCATTCCCCACATAGAAAAAGGCCACGGAGAAGTCATGACATGAAGGGGCGAAGGGGCTGCATGAATTTTATAGCCAGTAAATTTGACATTTGTGGCATTTTTCGTGCATAATTAATGCGATCGTTTTCCATCATCAGCTAGTAATAACTGAGTCTCATAATCTGCCTAGCCATAGTGAAACCATTGCCATGCGTCGTACAAATTCCTTCATGAACATCTTCAAGTATTTTTCTGGCTTCAACAGCATCCACACATCTCAGGAGCACTTGATCTTTTCCTCTTTTGTACAGGATATCCCCATCAAGGACAAATCCCACTGCCATTCTTCTGATTGTTCTTTTGTCATTCTTATTTGCTTGCTCGGGATACCTTTGATTCTTGATATATTCTAAGATATCATGGAACCATGGCACATCTGTCTCTTTTTCAATGCTAAAACAATGGACAGGGACCTCATATATGCTCATTTGGAGAGGCATTATTTCCGTTTCTCTGTTTGCTCTGAACATTGAAGCCAAAGTGGCCAAGGCATCAGCCAATTGGTTTTCTTCTTGTGGGAAATAATTAAAAGTCACTTCTATGAATTCTTTAATCAGTTCTGCAATGAGATCGCGATATTTAACTAATTTGAATCTCCCACTTCCTAATCTCCACGGATTTGGTAAATCACCAACGCTGAGTCCCCGTACACTTCTAAAATTTCGATGTTTCGTTCAATAGCTGCACGAAGTCCCATGATACAAGTCTCATATTCCGCTATGTTATTGGTACAGAAAAAATTTAATCGGGCAGTAAGTGGATAATGGTTCCCTTCTGGTGACACTAAGACTACTCCAATCCCATGCCCCAATGCATTTGATGCACCATCAAAGCTCATCTTCCATGATTTCTCTTTTGACGACTCACATTTTTTTTTTGTAATGCACATCAAGTCTTCATCTAGGAAGTCAAATCTCAATGGCTCGTATTCCTCTGTTGTTCGAGTTGCTAAAAAGTCAGCTATCGTGCTCCCTTTTATCGACTTTTGACTTGCATATATGATGTCATACTCCGATAGTAGGATCTGCCATCGTGCCATTCTTCCTGAGAGTGCAGGTGATTCCATCATGTACTTTATTGGATCCAGTTTTGAAATTAACCACGTCGTATGATACAACATATATTGTCTGAGCCTTCGAACTACCTAGGCTAAAGCGCAACAGAATATTTCAATTGACGGGTACTTTGCTTCATACTCTGTAAACTTCTAGCTGAGGTAGTAAATTACCCTTTCTCTTTTCCCCGACTCATCATGTTGCCCCAGTACGCAACCCATTGAGTTTTCGAACACAGTCAGATACAATATTAACGGTCTTCCGAGAGTTAGCGGCACTAGCATAAGAGGACTAGACAAATACTGTTTTATCTTGTCAAAAGCCACTTGGCACTCCTCGTTCCATTCTCCAGGATTTTATTTTTGAAAGAGTCGAAAAATTAGGTCACACTGGTTGGTAAGTTGAGCAATGAACCGAGCGATGTAGTTCAACCTCCTTAAAAATCCTCTGACTTCTTTTTGTGTGCGCAGAGATGGTAGTTCTTGTATGGATTTTATCTTATCTGGATCAACCTCAATACCTCTTTCACTGACAATGAAGCCTAGTAATTTTCCCGAGGTGGCCCCAAACGTACACTTGGTTTGGATTAAGCATTTGGAACTTTCTTAGTCTTTCAAACAACTTCCTGAGGTTCCCAACATGCTCTCTTTCCCCCCGAGATTTGGCAATCATATCATCGACATAGACTTCTATTTCTTTGTGCATCATGTCATGGAACAACATCACCATGGCCATCTGATATGTTGCCCCGGCATTCTTTAATCTGAACGGCATCACCTTGTAGCAGAATGTTCCCCACATCGTTACGAAAGTAGTTTTCTCCATATCCTCGGGAGCCATCTTTATCTGATTATAACTTGAGAAACCATCCATGAAAGAAAATAAAGAATGTTTTGTTGTATTATCCACCAACGTGTCAATGTGTGGCAAAGGAAAATTATCCTCAGGGTTTGCTCGATTCAGATCGTGATAATCTACGCATATTCGTACCTTTTCTTTTTTCTTCGGTACCGGGACTATATTAACTACTCATTCTGGATATTTAGAGACTTGTAAGAAGCCAGCATCAAATTGTTTCTTGACTTCTTCTTCTATCTTTAACAGCATTTCAGGTCTCATTCGTCTTAGCTTCTGTTGAATGGGTTTGCATTCCATTTCAGTGGGAGTCTATGGACCACTACATCCTTGTTCAACCCTGGCATGTCCGATAGGACCATGCAAATACATCTTTGTACTCACGAAGCAAAGGCGATCAAATCATGTTTGGTATTTCTCGAAATGGAGTCCCAATCTTCACTTCTTGCCTCTTTTCTTCATTTCCCAAGTTTACTGTCTCAACATATTCTTGATGGGATAGAATTTGTTTATCTTCTTGTTCTATCATTCTTAGTAAGTCAGGAAACGAGACATAATCTTCAGCATTTTCCTTAGCTTCGAATTCTCCTAAACAAATAGCTTTCTCGAAATTGATTTGGGACTTGTAATGAGGATTACTCATGTCGTTGATATCGAGCACTGAAAGGGGAATGGAAAAGATGACTATAGAGGAGCATCAAGGCATGGGAATCAACAAACATAATGTTATGGCATGATATAAGATACATGTAAGGACAGGCTGCGAGAAAAGGGAATAATTATGAAGTTAATGAGAACGAAAAGGCCATGACAAAATGCATCTCCATTAATGTTCATTTAAATAATAAGGGCAAACATAAACTCTTACAAAAGAGTCCCACTATTACTTAGGGGCACAAAAAAGAGAGTTAACATTGAGCATTACTCTGGAGAGAACTTAGAAACTACAAGAAGATCCACAGCAATCCAATTGTTCAAAACGAATCCAGGAAGACAAAAGCGTATCATTGAAACATCTTTAATTGCATTATCTCCTTTGTCAATAACATTTATCTTGGCGTTCGAAGACCCATTTCAATCAATAATAGCGTGCTTCGTGAATTATCTCATACTGGGTAAATCATTCTGTAGATGTAAATGTTTTTGACAAAGGAAGATACGCTTAATTCTCGACATGAGGCTCTTGCAATCCTCCTTTCTTGATCTTTCTGCAACTGTTTTCTTCTTTGTAGGATATCCGGCTTGAATCCTAAACCGTATCGAGCCTTGTGGTGTACTGGTTTTAGTGCTCTAACTATCCATTGCTAATTTCTTCCCAAACCTTTCTTCGCTCGAGCTCCTTTTCCCACAGTTAGCTTAATTCCCATCTTGGTATTCCTTGACAGCTTGGGTGTAGGAATGCTATTTCCTTCAGCAACAAATGTAGCATTGATAAATTCAAAGGAACGGAAGGAACATTCTACTGCATCTTTGTTTACTTCGATGTAGGGTATGTCAGTAGAGATAGATGCAACAATGTCTTCTTCACCAGCGACCGTGATCAAGCGGCTATCCATGATAAACTTTACTTTTTGATGGAGAGATGAAGGAATTGCCCCAGCAGAATGGATCCAAGGCCTCCCTAAAAGGCAATTATACGAATGCTGATGTCCATGACCTGGAACTCGATATCATATGTACATGGGCCCACTTCTAGAGGAATTTCAATCTTTCCCACCACCTCTCGTCGTGTCCCATCAAATGCCCTTACTGTGGAATGACAAGGCCTCAGATAAGACATATCAATCGGCATCCTAGAAAGTGTGGCCAAAGGCATGATATTGAGTGCAGATCCGTTGTTGATGAGTACATTTGGTACTATGTAACCCTTGCAACTGGTCGTAATATGCAATGGTTTTACAGAGCCCCTACCGTTTGGTGGTATTTCGTCATCACTAAAAGAGATGAAATTATCCGCATTCAAGTTGTTCACCCACCTATCAAGCTTTTCAACAGATACGTTGCTCACCACATACACTTGATTTAACACTTTCAGTAAAGCATTTCGATGTGGTTCTAAGTTTAACAGTAGAGATAACACTGAGATTCTTACCGGCTGCTTGTTCAACTGCTCCACGATGTTATATTCACTGTGCTTGATAAACTTCAAGAATTCATGTGCTTCATCCTTATTCATAGGTCTTTCAATTTCTTGCTTAAACTGTATTTCAACATCAACCTCAGCATCATGCATTGGCGCCTTTCCTTTTTGGTTCGAGTCACCAGTCTTCTTCCTTGGTTCAACCATCACAGGAGAATAACATCTCCCACTGCGGGTAAAGTGTCCCACTTCACCAACACTTCTAGTCGTAGCTTTGGATTTTTCACTTTTGGGTATGATAATATTGACATCATATTTCCATGGTACCGCATTGTTGTCCTTATAAGGGAAAGGAGATGGTACTTCGATTATCATTTTTGGTTTTACATTTTCCTTTTTTGCCTCATAATAGATCACCAAAGGTCGATTGATGCTATAAGGGGAACCTAATGATTGATTATCAGAAGCGCATATTTCTCCTTCATCGGTCTCTTCCACTCTGTTAAATATCTCGACCTCTTTGTTGTCCATCATGTCTTGAAGTAATTTTTTGAATCCCTCACAAGACTGGATGTCATGCCCTTCTATGCCATGGAAGACGCAAAAACTTTGACCTTTTGTACTTTCTTTCTTGAAACTTTTGTTGAGTGGACAGAACAAACCCTTCTCAGCCATTATTTCTCATACCTTCCACAAATGTGTCTTTATTTCAGAAATACAACTTTTGGCTCGCCACCCGTCTTCCTTTATCACCGAGCTCATGTTCCCTTTAGTATGGTTAGGGAGCTGATTTCCAGTCATATTACTAGCACCATCAAATTGTAAAATGCCTGCATCAATAAGACCTTGAACCCTTCTTTTAAAGGCAGGACAATTTTCTGTAGAATGCCCCTAGTTTCCAGCATGGTACATGCAACTAGCATTAAGATCGTACCATTTTGGGTATGGAGGCTTCAGGGGTGCCATATAATATGGGGATATTAATTGTTTTTCCAATAATTTCGGGCACAGCTCTCTGTACGATACGGGAATAGGGGTGAATTGAGGTTTTTCAGGATTGGGTCTTGCCGATTTTTGTTCATTTTTGAGTTGGCTTTGAGCAGGTATGGTATTTGGTGGAAACATGGTGAATGGTCTTTGGTTATTTGTGGCGTAGACGGGGTAAGGAGGAGGTGCCTGATAGTAAGGGCTTTGGGGAGGAAAATAGAAATTTAGAGGTGGGTGATATCGAGTCGTGATTGGGTTGGGTATGGATTAGAAGTGCAATGGCTCTCGGTTCCTACCATATGGGTTTCTGCCTCTTTTTTCTTTATGGGTACTGCCTTTTTCGAACTCTCGGTGCCTTCCATCCTTCCACTCTTGATGGCATTCTCTATAAGTTCCCCGGATATTACAATATCTGCGAAGTCTTTCGTGGCGCTTCCTACCAACTTATCATAAAATGGCGCTTTCAAAGTGTTGATAAAGAGGACCATTATCTCAGTTTTAGTTAATGGGGGTTCTACTTGGGCCGAGATATCCCTTCACCTTTGCGCATATTGCCTAAAAGTCTCCGTCGGCTTCTTTTCCATCATCTACAGGGTTAGTCGATCAGGTACCATGTTGGATACATGTTTGTATTGTTCACAAAATGCTAATGCTAAGTCTTTCCATGATCGGATCCTTTCTCTACTGAGTTGATTATACCATCGAAGAGCCGATCCGACCAAGCTGTCTTGAAAACAGTGTATTAGCAATTTATCCTCATTCACATAACCAGTCATCTTTCGACAAAACATGATAAGATGCGTCTTTGGACATCTCGTTTCATTATATTTTTCAAAATCTGGCACTTTAAATCTCGGAGGCAGAACCAGATCGGGCACCAAACTGAGCTCTTTGACACTCAGTGCAGAGAAGACTTCAATACATTCTATCCCCTTGACTCTTTCTTCCAGGCTCTTATACTTATCCTGAGTATCATAATCATCCATTTTCAACCTGGCTATTTCTACCGGATCATCCAAATCTGGAACAATCGGGTCAGCAGGATTAGCTGCGGGGTTCGATACGAATATACCTTGCCCTAGATGAGCAGGTGGTGCAGGTCGTTGCTCTAGACCTATCGGTTCCCCTTGAGGATATCCTCTTTGCATTGCATGGACGTGAGATGGAGTGAATCCTGGGGGATAGAGCAGATCCTGATTAACTCTTGACTGGGGCTCCGTGATGTCAGGGCTCTGCATGGGTCCTTTTTCCTTGACCAAAGCTTCATCATCTCTATCATTTTGGCCATTTGATCCCTTTGCTCGGGCGATTCCTTTCGAGATCTTACCATCAGATCTCTTGCTTCCTGTTGTGACTTAGCCAACTGTTCTTGCAACTCTCTTTGGGTCCTTTCCATTCTTTCAATTCTTTCGTTGAGTTCAGCATCCATAGCTCTAGCTCTTAGACGTGTCCTATAAGAATGACGTGATTCTAGATTCGTAGTGTCGCAACTATGGATTATAGGGTTTTAGCCTCAGTGAATGATTAGAGTGATATGAATGGATGAATGAATAAATGAAAAATGAATGTTATTTATGAATGAATATGCAACAATTTGGTGTTGATTTCAAGATAGCCCTATACTTAGGCATTTCATTAATCAAAAGAGTCTATTACAAAATGTTTTGCTATCTCTGATTTAACAGTTACACAAATTTTCTAGCCACATCGCCTTCTTTCTTCACTCGTTCTAGGAACTCTAACATGCTTGATCCTTGTCTCGGAGGGAACTGGTAACTGAGAGCTTTAGCTTCATCTTATAGTTGCATGATTTGCACAGCCGCCTTGCGAATTTCATTGATCAAACCGCCGAGATACATATCTTTTTCTTGGAGAGCTCTTTCGTAAGCGCGAATGTCTCTGTCATGCTGGCCATTCTTTTCTTCTGGGGCTTTTAGGAGAGTATCCAAATGTTGCTGATGAGTTTGCAGCGTACTTTCTAAATCTCGTATTTTCCTTCTTAGCTCTTGACGTTCAGACTTACCAGTCATTAATTCTGCAGACACGGTTTCGTATTCAACATTCTTCTTTCTTAACTCTATCATAGCACGCGCAGCTTTTTCCTCTTCCTTCTTCGCTTTCCCTCTCCAGAATTCCATCCCACATTTGATGTTGCTTAATTTTTCCTTCCATTCTGTCGATGATTTGCCCAGCCCACTATTCTTTATGGTGCCTCTTAATTTCTTATTTTCCAAATGAAGATCCTTTAGATCATTTCTCATGACCTCGGCTTCTTTCTGGACTTTCCCGTTTTTGGATTTTTCAATTTGAACATCAATCTTCAGCTGGTAGTATTCCTCTTGAAGAGAACTAATATCCCATAACAGCTTGGCCTTTTCACGTTCAAATTCATGTCTTACCATTTCCAATTTGGACGGCATTTCTTCTGAGAAAGGATTCTGGAAATATAATTCGTCGACGAGATTTGTCGACTATTCACTCGTCGTTTTCTCCATATGTCATAATCTTGAGTGATAGTATCAGCATAGAGAGCTAACTCCATTAGGTAAATTTCCTTCCAAGACTTTGCAGTATCTCGGACTTTTTTCATGTAACCTTCACCTGTAAAAACAAACTCAGACTGTACCAATCCCCCGGTAGCTGGTATGAACTGTCGCGAAGCAAACTGCCTTTGAACCATTAACGGTGCATATCCAACTCCTCCCCATAATCTGAGTAAAGGCACCCAATCTTGGCTTCCGCATTTGTATAACAGAATCGAAGGACGGATCTATGGTGCTCTCCAAGTTATATCTTCGGCGCGGAGGTTCTGAAAAATTAAAACCCAGTGCAGTTCGGTGACATCCTTTGGCCAATCTCCTAAGGTAAGCTTCCAATGGAGCGAATGTTTTCGAAAACATATGGAAAGGTGTGCGCTCCACTTTCCAGAAGTATCTCATAATCCAAATATTAAGCAACTGTGCACATCCGATAAAACGTCCTTCCCCTTTCCTCCTGCAACTACTTAGAGATCTAAAAGTCTCGGCTAAGATAGTTGGAACGGGGTTGATTCCTTGCCTCAACTTTTCAAAGAAATCCACTACGGCAACTTCTATATGCCCAAGAACCTTTGGGAAGACAATTAACCCGTAAATGGCCAAAGCAAACAGATCCACTCTTTTCACAATATCTAGATGGTTTTGAACTAAGTCTCGTAGAGAAAACCACGGAACACAATTGACTTCGTTCTTTTTCTTTATCTGTTTTTCAGCCCATGTATCGGTCATTCCTATCAATTTCATTAGCTTTTTCTTGAAGGTCATTGGTTTGGGCTCTTTCACATATATCTTGTTGAATTGTGCATTCTCAACGCGAAGTAAGGCGGCATACGCTTCTATGGTAAGAGTCATATCTTCTTGATTGAAAGTGAAAAATTGGTAAGCTGGGTCCCAGAATCGAACCATGGCTTGAATCAACTGTTCGTCTACGTTGACGGCGATCAAGTGAGCTATATCCCCGTACTTTTCAGTGAAGATGCCCCTAGTGTCTGAGTCCCACTATTTTCAGATCCTAGCTAAGTCTTCGAGGTTATTCTAACGAGCGTTCGAAGTCACATGTTCAGGAATATTGCTGATACATCCTTCCTTTAAATTGTCCCCTTTTGTTTTCTAAGTTTTCAAAGACCAGCCTCGAAATACGGCATTTTTCTCGGTCACTTGTGCAATCGACTCCTCCATCAGAAACCCGTTTTTGGCAACCAATCTCTAATCAACAACTTCCTAACAAGAGGCCTATGATGCATGATGAAAAAAAAGAAAAATAAATGAAGACAAATAACCTTGGTTAGTAATCACATCAAATATAAACAGAGAAAAAATATGAAAAATCTAACAAATTAACCTATTTAATCGTGCATTTTAGTGAAACCGACCTACTTTTTTTATTATTATTTTTTTTTACACTCACCATGCTTTACAAAAACCTATCCCACATACTCATCAGATAATCTACCCACCCTAAATTATTAAACGGACCCGATTTTCTTGCATAAAAAGTGTAAATGTAAAAGAAATAAAAGGTAAGAGGCGTTTCTCCCATGTACTTATTTTGGTGACTATTAACGGACGAAGGTTCGGCATGGCTCTAGTCGGGTGGCTCATACGGTTCACCGTATGCGGTTTCGGTTCTAAAAAAAGGTACTCGAATTGTCTGTACTGTCGCCTACTAAGGCTAGTACGGAGCCTCGGTTATCGCCTATGATAGACTCGCGAGCTCAATTCGAGGGATTACATTTACTTATGCCTATGCGAAGGGACAAGTTAACTCACGAAAGCATAAGTCATATGTAACCCGGAAGTATTCACTAGCCTGTGCGGTGGGACGAGTTAACTCACGAAGGCATAGCGTTTACTTCCACTTAAGCGGACAGAGCCCGGGTAGAGAGCTCATGTTATGCAAAAATGCAAGTGCACGGTGTGTGGGGAGAAACTCACAAACCTTTTCGTTTTTTATTTTGAAACTAAAAAAAACTAAAACTGTAAAAACTTAGAGCTGAAAAACAAAAAGATAAAACAAATTAGAAAAACATGATGCAAATGCATGACTTTTCAAAAAAAAAACAAAATTTAAGGATCACGACTAAATATTAATTTAAAGGAGTTTCAAAAATTTTGACAACACGTGTTTAATCCCAGACTCGACTCTCAAAAAAAAGACCCCAGCGGAGTCGTCAGCTGTAGCGACCTAAACTTTTGTACGGGCGCTAATTGAGGAAATTATTAAAAATTTGAAAACAAAGTTTCAATTTTATCTAAAAAGGGAGTCGCCACCGATCTTCTTACTAGGTGTGATCGGACACCTAATAAATTCTCTTTTTAAAAGAAAAATCATTTTTTGAATTTTCTTAAAAAAGGGCCGAGTTTAGGTCTACGTCAAAATTCCAAAGAAAAATAGGGTTCGGGAGTCGGTTACGCGCGAGGAAGGTATTAGCACCCTCGCAACGCCCAAAATTGGTATCTCGTTAAAGGCGTGTTGTCTTAATTTTCAAAAATACAAATTCAATTTATTATTTAATCGTGATCCAATTGAAACCCGAGAATTTTTGAAAATACGAAAATTTTTGAAAACGAGAATTTTTGAAAACAAGTTTTTTTGTTTTTTTTAACACGAAAATTTTGAAATACGAGAATTTTTGAAAACACGAAAATTTTTGAAACTCGAGAATTTTTGAAACCCGAGAATTTTGAAAAAAAGAAAATTATGAAAACAAGAAAATTTTGAAAACACAAAAATTTTGAAACACGAGAAGTTTTGAAAACACGAAAATTTTTGAAACTCGAGAATTTTTGAAACCCGAGAATTTTGAAAACACGAAACTTTTGAAAACAAGAATTTAAAAAAAAACATATTGACGTATTATAATTTAAAAATAAAATTTTGATAATTTTTGAATAAACCTCTTATTATTACCTTTTTTAAAAAAATTTAAAAATTCTATTTTTTCGAAATACATTTTATATTTGACACAAAATCAAAAATATCCACCCAACATAGCAGTAAGATCAATGATTTAATGCCAAATCGATTCATTGCTTTAAAAATTGAATTGAATAAAAATTAAATTTTGTAAATAAAATCACACTATAATGCTAAAAAAAAATTATTAAAATACCATTAATCAAACAATATAAAACATGGGCCAATAACTAAATAAAAGGAAAAAAAATAAAATTACCAAGGCCCAAACTTTTGGCCTAATGAAGTGTTGTTCAATTGGGCTGCTGGTGGTATTGGGCCGTTACTTGGGAAGTGGGCCGCGGCTTGGGCTGCTTCTTTTGTTAGCCTGCATCCTTTTTTTTGGCCTACTTTCTTTTTTTTTTCTTTTTTTTGCTGCTTTTTTTATTTTATTTTTTTGGCTGTTGGTACACGGGTCGGGTCAGCCCCACTATTTTTAAAATTTTAATTCTTTTATTTTTTTCTTTCTTTTTTCTTTTCTTTATCTTTTCTTTCTTTCTTTCTTCTTCTTCTTCCCTCTTCTTCTTCTTCAAGTTTGCGCCGCCGCCTCTTTCACACCATCGCTTGTGCTGTTGCCGTCGTCTCCGTCCGTTGGTGCCACAAGAGGTAGTCTCTCCTCTCCTTCTCTCTTCTTTCTCTTCTTTTTCCTCTTTTTCTCTTCTTTTTCTTTCTTTTTTTTAGTGGGTTTCTTCTCTTGGATGTTGGGGGTCCATTTTTTGGTTGATTTCCCTCATTTATAGTGTTTTTCTTGCTTGCAGTAGTGGTGGCTAGGGGAAGGAGGCCATCTTAGCGGTGGTAGGAAAATCCGGGAGTGGGTGCCCTTAATCACTTAATCTGCCAGAAGGACTGAATCAAAAATACAGTGAACCTTTTGGGGCTAAAGTGTAACTTTAAGAAAGATAAAGGGTCAAAATTCAATTTTAAAAAGTTTAGGGGTCAAAAAGTAATTTTGGAAAAGATTAGAGGTTAAAATGTAATTTTGAAAAGTTTAGGGGTCAAAATGTAATTTTGTATTTTTCAAATTTTTTTTAATTTTTAATTTTATTATTATTATTCAAAATTAATATAAATAATGGATTAAAGCCCAATAGACCCAAAAATTTTAGAAAATTAAAACTCGAGACGGGGACAAAATTCAGTTATTACACAAATCATATAAATACAAACCGGAAGCTCGCGTCACTCGTCGTTGAATCTCACCTTTCCTTTCCCTCTAGACGGCCCGAACTAATTCAATAAATAAACAATATCAAAATCCATCCAATTCATATTAAAATATAAAACCAAAAACATTATGCAATTTATTCAATTTAGTCCCTAAACCCAGGACAAACATGGCTTTCGATTTAAAGCTTCAAATTAAAATATGATTTCACATATATTTATTAGGGACCTTCTATTTTCTATTCCTACAAAAACTTCATAATATTTTTTGCATTTTATTCAATTTGGTCCCTAATGTACGGAACTAACAATTAAGCTTTACAATTTAGTCATTTTCATATTCTTAGCTTAATTTTTATCAAATTCACACCAATTCCATCCATTTCTCAACAACAGCAAGTTTCAAAAACTTTAACAATTTTCCAAATTGGTACACGAGCTATCGAAATCAAGCTCCCATGATTCAATTTCCATAAAAAAATTGCTAGGGACTTACTTCAATTAAATGTCTGAATTCCCTAAGCTTCAAAGATGGAGTCCCCTTTTTGTTTTTCTTTTTTTGATCGGTTGGAGAAAATGAGTTTTTCGTATCTCCATCCACCGATTTCACTTTTTATAATTAATCTTTATTAACCTTTAATTAAACTTTTTATTTTATTTTAAATCCTAATTAATTAGTCTAATAACCATCCATCATCACATTCCATTATCAACTATTTAAAAGTGGAATAAACCACTTTAGATGTAATAGCCCGTTTTCAGTAAAATCGGAATAGTGGCTTTGGGACCACAAATTTGAGTCCGGAAGAAAACTTATTTTAATATAATTTTATGGTCTACTGTATGATAGGAATATCATATAAAAATTTTATTAAGAAAACTCTGTCGATTACATGATTAATTGATAAAAGGACCAAATTGCATAAAATGAAAAAGTTGAGTTCTAGTAGTTATAGGTATTAAATAGCTATGGAATTCAAAATTGGAGGTCTTTATATGGAAAATAGACCATTAAGAGGAGTTAGTAGATAAGTATGATGATTCATCCATGGAAAATAAAATAAAGAAAAGGATTAAATTGAAAAGAGAAATAATAAATGATGATAAATGATTAAAATAAATAAAAATGTCATATATTATCATATTTCCCAAAAAAAATGCATGGAAACTCTAGTTATGGGTCTTGAGTTCAAGCAAGTCATTTTTGCTTGATTAGATATGTATTCTTGTCTCATTTTTAATGATTTTTATGTTTCCGAGGTCGTAATAACTTAATTTACCTATCTCGGGAATTAATTTGCAAAGTTATCAAAGTGCTAAGATTTTGCCATGGATGAATATAGTTGAATTATGAAGCTTTATGGTAGAAAATGAAAGGTTGTTGGTAGATAATTTTTGTTAAGGAAATTTTGATGAAATCATGATTTAGGGACTAAATTGAAAAGATGCAAAATTCAAGGAAAAATTCTAAATTTTATGAAATACATGGGCTGCTATTGTTACATGTAAAAATTGGTTAGGCTTGGAATAAGGATTAAATTGCATAAATTTTATTTTCCGAGTCTATGGACGAAATCGTAATTAAATAAAAATATAAGGGCAAAATGGTCATTTTGCCAAAGATGTGAATTGAACTGAATTGAATATGAATTGGTGTTAAATTCATTCATATAGATCCAAATAGACCAAATACGAAGTTAGAACGAGGAAAAGAGAAGGTATCGGATTAGTAGATCTTGCGTACACGAACATTGTCGAGGTAAGTTCATGTAACTAAATTGTGTATATTTATATGCTTGAATTGAATGTTGTATATGTGAATTGTATAAATTTCATATATATGAAATTGATCACATATCCAACCATGCTCGATAAATATTAAGTCTCGTTTGGATAAATGAGATTCGATAGATATAGGGTTCCCGAATTGGTTATGGTCCTGCATGTGTTGCAGACACACCATAGCTTGAAAGAGCATCCTGTTATTAGCTCTCATGAGCTTCCCGATATATGGTTCTTGTGAGATTCTCGTTAATAGCTCTTCGGAGCATCCCGATTGGTTGTGATCCTGCATATGTTGTGGACACTCCTCAACTCTTATAAGCGTCTCGATATATGGCTCTCTGCAGCTTCCCAATTAAAGGCACTTTTATGAGCTTCCCAATTAATGGCTCTCTGAAGCTTCCCAATATTGGCTCGCTTGAACCTTCCCAATATTTGGCTCTCTTGAGCTTTCCGTTTATGGCTCGTATGAGCTTCTTAATAATTGGCTCGCAAAAGCTTCCCGTTATACAGCTCACATGAGCTTCCCATTACATGGCTAGGAGGAGCTTCCCGATTATATGCTCGTATGAGCATTCCTAAATATAAATTGACGGATTACAGTTTTGTACACTTTATGTGTACTACTCATGTATCCATCGATATTTTAAATGATTCAACGGGCAAAATTCTGATATGTAACAACATGAGTACAAAATGAATTGTTACCATATATGCTTGAAATACATGAAAGTAATGATATTTGATATGTTGAAAAATGGGATGAAAGATACATGTGTATGAAACTTGCTTGACGATTATGTACATTTGTGAGTATGAATTGTTACATGAATCTCATGACTAACATGCTTGATGAGGACATGTGTTTAGGCATTTGGCCAAAATAATTTGAGCATGTTTAGTTTACTTACCTTATGTGTGAAATAATGGTAATTTTAATTCTATGTTATAAGAACTTACTAAGCTTTAAAATTTTACTCAGTTTATTTTCCCTATTTTATAGTAATTTGGAAGCTCGAATTGTTTGGAAGCTGGTCAGAGCAACATCACACTATCCTTCAGCTCATTTCGGTATATGTAACAAACTAAATTTTGGTTATAATGGCATGTATAGGCTAAATTTAGCCAATAGTGGCATGTATGTGTGGTTGAAATTAGCCATTGGAATGCCTTGTAATTGGTATGTTTTGATATGTAAAAAGTGGCCTTAATATGTTGATGATTGGTTTGTAATAGTATAAATTGATAATATATGCCTATATGTATGTATGGTTATTTGGTAAGTTTGGATAATTGAACATATGAGTTGATATGTCATGTATAAGACTTAGTTTTGGCTTGATTTGAAAGTTTTATATTAGCTTGTGAAAGTGTTAAAGCGTTGATGTAGGTGGAATACAAATTGGGTGAGAAATGTGGCCTGGAAATAGCCTATTTTCGTCCACACAGGCAAAGACACGGGCATGTGTCTCAGCCGTGTATGACACACGACCTAGCACATAGGTGTGTGTATTTTGGACGTGTGTCCCCTGCATCTTTAAATTTTAAAACAGAATGCTCAAAATTTCTCACACAGCCTAGCACACGGGCGTGTTGCTTGGCATGTGACCCCTGCACCTATTCAATGCAAGTCATTATGTTCATACGGCCTAGCATACGGGCGTATGGCTTGGCCGTGTGACCCAAGTCAGAGAGTTACACAGGTAAAGACACGGCTTGGACATGGTCGTATGTCCCTATTTCAAATGTCCACACGGCCTGGGACACGGGCGTGTGTCCCTTACACTTTGGAAAAATTTTGACATTTTTTTGAGAAAAATTCTTTGAGTACCCGGATTAGTCCCAACTTGTTTCTAATGTATCTTTTGGGCCTTGAGAGATCAAATAAGGGACATTATGATTGATTTATCATATATATGTTATCTAATGTGAAATATCTGTTTAATTGATCTGAAATTTCTGGTAATGCTCCGTAACCATGTTCCGGCAACTCGTACATGTTAAGGGTGTTACATTAGACTTTTGGATAATTACTATCTAAGTCCCCAAGCCTTTTCTTAATTAAAAATCTATAATAATTAAACTTTTACAATGTAGTCTCTCAGCCTTAACTAACCACAATTTTTGACTAAATTACATAATTGAATTTTAATTCATCTATATAATAACTCTATAAATAACCCTATTTAATATTTATGGATTCGATTTACAGAAATAAGGTCCCCAAACCACAATTTTCGACACCACTAAATTTCAAGTAGTTACAATTCTCCCTTTCAAGAAACTTTGTCACCCAAAATTTACTTGAAATGTAATGGGGAATATGTACTACTGAATCGATTTCTCTTTGATGACTACCCCTAGCAACTAAGCCACCACGAGCAATTCTCCAACCTCTAGCTATAGATGCAAATCCTAGGGTAGCAGCAGAAATATCATTAACACTTCTCGAAAAATTTCAAGCGATATGCTCTAAGGATCCTTATTCAAAACATGCTAATGTTTTCTTCCCACATTCACTTATATGTTTTCCGCCATAAAGCTCAAAGTTCAAAATACTTACGTCCTTTTTTTTTTTACTTCTCAACATTGCCAGTAGATACTAATGATTGTTTAACCTAGTCTTTCTCGTATTTGACATTCGATGAAACCGATTTCCAAGAACTTTGAGACCCTCTAGCTTACTTAGGTAGGGGTTGTGAACGTGTAGTCTCGACTCTCTTTCTAAATGCTCAGTGAGTCTCGTCTTTGTTATCTAAGCCCAAGGTTTGTTCAACCATTTTTGCTCATTCAACTAGATCAGCAAATTCCTTAAGCTTATATAAGACCAACTGAACTCAGAGTTGATCTCACAATCCCCGATGGAATCACTTACAACTTTCCTCTTCTGTGGGTACTAACTTGAAAGCATACATGCTAAGTCACAAGAACTCTTGTTCGTAGTTGACTGCTATCATATTCTCTTGCTTCAACATCATAAATTCTTGTTTTCTATCTTTCAAATATAATTCAGCGATATACTTCTTCTCAAACTCAGACAAGAAGAATGTCCAAGTGATTTGGTTCACTAACACATGACGTGTAACAGTTAGCCACCATTGATAAGATTCTTCGTTTAGGAGAGATACCACACAAGTGAAATACTTTGGCGGTGAACATTCTAATTGTTGCAAGACCCGTTTAGTCGATTCTAACCAAACTTCGACTAAGGATGAATCGACACCTTTCAACCCTCTAAACTCTGTTGCTCCATATTTTTGCAACTCCCTTATCGGGGCTCACGAGCTACAGCTACTAGCACAACTTGTGAAGTAGCTCCCACTACTCTCTAAAGGATTTTCGCTATCGTGAAGAGAAAATTCTCATCATCTCGACCTTTTTGTCAAGGTCTATCAGCTCTATTCTATTGAACACCGACTGAATCAACGCCACGTGCCTCTGTTTCAATCTTATTCTCACTCTCAATGGAGTGATCATTGCTATCTATATCATCATTAACAACGTTCCTCGATTCTTTTTACATATTTAGTTATAAAATAGAGGAATTTAAAAATCAACATCCAAATTTCGAGTCAAACTCGACTCGACCTTGGAATATATCTCTAGACTCAATTCTGAGCTCAATTTAGTTCGAGAATAGGCTAAACCTATAACTCTGATACTATTAAATGTAACACTTGATACCCGACCCGATCGTCGGATCTAAGTTACAATATGCCATATTCGTTGCTGGAGTAACTACGGTCAATTACATTCAATTTTTACCATTAACATTTATTTATGAGTGTTATAAACATATGATGCAATGTACGACCATTTTTTGGTCTTATACGAGCTTACGAAAGCCCTAATGTTCATACAGAATAATTCAATATCAATAACAATTACCATATGCAATAGACAATAGATCTCTCAGTATTCAGTCTCATATCACAAAATCATAGCTTATACAGTCTAATTCAGTACATACGGACCGTATAGAAAGCCTGCAATTGTTTCAAACGACGCATACCGAGGGAAAATCCAAATTCTGAGCCATACGCTTGTGTGGTTTCACACAGCTTGGCACACACCCGTGTGTCTCCTATGGTCTGACACACGCATGTATCGTCTACTCGTGTAGTCATAAATCACAAACCGTGAGTCACACAGCCTGGACACATGCCCGTGTGGTCTCTAGTGGCAAACAGTGAGTCACACGGTCTGGATACACGTTCGTGCCTCTAGTCCGTACGTCTCTAATTTGTAAACAGTAAGTTACACGATCTACCACACGACTGTGTGGTGCATAAGGCCTACCACACGGCCGTGTGACGTCAACAGCCATGTTTTTTGACATTTAAAATTCATAAAAACTCGGGTTTTCGGTACGCACCTGAAGTAGTTTTGAGCAGAAACAATGTAGAGAAATCCTGAAGCCTAAATTAGCTAACCAGAATCATTTAATCGACTAAAATAATGAAATTCACACAATTTAACAGTTACTGAACTATGTCAAAAACTTCGATAGGAAACCTCTAACGAAACCGACACTTACTGCGAATCAACGACACCTGCTCGAATTAGCCTATTGGGAAACACTGCTTCTGACACGCACTGTAACACCCCTAACCCGTATCTATTACCAGAGTTTACATTTCAAAACTATCAAAAATTTTAATCATTTAATATCTCAACATCAATCATAGCAAAGTCAATCAATATCATACATGTTCTCCCTTATACGAGCCCTCAAGACCCTAAAAACACATTAGAAACAAGTTGGGACTAAGACTCCGTTTGTTTGCCAGTAAAACAATTTCCAGAAAAGCTTTTCAGCCTTTTCCAATGTTTGTTTGGCTGAAAATAATTTCCTAAGGTAAAACGTATTACAAAACACGAGAAAAGAAGCCTTTAATTTTGGAAAATGTCTTACCCTTTTTGTTTCGGTAAGACATTTTCAGGAAAAGAAGCAAACAACGATTCTCAACGCCCCAATCTTCCCTTTCCCCTTCCCCTACCCTGTAATATCCTAAATTAGGGGCTGTGCATTGGAGCAAAAATTCACAAGTTGATAGGCCTTAAGATTTGTTTTGATGAGTTTTAGGGGTTATTAAAGCTCGGGGATAAAAGGGGAGTGTTTTGTAAAATTTTGAAAATTTTGGGTCAAAAGTGAAAATTTGGGTGATGGAGGCCTTAAGAATAAATTTTGGTAAGTTATGGCATATAAAATTCCACAGTAAAGTGGCTTAGTGTGTGCCCACTTAAGGGTCGCCAAAATAAGTCGGGGTTCGAGTGGTATGGGGCGCATAGCATTTTATTTTGCAAGTATGCGCTACATTAAGGAAGGCTTTAAAAGAAAATCGAGATGGTTCTTATCACAAAACAGCGCCTGGGCGAGACGGCAAGGACGCTAGCAGCAGGAGAGCTCTCGAGGTTGGGGGTTCGAGTCCTATTGGAGGCGCGCTGATATTTTATTTTGGCTTTGGCGATTTAGGCTAAGCGAGCCAAGGAAGGAAGGGTTTAAAACAATTTTTCAATGCGTTATTGGCATGAAATGCCTAATGGCCGAGTGGCTGGGACGTGGGGGCTTCTTCTCCAGGTCTCGGGTTCGAGACCTGGGAGCAACGCATGAGTACCCTTTTTGTTCTTTTGCAGCGTGCAAAATGGTTGCATGGCACATGCAGCATGGGCACTTCCTTTTTATTCTTTTTATTTATTTTATTTTATGTTTTTATTATTCTCTGCTGCAAGCATGGAGCAAATTATTTTTTTGTTGTTTTATTATTTTAATATGAGGGATGATGGGAAAGAGATTAAAGAAAGGAAAGTGATGTTTGAAATTATCAAAAGAGATAAGCATGCCGTAGGAAGCATGGGTATTATTCTAGTTTTAGTTTTATTATTTTAAGGATGATGGGATTTTTGTTGTATTATTATTATTTGTGTTATTATTTTAATAGGTATGGGTGGTGTAATAATAATAATAATAATAATATTATTATTATTATTATTATTATTATTATTATTATTATTAATTTATGTTGTATTATTATTTTAATGGTGATGGGTAGTATTTTATTATTATTATTACTAAAATTTTTATTTTTTTATTATGGTTATATGCGTGAGGAATATGTGGGGATTAGTTGGTTTTTAGTTTTATTATTTTAAGGATGATGGGATTTTGGTATTTAGTATTATTATTATTATTATTATTATTATTATTATTTAGTGATGGTATGGGTAAGATTCTTACTCTTATTTTATTGGAAAGCATGGGTTATACCTTGGTTTGCTTATTTTATATATGTATGGGTTAATTTCTTTTAATTATTATTAGAGCATGGGAGACTTAATAAACTATGAATAGTTTATATTTTATTTTTATGGAGATGAGAAATAGGATTAAACAATAATGCTTTATTGTTGGATGTTAGAAACTATCACATGGGGGTGAAGGCCGGCTTTGAGTAGCAAAGGAGAGCATGGCCGATTTCTTCAAATTGCTTTCTTTTTGACATTGTTCTTAGCAGAAATTTGAGAGACTCCAAGAGCTTGAGTGTTGGCCGAATATCTTGCTTATTAGCCCTCCTCTTGCCTTTTCTTTTGGTAGTAATAAGGACGAAAATTGTTTTGGGAAAGTGGGGCGAATCTCTTGTAACGTTAAGGGTGCTTTGAAGGAGTGGCTTCCAGGAATTTCGACTCATCTTGGTAAGTACTTCTTCCTTAAGACAATCAGTTTGTTTCTTCTCTTTTGGGAGGGCCGAATGCTCATAAGATCACAAGATGATATTTCCTTGTTGTAGCTATTGTCAACATGTATTGAGGGAGCCTCTTCGTGGTTTCAAGACGTCAAGGTAAGCCTATATGGCATTCGGCCATGGACTATTTCCTAAAGACCTGCTCATTGCCGAATTTAACAAGTGACCACTTCGGATTTTTAGTGAGAAAATAAATGTTTAAGCATTTTCGGCCAAAGGCCATTTTTGGTATGAGTGTGTAACCAAATGTGCTCTATGGTTTTAGGAGGGGACTAATCGGCTAAGGAAATCAGAGGTCTCGGAATTTCAATTCACGTTGGTTCGTGCTAATAAAGGTTCGGCCTAGGGCTCTATTCTGTCTTGAGTGCGATTGATCCTTCGGGATTAGTAGTTGGCCGAATACGGCTACCTAATACTAACCTATAGTGACCGAATATAGGTGCAATACGGATATCTGGTTCGAGACTTTTGTGATATCGGATAGATTCACGATTCCTCTTTAGATCTCCGATTAAATAGGTGTGTAAGCTCTTACACACTTTATTAGTATAAATTGTTATTTTGATAATAATTATAACCTCTCATGTAGTAATTTTGCCTTGTGGGCATAAGCTTGGTCTTCGTGTAAGTCCCCTATTACTCGATCTATGATATATGTTGTGTATGCCATCATATGTTGTTAAATGTTATGCTATATGCAAATACATGATATACGGGATCATGATACTTGTTATGTGAGCATGATGATGTGGGATAAATGAGTGAAAGGGCGATGATATTCGTGTCGACGGACACGGTGTTTTGGTAACACATTGTGACTACGGTCACCAGAGGTTTGGTACCTCCAGAGGTTTGGCACCTCATAGCGTCTCGTCCCTGTGGATTAATTCCACCGTGGGTTGGCCCCACATTTGAGATACGGGATCGACGCCAGTGATTTGGTATCACACGATGGGTTGGCCCCATCATTTGATTGTGTGACTTGGTCACGGTGGTTTGGCACCACCGGTGGTTTGGCACCACAAGTATTGACGGATATCGTGACTTTATGTCACCAAAGTGGTTTGGCACCACAAGTATTGACGGATATCGTGACTTTATGTCACAAAGTGGTTTGGCCCCACAAGTATTGACGGATATCATGACTTTATGTCACCAGTGGTTTGGCACCACCCGGTGGTTTGGTACCACACGGGGTAGAAAAAGGAGCACGGATGGCTAGGTTGGGTTGCATAATTGCATGCCATACTAATATCTTGTGTATGAGTGGTATTTTAGGGTTGGGGATTTACACATCGAGTCTTGGTGACTCACCCTTCCCATATCATCTTGCGGTGAGTAGATCGCGAGAGACGGAGCCGGAGAGGACTCGAGGCGACCATACATGTTCCTCGGTTTTTGAAATTTTATTTCGTACCATTAAAGTTAATATTTATTACATTTTGGTTTGGTTTGTAATATGGGCGCTAGTTATTATTTTGTATGTTTAAGTAGTTGCTTTTACCTTATTTCTATTATATCACTAACGAACTTATAATTTGTAAGCAAATCGGTAAAAGCAATGTTTTCAAAGGTAAGTGCTCGTCGCATTTTCCAAGACGTTACCATCGGGTAGCAAATTTTACTAAGTTATTAATAACCCGACATTTCTAAAAATCTAAATGATCGAATGGTTTCAAAGGAAAAGAAAGAGTTTTCAACTCCATCGTGTTTATCAAACCAAACTATCTTAGTTTTAGCAAACATTGTTTTACAAATTCAGTAATAGTTTCAGATTTCCAATGTTAACCCGAATCTTTCAAAAAGTTTTTACTCCGTGACATACCAGATTCGGTCAAGGCTTGTGGGCCGGGTTTGGGGTGTTACAAATTGGTATCGGAGCAGATTCAAAACTCGATTGTGAGGCCCAAGGCTCAAAAATGTTTTCTTGATAGTCTTTTGTGGAATATTATGAAAATGGTTTGTTTTAAACAGCATGGCACCGAGTCTCCGGCACCGATCCGCTCGGGTAAGTACCTCTGACTATTGAGGTGATATGAATATGTCTCTGTTTATGAGCATGAATGCGACTCTCTGTATTAGAATGACTCTCTGTATTAGAGTAGTGAACTTGAACTGAGCCCTTGTGTGATCGAAAGAACCACTTCCAAACACTTTATTTCATAAAATTGTTCGCGATTAATCAGTGGAACACATTTTCTATTGCATAAAACTTTGTAAGTCAGATTGCGCGATAAGAGATGAGTCCTAGAGGACATGATCGAGGCAAAATGGCCGTATCGGAACTCGTTAGATCGGGTCAAGGGTTGATAATAAGGTATCACCTCCACCACCAGCCTTTTTGAGATGGTGGTTGGAGAGAGAGAAATATGAGAGCTCGGAAATCTGTTCCCGAGCGACTTCGAGCTAATGGAGCGGAGTTGTTCCGTGGTGTATCCGGCGTGGCACCTAGTACGGCTGAATATTGGTTGGAAGCAACCGAGCGAATTATGGATGAGCTCGATTTGAGCCTGAGGAAAAAGTGAAAGGAATGGTGGCGCTACTTCGCGACGAGGCGTGTCAATGGTGGCTCACGGTTCGGGATAGTATCACAGCTGACGACCTCACTTGGGAGTATGTCAAGACGGCATACCAGAAGAAGTATGTCGGTACTCACTACATTGATGCTCAGAGGAAGGCATTTCTGGGGTTGGTTCAAGGGAACAAGTCCGTGGCAGAATACGAGGCTGAATTCCTAAGGTTAAGCCGATATGCTCGAGGGGTAGTTGCTACGGAGCATGAACGATGTGTCCGGTTGGAGGACGGATTAAGGGACGATCTGAGTTTATTGATAGCTCCTCATCAGGAACGGGAGTTCGCGGTGTTAGTCGAAAAAGCTAAGGTAGCTGAAGGGATTAAGGACTCGATGAGACAAAACAGAGATAAGGATAAGAACAGGGATAGGAGAAATTTTGGACCGTCGAATCACCGAGGGTCTTGAGAAAGACCAAAGATTGAAAATTTTGCTCGTGTGACTAAGCCACTCACGGAAATCGGAGTCATCTGTGGTGCTCAGAGTGGAAGGTATCATGACGGCGAGTGTTGGAACCGGAATCGAAGATGTTTTAGGTGTAAATCTAAGTCTCACTTGATTAAAAGTGATGGATAGGGCGCGAAGTCAAGGACGTGAAACTTCAAGCTGAGATGCTAAAGGTTTGGATGCGAGGCAACCGCGGATGTGATAGTAGGTGAGTTTCTTGTTATGGGATATCTTTTATTATTTGAGTTTTATAAGATCGGTTCATACTTGTACTATTGGTGAAGTGCTTGAACATCGAATGTGAACTTAGAAACTGTGCTTAGAAGGTAAGATAGTTTGTGTTTGTATGCTAGTGGAGTATGGAACCTTGAATATGAATCTCGAGATAGTATATAAGGAATGTGTTAGTTTTGTAGAATCAGAGTGCGCAGCATAAGCGTAGTGCGGTGAATTGGAATGTACGGATGTTCGTTAGTAAGCAATTTCGAGGACGAAATTGTTTTAAGGGGGGTAGATTTGTAATATCCTAAATTAAGGGGCTGTGCGTTGGAGCAAAAATTCACAAGTCGATAGGCCTTAAGATTTGTTTTGATGAGTTTTAGGGGTTATTAAAGCTCGGGGATAAAAGGGGAGTGTTTTGTAAAATTTTGAAAATTTTGGGTCAAAAGTGAAAATTTGGGTGATGGAGGCCTTAAGAATAAATTTTGGTAAGTTATGGCATATAAAATTCCACAGTAAAGTGGCTTTAGTGTGCCACTTAAGGTCGGCCTTAAAATAAGTCGGGGTTCGAGAGTGGTATGGGCGCATAGCATTTTATTTTGCAAGTATGCGCTACATTAAGGAAGGCTTTAAAAGAAAATCGAGATGGTTCTTATCACAAAAGCAGCGCACGGGCGAGGCGGCAAGGACGCTAGCAGCGGGAGAGCTCTCGAGGTTGGGGTTCGAGTCCTATTGAGGCGCGCTGATATTTTATTTTGGCTTTGGCGATTTAGGCTAAGCGAGCCAAGGAAGGAAGGGTTTAAAACAATTTTCAATCGCGTTATTGGCATGAAATGCCTAATGGCCGAGTGGGTGGGACGTGGGGGCTTCTTCTCCGTGTCTCGGGTTCGAGACACAGGAGCAACGCATGAGTACCCTTTTGTTCTTTTTTGCAGTGCAAAATGGTTGCATGGCACATGCAGCATGGGCACTTCCTTTTTATTCTTTTTATTTATTTTATTTTATGTTTTTATTATTCTCTGCTGCAAGCATGGAGCAAATTATTTTTTTGTTGTTTTATTATTTTAATATGAGGGATGATGGGAAAGAGATTAAAGAAAGGAAAGTGATGTTTGAAATTATCAAAAGAGATAAGCATGCCGTAGGAAGCATGGGTATTATTCTAGTTTTAGTTTTATTATTTTAAGGATGATGGGATTTTTGTTGTATTATTATTATTTGTGTTATTATTTTAATAGGGTATGGGTGTAATAATAATAATAATAATAATAATATTATTATTATTATTATTATTATTATTATTATTATTAATTTATGTTGTATTATTATTTTAATGGTGATGGGTAGTATTTTATTATTATTATTACTAAAATTTTTATTTTTTTATTATGGTTATATGCGTGAGGAATATGTGGGGATTAGTTGGTTTTTAGTTTTATTATTTTAAGGATGATGGGATTTTTGGTATTTAGTATTATTATTATTATTATTATTATTATTATTATTATTTAGTGATGGTATGGGTAAGATTCTTACTCTTATTTTATTGGAAAGCATGGGTTATACCTTGGTTTGCTTATTTTATATATGTATGGGTTAATTTCTTTTAATTATTATTAGAGCATGGGAGACTTAATAATCTATGAATAGTTTATATTTTATTTTTATGGAGATGAGAAATAGGATTAAACAATAATGCTTTATTGTTGGATGTTAGAAACTATCACATGGGGGGGTGAAGGCCGGCTTTGAGTAGCAAAGGAGAGCATGGCCGATTTCTTCAAATTGCTTTCTTTCTTGACATTGTTCTTAGCCGAAATTTGAGAGACTCCAAGAGCTTGAGTGTTGGCCGAATATCTTGCTTATTAGCCCTCCTCTTGCCTTTTCTTTTGGTAGTAATAAGGACGAAATTGTTTTGGGAAGTGGGGCGAATCTCTTGTAACGTTAAGGGTGCTTTGAAGGAGTGGCTTCAGGAATTTCGACTCATCTTGGTAAGTACTTCTTCCTTAAGACAATCAGTTTGTTTCTTTCTCTTTGGGAGGGCCGAATGCTCATAAGATCACAAGATGATATTTCCTTGTTGTAGCTATTGTCAACATGTATTGAGGGAGCCTCTTCGTGGTTTCAAGACGTCAAGGTAAGCCTATATGGCATTCGGCCATGGACTATTTCCTAAAGACCTGCTCATTGCCGAATTTAACAAGTGACCACTTCGGATTTTTAGTGAGAAAATAAATGTTTAAGCATTTTCGGCCAAAGGCCATTTTTGGTATGAGTGTGTAACCAAATGTGCTCTATGGTTTTAGGAGGGGACTAATCGGCTAAGGAAATCGAGAGGTCTCGGAATTTCAATTCACGTTGGTTCGTGCTAATAAAGGTTCGGCCTAGGCTCTCATTCGTCTTGAGTGCGATTGATCCTTCGGGATTAGTAGTTGGCGAATACGGCTACCTAATACTAACCTATAGTGACCGAATATAGGTGCAATCACGGGATACGGTTCGAGACTTTTGTGATATCGGATAGATTCACGATTCCTCTTTAGATCTCGATTAAATAGGTGTGTAAGCTCTTACACACTTTATTAGTATAAATTGTTATTTTGATAATAATTATAACCTCTCATGTAGTAATTTTGCCTTGTGGGCATAAAGCAGTCTTCGTGTAAGTCCCCTATTACTCGATCTATGATATATGTTGTGTATGCCATCATATGCTGTTAAATGTTATGCTATATGCAAATACATGATATACGGGATCATGATACTTGTTATGTGAGCATGATGATGTGGGATAAATGAGTGAAGGGGGCAGTGATATTCGTGTCGACGGACACCAGTGTTTTGGTAACACATTGTGACTACGGTCACCAGAGGTTTGGTACCTCCAGAGGTTTGGCACCTCATAGCGTCTCGTCCCTGTGGATTAATTCCACCGTGGGTTGGCCCCACATTTGAGATACGGGATCGACGCCAGTGATTTGGTATCACACGATGGGTTGGCCCCATCATTTGATTGTGACTTCGGGTCACCAGTGGTTTGGCACCACCAGTGGTTTGGCACCACAAGTATTGACGGATATCGTGACTTTATGTCACCAGTGGTTTGGCACCACAAGTATTGACGGATATCGTGACTTTATGTCACCAGTGGTTTGGCCCCACAAGTATTGACGGATATCATGACTTTATGTCACCAGTGGTTTGGCACCACCAGTGGTTTGGTACCACACGGGGTAGAAAAAGGAGCACGGATGGCTAGGTTGGGTTGCATAATTGCATGCCATACTAATATCTTGTGTATGAGTGGTATTTCGGGTTGGGGATTTACACACTTGAGTCTTGGTGACTCACCCCTTCCCATATCATCTTGCAGGTGAGTAGATCGCGGAGACGGAGCCGGAGAGGACTCGAGGCGGCCATACATGTTCCTCGGTTTTTGAAATTTTATTTCGTACCATTAAAGTTAATATTTATTACATTTTGGTTTGGTTTGTAATATGGCCGCTAGTTATTATTTTGTATGTTTAAGTAGTTGCTTTTACCTTATTTCTATTATATCACTAACGAACTTATAAGCTGTAAGCAAATCGGTAAAAGCAATGTTTTCAAAGGTAAGTGCTCGTACGCATTTTCCAAGACGTTACCATCGGGTAGCAAATTTTACTAAGTTATTAATAACCCCGACATTTCTAAAAATCTAAATGATCGAATGGTTTCAAAGGAAAAGAAAGAGTTTTCAACTCCATCGTGTTTATCAAACCAAACTATCTTAGTTTTAGCAAACATTGTTTTACAAATTCAGTAATAGTTTCAGATTTCCAATGTTAACCCGAATCTTTCAAAAAGTTTTTACTCCGTGACATACCAGATTCGGTCAAGGCTTGTGGGCCGGGTTTGGGGTGTTACAAATTGGTATCGGAGCCCGATTCAAAACTCGACTGTGAGGGCCCAAGGCTCAAAAATGTTTTCTTGATAGTCTTTTGTGGAATATTATGAAAATGGTTTGTTTTAAACAGCATGGCACCGAGTCTCCGGCACCGATCCGCTCGGGTAAGTACCTCTGACTATTGAGGTGATATGAATATGTCTCTGTTTATGAGCATGAATGCGACTCTCTGTATTAGAATGACTCTCTGTATTAGAGTAGTGAACTTGAACTGAGCCCTTGTGTGATCGAAAGAACCACTTCCAAACACTTTATTTCATAAAATTGTTCGCGATTAATCAGTGGAACACATTTTCTATTGCATAAAACTTTGTAAGTCAGATTGCGCGATAAGAGATGAGTCCTAGAGGACATGATCGAGGCAAAATGGCGTGTCGAACTCGTTAGATCGGGTCAAGGGTTGATAATAAGGTATCACCTCCACCACCAGCCTTTTTGAGATAGTGGTTGGAGAGAGAGAAATATGAGAGCTCGGAAATCTGTTCCCGAGCGACTTCGAGCTAATGGAGCGGAGTTGTTCCGTGGTGTATCCGGCGTGGCACCTAGTACGGCTGAATATTGGTTGGAAGCAACCGAGCGAATTATGGATGAGCTCGATCTGAGCCTGAGGAAAAAGTGAAAGGAATGGTGGCGCTACTTCGCGACGAGGCGTGTCAATGGTGGCTCACGGTTCGGGATAGTATCACAGCTGACGACCTCACTTGGGAGTATGTCAAGACGGCATACCAGAAGAAGTATGTCGGTACTCACTACATTGATGCTCAGAGGAAGGCATTTCTGGGGTTGGTTCAAGGGAACAAGTCCGTGGCAGAATACGAGGCTGAATTCCTAAGGTTAAGCCGATATGCTCGAGGGGTAGTTGCTACGGAGCATGAACGATGTGTCCGGTTGGAGGACGGATTAAGGGACGATCTGAGTTTATTGATAGCTCCTCATCAGGAACGGGAGTTCGCGGTGTTAGTCGAAAAAGCTAAGGTAGCTGAAGGGATTAAGGACTCGATGAGACAAAACAGAGATAAGGATAAGAACCGGGATAGGAGAAATTTTGGACCGTCTGAATCACCTGAGGGTCTTCAGTAAAGACCGAAGATTGAAAATTTTGCTCGTGTGACTAAGCCAGCTACGGGAAATCGGAGCTGTCTGTGTGCTCAGGGTGGAAGGTATCATGACGGCGAGTGTTGGAACCGGAATCGAAGATGTTTTAGGTGTAAATCTAAGTCTCACTTGATTAAAAGTGATGGATAGGGCGCGAAGTCAAGGACGTGAAACTTCAAGCTGAGATGCTAAAGGTTTGGATGCGAGGCAACCGAGGATGTGATAGTTGGTGAGTTTCTTGTTATGGGATATCTTTTATTATTTGAGTTTTATAAGATCGGTTCATACTTGTACTATTGGTGAAGTGCTTGAACATCGAATGTGAACTTAGAAACTGTGCTTAGAAGGTAAGATAGTTTGTGTTTGTATGCTAGTGGAGTATGGAACCTTGAATATGAATCTCGAGATAGTATATAAGGAATGTGTTAGTTTTGTAGAATCGAGAGTGCAGTGACATAAGCGTAGTGCGGTGAATTGGAATGTACGGATGTTCGTTAGTAAGCAATTTCGAGGACGAAATTGTTTTAAGGGGGGTAGATTTGTAATATCCTAAATTAGGGGCTGTGCGTTGGAGCAAAAATTCACAAGTCGATAGGCCTTAAGATTTGTTTTGATGAGTTTTAGGGGTTATTAAAGCTCGGGGATAAAAGGGAGTGTTTTGTAAAATTTTGAAAATTTTGGGTCAAAAGTGAAAATTTGGGTGATGGAGGCCTTAAGAATAAATTTTGGTAAGTTATGGCATATAAAATTCCCTGGTAAAGTGGCTTCCGTGTGCCACTTAAGGGTCAGCGCCAAAATAAGTCGGGGTTCGAGTGGTATGGGCGCATAGCATTTTATTTTGCAAGTATGCGCATTACATTAAGGAAGGCTTTAAAAGAAAATCGAGATGGTTCTTATCACAAAACAGCGCTGGGCGAGACGGCAAGGACGCTAGCGAGCAGAGGAGAGCTCTCGAGGTTGGGGGTTCGAGTCCTATTGGAGGCGCGCTGATATTTTATTTTGGCTTTGGCGATTTAGGCTAAGCGAGCCAAGGAAGGAAGGGTTTAAAACAATTTTTCAATGCGTTATTGGCATGAAATGCCTAATGGCCGAGTGGTGGGACGTGGGAAAGCTTCTTTCTCCGTGTCTCGGGTTCGAGACACAGGAGCAACGCATGAGTACCCTTTTTGTTCTTTTGCAGCGTGCAAAATGGTTGCATGGCACATGCAGCATGGGCACTTCCTTTTTATTCTTTTTATTTATTTTATTTTATGTTTTTATTATTCTCTGCTGCAAGCATGGAGCAAATTATTTTTTTGTTGTTTTATTATTTTAATATGAGGGATGATGGGAAAGAGATTAAAGAAAGGAAAGTGATGTTTGAAATTATCAAAAGAGATAAGCATGCCGTAGGAAGCATGGGTATTATTCTAGTTTTAGTTTTATTATTTTAAGGATGATGGGATTTTTGTTGTATTATTATTATTTGTGTTATTATTTTAATAGGTATGGGTGGTGTAATAATAATAATAATAATAATAATATTATTATTATTATTATTATTATTATTATTATTAATTTATGTTGTATTATTATTTTAATGGTGATGGGTAGTATTTTATTATTATTATTACTAAAATTTTTATTTTTTTATTATGGTTATATGCGTGAGGAATATGTGGGGATTAGTTGGTTTTTAGTTTTATTATTTTAAGGATGATGGGATTTTTGGTATTTAGTATTATTATTATTATTATTATTATTATTATTATTTAGTGATGGTATGGGTAAGATTCTTACTCTTATTTTATTGGAAAGCATGGGTTATACCTTGGTTTGCTTATTTTATATATGTATGGGTTAATTTCTTTTAATTATTATTAGAGCATGGGAGACTTAATAATCTATGAATAGTTTATATTTTATTTTTATGGAGATGAGAAATAGGATTAAACAATAATGCTTTATTGTTGGATGTTAGAAACTATCACATGGGGGGGTGAAGGCCGGCTTTGAGTAGCAAAGGAGAGCATGGCCGATTTCTTCAAATTGCTTTCTTTCTTGACATTGTTCTTAGCCGAAATTTGAGAGACTCCAAGAGCTTGAGTGTTGGCCGAATATCTTGCTTATTAGCCCTCCTCTTGCCTTTTCTTTTGGTAGTAATAAGGACGAAATTGTTTTTTTGGGGGGCTGGGGCGAATCTCTTGTAACGTTAAGGGTGCTTTGAAGGAGTGGCTTCCAGGAATTTCGACTCATCTTGGTAAGTACTTCTTCCTTAAGACAATCAGTTTGTTTCTTCTCTTTTGGGAGGGCCGAATGCTCATAAGATCACAAGATGATATTTCCTTGTTGTAGCTATTGTCAACATGTATTGAGGGAGCCTCTTCGTGGTTTCAAGACGTCAAGGTAAGTTTATATGGCATTCGGCCATGGACTATTTCCTAAAGACACGCTCATAGCCGAATTTAACAAGTGACCACTCCGGATTTTTAGTGAGAAAATAAATGTTTAAGCATTTTGGCCAAAGGCCATTTTTGGTATGAGTGTGTAACCAAATGTGCTCTATGGTTTTAGGAGGGGACTAATCGGGTAAGGAAATCAGAGGTCTCGGAATTTCAATTCACGTTGGTTCGTGCTAATAAAGGTTCGGCCTAGGGCTCTATTCTGTCTTGAGTGCGATTGATCCTTCGGGATTAGTAGTTGGCCGAATACGGCTACCTAATACTAACCTATAGTGACCGAATATAGGTGCAATACGGGATACGGTTCGAGACTTTTGTGATATCGGATAGATTCACGATTCCTCTTTAGATCTCCGATTAAATAGGTGTGTAAGCTCTTACACACTTTATTAGTATAAATTGTTATTTTGATAATAATTATAACCTCTCATGTAGTAATTTTGCCTTGTGGGCATAAGCTTGGTCTTCGTGTAAGTCCCCTATTACTCGATCTATGATATATGTTGTGTATGCCATCATATGCTGTTAAATGTTATGCTATATGCAAATACATGATATACGGGATCATGATACTTGTTATGTGAGCATGATGATGTGGGATAAATGAGTGAAGGGGGCAGTGATATTCGTGTCGACGGACACCAGTGTTTTGGTAACACATTGTGACTACGGTCACCAGAGGTTTGGTACCTCCAGAGGTTTGGCACCTCATAGCGTCTCGTCCCTGTGGATTAATTCCACCGTGGGTTGGCCCCACATTTGAGAAAGGGATCGACGCCGGTGATTTGGTATCACACGATGGGTTGGCCCCATCATTTGATTGTGACTTCGGTCACCGGTGGTTTGGCACCACCGGTGGTTTGGCACCACAAGTATTGACGGATATCGTGACTTTATGTCACCGGTGGTTTTTGGCACCACAAGTATTGTATTGACGGATATCGTGACTTTATGTCACCGAGTGGTTTGGCCCCACAAGTATTGACGGATATCATGACTTTATGTCACCAGTGGTTTGGCACCACCAGTGGTTTGGTACCACACGGGGTAGAAAAAGGAGCACGGATGGCTAGGTTGGGTTGCATAATTGCATGCCATACTAATATCTTGTGTATGAGTGGTATTTCCGGGTTGGGGATTTACACACTGAGTCTTGGTGACTCACCCCTTCCCATATCATCTTGCAGGTGAGTAGATCGCGGAGACGGAGCCGGAGAGGACTCGAGGCGGCCATACATGTTCCTCGGTTTTTGAAATTTTATTTCGTACCATTAAAGTTAATATTTATTACATTTTGGTTTGGTTTGTAATATGGCCGCTAGTTATTATTTTGTATGTTTAAGTAGTTGCTTTTACCTTATTTCTATTATATCACTAACGAACTTATAAGCTGTAAGCAAATCGGTAAAAGCAATGTTTTCAAAGGTAAGTGCTCGTACGCATTTTCCAAGACGTTACCATCGGGTAGCAAATTTTACTAAGTTATTAATAACCCCGACATTTCTAAAAATCTAAATGATCGAATGGTTTCAAAGGAAAAGAAAGAGTTTTCAACTCCATCGTGTTTATCAAACCAAACTATCTTAGTTTTAGCAAACATTGTTTTACAAATTCAGTAATAGTTTCTGATTTCCAATGTTAACCCGAATCTTTCAAAAAGTTTTTACTCCGTGACATACCAGATTCGGTCAAGGCTTGTGGGCCGGGTTTGGGGTGTTACAAATTGGTATCGGAGCCCGATTCAAAACTCGACTGTGAGGGCCCAAGGCTCAAAAATGTTTTCTTGATAGTCTTTTGTGGAATATTATGAAAATGGTTTGTTTTAAACAGCATGGCACCGAGTCTCCGGCACCGATCCGCTCGGGTAAGTACCTCTGACTATTGAGGTGATATGAATATGTCTCTGTTTATGAGCATGAATGCGACTCAGTATTAGAATGACACTCTCAGATTAGAGTAGTGAACTTGAACTGAGCCCTTGTGTGATCGAAAGAACCACTTCCAAACACTTTATTTCATAAAATTGTTCGCGATTAATCAGTGGAACACATTTTCTATTGCATAAAACTTTGTAAGTCAGATTGCGCGATAAGAGATGAGTCCTAGAGGACATGATCGAGGCAAAATGGCCGTATCGAAACTCGTTAGATCGGGTCAAGGGTTGATAATATAGTATCACCTCCACCACCACCCTTTTGAGATGGTGGTTGGAGAGAGAGAAATATGAGAGCTCGGAAATCTGTTCCCGAGCGACTTCGAGCTAATGGAGCGGAGTTGTTCCGTGGTGTATCCGGCGTGGCACCTAGTACGGCTGAATATTGGTTGGAAGCAACCGAGCGAATTATGGATGAGCTCGATCCGAGCCCGAGAAAAAGTGAAAGGAATGGTGGCGCTACTGCCCGACGACGAGGCGTGTCAATGGTGGCTCACGGTCGGGATAGTATCACGGTGACGACCTCACTTGGGAGTATGTCAAGACGGCATACCGGAAGAAGTATGTCGGTACTCACTACATTGATGCTCGAGGAAGGCATTTCGGGGTTGGTTCAAGGAACAAGTCCGTGGCGAATCACGCAGGTGAATTCCTAAGGTTAAGCCGATATGCTCGAGAGGGTAGTTGCTACGAGCATGAACGATGTGTCCGGTTGGAGGACGGATTAAGGGACGATCCGAGTTTATTGATAGCTCCTCTCATCGAGAAGCGGGAGTTCGCGGTGTTAGTCGAAAAAGCTAAGGTAGCTGAAGGGATTAAGGACTCGATGAGACAAAACAGAGATAAGGATAAGAACCGGGATAGGAGAAATTTTGGACCGTCTGAATCACCTGAGGGTCTTCAGTAAAGACCAAAGATTGAAAATTTTGCTCGTGTGACTAAGCCGCCTACGGAAATCGGAGTCGCATGCGTGTGCTCGTGGTGGAAGGTATCATGATGGCGAGTGTTGGAACCAGGAATCGAAGATGTTTTAGGTGTAAATCTAAGTCTCACTTGATTAAAAGTGATGGATAGGGCGCGAAGTCAAGGACGTGAAACTTCAAGCTGAGATGCTAAAGGTTTGGATGCGAGGCAACCGAGGATGTGATAGTAGGTGAGTTTCTTGTTATGGGATATCTTTTATTATTTGAGTTTTATAAGATCGGTTCATACTTGTACTATTGGTGAAGTGCTTGAACATCGAATGTGAACTTAGAAACTGTGCTTAGAAGGTAAGATAGTTTGTGTTTGTATGCTAGTGGAGTATGGAACCTTGAATATGAATCTCGAGATAGTATATAAGGAATGTGTTAGTTTTGTAGAATCAGAGTGCGCAGCATAAGCGTAGTGCGGTGAATTGGAATGTACGGATGTTCGTTAGTAAGCAATTTCGAGGACGAAATTGTTTTAAGGGGGGTAGATTTGTAATATCCTAAATTAGGGGCTGTGCGTTGGAGCAAAAATTCACAAGTCGATAGGCCTTAAGATTTGTTTTGATGAGTTTTAGGGGTTATTAAAGCTCGGGGATAAAAGGGGAGTGTTTTGTAAAATTTTGAAAATTTTGGGTCAAAAGTGAAAATTTGGGTGATGGAGGCCTTAAGAATAAATTTTGGTAAGTTATGGCATATAAAATTCCCTGGTAAAGTGGCTTCCGTGTGCCACTTAAGGGTCAGCGCCAAAATAAGTCAGGGGTTCGAGTGGTATGGGGCGCATAGCATTTTATTTTGCAAGTATGCGCTACATTAAGGAAGGCTTTAAAAGAAAATCGAGATGGTTCTTATCACAAAACAGCGCCTGGGCGAGACGGCAAGGACGCTAGCAGCAGGAGAGCTCTCGAGGTTGGGGGTTCGAGTCCTATTGGAGGCGCGCTGATATTTTATTTTGGCTTTGGCGATTTAGGCTAAGCGAGCCAAGGAAGGAAGGGTTTAAAACAATTTTTCAATGCGTTATTGGCATGAAATGCCTAATGGCCGAAAGTGGGCTGGGACGTGGGGCTTCTTCCGTGTCTCGGTTCGAGACACAGGAGCAACGCATGAGTACCCTTTTTGTTCTTTTGCAAGCGTGCAAAATGGTTGCATGGCACATGCAAGCATGGGCACTTCCTTTTATTCTTTTTATTTATTTTATTTTATGTTTTTATTATTCTCTTTGCAAGCATGGAGCAAATTATTTTTTGTTGTTTTATTATTTTAATATGAGGATGATGGGAAAGAGATTAAAGAAAGGAAAGTGATGTTTGAAATTATCAAAAGAGATAAGCATGCACAGTAGGAAGCATGGGTATTATTCTAGTTTTAGTTTTATTATTTTAAGGATGATGGGATTTTTGTTGTATTATTATTATTTGTGTTATTATTTTAATAGGTATGGGTGGTGTAATAATAATAATAATAATAATATTATTATTATTATTATTATTATTATTATTATTATTATTAATTTATGTTGTATTATTATTTTAATGGTGATGGGTAGTATTTTATTATTATTATTACTAAAATTTTTATTTTTTTATTATGGTTATATGCGTGAGGAATATGTGGGGATTAGTTGGTTTTTAGTTTTATTATTTTAAGGATGATGGGATTTTTGGTATTTAGTATTATTATTATTATTATTATTATTATTATTATTATTTAGTGATGGTATGGGTAAGATTCTTACTCTTATTTTATTGGAAAGCATGGGTTATACCTTGGTTTGCTTATTTTATATATGTATGGGTTAATTTCTTTTAATTATTATTAGAGCATGGGAGACTTAATAATCTATGAATAGTTTATATTTTATTTTTATGGAGATGAGAAATAGGATTAAACAATAATGCTTTATTGTTGGATGTTAGAAACTATTACATGGGGGGGTGAAGGCCGGCTTTGAGTAGCAAAGGAGAGCATGGCCGATTTCTTCAAATTGCTTTCTTTCTTGACATTGTTCTTAGCCGAAATTTGAGAGACTCCAAGAGCTTGAGTGTTGGCCGAATATCTTGCTTATTAGCCCTCCTCTTGCCTTTTCTTTTGGTAGTAATAAGGACGAAATTGTTTTTGGGGGGGGCTGGGGCCGAATCTCTTGTAACGTTAAGGGTGCTTTGAAGGAGTGGCTTCCAGGAATTTCGACTCATCTTGGTAAGTACTTCTTCCTTAAGACAATCAGTTTGTTTTTCTTCTTTTGGGAGGGCCGAATGCTCATAAGATCACAAGATGATATTTCCTTGTTGTAGCTATTGTCAACATGTATTGAGGAGCCTCTTCGTGGTTTCAAGACGTCAAGGTAAGTTTATATGGCATTCGGCCATGGACTATTTCCTAAAGACGCTCATAGCCGAATTTAACAAGTGACCACTTGGATTTTTAGTGAGAAAATAAATGTTTAAGCATTTTCGGCCAAAGGCCATTTTTGGTATGAGTGTGTAACCAAATGTGCTCTATGGTTTTAGAAGGGGACTAATCGGCTAAGGAAATCAGAGGTCTCGGAATTTCAATTCACGTTGGTTCGTGCTAATAAAGGTTCTACCTAGGGCCCTATTCATCTTGAGTGCGATTGATCCTTCGGGATTAGTAGTTGGCGAATACGGCTACCTAATACTAACCTATAGTGACCGAATATAGGTGCAATATGGGATACGGTTCGAGACTTTTGTGATATCGGATAGATTCACGATTCCTCTTTAGATCTCCAATTAAATAGGTGTGTAAGCTCTTACACACTTTATTAGTATAAATTGTTATTTTGATAATAATTATAACCTCTCATGTAGTAATTTTGCCTTGTGGGCATAAGCTTGGTCTTCGTGTAAGTCCCTATTACTCGATCTATGATATATGCTTTGTGTATGCCATCATATGTTGTTAAATGTTATGCTATATGCAAATACATGATATACGGGATCATGATACTTGTTATGTGAGCATGATGATGTGGGATAAATGAGTGGAGAGGGCAAAGTGATATTCGTGTGTCGATTTGACGGTGTTTTAGTAACACATTGTGTGACTACGGTCACAGAGGTTTGGTACCTCCGCAGGTTTGGCTCTCATAGCGTCTCGCCCCCGTGGATTAATTCCACCGTGGGTTGGCCCCACATTTGAGATACGGGATCGACGCCGGTGATTTGGTATCACACGATGGGTTGGCCCCATCATTTGATTGTGACTTGGTCACCGAGTGGTTTGGCACCACCGGTGGTTTGGCACCACAAGTATTGACGGATATCGTGACTTTATGTCACCGGTGGTTTGGCACCACAAGTATTGACGGATATCGTGACTTTATGTCACCGGTGGTTTGGCCCCACAAGTATTGACGGATATCATGACTTTATGTCACCAGTGGTTTGGCACCACCAGTGGTTTGGTACCACACGGGGTAGAAAAAGGAGCACGGATGGCTAGGTTGGGTTGCATAATTGCATGTCATACTAATATCTTGTGTATGAGTGGTATTTAGGGTTGGGGATTTACACACTTTGAGTCTTGGTGACTCACCCTTCCCATATCATCTTGCGGTGAGTAGATCGCGGAGACGGAGCGGAGAGGACTCGAGTGACCATACATGTTCCTCGGTTTTGAAATTTTATTTCGTACCATTAAAGTTAATATTTATTACATTTTGGTTTGGTTTGTAATATGGCCGCTAGTTATTATTTTGTATGTTTAAGTAGTTGCTTTTACCTTATTTCTATTATATCACTAACGAACTTATAAGCTGTAAGCAAATCGGTAAAAGCAATGTTTTCAAAGGTAAGTGCTCATGACGCGTTTTCCAAGACGTTACCATCGGGTAGCAAATTTTACTAAGTTATTAATAACCCCGACATTTCTAAAAATCTAAATGATCGAATGGTTTCAAAGGAAAAGAAAGAGTTTTCAACTCCATCGTGTTTATCAAACCAAACTATCTTAGTTTTAGCAAACATTGTTTTACAAATTCGAGTAATAGTTTTGATTTCCAATGTTAACCCGAATCTTTCAAAAAGTTTTTACTCCGTGACATACCAGATCCGGTCAAGGCTTGTGGGCCGGGTTTGGGGTGTTACACTACCCCCATCCTTGACACCCCGAACTTCTGCTTGCTGTCAGCCAACAACGATTCTCAACACCAGACGTCAGCGTTCATCTTTGATTTTCCCTAGCTTCGCTTTTTGTTGTCAAAATCTGCACTGCACCACCAGTCAGCGACGGCATTCATCTTCCTCTCTCATAGGTAAGAACAAAAAAAAAGAAATATGTGATTGTTTTTGTTTATTTTTGTACTTATTAGGGAAGAGCTGTGATTTATTCCAGAAAATTGATATGAAAAGGAGTGAAAGAGATATGGAAAAAGATTTGGGTTTCTGTTTCTGATGAGTCTGCTTATATCAGTAGCCAAAACTTTTTCTAATATAGATAATAAAAATAGGGTAAATTTTTCTATTTTTTGTAATATAGTGTGATTTTTTCTAAATGATGTGAAGATTATGCTACTGAACAACTAGAAAACTTTTCTAAATGATGTAAGATTGCTTCCGAAAGTTTTTGCAGCTATAGGAAATTTGATCACAATGCTTACTGTTAATTGTTAACTCTGAAAAGGAACAGAGGAAACTATTTGTTTTAGTTAAATTTGCATATGTTTCCCTCTTGCTGAGCTTATTTCACTTAGGCTTGGCATATGTTCTCGGTACATGATTTGTTGTATGGTTTATCATTGTATTGTTTCTTAGATTCAAGTGTATGTATCTGATAAACCGTAAAAGTAACATATTTTTAATCCCATATTTAGCATACTCTAGGATGATTTATCCCTTGATTTATGTAAAAAGGTGCTCTTAATCCTGTCTTTTCATGTCTTATACTCAGGAAAGCACCAGAGGATAGAAAGAACGAGAAACGGGCCTAAAACGGACCGAATTGGGCCAAAAAGGAAATCGACACGGCCTGGACTTAAGCCCATACGACCGTGCCTCCCTGATAAACTAGAACACGGCCTGATCCCGATTCCCACGGCCGTGCCTCATTAAAGAAATCCGAACACGGCCTAAAAACGATTCACAGGGGCGTGTACCATGGCCGTGTCCCTATCGTGGAGAAGAGCAATTCTACTCGGAAAAGGATATTTAGGGGCAAAGAAACCTTTTTCAAAAGCCTATATAAACACCCTAAGTGTATCTTTAAAGAGGGGGGTTAGCTAGGCCAAGGAGCTGAGCCAAAAAGGTCAGATTTGTGGAAATCACTCGAAGATAGCCAGTTGATCCATCTCAAAAAGCCAGAATTCTACTCAAGACAGCAGATCTCTCCTTCAATTCCTTCAGTGGGTTTTAGGCATTTCTTATGTTTTGTTTTATCCTTTCTTTTGAGATGTTTTCTTTTATTGTTATGAACTAAACCCTCAGATACCTGAGGGGGATGAAACCTAAGATGAATCTTGTTATCGTTTGCTAAACTATATGATAAATATTTAACTTGTTCTTAATTATGTGTTCTTAATTCTTGTGATGATATTTCCGGGATATTAATTCAAGTATGATGTGCTTAGGTGGAGGAGCAAAAATCCCTGCTTAAGAGTAGATCTAGCATAATTAAGCGGAGTTGATTGCACACCTAGAAATAGGTGACGAGATTTTGTCGGATTAGGGTGAAACCTAATATGGGAGTCCATAGATCGAGTTAATGTGATTCTAGGGGTTTTAATTAGAAAGATATTTCAATTAATCAACCTAGGGTTAGACGTTACTCGCCTCGAGAGAGGGTTTAATATACATTAGGGAATCTTACGGATCAAGTCAAGTGAATAAATCGTCTGGTTCAGTAATAGATAACAAGTGAAGTCTAGGTGGATTCTTCCTAAGGGTATCGTCTTAATCAACTGAGTTTTTTCTCAAGTTATTTTCCCCAATTCATTCTTTTTGTCTTTGCGTCTTTAGCTTAGTAGTTAGTTAAATTTAGATTAAATAACAACTTCATTTATTTTAGGCTAGATAATAAAAAGAAAGTTAGTATTAGTACTTTTAGTTCCGTTGGGTTCGACAATCCGGTCTTGCCTAAGCTATACTACTGTTTGATAGGTGCACTTGCCTCAAATCGTTGTCATAGTTAGTTTTTAGGTTCGATCATTCAATTTATAAATTTTTAAGACTTTGACATTGCAAAAAAACAACAATTAGTATCACATAGTTAGCTTTATTGCACAACCCTTTTTTTTTCCTACACATTTTCTCCTTTGTCTTAAATATTTTTTTCTGTTTACAAATTCTCTGGTTTAGGGCAACCAAGCATACAAAGATAAGCAATGGTAGAAGGCTATTGGGTTTTATATTGACGCTATCAAGCTTAGTGGCAACAACGCAATATATTGTAGCAACAGGGCCGCAGCATATCTAGAACTAAGAAGGTAAAATTTTACTCTTTTATTAGTTCATCTATTCCAATTGATTCTCGAAGGACTTCCTTTATATTTGATTTTTTTTCTTTTTAAAAAAGTAACTCATACGGCCATTTTAAAGTTTCAAAGGAGCCATTTAAGCAAATATATATCCATCTTCTTTGAAACAGTTATGAAAAACCTTACAATCTTGTATTCAAACCGAACCTTAAAACCCCATACTTAAACATTTTTCTTTGCTTATTTGACTTCCTACACATAATATTAGCTATGTGAGCAAAATTTTTATTTTAAAAACATCATATAATCCAATTTATAGGAATTCCTTAGATGATGTTGTTAATTGGACTACACTTATTAAATCAAATGGGTAGTAAAGGGACTAAATTCTTGGGACTTTTGGTAAATAAAAAAAGATTGGAACTAAATTTCAAATGCTCAAAGAGTGCAGAGACTGGCAGCATAATTAGATCTAAAATATGTGTACAAATTAATTGAATTAGTTTCGCAATGAGTGTCATTTTCATTTTGCACCATTATATATATGTATTCTTTCTATATAGGCAAGCAACTAAACGAACAGGAATTAAGCATCTTTCTTGTCTCAAGTGATTGGATTGCCACTAAAATGACTTGCCAAATCTCCACTAGATTTAAAATTTAGCTGATAGACCTTATTTTATATTATGCTGGACTTTCATTTTCATATATCCCTATGTTGTCTTCTCCATATTTGTTAAACAAGCCTGTCAAAAAAACTGATAGACTCTGTTCAAATTTTATGGCCAATGCTTGAATTTCAAGCACCTACTTTAACAAAGAAGGCTAAAATTAAACCAATTATGTTGCATGGAATTCGATCCCATCATTAAATAAATAAATAAATAAGAATAATTCAACTTAAAATACAAGCCATGGTAGGTCAAGGGAAAAATACTGCTAAAGCCAATTATTTAACACACATATACATATAATTAATAAGTTAACTACACCCACTTTGGTTTTTTGGTACTTGATTTTTTTCCTTCGCCTTCAGTTTCCTCCAAGCAGAAACAGATTATACCAAAGCTATCAGCCTTGATAAAAAGGTAATTTCTTCTTGGAAAAGATAATGATTTTGATTGTATAACTGTTGTATATTTTATTCTGTACATCGCGTTTTTATGCATTATCTTTGATTGAAGTTTACTTAAAATCATAATTTCTACCATGATTCTATTATCTGTTTCAACAAGTGTCTCTGTTACATATTGTGCTTTATTTTTGTGCGATCTTATGAAAAGCTTGCATCTTTTTTGTAGTGATCAAATATTTGTGTGGCATTATTTTGTGTAGATGGATCGTAATCAATATCAAAATGCAATTGTCGAAGTCATGGTTTCAGTTTTAGCTTTTGGGGCTCTTTGGATTAAAAAATTAAAAACTAGGAAGGAAATTGCTTCTCACCCTCGTGTGAATCGAGATTATGAAAGAGAAAATTATATTAATATTATTTTATATAGTGGTGACCAGCATTGTATTGATGTGATAAGGATGAGACTGATTGCCTTTTTTAATTTGTGTGATATTCTTAGTAGGAATAATTTGTTACAATCAACTAAATCGGTGGATATTAGGGAGCAAGTAGTTATATTCTTACATATAATTGGTCATAATGTAAGGTTTTGAGTTATTGGATCTAGATAGTATAGATCAATTGAGACAATTCACCGGTACTTTAGGGTTGTATTGAGAGCTATTTTGAAATTGTATAAACTAGTTATTAGATTACATGATGAGTCAACTCCTAGTGAAATCAGAAACAATCCAAGGTTTTATCCTTATTTTAAAGATTGTATTGGAGCATTACATGGAACTCATGTTCGTGCATCTGTTCCACTTAGCATTCAGGAAAGATTTCTTAGCCGTAAAGGGGGGACGGCACAAAATGTATTGGCTGCCATTACATTTGATTTGAAATTTTCCTATGTTCTAGCTGGTTCGGAAGGTAGTGCACATGATTCTCGTATTTTAAGTTATGCACTTTCACGCCCAAGAGGATTAAAAATTTCGAAAGGTAAGAATTAACATTAAATACCAAATAGTTCTAGTAAGCTCATAATTTATTAGTAATAATTATGTTCTGTAAAATTGTAGAATATTATCTTGCTGATGCAGGATATGGCATCCGAAATGGATATATTACCCCATATCGTGGTGCCCGATATTAATTAAAAGAGTTTAGTGCTCAGGGGCCTGAAAATGCAAAGGAACTCTTTAATTTTCGTCATTCGTCATTGCGAATCACTATTAAACTTGTTTTTGGGATTTTGAAGAAACGGTTTCGTGTATTAGATGTTGAACCATTTTGGAATTTTCAAACTCAAGTAGATATAGCTTTGGTTTGTTGTATCATTCATAATCATATAATGGGAGCTGATCCTAGTTGAAGGATTATACGAGAAGCCTGAGTCTGATTTGATAATGCCAACTCTTATGAAGCGAGAAGAAAAAGAAGAAGCAAGAGAATGGTCTGCTAAGATAGAGGAAATTGCACAAACTATGTGAACTGATTATATGGCTAAAAATATTAGGTAGGTTTAGGGCTTAGGGTTATTGTTTCCATGTTATGTATGTCTTAGTATTAAAATTGTTTTTTTAATGTTGGTCGGATAATTATATTGAAATTAGTTTGTTGGATTTTGAAATTCTTATGTCTTGAATTTGTTAGATATTGAATTTATTATGTTTTAAGCTTGTTGGATATTGAAATGATTGACAATGACAATTATTAATGTAAAATGGGTAAGGGCAACAAAGAAGGGACCTCCAAGCAATTCAGGTGGACAAAATCGATGGAATATCTTTTTCTTGGAATTTTAATAGAGGAGGCCCAGAAAGGAAATAAGCCTTCTAACACTTTCAAAGTAGTTTCTATTAATTGAGTTACAGTAGCTATTTCTGAAAGATTTCAAGTCCAATGCGATGCGAAGAATGTGAAAAATCATTTGAGGATTGTAAAAAACTAGTGGCAGATTATATGCACAATTTGGGCTGAAAGTGGTTTCGGATGGGATGATAACATGAAAATGATCACATGTGATAGAACGACATATGATGCAGCAGTGATGGTAATATATGTATATATATGTTAAGTATATTTCAATTCTTTTTTACTTGTTATTTTAATTGTGTATAATATCCAACAGGCACACAAGAAGTATGAACCATTTTTGAATAAAAGCATTGATCATTATGATGAGATGGCTTTGGTTGTTGGCAAAGATATGGCAATAGGGAGTTTTTCCAGAACATTTGCTGACATAGATTTGAATTATGGTAACCAAGATTCAGTGCCTATAGACTGCGACAATGAAGAGACTGAGGAGGTAAGAACAAAAGTATCTTCACCTGGCACATCTAAACGTAAAAGGAAAAATGCTTAAGAAAGTGTCGTTGATGAACAAATTAAATTTGTGGGTGAACAACTTGGCAAAATTGCTAATGCTTTGGAACAATTTACTGCGAATAAGACACCACATCTTTACGAAGAACTGATGTCGATGGAGGTAGAAGGATTTGATGATGACTTCCTTTGTAGTGTGTTTGATTATCTTGTGGGTCATAAATCTGAGGCCAAAGCTTTTTTAGCTAAAAGTAAGAAGCATAGAAAAATTTGGCTTCAAATTTTTTCTCAAGGTTGAAGATATTGATACTTTAATATGGTGTAATATTGGTTATGCACTTAAACAATATTGTTGTTAACATGTGGTGTACTACTAATTATGCATTTGGATAATATTATTAATTTCTAGTATTAATTGTGGTTTGAAAGCTAATTTATAATTATTCAATTTTTGTTTTTTGTTTTTTTATAACACAATTAGAAATAATTTATTTGCTTTGGTTGTTTTCAATTTATGACGGTTAATATTCTAACTTAATAATTGAGTATTATTATATATTTAATTTGATTTATTTATTTATAAATAAATCATTGCAATATATGTTAAAACAATTTAAAATATAAATTTATTAATATATATATAAAATAAACTCAATTAAACAATGAAAAGATAATAAATTCTTAAATATATATTTGTTTCATTTAAAGCAGTTTTTATGAAATATTTTCAGGAAATCTGCCAAACAACAGAAAATATTTTACACAAATTCATCCAAACACCAAAAAAGTAAATCATTTCTAGAAAAGTAAATCATTTTCCAGAAATTATTTTCCGAAAATTATTTTACTGGCAAACAAACGGAGCCTAAATCAAAAATATATAGAATTTTTCAGAAAAAGAAAAAAATCAAACTGCAGGGATCACACAGCCTGAGACATACGCCCGTGTCTCAGGCCGTGTGGCATTCGAAGTAAGGACACACGACCGTGTCTCAGCCCGTATCCATGCCCATGTAACTCTCTGACTTGGGTCACATGGCCAAGTCACACACCCGTGTGCCAGGCCGTCCCTCGAAATGCAACCTTTAAAAACCTACAGAGGACACACGGCCGTGTTGCATGGCCTTGTGTCACACACAGCTGAGACACACGCCCGTGTCTTAGGCCATGTAGACGAGAAAGATGTCATTTTCAAGCCATTTCTTTCACCCTAAACATGCTCACACATACAAAACATTTGCACATGCAATCAAGCTTTCAAACATAACTAAAATATGCATAATAAGATCAATTCAATCTGTCATTTATCCATACAACCAATATGCCAAAAGGCACCCCAAACATAATTATCAGACCAATCAAAATATGTGCACATTTACCATTTATCATTTATTTTGTCTCTATGCCAAAACATAGCATAATTGACATATTCCAAAATACAACCAAACATACTAAATTGGTCATTCAAAGTATACTTTCATTTGGCCATTCCAACACCAACCATTTAAGCATCAAAACCGTCTAAATGACACCAATCTAGCCAATTCCAAATTATATATATACATGCCAAACTCATCAAACTAACATATACCACAATTCCACCTATACATGTCATTATAACCTTACTCAAGACATCAAAATTTACCGATAAAATCAATGGATAGTATGATGAATCTTCGACTAGCTTCCAACCCGATCGAGCTTCCGATAATCTAAAAAGTAAAGAAAAAATAACAATGTAAGCAATGAATACTTAGTAAGCTCATATAAATTTTAAACATAACATTCCATTTCAATAATGAACTTTATAAGGTAAACATAAACCTATACCAATGCCTCAAGATTTATCAAACCATAATTAACTCACAAATTAGTGTATTTATCCACAACCTAGATAAATTCATCCATAACTTAAGTAAATTTCTCACATGTAAGTAAACCCTTTAACTCATCAATGCATTTAAATTATCATATTACATCTCAATTATGAACTTACCATTTTATTACATGCCCTTACTCATATCATTTGTATAACACAAGACATAAGCATAAATATATCATCATCAATACACAAGTTAGTGCATTTACTCATAATTCACTCGAAATATCATAAGGTAAGTCATATACATGAATAAAATCACTTGTAATCATCAATTTCATGAACATAAACATATTTTCATTGAACATTACCTTTTTATTCCTTTCCATAGATTCATGACATAAGTCCTTTGAATACTTAACCATCTCTTCCTTTTCATACCCGTTGAATCAAATTAAATAACATCGAATAATGAAAATAATATTTTCAGTACATCTTACCTGTTACAATACATTAACACGAAGACTACTAGGCTCAAAGCCTGATATAACACATCAGCACGAAGCCTGCTAAGCACAAAACTTGATATAATACACCGGCACAAAGCCTGCTAGGCACGGAACCCGAATATCACCAGCACAAAGCCTGTTAGGCACGGAGCCCGAATATCACCGCATTTCTATTTCTTAAAACATAGCTAAATAACATTTAAGTTTAGCCAATAATGAAATAGTATGAAATAATACAATTAATAACAATCATATAACGAACTTACCTAGCTAAATAGCAAAAATATCAAAGTACAGGGGTTTTTGGTAATTTTTTATTCTCTTTGATTTTCTACTCGATCTTGATCTAAATTAATAATTTCATTCAATTTATTAATTTAGACAATAAAATAATTCATTTTATGCAATTTAGTCATTTTTGACATTTTTACAAAATTACCCCTAATATTTTACTTTTATTCAATTTAGTCCTTGGACCTAAATCATGCAAATTAATCATTTTTAATGCAAATCTAAGCTAGCAAAATATTCATGGCACTCAATACATCCCATTTTTGCAATAATTTCACAACAAACCCTTGTATTTTTACCATTTCAACAATTTTGTCCCTAATCAAAAAATTTATCAAAAATCCCTTAACAAAATACTTTTAAATACCAACCAACATTTCAAATTCATAACTTAACATAAAAAATCACTAGATTCATCAATGGAAACATTCAAAATCTTTAACAGTTTCAAAAACGAAGGTACGGGCTAATTAGACTTAGTTGCAACGATCTCAAAAACATAAAAATTACAAGAAAACGAGTTGGTATTACCTACCATGCATAGAAAACACCCAAAACCGAAGCTTCACATCATTGGCTATGGCTTTCGGCTATTGAAGAAGAAAAATGAAAGAAATTTTTGTTTTTCGTTCTTTAATTTTGTTTAAACTTTCATTAAATTACAAAACTGCCATCTAAAACACATTATTTTATCATTTCCTATTAAATTGCCGTCCCACTAAACTAATTAGGGAATAATTTTTACTTAAGTCCTTCCTCCTTTATTAGTTAAGCTATTTCATCACTTAAATGCTATATTTAGCATATTTTATATTTTTTTACAATTTAGTCCTTTTTAATTAATTATCGGAACGTTACAAAACTTTAATGCCACCTTAATGACACTCCATAAATATTTATAAAATATTTACGGCTCGGTTTTTAGAAACGGGATCTCTTTATAGAAACGAGGTCTCGATACCTCATTTTCTAAAAAACCACTTAAACTTAATAAATCGATTATACAACATAAATTATCAAATCGAAAACCTTTAAAACCATAATTAACTCGTAAATATTAAATGATAATATTTACGAACTCACTCGTCAGATTTGGTGGCCCCAAAACTACTGTTTTAACACCACTGAAAAACGGATTGTTACACGCACGCCTAAAACAAAGAAACCACGAACACTTAACGAAGAGAATTCAACCCACCAACACAAAACTATTTCGACCGTACGAGACCATTGTTTCTTAGAATTCACAACAGAACTACATAATTAACTTTCAATTAACATCACGGAAATTGCACTTACTCGACCAGAACAGCAGATAAGGAACAGAAAGTTCAGCGACTAATAAAAGAAAATAAAACAAAAACAAGAAAAACGAAAAAGAAAAGAAAAATTTAATGTTTGAAACACCAATCAGAATTCTGATAATAAGAAAAAATATTCCCTAACGCATAGGCCGAGACTCAAACACAAGACCCGACAAACTTACACAGAATTATGCTTAAGTCAACAATTCAAATATAAAGGTTAGTATAGAATAAAATAGCAAAATTTTTTAAAACACGACTCGAACCCCTGACCTCAAACACATATACAAAGCACAAAATCAATCTATAGAGATTTAATTACACTAGCATTTCTTAGTCAAACATTCAAAGTTTGAAGTGTTACATAACTAGATATAAACAAAAGTAATTATTTTGGTAATTTAGCCATGTTAAATAAATATTTTATTTTCTGGCAAAAAAATAAATATTTTATTTATATATGATAAAAAAGGGTAGATTAAAATATATTTTAAAATTCTTTTGAATAACTTTTTTTTTGCTAGAGAAATTGTTAATTAAACCCAGGTAAAAAATGATTAATTATGCGGGTGAGGATTTTGGTAGACTACGAAACGTAAAAGTAGAAGAGATACTCGCCATTTTTGCTGTTTTTACGCAAAAAAGGTTTATATAAGAAACGAGCTCCAGCCATCAGCCATGAAAAAAGCTGCATCCCCCCCAAAACAAGGGCAAAAAATTATTATAAAAGCCCTCATTTCTAATCTTTCAGTCATCCCCCAAATTTTTCAGTTCGAAGTTTTTTTTTTTTCTTTTTGTGGTTTACAGCTTGAGATCTGAGAGCAGAGACCCTGTTTTTCATTGGGGTTTTTTGTTTGAAGTTCTTTGGTTGTAAACCTGATTTTGTTTTTTTTAAATAAGACTTGATTTTTAGTTTTAATATATCTCTTTTTGATTATTTTGGGATAAATTTTTCATTAGTTTTATTTGGGCCTTCGGAATTGGAATTTTTGGGGAATGGAGGTTTCGGTAATTAAGAGTTGTTCTCAGGCAACAAACCCTAGAACAGAATTAGGGTTTAGGGATTCAAGGTTTAGTTTCGAGAAATTAAATGAGAAACTATTTTCCCCGAAACCAAACAGTGTTTCGTTTGAGAGTCCATTAAGGAGGGGAAAATCTGGGCTCAGAATAACAGCGCAAGCTGCCCAATCTGATCCCCTCCCTAAATCGAAGTCTTCTACAAAATCCAAAACTGTAAGTTTTTATTTTTTTTTTTGGCTTCCTTCCATTGTTTCTGCTTTTAAATTATTATTATTTTAAAATATTAATTTAATTATGAAATTATTAAAATAGATAATTAATATTTTTATAATATATTTTTATCTCGTTATATTTTTATATAATCTTCAAATAAATCTATTAAAAAAATTCTTGCCACTCAATTAATATAATAATTATATATTTTAATAAAATATAAATTACTTTGGTATACTTACTTCTGATAAAATTTAATATATATATATATAAAAAATATAAATATTAAATAAATAAAATTAAATAAATCACTATATTTTCTACCATGCTGTTAAAATTGACTTAAAAATACATTGATAGTTGTTACATTTTCCACTTGTAACTATTCATGGGTTGAATTATTTATTTAAACACAAAAATTTATTTAAAATATGAGATAATTTAGATAAAAATACGAGATAAAAAATAATTTTGAAAAAGAAATTAAACCGTTCTTGTTTATACTTTTGCAACCTACTTTTATTTTATTTTTATATACTATTTAATTTATATCACATAAAATTAAATATATGATAATAAAATACTACATGGACAAAGAAAAATTGTTAGTAACTTGCCTAAGTTTAAACTTTTAATAAAAAAAATTAAATATTAAATTAAAATTAATAGAAGCCAACTTATAACTTCCTGAGTTGGTAATTTATAAATATGAATAAATTTGAATAAATTTAAACATATTTAAAGTTAGATCGAGTTTGTACAAATATAAAATCTACTAATACCATTCATAAACAGGTTCAAACCCGAATTGACCCAATTTATAAACATCTATAATTGTACAAAATTGACATTTTTGGTAGCGACTAAAAAATCTTATCGAGGTTATTCGATCGTTTCATTTTGCAGCTTAATAGAGTAAGATTATTTGCTGGCCTGCCTCTAGATGTTGTGTCTGGTAGTACAGTCAACCAGTTTCGAGCAATATCAGCGGGGCTTAAAGCTTTGAAACTTCTCGGTTTGGAAGGTGTTGAATTGCCTATATGGTGGGGAGTGGTCGAGCATGAGTCGATGGGAAAGTACGACTGGTCTGGCTACCTTACCATTGCCGAGATGGTTCGGAAAGCAGGTCTTAAACTTAACGTAACACTCTGCTTTCACGCTTCCAGTCAACCTAAGATCCCACTTCCCGAGTGGGTACTTGATATTGGGAAAACCAAGTCCAATATCTTCTTCAAGGATCGAGCTGGAAAGCCTTACCGAGGATGCCTTTCACTGGCTGTTGATGAGCTTGCTGTTCTTAATGGGAAGACTCCAATGCAAGTGTATCAGGATTTCTGTGAAAGCTTCAAGTCGGCTTTTTCAGCTTCCATTGGTTCTACGATCACGGTAGTTGGTTTTGCTTGTCAAATATGGCAATGTCATTAGACCCTGTTTTGATGTTAATGGCTTCTTTATTGTGGTTTTGCAGGGAATCACAATGGGTCTCGGACCAGATGGTGAGCTCCGGTATCCATCTCACCGTGGGTTTGCCAAAAGTGACACAGTTCCGGGAGCTGGGGAGTTCCAATGTTATGACAAAAACATGCTTCACCTTCTTAAGCAACATGCCGAAGCATGCGGAAAGCCAAAGTGGGGACTAGGTGGCCCTCATGATGCGCCCACTTACAGTGAGTTGCCTACTGCAAACACCTTCTTCAAGGATCATGGTGGATCTTGGGAAAGTCCTTATGGTGATTTCTTCCTTTCTTGGTACTCAAGCCAGCTCATAGCTCATGGAGACCGCCTACTCTCACTTGCCTCTTCGGTTTTCAGTGATAGTGCAGTGAACATTTTCGGGAAAGTCCCGTTGATGCACTCTTGGCATGGAACCCACTCACATCCTTCCGAGCTCACAGCTGGCTTCTATAACACTGCCACTAGAAAAGGCTACGAAGAAGTTGCAGAGATGTTTGCAAGGAATTCATGCAAAATCATCTTGCCTGGGATGGACCAGTCAGATAAGTACCAGCTTAAGGAATCTCTCTCAAGCCCTGAATCATTACTTGCCGAAATTCGTACAGCTTGCAATAAGCACGGGGTCGGAATTTCCGGCCAGAATTCGACTGTTGGAGCTCCTGATGGTCTTAAGCAGATCAAGAAGAACATGTTGAGTGAGAATCTTAATGACTCGTTCATTTTCCAGAGGATTGGAGCTCAATTCTTCGCACCGGAGCATTTTCCTTTGTTCATTGAGTTCGTCCGGAAACTGAACCAACCTGAACTGCATTCAGGCAATCTGCCTACTAAAGAAGGCACCGCCACAGATTCTGTACATACAAGGTCAAATTTGAGCATCCACATGCAATCAGCTTAAGTAGAGAGGACAATTATGTGTAGATAGCATCCTTGTAAGGTACCAGAAGTCAGAAGATATTGGATTGGAAAAAAAAAAAGATTGTACCATTTGACTGAGCACTGCAAAGACATAGCTAAGCAAATATTTACGTTATATACACCAATTCTCTTTTAACTCTCCCTTTTATAAATGAAAATCGAATAAATTTTGGATCGAGTTTTTATTTATTTTTAATTATTATTGGATATGAACTCGGACATAGATATCTTCATTCACAAGCAACCTTAGTGTCAAAGCTGCTGAGGCAGATGGCAAATGCTTGGAATGCAGAGATTGGATACTGGTAATCCATGGTGAATAAATCTTTCCCAACTTTCCCGAATTGAAGTACGATCTTTTGATTTTCTGGAGAAGCCACCAACTGAAAGTTTTTAACTGAAGCAACTGTCACTCGTCCATGGAAGTTTAAGCACCAACAATGGAGTTGTTCGTTCCACCTTGGAGCCTTGTTTATCAACACCAATGCACCATTCTTTTGACCACACAATGATCCTGATAGAAAATTGCCCATGCTAGCTGGTTCTGAATGAACAATCGGATTTGATTGGAATATGTCCGTATTGCGGCCAGAAAACTCTGACTGGGCTTGTGCTGGCTCTTCGGGTGGGATCGGAGTGGTTGGGATGGTACCCATGATACATTGCATTCTCCTTGGACCCCTAGAAGTCATATAAAATATATATGTATCACCTACTCGGACTTAAAACAGCTTTGGGTACGGATATGTGTTTTGACATATGTATGCTTCGGTGTTTTCATATCTGACACGGGTACTCGAAAGGATAGATATGACAAATAGAATAAGAAATCATCTAATCCTTGTGCAAAATAACAAAAAACTCTTACCTCGAACCAAAAACTTCCAATTCATATGAAATATGAGCCATGGAATAGTTGACCAAATGGACTTTAGATGAAGCATGTTTCAAATTTGGTAGCCTAGGAGAGTGATTTTTAGCCATCTTTGAACCAGTATGAGCTGATTGACCAGCAAGGATGGTGTACCTGTTCCCTAAATAATTTGATCTTTGCCAAAAAGAAAAATAAAAACATAAATTTGTTGTCTATAGCTTACATTGCTCAAACTTTTTTTTTTCTCAAAACATCTGTATTCAACCTCCGTGTTTAACACATATCCAGACATGAATATAAGTTGTGAGCTTTCAAAGATGTATAAATTGAATATATATCCATGTCAGACACGTATTTGTATATGACACTCACATTAGAGTCGAGTAACTACTCACCTCAATTTCCCAACATAAGAACTGCTCCCCCTTGACATATCCTCAGCCCGTAAAGAGATGATATAATCATTGTGTGTAGGACGCTTATGCTTGCGAGCAGCAAGAAGGAACTTCCCATCATCTGTTAGTGCTGCCACAGAGATATGAAAAGACAATTTAGAACATGACACATATCTAACACTCACACCCGAATCCGAGTAAGGCAACAACAATAATCTCACCATTAGTTAAACTAAGGTAAAGGCAATATGTGTGAGTGGACCGGTTCCGTTTTATAAAGCAGTGGAGGAGACCATCCTTAGGACCAGGCTGCAAAGAGATTCCAATTACAGAAGATCGAATACTGCTCACCGTGAAATATATAAATTTAAAAATACTTCCATTCATAATATTACTAACAATTTCATTCATCAAAGGACTTTAATCCAATTTATACAGTAAATATAAAAACCTGTTTAACTGAGATGGGAAAAGTTAATTTTCCTGAAATTTCAGGAAATTTAACAATCTCTTTAACGATAAGCCTCCAACTACTGCAAACGCCGGCACAAGCCACCACAGTTTTTCTTTGAGGCCAACGAGTTTCAGAGTCTTCGATCCTTAAAAGAACTTCTCTTAACAATTCCGGCAGCAGTTTGGCCCAGCAGCAGTCCTCACCGTCGCCGCCGCCGTCAACCGCCGCTTGGTCTGGAACTTCCACTTGGTCTTGAACAACCACCCCGCTTGACCTTAGCCTTGCTATGAACTTCAATGTCATGAATTAAAATTTAAGCTTTAACAACCAGCTTGAAGATTTTTGTTGGTGATAATTGTCTAGTTGTTTATGTTTTGCATGAAAAACTGAGAAGAAAGATTTTTTGAGATTTGGATTTGGATTGAAAATTAAAGTTTGGAAATTTTCGAGGTCTTTTTTTTATTTTCTATTTTTGTTAAGCAGATAAGTATATATAAAAGCTAAAATAATAAAAGCTTTTCTTTTTTTGATATATGAGGGGGTTACAGGTTTTTTTTTTTTATAATATAAGTATTGAATAGGGATGAGTGTTAATTAAAGATTTTCAAATAAGTTTTTGTCATTTTATCCTTGTTTAAAGTATTTGTTACTTTCTCGACTCGATTGATACGGATATTTTTGTTAATATAGGAAGATCGGATTTGAATGCATTAAAATGCATTATATTCTTATTTATAGGTTGGAGAAAAATTTTAGATATTATGTCAAAAATAAATAAAAGAGATAAACCAATTTTTGGGCTCAATTGAAAATTTGTTTCCACATTGAAATCGAATTAGATAATTGTTCTTTTGGGGTTTAAATCTTTTTTATTTAAATTAGTTTTTAAATTTGATAATTATTCTCATGCTGGGATTTGATTTCTTTTTTTTCTTTTTTGTTCAATTTTTAAGAAAATATAACGACTAACTTGGATAAAGAAAAATTTAAGCTATAGGAACAATTATCAAATTCATGGACTAACTTGAGCCAAAAATAATTTAAGCTCCAATTGAAAATAATTGACAAGTTTGAGCCCAAAAAGTGCAATAACCCAAAGTAAAAACTTTTGTTTAATACAAAGAAAACATAAAAAAAATTATGGGTTAACTGAAGAAGCTATTAGTAAGTTTATATTTTGGTTGCTTAATTTAAAAGGTTACAAAATAGTCATCGGACTATTCGAAAGTTTTTATTTAAGTCATTGGGCTATTAATTTTTTTTTTTACTTCGGCTGGAGAACTTTAAGCGACAATTCGACGATTGGTACAATAGATCAATACTCATTGACAAGTAGAAAAACATACATTAGATCCAAATTGATGTTATAGTTAGTATTGGAGATTAGAGAAGAAAGTTGTTTGGATTTGGTTAACAAATTTATGACATTCAAAGTTATTTCATGAAAAAAAAAAACTATAGAAGAAAAGGGAAGTAGAGCTTTCAATTGGTATAGTTGGTGCGAACACAAAAATTTATACAATAATAATTTTAACAACCCAGTAACTTAAATGAAAACTTTCAAATAGTTCAATGATAATTTTGTAATTTTTTGAAATTAAATAAGTAGAACATAAACCTAATAATAATTTAGTAACCTTGAACGTAATTTATCCAAAAATATTTTAAAAAGTACTTTAAAATAAATAATTAAAATATCTGTTAATATTTTAGTCTTTTTAGAATAAAAAAAGGGAAGGCAGTTTGTTTTGGGAAAGATCTTTTAAGAGGGAAAAGTTTTGTTTGGTTTCCCTTTTCGTAAAAAGATTCTTTCTTTAAAAATATAATATTCAAACTTTTTCCTTTCACTTGAGTGATTATTTATTCTGTTTGAATAAAAAAATTAAAAGCTACTTTAGCATGTTATTATTATTATTATTATTATTATTATTATTATTATTATTATTATTATTAATTTACTATACTCTAAATATAAACGACATAATCTTAAATTTATTTGTGAAGTTTTACTTTATTAATCATAGAAAGGAAAATAATTCTTATTATTATTTTGGAATTTTTTTTAAGGTTGTAATAAAATTCATTTAATTTTAGGAAAATATCTTATTCAAATAGATAAGACCTTTTAGATATCATACATGAGAATAGTGGATAACACATATTGTTTAAGATATTTCAGTTCAATTTGAACCATGAAGTAATATTATTAACTACTCCTTTTTTTTATTCGGCTTAAAGCAAGAGGATTTCCATTTATTTTATTGGTTACAAAAGATAATTTTCTTACTTTTCTTTTAAGAAAAAGCGACACAAATATAAGAAATTAAGGTCATGTTATTCTCCTGTCTTGAACCATCTTGATAAGGTCATTTACGACTTCATTTTCTTCTCTAAGAATATATTGTAATCTCTATTCCCCTATGGATGTCAAGAGCTAGTAAATTCTCTTTACCAAAGTAGAATTGGAATCTTTGAATTCTTTATTTCCCTGTATTTTTTTTAAAGAATTTAATTTTTTTTGTTTCTTTATTTTTCTTTTCTTTTCTCTTTAATTTTAACAAATAGAAAATATAGAAAAAGTACTTAAAAGATATGGGAAAAGGAGAAAAATAGAGGGAGAAGCAGAAAGTAATGAAAAATAAAGAAAAAAAAGTTAAAAAAACATAAAAGAAAAATATTATTGGGACCAATTTTATAATTTAACCTAACATTTTTGTCTGAAATGATGATTTAATGTGATGCGTTAGCTTATCGTTACACTGTTAACAGCAATTAACGGTTCATTGATTAAAATTTTATAACACATTAACGTAAATAACTAAAACGTAATATTTTAAACATAAATGACTAAAATGTAACATGAAGTAAATAAAGGTTTTCTATGAATAGAAATATATATACTTTCATTCTGAGAAAGAAATACAAAAATATAAAATAAGTTTCAACAAAATAGTATAAGATTTTGTGATCATCTCTATTTTCTTTTTGCTTTTCTAAATATTTTTTATTAAATTAATAATCAAAAGGTCTATAAATCTTTATCCTAATCCAGCATAATCAATTAAAATATATATATATATTTTTGGCTATCGAATTAAAATACATAATCAATTAACAAGTTTGGTAATATGTAACTATTGGTATTGGACCCACCCTCAATAATATCTCCTCTTATCTTTCCCCCATGGCCCTTCTCCTCCTATATTTTCTCAGATATTTAGAAAATAAAATCTTACTAATTTTAATATAAAAAATAAATAAAAATCTCCTTTATAATTGACATATATCGTAAATGTAAAATTTACGGTGGTTTTCCATTGGATTTTAGTTTATGCATAATGTGTTCACTTATGATGAATGTAAAAATAGTAATGATATTAGATATTGTAACGATACTGTAGCGTAAGATAAAAAAAAAATAATAAATGCATTGCATTGCAAGTAAACGCCTATCCAAAATTACCCTAAAATTATTTAATTTTGGTACATATATATTTTTGTTATAAAATGGATCATGTTTTATAATGAGTGAAATTGTATCTGTATTTGTAACTTAAAAAATAAAAATAATATGATTAATTAAATTTAATTATTCGTACATTCATATGGTATCTATATGTTGAATGTATTTGAGAGGTCTGTCTATTATAAGGACATGATCAAATTAGTCCCCCAACTAGTAATTAGATCAATTTAGTCATTGTATTATTAAAAAGAATCAAATAAGATTAAATTGGAATAAAGTTAACATTTACTGTTTTAAAAAATCATTTACTGTCTAGCAAAATTCATATTTTTAAATTTTTTTATAGTTCTGTAAATGAAATCTTTTATTTGGAATTGGACGACAATTAAATAATAATAAATTTAAGCTATTTTTATACAATGAATGTTAAGTTTATAATAATTTGGGTTCATTTAATTTTTTTAATAATAAAAGGACTAAATTAATTCATTTAATAATAAAAAGATTATCTTGATGTAGCCCCTATAATACAGGAAGTTATGTGACACATGTTGTAACATCCTGAATTTTTGGGCCTATGCGTTTAATGGGTGAATATGTTTAATATGTTAATTTAAGTAATAGGGGTTCAAATTAGGCTCAGAATTAGGCAAAGGCCTTGATTAAAATTATATGTTTGGGCATTATAGGGTTTAAAAGGTAGTATCTATGTTTAAAATACCAAAGTGGGCTTGTGGCCCAATCTTAGGAGGTGACGCCACACAAGGAGTAAGGGGCCCAAATTTAAGTTTCATGGAGCCCAATTCTTTTAATTTAAGTTAGCTAAATTTTGGGCATTAGGATTAGGTGAAGTGGATGGCAACAAGGCTAAAATTTAGAGGTTTTAATGTTTAAAATATGTGGATAATAAGCAGATAAAGGCTATTATTTAGGAATTTATTTTATGTGGATAATAAGCAGATAAAGGCTAAAAATTAGGAATTTTAATGATTAAAATATGTGGATAATATGCTGATAAAGGAGGGAGGAGTTAGAGATAATTAAGTCTCTTTTAGATGAGCTAGTAGATTAAGATAAAGGAGAAAAGATAGGATTTATCTGCAAGGTTAGGTAAGTGTCGAAATTTCTATAAATAGGGGGAATATCTCTTCAATTTTGGCATTTGGGTTTTTCTCTCATTCTTTTCTCTTCTTCTCTGAGTAAAAGCCGAAAACTCCTAAAGTTCCATCTTCTTCTTCATTCTCTGTAAAAGTCGAAATCTCTAAGCTTAATCCCTCATCTTCACTTTGATTCAAAAGCCGAAACTCTTTCCATTCTTTTTCTTCCTAGCCGAAATCTTCAAGTCTCTTCATTGTTTTCTTTTCTTCTTCTCTTTTCCTATCAGAAACCGAAACTCTTCACTCAAGTATTTTAAAAGCCAAAGACACATCAGCCTTCTTTTGTTCATACTTTTTTCGGGATTTTTCTAAAAGCCGAAATCCCTAGATCTCATCTCCTGTGATTGCCAAATTGCTTCTGTGGTGCCTACTTGTGCCGAAATCTGAAGGGAACTTTAGTGGAGTCAATCGCATAGATCTCTAAGTTATAGATCGGTAGCACTCGAATCGTGTTACTTTTGAGATTTCAAGGTAAGAAGATCTATTAGTTTCAACGTGTAAATTCGGGATTTACTAACCCTTGGCCAAATATAGGAGAGGCCCTATTTTCACATCTTTCTGGCTTTTTGAGCAAAGTTGTAGATCGGTCTAGCAAGGGTATCGACATTAATCAGGTGTGTAACTTCTCACACCATTAGATTGAATGCTATTATGTATATATATAAGTATAAATCTGCTATACTCTGTTAAATGCCGAAATCCCGGCATAACGTTTGAAAACCCAAGAAGGGTAAAGGCTAAATATCAGGTTAGTGTTTTCTGCCATTCTTCAGTGAATGTTTCTGTTAAAAAGATATGCTTTGCATGTCGATTTCCATGTATGCTCGGGGTTGTGTGATTGATAAAAAGGGGAAGTGATCTGTTCTGGTGGCTTATGCCATTTCAGCCTAGTGACTCTGTCACAACTCTGTTTCTGGTGGCTTATGTCATTTCAGTCTGGTGACTTTGTCACAACTCTGTTTCTGGTGGCTTTTGCCATTTTAGCCTGGTGACTCTGTCACAACTTTGATGATGAGCAGCATGACTGCCATCAATGGCGTGTAGCGGTGTGGTTTGATTGTAGAAATCCCTAATGGTGTGACTGGCAGGAAAGGGTGGCGTGTAGCGGATGGAAACCTAGGATTGGGTTGGGTTTTTATGTATGTTATCTTTTATATTATGTTCTATATTCTCATCTGTGGGCTAAGGCCCAGTCTGATGGTGCAGAGGGTTGCACACTGAGTCTCGCGACTCACCCCTTTAATTTAACATTTTCAGGTAGCACTTAGTGCAACAGACCGGGCTGGAGAGAAGCGCAAGGTGGCCATGCGAGAGAGTATTTGGATTCAGCAAAAAGACTTTAGTATTTTATTTTATATTTTTATTTAATGGGTTTTAAACCTCGTTGTAATAAGGCCATGGGCCACTAGACTATTATTTATGTTTTTGGGTTTAAGTTGGGTTTAATTATTAGACATTTTAATTTTTATGATTAAAATTAAGCTAAGACATGTACAAGATTTTTGGATTTTAATTAAAATTCACCAAGGCAATTTATAACTTTATATCTTATATGACTTAATAAATTATTAAGTTTTCGGTATTAATGATTAAACCTAGAAATCATTTTCCAAAATGCGACATGTTTTGCAAAATCACTCAAGTGACATACCAGATCCGGTTGTAGTGTTTGGGCCGGGTCTGGGGTGTTACACATGTTACATACTTACAACCTTCTGTTTTTTTTAAAGAATATAATAATGGTGAAATTTGAGTTTTTATTCTATATTATACTTAAATTTGTGATTTAATTTTATATTTTAATTTTTATATAATTTAGTATCTCAATTTTTATAACGGTATCAATTAGTTTAAATGTGTTAGTCTAATTAAAATATTGATGCAGATTTTTAAGAATTGTTAAAATTCTCTATTAAACTTAGGTCTATTATAATGTTACTTTTTGTTATATAGCTATTAGGAGGTTTTTTTTTTTTTTTAAATTCTAAAATGTCACACCAATAAATTTAGTAGAAGAATTTTAATAATGTTAATAACTATACCTAAATTTTTAAATTCGAAAATAAAGAGATTAAATTCTTAAAAACAAAAGTATGAAGACTAAAATTTCAAATATATGAAAAATAAAGAAAATTAAAGCATATTTTAATTTTTAATTTTTAATTTGGATCAAAAAGATAATTAACCCACTCTACATTCCTTGATCTGGACAAATATCTACATAAATTTTACTACATGTGCTTTTTTTCCATATCTTCTCCTGTGAAAACAAAGCCCGGCAAGATAAGGCAAAAGTGGATAGATAATTTGTATATTAGCGTAGTGTTTATTTAATTTTATGTATTATTTGATATATCAATAGTGTATAATTTTATATTTATTATTAAATTAAATAATTTGTTAATAAATTTAATTAATTATTAAAATTTAAATTATAAAATTATAAAATATCGTTTTTTAAATTTATAATTAATATTTATTATGATGGCACATTTGTTTTTTATATTTCGGAATCTCATAGATTATTTTCACTTAGTAATAATAATATTATTCATAGTGCCAAGATTTTATAATATAAAGGATTTCAATACCACATCTTTATATCTTTTATCTTCCATTCTCTTAGTATTGTAATATTTTTTATAATTTCACTCCAATTTTTAATGGTTTTGATTCATTATTAAAGGAAAACTAATGAAATTTGGTGTTATGAGCTTCAGAAATTTGCACTGTTTTAATTTAGTAACGCTTGACAAGCAAGTTTCTAGGTTCGTTTTAAACCTCGATTCTCTTTCATGTCGAGTTTTCAAAGCTAGATACTTTCTCGGGTGAGTTTTTTTTTATGCAAGCGAAGATAGTAACCTTTTTTTTGTCTGGAGGAGTCTTTATGCGGCTAAGCAGCTTGTTCGGAATGGATTTTGGTGGTGTTGGGGGGATGGAGCTTCCATACAGGTTTTTAATGATCCTTGGTTGAATGATGAGGCTACGTTTTATGTTGAAAAGGTGCCGATTGAGGGGCTTGAAGAGCTGTACGTAAAGATGCTTATGACCGAGGATGGGACGGGTTGGGATCGAAGCTTTGTTGAGGGGTTGTTGTCTCCGCACGATGTGGCTCATGTTTTTAGTATTGCGATTGGTCGACACCTGCAGCCCGATTAGCTTATTTGGCACTTTAACCCGAATGGATTTTGCAGTGAAAAGTCGGGGTACAGATTCGCGCTCTCTTGGTCACAGAATCTTTTGTCTCTGCACGTCGCGGGGCCATGGGATCAGTTCTGGGCTTCTTCTTTACCGCCAAAGACAAAGGATTTTTGCTGGCGTTGCCTTAGAACCTTCTTACCGACGAAGAAGCGTCTAATCGAGAGAGGTGTCAATATGTCTGTTCCATATGCTTGCCGTGGGGAGGAGGAATCACTAGATCATGTGCTTCTTGGTTGTTCTTTTTCGAAATCGGTTTGACGGTAAGTTGGTTATCAACCTGCTCATTTTCCTGTTGTCGACTTTATTGCTAATGCGTTGAGTTCTTAGGATAGCAGCAGGCAGGATTGGGTTCTGTCTATTATGTGGAGTCTGTGGTACCATCGCAATTTATTGTGCTGGAAAGGAACCTTTTCGACCCCTTATCATGTTGTAAACATTGCTACTTCTTTTCTAATGAATTGGTGTGACGCAATGAAGGGGTATGATCTGTTAATAGTGCAAGTAACGCGGAGCAGCTTGGGCGTCAGCATAGATGGGAGAAGCCTTGTATGGGTAAGTATAAATGTAATATTGATGCTGCTTATTTTTGCCAGGAAAATGCCACGGGTTTTGCGGCTATTGTCAGGGACTAGAAGGGTAAGTTTGTGAAAGCTATGTCGGGACATATTGACTCTTCTTTGGCTCCTCGGCTAGCAGAGGCCGTTGCAATCAAAGAAGCTCTCTCGGCTTCATGGATTAAATCTTGGCCATGGAATCGGATTTGATACAGCTGATTAACGCACTTTTTGGTTCAACTTCGAATATATTAGAGTTTGGGATTTCAGGATTGTTTGTTGCTTGTGTCCCACTTTAGTGATTTAGTTTTCTCTTGGGTGAACCGAGTTGCCAATAAGTGGCACATAATTTAGCACGATCAACCTCACTATATGCTACTTTTGTTGAGTGGAATATTGTCCTCCAGTGTTTTCGTTCTAGTCTTGAGTTTGATGCTCATAGTATTTCTGCCATTAACATAAAGAAAACTAGATTTAAGTGTATGGGGTAAGCCTGTTGACTTGAATTTAGTATGTTGTTCTCTTCTTATTTTGGCTTATGTTTTGTCTCCTTATCTTATAACTTTTAATATAATGATTGAGCTTTTCTTAACAAACATAGAATTTCAAAATTATACAGACAACAATATAATATTACATAAATAATAATTTATAAGATATTTAGAATAATATGATTTTTATAATATTTTTAAAATTAAAATTGGAACAAATTATTAGAGTAAAAGGAAAATATCACAATAAATTAATTTATCTCTTGATTTTTTTCCATTTGTTACACAAATCCATAAAGCTAGAGTCATTAATTTATCATACTTTTTGACACAATGCTTAGAATTACTCGAACCCATAAATAAGAGAATAACGCGCTTTAGTACACTCGAACCCACGTCCTCTTACATTGACAACAATATTCATACCAGTCAAACTGAGACTCAAATCAATAGATATATTAAGTTAAACATAATATAAATGGTGAGGTATATATATTATGAATTCATATTACGCCAAAGTATATTATGTTTTCCTACGCCCAAATTCATGTTGGTGCAAGTGTAAGTGGTACAATATTACATACCCACCAAGAGTTTTGTTGGTGCAAAGGTAGTGCTAAACTCTTGAATATATTTGATTACTATCTCACTTTTGTCTTAGTTGATGTGCATGGCCAAAATTCATTACGGTGCACACCTCACGAAGAGAAATATAAAGCTCGTGTTCATACATAACTCATAAAAAGATGAGCATCATATAACTAATAAATAATTACTAATGTTTTTCCCAAATTTTACGGGGACAAATATCGCATGACATACTTTCTTGGTAAATGTCCTTTACCATTATTAGATATATCTTGATTAATGTATGATTTATATTATAGATAATTACCAACTTTATTTTTAAATTTTTTAAAAATAAATATCACGCATTTCGCGATAAATTTATGTTTAATCTTTTTAAGTTTACTTATAACTATATATTATAAAAAATTATTAATGTGAATATAAGTCTAACCTCGTCTTTTTGGGCATGTTTAATCTTTTGAGGCACATTTTTAGATTATTAATCTTTTTAAGCACAAATTGTCTTTCCAAGCACATTTCACTTCTTTAAGTGCTTAGCCTTCTTAGGCACACTTTCATTTTTGCCCTTTAGTCTTTTTAGACATTCCTTCATTAGCATCATATCACTATCATATTATAAATAATTAGCGCTTTTTTTTTTTCAAGTCTCATAGGTATAAATATTACCCTAGCATTCAAGCATGGATTTTCAAACATTCCTTACCGTTTCAAGCACATAACCTTTTTAGGCATACTTCACATTTTCAGGCACACAACTTTTTCAACCATCCTTCGTCTTTCTAGGCACCTTATCTTTCTTAAATAATTAGTATTCTCAAGCATCTTTTGCTACTTTAAATGCACAATTTCCTCAAGCATCATTCGCATTTTAAGTGTTTATTAAACATTTAGTTTAATAATGTTTTTCAAAAATGTTTAAAAAAAAAAAAAAAAAAAACTTGTGAGGAGAAGTTAAAATTTTCATCTTTTTAAAAGAAAGTCTTTTCCGACTAATTTTTGGCTTAAGAGAAATATTTTTTCTCAAAAAACAGCTTGTTTAAGAATGTTTTGTCAGAAAAAATACTTTTAAGAAATATTCCTAAACTAGGCCTTAGACTAATCATTCGTTCTACATGACCAAAGATTTTGATTCCTAAAGCACTAAAGGATTTCCCAATATATTGTACTTTGTTGGCTACATGGCAAAAAGTGTTTAAATTCATTATACTTGAACACTTGCACATTATCTATTTATGCAACAACACCGCTAGATGCATGCTACATTATTACATTGTACTAAGTTTCATAAAACCAAAAAAAAAAAAAAAAATAGTATTAACAAAGAGGAAATTGTTATTCATATTTAAACACGTAAAAATATTAAAAGTACTTAAAATGCTAGAGAGCGAACAGGACGAGGCAACTTAGCCTCGACATGCACTAGCCTTCATAGGCTTACTGGACACTAATTATGGTGTAAACTTTTTAGGGACAAAGCCTCTCGAGGCATTTTATCTTTCTATGTAATTAACATTTTTAAGAATGTTTTGAGTTTACTCTTTACCTTCAAAATCTCATGTGAATTTTATAAGAGTACGAGAATTTCCACCATTTTTGCAAGAGAAAATATGAAAAAAAATTCATAAATCAAATAGACCTAGCTCACGACATAGGGACTTCATCAATATCTTTTGTCTCAAGCAATCTCACTTTATAACTTCCACTTCGTCTAGGTGTATTATTATATATTTATCGTTAAATTTTATCAAGGAGATTATCTCACCGAATACGATGCTTCATTTAAGGTCATAATCACATTAAACTCAATCACTTCAATAAATTTATTGTCACTTATTATTAATGTATTGTAAACCCCATCGCATCAAATCACATAGTCAACCTAACAAACCTCTCCACTTCATGACTAGAGACACAAAACCACCAACTATGTACAACCCCCTCTTCTCTTCCACCTTAAATGCCATTTACGACTCTTGTTTTTTTCGAGTGAGTTACTTCCAATATTTCAAGACCACATTTTTGTATCAACAAATTTATACAATAAACATTAAATTATAAAAATACAACAGACCATTGACACATCTAATAAAAATGCATAATAATATTTTTAATCCAATTGTATATACCTAAAAATCTCTACCGACCGGGATTTAATTTCCTTTCTAGAATTTAGTTACGGCTGCGCTTACGTGAACTGGACCACCACACTCCAGGTTGTTTGTTGTTCAGACTAGGGTAAGTTTTTCAGACAGAAAGCGACAGAAAGGAAAAGTAAACAAACAAGCAAATAAAAAAGTAGTTATTTTAAAATAACAATAATAATTGATTGCTTAGGTCATTTGTGGCATAATTTAAGTCACGTGTTGTTCTTTCTCCGATTGGAAATTTTAGGTATTATAACAACTTGTATCTATGTTGTATTTTAGTAATTGTGTTAAATCAGTACCTACAATGATAATATAAATTACTAATAATTACAAAAAAAAAAAAAGAGTTGAATTCTTCAAATCAATTCCAAATGTTTAAAGATTCAAAGTAAGAATGTTTTTTATAAATTAAAATATTAAGTATTAAGTATTAATTTTTTAATAGTAAATTTTATAATTATTGATTTTGTATTATAAAATTATTTGATATATTAACATTGAATATAATTATTTTGTTTGATAAAATTTATTATTTCACAAATTTAATCTTATTGATATTGTATTATTTATTTTATTTTAATAGTTTTGGATAAAATTAAAGATAAAATTCGAATATTTCAATATTTTAAAAAAATAAAGAAATAATTTATTTTAAAAATAAAATCAACTTAATATTTTTAACATTAAGTGATCTACTTACTTAACATATTCAACATTTTTTTGTTGAAAATTTTATATTAAGTAAAAAAGTTAATATAATTATCAAACACAATTAGAAAATTAAAGGTTGAAAATTTTTTATTGAAAGAAAATTTTTAATGGTTTATCAAACACGTCCTGAGTTAATATGTTGTTATAAGTGCAGATTTACTAAAATAAGTATTTTGATAATTATGTATGATAAAAAATTTGATTTACTTTGTTTTATGATAAGAGTTTTGATGTTTGTAAATCTTCTTTAGATTTATAATTCAATCTAATTATTTTATAAAAAATTATAATAAATATCATAAACCTATAATTATTTAAAAGCAACATAAAAGAACTCATTCGTTCTTTGGTTCCATGGCAAATGGTTTGTTAGGTCTCAAAATAATAAAACAGAGAAAATTGAATATCGATTTAAGTTAAAATGTTTGGTTGGATTTTAAATTTAAATTCCACCAAATTTTAATTTAATTTTAATTATAATTAAATATATTTATTCGATTTTAACATCATATTTGATATATCACATTTGTCTCATTTAAAGTAATATATTAAAGCAATAAATAAGAAAGAGATTTATTTAGGAGATAAACTATGATAGCATTTGTTACAATGAAAAATGGTTACTTTCTTGAGAATTTTATTTGTTGGAAAGTGATTTCAATATTTGGTATATCGAATTTTATTTAATTTCTTTAAAATTTAATTTTTCTTTGAAGAGTTACTTTACTACGAACATGTCGATATCATTCTCATTATAAAATGTGAGAAAGTTATTTCCCTGTAGATTAAAAATTCAAACAAATATTAAGATAAAATTAATCCTATTTTATATTGTTTTAGGGTATTAGTCTTATTAATAAACGTAAAAAAAAAAATTATTGCCTTCTTCCTTTGTCCTACTACTTGATTTTCTTTTATTACTTCAACGGATTCTTCACAAGTATTATATATACAGAAGTTTTTTTAATTTATTCGAAAACAAGTTTTATATATACATTATTTCACATGTACATTATTTTATATTTAGAAAATATATGTAGGACAAATTTGAAATAATTTTGTTTTCAATTAACATTATAAATTAAAAAATTAAAATTAAAATTAAATTTATCAATTAAAATTTATTATAAAAATTAAAAACATGAATATATAGAAAATATTTAATGAACCAAACGTGATAATGCAATATTTATAAGATTTTAATCAATATCTTCTAATGTATATCAAGTATTGTAAAGTAATTTTCTCGACAATTACATTCGGAAAAATTACATTCTAAAGAATCACATCCTATTAAAATAATAACACGAAAAACACCAAACATTACTTTTATATCTCTTTCCTTAAGGGTGGAGTCCTAAACAAAGATTATGGTAGTTTAATTTATTCAACCCAGTCCAATATTTTTTAATAAAAAAATTATTTGGAGGTATTTATAAAATATGCAAATATTAATAGAAAGGAATTTTATACAGTAAATACTAAATAGAACATGTCTTCAACAAATGTAATAAAAAATTTGCTGATAATATTTTAATCCAATCTACCGACCCTGATTTAATTTTTTTAAGAACCGAGTTCCGCGCTTACGTAAATTCTAGGTAAAATTCTGCAATTAGACCCTATACTTTATGTAATTTATAATTTTAGTACCTATACTTTAATTTGATTAAGTTAAGTCCTTGTATTTTTCAAAATTTGAAATTTTAGCCTTGACCAAAGGGTGGAAGTTAAATTTGTTTGGTTAAAATATATCATTAGTCTTGTATTATATGTAAAGTTATAGATTCAATTCATGTTCTCTGACTGGATCATTTTTAGTCGCTATAGTTTTTGGATTTCGAAATTTCGGTCTTAATGCAAACAATAGTTAGTAAATCTATTAACTAGTTTTTTGTGGGCAATATATAGAAATAGTAAATTGACATGGTATTATACATGTGATAATATGTTTTGCGCATCAAATTTTGAAAATAACATAATTTAATAACTACCATTTGGTTAGGGCTAAATTTTAAAAATTCTAAAATTTCAAGTATTGAAAATGACCAAATTAAAATACAAGCACTAAACCCACAATTTACATAAAGTACAGAGTCTAATAGGAGAATTTGACCTAAACTCTGCTACCATACTTTGAAGTTGTTTGTTGTTTGCACAAAGTTTACAAATTCTTCTCATCAAATTTAAGATTTAGTCCTTATGCTCTAATTTAATTCATTTTGGCCCTATAATTTTTGAATTAATTAATTTTAATTTATGTACTTTTCGTTAGAAATTTTAGTCCTAACTAAATGAAAGAAGTAAATTTTGTTTGGTTAAATTATGCTATTAGTTATGTACTATGTGCAAAGTTGTAGATTTAATTCATATTCTCTAATTGTATCATTCTCTTGCTTCTTTTTTTGAATTTCAAATTTTCAATTCTAATGCAAGCAAATTTGTTAACTTCATTAACTTTTTTTTTTAGAGTAATATGTGGAAATCAGAAGCTGGCATGGCATTACCCATGCAATAATAAGTTTATTGCATTTAATTTTGAATATGACAGAACTTAATGAATTTAACAGTTGTCATTTGATCAGGACTAAAATTTTAAATTTTAAAAAGTACAAGGATTGAAAATGACCAAATTAAGTATAGAGAACAATTTATGCATAGTACAGGGACTAATATTGAAATTTTACCAAATTTTTTTGGTTAGGAATAAAACAATATTTAGTTGTTAGATTTAGAAAGGTTTTCATTTTGGCTTGAGAGTTTTTTTTTTCTCTATATTAGTTTTGGAATTTAATATCTTTTTTTTAATTTGATCCTTTTAACTTGGATTCCATTAAAATATGAGGATGTCATCATCTAATTTTTTGTGAAATTATATTTCTTTATAACCTTCATATTTTTTAGATTTTATACACATTTTTTAAATAATAAAGTGATGACATGACACAAATTCAAAAATCAAATTGAATTTTTTTTTTCAAGTTTTAAATTTAATGTTAATAAAAAATTAAGAATCAAAATTAAAAAATTATCAAATGCAAGCAAAAAATGTTATTTGGGAGAAATTATTATATGTACCCTTCCCACCACATCATTTATAGTCTCTTTCTAATTATTTAATGAAATTTTAGAAATTTTTTCCATGCCATAAACATATAATTGGTAAATTTTTTTTACTCTGAACGTCAAATCTAGAATCTTGAACCCTAAACCTTAAGTAAAAAGTCAGACTTAAACTATAAACATAAACATCAAACTTTAAATTCAAGTTCAGGGTTTAAAATTTAGGTTTAAGGTTTAGTGTGTGAGATTTAAAGTATGGGATATATGTTTAAAGTTTAGATTTAAAGTTTTGAGTTAGAAGTAAAAAAATATTAAAATTATATATTAATAATATAAAACAATTATTGAAATACTATTAAATAATTAAAAAGAAATTATGAATAGTGTGATGGAGTTAAATTTTTCGATAATTATAATGATAATTTTAAATGTTGTCCGAGCATGACTTTTATTTTATATGGATTATTTTTTCGAACTTGTTTTTCTCAACTTAATATTTTATCCAAACTTGGAGAAAAAGATATTTAGATTTATTTTAGCTAAAAATTCAATTGATATTTAGTAGAATATTAGAAAAAATATTGAAAAATATCTTCCATGGACACGTACCTTCATTGCTCCTTTCCTTTCACGTCCCTCTCTGCTATTCTCTACCCAATCAATGGAGATGTAAAAGGAATTATCGTGTGAACCCAATACCACAACAACAAAACAATCCTCACCATTTACTTACAATACTTTCTCAATCTAGATTATCATCAACGGTTAAAATCGTTTTAGGACTTTAAACTGTCCCAAAGGTCTATTGTACAATTCTGTCTTTTCCAATCTCTTCGCTTTCCTTTCACTGTATGAACTGTAATACTCTGTATTTTTATCTGTGAGTCACTCATTTATTTTTCCTTTTAAGGAAATAAAATATTTCAATTTAAAAAAAACTATTCAGCATTTCTTTGCTTAAGTTCTTCCGAATCAGGTTCCGATTGGAGTTTTATGATCCAAATGCTTTATATTCTCAGTTCACAGTTTTGAGATTCGGAACTCGAGTTGAGTTGAGTTGGATTCCGACTCGGTTTCTGTAATATTTTAAGCTTCAACTTAAGCTGTCGAATTAACTCTGTTTGGCTGGCAAGAAAAGCTAGAGGAAAAGGAAAATAAGATGCGTTTTTGTTTCTTTGAGGTTTATTTCTGTAAGATTGAATTATTTCTTTTCTTCTTCTTTTTATTTTTGCTTTCTTTCCCTTTTGTTTAACGCTGAAACTTACGGATTTTGAATCTCAATTCCTCACTTTCATTTCCTATTTCTCAGCAGCCAAACTCGAAACTTTGAAAATATGAGCTATCGTTAATTGACTGTTCCAAGCTTCAACTCCGTTTTTTATTTTTTGAATTTTCTACAGATTTTCGGTGAGGTTAGCATCTGGAACTAGAAAATTCAGCATTTCTTTGCTTACGTTCTCCAGAGTCAGGTTCCGGTTGAAGTTTTATGATCCATATCCGTCTTATTCTTAGTTTACAGTTTTGAGATTCAGAACTCGAGTTGAGGTGAGTTGGATTCTGACACTGTTTCTATATTTTTTTAAGCTTTCAACTTTAGCTGTCGAATTAACTCTTTTGACTGCCAAGAAAAAGAGGAGGAAAAAGAAAAGGAAAATTATATATGTTTTAGCTTCTTTGACTTTGAGGTTTATTTCTGTAAGCTTGAATTATTCTTTTTTTTTTTTTTTTTTTTTGCTTTCTTTTCCTGAAACTTACGGATTTTGAATCTCAATCCCTGTTTCTCAGCAACCAAACTAGAAACTTAAGAGAATGAGCTACCGTTAATTAACTGATCCAAAGCTTCAACTGTATATATATTTTTTATTTTGAACAGATTTTCAGTGAGGTTTGCAGCTGAAACTGGAAGTCCCTGGAATGAGAGTTTTCGGATCCAAAATCAAATACTCAAGGGAAATTGAATAATAACAATAATAAAATCAAGCTCTAAGTTATTATATAGTTAAACTCTAGCTCGCACTTCAAAATAATAGATTCGTGATTATTAGTGGTATACCATGGCGATCGGGATCTTAAGCTCTCTTTTAGCCTCTGATCATAGCTCCATAGTTTCAATGAACTTATTTGTCGCGCTTCTTTGCGGTTGTATTGTGATTGGTCATTTACTAGAGGAAAGCCGATGGATGAACGAGTCCATTACTGCTCTTGTCATTGTAAGTTGTACTTTTGCATATTTTCATATATATATATATATATATATTTATGTATTATATTGCTCAAGAGGAAAAAGGCATTAATTTTCATAATTTTGGTTTTCTTTGATGGCAGGGGGTGTGCACTGGAGTTGTAATTTTGCTTACAACAGGAGGAAAAAGCTCTCACCTGTTAGTTTTCAGTGAAGACTTGTTCTTCATTTATTTGCTTCCTCCTATTATTTTTAATGCGGGGTAAGTTATTGATGTTTGCAGTTAATCTCTATTTATATTTGTTTTCCATTTATATGAGGACATTTTGGTTGCCCTTAGTTAAAGTGCATTAACCTTTTTCTTCGTGGGTTTTACTTTCAATTTTGTTTAGGTTCTTGTTCGGAGATAATACTTGAAAGGAAAATGTTAAATCTTTGCCTTATTATTCGTACTTAATGAAAAAAAATACAATTAATACATTTTTATCTTGAATTTAACAAAAATGATGCATTAAATTCAAAAAGAGTTCCTAAAATAACTATTAAGGAATCATCAACTGTACCTATAGGCTTTGAGTAACCTGGTCCTACTTAAAACAACAATGATTGATTTTTTTTTTTTCTTTTTTTTACCAGATTCCAAGTGAAGAAGAAGCAATTTTTCCGCAACTTTATGACTATCATGCTGTTTGGTGCAGTTGGTACTTTAATATCATTTGCCATCATATCTGCAGGTATGTTTAATGTTTTGATAACTTTTGTATGACTCATTATTGGGTTAGTTCAAGGTGGATGGTTTATGAAATACATTTTTTTCAAATTATTGGTAAAAATTTGGGAAAGGTGCTCTGATTTTATAAGTTCTGTAGAAGTGCAATGTATGTTGCTCCGACTCTTCATTTTTCTTGAAGTTACCCTTGTTTGACACCTGTGTTCGACATATATCCACATGAGTATAGGGATATAACCATCCAGAAAAACTTAAAAAGTATTGACCAAATCCATTTCAAACATATACACATGTTTAACATTCACACCTGAATCTAAGTAACATAGCTTGTGATTATAATCATTGTTGGCTGCACAAACATGCACATTTAGTGACAAGCACACATACTGAATTACTAACTGATTGGCCTTATCTTAGAGTAAGGTTTTATTTCTCTGGTTAAAAAAAAAAATTACTAATTGCTAATTTTTTCCCTAATATCTACTATTTCTTTCTTATTTACTGGGAGCTAGGTGCCATACAGTTTTTCAAGGAATTGCATATTGGTGATCTGCAGATAGGGGACTATCTTGGTAACATTCATGCCTCGCTAACTCTTTTTCCTATATATTGTTGAATTTTATGTTTGTCTTTTGCTAATTCTCCTCACTACTCTGAACTGCAGCAATTGGGGCAATATTTTCTGCAACAGATTCTGTTTGCACTTTGCAAGTATGTATGTTCGAGATCTAGGTTCCCATTAAAATTGTTAAACAGTAACTGCGCCAATCAATTTATCCTCTGCTTGTTTGTCTCAGGTTCTTAATCAGGACGAGACACCTTTGTTGTACAGTCTGGTTTTTGGGGAGGGAGTTGTGAATGATGCCACATCAGTGGTTCTTTTCAATGCAATCCAGAGCTTTGACCTTACTCACATCAACTCTACTATTGCCTTGAAATTTGTCGGAAATTTTTTTTATTTGTTCATCTCAAGTACTTTGCTAGGAGTTGTGGTGAGGCTTTCTTTCTATTCTCAGTTTTAAAATACCCTTGATTGTGGTTTGATATTATTCGTAGTGATCATTTTTGTTTATCTTCTACAGACTGGACTGCTCAGTGCTTTCATAATTAAAAAGCTGTATTTCGGAAGGTTCGTATTTAAGTCCAATTTTCATATGTTTGCCTCATTTAAGTAGCCGAGGATAAAAGCACAGTGCACTTGAACTTGCTCAACCGTAATCTATGTTTCTCGTACTCAAGTGTGAGTGTCAGATATGGACATGTGTACAGCATGGGGATATTGAACTTTTTTCTAAGTTTTTCTATATATTAATAGGATTTCTGGAAGGCCATATTCTCATGTCTAGATATAGGGGACATGGGTGGTCACTTTCAATAGTGGTGTTAATTTTACATAATAATGAAGGCAAGGAGTTCTGGTTTGTTTAGTATACGGTCTTCATATCATTTTCCTTCTTGCAAAAACAGGCATTCAACTGATCGCGAGGTTGCTCTTATGATCCTCATGGCTTACCTCTCATACATGCTTGCTGAAGTAAGGTTTCTTAGAACTTGCAGGCCTCCTTGTCAATGACTGTTTTTCTTTTCTATTAATGACAATATTGGAACATTTGTCTTGCAGCTTTTCTATTTAAGCGGAATTCTTACAGTATTCTTTTGTGGGATTGTTATGTCTCACTATACATGGCATAATGTTACAGAAAGTTCAAGAGTGACAACAAAGTATGTTCATTCTCCAAAATCTGTTATTTTGAACTGTTAAATCAGTTTTCCACCCGCCAACCTTTCATGTTATCGTATCTCATCACTCCCGCACTCCCGAATATTATTGCAGGCATGCTTTTGCTACTCTATCATTTGTTGCTGAGATCTTTATCTTCCTCTATGTTGGTATGGATGCTTTGGACATCGAGAAGTGGAGAGTTATCAGTGATAGGTGAGGCCAATAAGACACTGTTTTTATATCTTACTATTAACTCAAAATTCATATTTTTCTATTACGAGTTAACATAACTTTTTTTTTTCTCAGCCCCGGAAAATCAGTTGGGGTGAGTTCGATTCTACTGGGCTTGATTCTTGTTGGAAGAGCAGCCTTCGTTTTCCCCTTGTCGTTCATATCCAACTTGACAAAGAAAGCTCCTCATGAGAAAATTGAATTCAAACAGCAAGTATGTGTTTCGAACCATTCTAACACGTATCTTTAGTAGGCTCGGGATCAATAAATTTTTACCTCTCTGTGGACTTTTATTTTGCAGGTTACCATTTGGTGGGCTGGTCTTATGCGCGGTGCTGTCTCAATGGCACTTGCTTATAATCAAGTATAAAGATTCAACTTGTTTCTTCTTTCATGTAATCCAACATTATATATCATTAGTAGGATCTTTCAATGCACAGAAGTGCTCCTAAGGCTTATATACAATCTTTCAGGGCAAAATAATAGATTTTAACTTATTTAAATTTATATACAGTTAAATTCTATATAAAATGTTCAATCGATAATTTAAGGGTTCTGACAGAAAACTTGTGTATAATTGCAAGTTTTTTGTTTTCTTCATGAATTTGAAGGACTAATAAAGAAAAAATGTGTAATGATGAGTCTAATATTCGATCTTTTGCAGTTTACTAGTTTAGGTCATACTCAAGTGCGAGGGAATGCGATGATGATAACCAGCACAATCACGGTTGTTCTTTTCAGCACAGTGGTAAGACATAAGTCATCCCTTTAATTCTTCGATAGAGCTTGATTATGACATCTTACCTTTGTTCTCATACCTCCAATCTTTTACCAAACACCACAGTTTTCAAATTGCAAGGAAGGTTGTAAATGAGACATTTATGTTTGTAAGCTACTTGGGTTGGCTAGAAAAATATTCTAGTTTAGTTCGAACATCGTTGAGTCAAGCACAAGCTGTCGAGCAAGCCAAACTGAGTATCTTAACGCTTTACTTGAGTGGCTCACAAGCTTAATCGAACATTCTTTTTAGTTAGATATTTCTTAATTCAAACTTAAGCTTGAGCATAAATAAATTGAGTTTTATGTTGAGGATAGGAATTGAGTTTGTTTTTAACTTGTTGAACAAGGTAGATTGTCTAATCAAGCCAACTTGATTGTTTGAGTTTTAGCTCGAATTATGCTTGAATTTTAAAAGCGAAACTCAATAAAGGTTGAGCCATGTTTTGGGCTCTAAATTTGGAGTTGAATTCTGCTCAGCTCAGTCATAGCTCTAATTGTAGCATGGCAGTCGTAATGTGCTTTTAACTGTTGCACTTAATTCCACATCTCTTTTATGTTTCCTTTTACTGGACGAGGTAAAATAAATATAGTAGAAATTTGGAGCTCAATTAAGTTTATGTTTGTTGAAACTATGCAGGTTTTCGGATTGATGACTAAACCATTAGTTAGGATATTGCTTCCTTCTCCAAAACATCTCTCGAGAATGCTTTCGTCCGAGCCAACTACTCCTAAATCATTCTTCCTACCACTTCTCGACAATGGGCAAGGATCTGAGGCTGAACAAGGCAACCGAAGCGTGGTCCGGCCATCCAGCTTAAGAATGCTCTTGACCACTCCGTCCCACACCGTGCACTATTATTGGAGAAAATTCGATGATTCCTTCATGCGACCTGTATTCGGTGGAAGGGGTTTCGTACCATTTGTTCCCGGATCACCCACTGAACAAAACGGTCCTCAGTGGCAATGAAAAAGGAACTCGAAGCTGATATAGCAGGTACAAGAAGTCTAGAATGCTATACCGATTTCCTAAAATCATGGCGAACCCGGCTCAACAGCTGGATATTTCAGTGTGAAGTTTTGTGTTAATATTAATGAGAGTTTTGCAGGTTGATTAGAACAGCAATTTTGTCCAGCATTAGCTGATTATTAATTTTGATTGTATATTTATTGTTGTCTCAATAGTGAGAGTATTTTCTTGATGTCATGTTTGTTTGCTTTTAGGGTTCTATTTATTATGTATAACAGTACTCTGTTACTTTGTGTACCTAAAACCCTATGAGAATTAAGAACTCAGAGAAGGTAAGAAATTGGATTATACCGATCCTTGGACATAAATTCGTAATGATATCAAATATTTTTATATTATTTTGAATAATGTTTTGGGCTTTTGGACCGACTAAGAAACCGTTAATTTTAGTAAGACAAAAATGTTGTCATGTGGACTGACTCGCGTCACTCAATGATATTAAAAATGCTAACATGAAAAACTGAATTGAATTTCAAAAAAAGAATTATCAATTACATAATAAAAATACATATAAGTGTAATAATCATAATTATTTTTAAAATTTATAAATATATTATAAATTATAAGGGGAAAGGATAAAATTCAAAAAAAGTGATATATATATAATAAATGAATGGTTAAAATATGCTCCAACTTGGTATATTTTTCATACATTTAAAATTTAATCGTTCTATTTTTATTTTTAGGAATTTAATTTTATTATTTTTTAAATTTTAAAATTTAGGTTTAATTGTTAACACCGCTATTAAATTCACTAATTTGATATTTTGAAATAAAAAAATACTCCTTTAATAATCATATAACAAGAAAATGACATTATAATGACTGAATTTAATAGAAAAATTGTAACAATGTTAATAATTAAACTTACATTTTTAAATAAAAAATAAGACTAAATTGTATTAAATAAAAGTAAAGGAACTAAATTTCAAATGTATAAAAATTTAAAAACTCAAAAGATATTTTAACTTAAATGAAATTCAAGGTGAAATTTTCAAATTTATATTTTCAAACATTATACTAAAAAATAGCTCTTACTAATAAAATAATATCTCAAAATAAAACCAAACTTGAAATTCACAACAACAAAAATAGATATAAAAATTGTTGCATTTTAATGTAATAAGAACATGCTAGAAATATTGGTGTATAGTTGCTTAAAATTTTATTAGTAACTAACATAAATAAAATGGTTGCATATTTTGAAAATCTTAAAAAAATATATATTTAAGCAACTTAACTTTTTGCGTTACGTAATTGTTGCCTTAATAAGAATTAATGAACCCTACTCTTTTGTTATCTCTAATGCACGTAACTATTAGTATATAATACATCCAATTACACATTAATACATAGATAATAATTAAGCACCTAAAAACAACTATTAATTAATACACATATATAGCCATACAAACATATATTAATTAATTATTAATGCAAAATAATATTAACTATGTTTTTTCAAATTTCATTCTCTAATTTTCAATAAAGATCATCTAACTAAAATTTATTTTATATATACATAAATGAATATAAAGCTCTTACATAATAGTATTAATTCATGAAATGAGTTGCATACAATTTTACATAAGTTTTCAAAACGTAACTAGACCACTAGTCTATAAAGATAAATAAATAAGAATATGTGTTAATTTATTAATTAACTCATTAATGTAGTAGCAAAGGAGTTGTTTCCAATGCCTAACTCCAAGTTCACACACTATACAACAGTTTCTCCCTCAACTTCAGAAAACAAAAAACGAAATCATAGTACTCATCTTATAATATTATTAAATAAGTAGTCGTTTTGCAATTATTAATTATTCTTTTTCTATAAAAAAAAATAACATTGCAAATGAAAAAACGTTTTTATAGTTTTAAAATAATGTTGAAAGATATTTTTAGAAAAAACGTTACAATAACTATGAAAAGCATTATCTTGCATTTAACTAGATAGATTATTACTTAAAACATCAATTGCAACATTAAAATAAATCATTGTTTTTGAGTTTAAGCAACAGTGACACTGACACCATAATCACGAAACTATTGCATAAATTTTATCACAACGAAAATTGTATTTTTTTTTAAAAAATAAAAAAATAAATGTTGCATTGAACTATAAAAATTTAAAGCAAAAATTCGTTGTTTAGACAACACATACACAACTACCACAAAATTATTTCATAAAGAAACAATTTACAGAACCCAACCTAATATATTTGTATACAGTTGACTAATAAATAAGATTTGACAAAAGAAATGCAAAAAAATAAAGGCTCGACGATTTCTTTTTCGAATAAAGCCTTGAAGGAACGAAAAGAACTTAAATTGAACATATGATATTATATCAATTATCCAACAAAAAGAAAAAGATATTATATCAATGATGGTACGAAACGAAGCATGCATGGTTTATACATTTACAGGCCAAGCGCAGTAGTTAACAAAATATAACTCACCTCTCTAACATGGATTATTTTGACCCTCCAGAACTCCATAAATATGTTCCATGTCGTTTCATCAATGCCTGTAACGTGCAAGTAAATCTCAGAATGTATTAATCTATAGAGGACAACATTCAAAAAAAGAGAAGTTATGATAAAGGGAAAGAGCAATATTAAATGAATGAAATTGAAAATTAAACTGATCAAATTTTCGGTTTTCATTTTAATCAGTTCAACCATATTAGTTTTTCTAATGTTTAAACATTAACTTAATGTAAAATAACTATCACATTGTTGTCGGACTGAACATAACATTGGTTCCCTGTCAACCGGTCCGGTACCGTTTATTACTCGCGAAAGAAATGCAGCATTACTAGCTATTCATAGAAATGATATACCTGAAATGAAGTTCAAATGCGACGAGGCAGCCGCTGCAACTCCGAGAAAACAACGGAAGCAACATTAGCCAATCCAGGTATACTGGAGCTTTTCAACTCAGAAACGATGCCTTGAATCCGTGTAATTTCAGCTGCAGATATTGATAGTATCATAGCATGTGATAAGTATTGCCTACAAGAATAACCAACAGCCTGCAGTAACCGGTTCAAGAGCAAGTGAGAGACGCCCTTGCTGCGCCAGGACTCGAGGATTGAACCAGCCTTTGAGAGATTAGTTAGGAACCCAGTTGTGGCTTCCCTTGGAGCTGCCTTGAGCAATAAGACAACACATTCAGAGGCTACATCAGCAATGTTTGGTTCATGAGATGCACTTAAGTCCAATAGCACTCCAACATTGCTGCCAAAGTCCATTATATCTCTAATGCATTGCTGCTGATTGACTGAGCCACTTGACTCGAATGAACCATCAAGTAACAGTGTAGGTTCTTTTGTGTAAACGAAACCATTTCCACTAGAGCGGAGAAGAAAAGCCTTAAACAAGCCAAGAGTTGGCTCAAGAAAGTCTTCCATATCCTTTGCATATACAAGCTCCAAAAGATTACCAATTTTTCGAACCACTTTTAGCTGCGAAAGTAACTTGGAATCCATCTCAGGAGCAGAAGCCAGAGCTAAACACAGTTTGACATTGTTTACATTTGCATTTGTTAGATCGCCAAGCAAAAATCCAAAACATTTTGAGACCATTTTTGGATCTAAAATGTCGGGGATTTTGATATAATCAAACTCAATTAGCATCACTAGAAGCTTCTGTGCATACATGGGAATGGGATCCTCATCTTCAATCAAGGTGGGGTAGAGTGGAAGAAAATGAGAATTAGATATCAATCTTAGATCCTCTGAACTTTGATCTTTTAATGAAGGTTCATTCAAGAAGATGACCATCACATCGAACATGATTTTCAGGCACAAAAATCTGGCATTACCATCTTTGTTGCCCTTGTAAAGAACAGAAAGACTAGGAAGAATTCCTTGGGTAAAAATGTTAGGACTTTCAAGAATTACAGGAGATTCCTCAAGTATGGATTCCAGAACTCGTAACAATGTTATTTGGAAATCATCCCGTCCCTGGTCAATGAAAAAGATGACCTGTATTAGTATTTGTAAGGAATATTTGTCTTACTAATATTTTCTTTATTTTCGGCATAACTATCCAACATTCACACCAAGTCCAAATAATTATATTATGTGCACTAAAATAAAGAAAATGCTCTGAAAAATTTATAATCAGTGATGAGAACAAAGGATGGCTCAGATAAAACTACTTACTTGAAATGGTGTCTCAACCACTTGGATAAGATTTGCCAACTGCCGCAAGACCTGATGAGTCACCAATCTGCTTTTAAATGATGAACTCTCAAGAAGATGAAGAACTACAGGGAACAAATTAACATTATTCTTTGCAGCAGCACGACTGGTAAGGGCAGAGTTCTGCCCATGTCGTCGTCCTCCCATCATTTGCTGGATATCTCCGGTTATACTATCCAGTAAGCCGGGAACTGTAGATGCCACTTCATGAAGAAATGAATCTAGACATTGGTGTAGATAGTTATCCTTCTCTTTTGCCAATCTGTCCACTGTGTGGAGTAACCTTGCATTGCAAAAGAATTGCAGTAACCATCTCTTACCATTCTTACAAAGAAGAGCCACTGAAAGAAGTGCTTTGCCCCGTAGGGTTTCAGTTCCTTGTTCAATGAGAGACACTAGGCTAGGCATCAGATTCTTGTCCTCTACCAACGGTTGAAGGTACCTTCCTATATTTGAGAACAAATGGCTCCCAAGCAGTACCATATTTAGAAGATTTAAGCAGATTTGCTGCTCACGCGGACTGCCCTTGTTAAGAGCAGATGCAATATCCTTGAGTGAAAGTTTATCTATAACTGATTGAGTGATATGGGGATTGAAACGAACAAGGCGGACCAAACAAGACCCTGCAGTTAGCCTCATGCTCTCTTGCTTCCCCACAGCCCTGTAAATGTAGCACAGGTTACTAATCACGTCCTGGCTGGTGAAACGAGATGCCCAATATCCTCCTTGGCTGCAAATGTTTTCAATTGTCCTAAGTGCATAAAGCTGAGTCATATCATCCTCTCCTTTACGTAAAACTGATGACACCAATGAAACCAATGAATTTGGGACCTGCCAATAAAGAGGAGAATAATGGAACATATATGAAAATCAGCAGGGAAAGAAACAAATAGGCACTACATCAATACTGGCAGTTTCTGACTTGTTTAAAACATGAAACCTTGAAAGCAACATCATTAAAAATCAAGATTCCACTTATCAGGTTTACCATCTAAAAAGTTAGAGCAATGGCATATGAAACAGACCTGCCAGCCAGATACAGGCTTGTTGTTTTTTGATGGAGATTCAAGTGGGTTGTTATCTTTTGCTTGCTCATTTTGAGTGGAAATATAGAACAGTAATTCACCTAAAGCAGCCATAGAAAATCTTCTAACTTTTTCCTGGTAGTCTCTAAGACCATCACTAAGTGCAATTAAAATTCCTGAATTTGACAAGTCATCTTCGATAAAAGTAGAATGTCGGATCAGCAAGCCGATCAGTGAAGCAAGTTGTACACGGAAAGCAGAAGTCTTGGACAGCCTGAGCATTTTGACAAGCATGAGCATTATCGGACCATTAGTCAAGATATTGGCTGCCTCTGCGTTATTACTAAGCATCTCAAGGTATCTAATCACATTTTGCTTCTCACCGGTGCCAGCACTTCCAAATATTGATATGATTCTATTATTGAGTGCATCCAATTTTTCCTTCGACATTCTTACAAAATCAGACGGATGCAATGCCTCAAATGGTAGTGAAGGAAGTGCCTCTGACATTTTATCAGCTTTTCTGCTTGGCATGACAGGTCTTACAGAAAGATCAGAAGTATGCCAGAGAACTTTGGAGATACTATTGGATGTTTTTGACCATTCAGACTCAAGGGCAGCCCCTGGACTTTCCTTAATTCTCTGGTTTCTGTGTTGAGAACTGACACTAGGTGGGGTTGCAGCCACTTCAACATGATCTGAAGATGATTCCTGATCACATGTTTTTGATTCATCAGAGGCAGGCAAATTACTCCCAGCTTGGCTGTCTGCTCTGTCAACGTTATTATCCCCCTCTTCCACTTTGAATTGTTCCTGATTCTGACTTGAAATCTTCTCTTCAGTCGTACAAATGGGGACATCTGACCCATCTGATTCGTCATGCACTTCCTCTTCAGTGTTCTCATCAAAATCAAGTTCCATATCGGTGTTCTCAATTTTAACTTCAGATTCATTCTCAGAGCTATTAGGGACAGGCCTCCGGTAATTTTCCTTCTCATTCTCCTTCTGTAAGTTTGTTTTGGCTATTCTAGATAATCTCAAGAGATTCACACGCTTAATAGCACTAGAATGATCTTTATGCTTCTCATCTGCTCCTCTGCCAGAAGCCTTTGGTTGAGTTTTACGGCCAACTGGTGTACCCTTAACTGGTGTCTCACGACCTCTTGAACCCACCAGAGAATTCTCATCTTTCCTTGAAGCCCCCTTTGGATCTTTTTCCCTATATTTAGGAGGGGTCTTGCTTTGAGAAGATCTGTCACCATTACGCTCTGAGAGACATGGTTTAGCATATAACTCAATCATGTTTTCAAAAGCGGGCTGAGGTGGTAAAGATACTTGAGAAAATTTATTCCTCCAAAAGGCATGCACACAAAGCTCAGGCCACTTTATTCTCTCAGCTGGATCTTTAATCAGAAGAGAATTAACAATATTGACAAAAGAAGGGCTTGGACTTCCTTCAAGTGGAGGAGGCGGATCTGAGAGGATGGATTTTACAAGTTGAGTGAACTCCCTGCCAACAAAAGGAGGCTTTCCTGCATAACACTCGTATAGCACACAACCTAGTGCCCAAAAATCAGATGCATAAGAATGGACACCTCCATCCTCAAACAATTCAGGAGCCATATAACAGGGAGTTCCGCGTTTTGCTTGTGGTAGCTAAGCAGTAGAAAGCAGAACAACGAACAAGTTAGAAACAAGAAAAAAAAAAAAGGTAAAAGGACTACTTAAAGAACTTGATTAAATTGGCAATTTAATTCTGTCTTCGGTGCACAGAATGTTACAATGGTTATATGAACCTACCATGGAAGAAGGCGTTTTAGATATATCACTCAACTTTCTTGCAAGTGCAAAGTCACATAGCTGCATCAAATTAATACACAAATGTGAAAGCTCAATTGCGTAGGAAATAGGATGATAGCAACTCGATCTTATGAAAAAGTTATCTAATGCTGAATAGGTACCTTTGTATGCCCATTCTCGTCCAAAAGGATGTTTGATGGTTTTAAATCACAGTAAATGATTCCTTTTGAATGTAAATATCTAATAACAACAACCAACATTTCCATTAGTAACTCAGAAAAGTTATATTACTCCAACTTTTTTTTTTTTTTTTTGAAATATCTATATTCGACACATTTACAAACATGTATATAGAGATATGGCATTCCAAGGACCCTCCTAATACGTATTTGAATCTGAGTAACATAGAGAGTTAAAAAAGAGAAAAAGACATACAAGACACGAACTGCATATTGAATAGGAAATAGAACATATATTCTTACTGCAAAGCTTTGACAAGATCATAGGCCAAGAAATGAATTGAATCTTCTGGCAGCTTACCATCCTGAAATTCATCATTAAAAAGATTGAAAATGTAACCCAAACGTATATTTCTAAACAAGCATACCCACATTCGAGATACTTGAATCTGTCTCAGTTAATCAGACCAATAAAATTTCACAGTTGCTTTCATGCTTTAAAAGAAATGAAAAACAGAAGGTAAACTGTAAGTACCTGCCGTAACAAGGTCATGAGATCTCCACCGGTACAGAATTCCAAAACCAACCACAAATGTGCAGAAGTTTCGTACCTTGACACACAAGTAACGAAATTGAGAAATTTTGGAAATATGCCAAAAATTTAGAAGTAAAGATCTAAATTGAAAAATAAACATACCATGAGTGAAACTTAAGTATATTCGGATCATTTAAAGAGTGAAGTATCCTGACCTGAAAATATATGGATAAAGATCATGTAAAAACAGTAAAATATAAGCTAATATTGTATTAGCATTAGTAATTAAACATTAGTATTGTGGTTAAACTATTACACACACACACACAAAGAAACCAGCTCTCGCTTCTATAAAGATCATAAATAATAAAACCTCAGGCTAAAATTACAAAATGTCATCTTAATTTTAAATCTTGGTAATAAATCATTCAAACCAGCTCAATTTTTTTTTAAAAAAAAAAAAAAAGAAAAACTCGATGTTATTCTTGCTGAACTTTGCTCCGCTGTGAATTAAGCATAAATATCGAGGTTACCAAATTATCTCAAATATTCAAAAGAAAAAAAAAACAGCTCTAACATCCATAAAGATCATACTTAGTATAAGTACAAGCTAAAATCAAATCAATAGCATCTAATTTTTCAATATTCATAATTGATCATTCCAATCATATCAATAAATTCGAAAAAAAGAAGTCGATGTTACTTCTTGAAGAACTTTGTTCCGCTGTGATTTCTCGACACTTTTGATTGCAAAATACTCAATCGTCTTCTTCTTCCGTCCTTTATACACACTCTAACAAAACATTGAGATTAAGAAAAAGAAAATGAAGTAGAATAAGCGATGAAATATTTTCGACGAAATCTGAGAGAAATAAGGAGATATTACCGAATACTTTCCACGACCGATGGCTTCGTAGATGTGATAATGGTTCATGGTGAAGATGTTAGGGTCCTGATTCGAAAATTGAAAGAACTGAGGAGGGTGTTTTGGGAATAATTTTTTGTTGGGAGCTTTCTGAAAGAGAAGATAGCGAGACTCTTGAGAAACCCAATTTTTGGCTTTAGCGACTTGTCAGATGAAGAGAGAGAAAGAAAAAAAAAAGGAACTGTGGAAATGAGCGGGAAAATCATTTAAATTGAAAATCAAAAGAACGAAAAAAAGTTATATAAATGTCGGGCTTACGTGGCGGATCAAATCGAAATCACGTGATTTAAACGTGACAGGCATTGTGCTAAGTGTCTTAAACTAAATTCAGGGATAAAAGCAACATTTACCCCTAAACTTTGCAATTTTTTAATTTAGTTTTTGAATTTTTTTTTGTTCACATTAGTACTAGAACTTTACAATTTTCTCCAACTTTGATTCACGTAACGATATGATACTCTGATATTATGCCACACTATCAGGAGGACCAAAATAGAAAAATTTTGTCAAATTATTAATGTGAAATAAAAAATTTAAAGACCAAGTTAAAAAATTATTAAATTTAAAATGTAAACATAATATTTAAGCTCAATACCTTAAGTTCAACTTAAACTTTCTTTTTTTATCTCAAAAGTCGACCTCTTTATTAATGAATAAAACAAATAAAAAAAAGACAATTAAATAAACCAACAGATAAAAAGAAAACACGAAAAAGAACCCTTAGCCATAATTTCGACTAACAATTACTTAACAAAATCATTAACAATACTGAATAGAGAGCAACCAGAATAAGTAATGAAATCTTCAAAAAGCAAATCCTCACAACCCTTCAAAAGAAAAACTTACAATTCCATAGACTCATAGAATCAATATAATCAGCTTGAACTAAATTCCACACTAAACATAGAATTCTTCAAACAATTAGACTATTGTGAAACCCGTAGTAGTAAATTTAGTCATATAGTCCACTACTGCATTCTGACCTCATGAAATATTTTTAAATTTTGATGTTAACAAGTGGAGTTGAAAATTACTAAATAACAAAATTTTATTAAAAGAGTGAAGTAGGTAATTTAATTAATTTCAACAATAAATTAAAAAAGAAAAACTCCCCTAAAGATTTCAACTTGGTGCACAAAGTTTTAAATTTTTAATTTATCAACCCAGCGAAAACTTAATTAACAAGATTATTTATATTTTTATTACTTTATTGATGGTTATTAATTTTTGAAAAAAAAAATTGCTTAAAAAGTAAGTGTATCAAGTGATTACAAAATAAAGGTAAAATATATTATAGGTTTCGTACTCTTTAGATTATGAAATTTAATTCTTATATTTTTATTTCAATAATTTAATTCCCATACTTTTCATATTTTAAAAATCAATTCTAATTATTAACACTGTTAAATTTTTATTAAATGAAAAAAATACTCACTTGATAACAATAAAATTAAAATTAACATTATAATAAACCTGAATTTAATAAAATAATTTTAATAACATTAATAGTTTAATATAAATTTTAAATTTTAAAAAGTATAAACATATATGGGGCCATTTAAAAAAAAAGCCCTTTTCTAAAATTATTTACGGAAATAGGCCAACTTTTTTTATTATTTACCGAAAATGGCCGAATTCCCTGAAAACGCGTCCATGTCAGCGCGATCTCAAGTGATGTGTCAGCAGAACGCGTCCTTGGGGGAGTATTTTGCCCTTTTTTTTAGGGTTAGGGTTTTTTGCATTGGTTTATGGTCTTAGGGTTGGTGTTTTTAGGTTTTTATGATTTAGGGTTTAGGATTTTTTTAAGAAAAAAAATCAAATAAATTAGGGTTTAGGGTTAATTAATTAAATTAACTACTAATTTAAAAAAACCAATTAGATGAGGGTTTAGGGTTTTAGGGTTAATTAATTAAATTATGAATTAGTTTTTTTAAATAATTTTATGTTTAGGGTTTTAGAAAAAAATATATTAGCAATAAAAAAAATTCTACAGTAGTTTCTGAAAAAATAAATTTGAGAAAACGTTTCTAAATAAATAATGCAAAAAAACGCTTCAAGCAAGATGTATTGTCAGCAAAAGTACTGAAAAAAAGATCCCACGTAGAAGCGCTTTTTCTACAGTAGTTTCTGAAAAAATAAAATTGAGAAGATGTTTCTGAACAAATAGTGTCAAAAACGTTTCAAGCAGGATGCACTATCAGCAAAATTACTGAAAAAAGCTCCCACGTGGACGCGCTTTTTTTACAGTAGTTTCTGAAAAAATAATTTTGAAAAGATATTTCTGAACAAATAGTGCCAAAAACGCTTCAAACAGGATGCACTGTCAGCAAAAGTACGGAAAAAAGCTCATACGTGGACGCGCTTTTTCTACACTAGTTTCTGAAAAAATAATTTTAAGAATATGTTTTTGAACAAATAGTGTCAAAAATGCTTCAAACAAGATGCGCTGTCAGCAAAATTACTGAAAAAAGCTCTCATGTGGACGCTCTTTTTCTACAGTAGTTCCTATTTGGCCTTAGACTATAAATGAGTCAAATTTCATTCTCAGGTTGCATAAGTTACAAGAAGAAAAATTAGAGAGGCTAAGCAGAATAAAAATTGAAGATGAGTGAACGTATTAGTGTTTTTATTTACTATGATGGTGAGGTCCGTCACACTAAGAACGGCGTTGTTTTTTTATCGGAGAACACAGCGTGACTAGTTTTTAACCAGAACATAAATTTGACAAAACTTCGTAAAAGAATTAGACGTAAAATCTTTCAAATGACGTCAATGAAAGTTTTGTCTATTAAGTATCAATTTTGTGCTTCGGTTGATCCTGTGACATATGACTCGTTCAACATCAAAGGTGCTCGTACCTTGGAGGCAATGGTGCAGACTCGTCTTGCTAATGAATCACCCTATATTGAGTTATATGTACAATTTTCATCGTCAAATGATGTATTTGCAACTTCAACATCTATTGTTGTTCAAAAAGAATACACGACCCTTATCCGACACTCCATTAGTGGGTGGCAAAACACGGAAGCGCCCGTGTTTGGTAGCAGTATGGAATACACAACCCCTGCAGGACACTCTGTCAGTGGATGGGACATGCACCTCGGTGGGTCGATGTTTGATGCTGGAAATACGTAATGGGGAATGACATCAACTTCTAGTGGTTACAATCCACATCTAATTGGGGACGTTATGAAACATCCAGAAGAAAGGATGATCTACTCCCTACGACGTCCCCTGGCGAGGGGACCTCGTACGTTGCAGATGATGGTGGGTTGAATAATGAGTCCGATGTGGATCCACCTTGAGAACCTGAGCTCGATGGTGCAGAAGTTACATTCTTTTCTAAACCGGAGCCTGTTTCAACCGAACCTGAAGATGTTGAAGGGGGTTCAGATGAAGAAGAAGAAGATCCGCGATTCAGGGCGTATTCGCCTCCAGCCCACTTGCATTATGTCGATCTATCTGCAGATGATGCGTTAGAGTTTCCAGATCTACCACACAGAAGGCGTGATCATGCAAATTCATTATTGTATTCGAGTGAATTAAAAGTTGGTAATGAGTTTTCCAATAATGATAGTTTTCTTGGTGCATTGAAATAACTTAGTATCATGAACGGAGTTAACTACAACGTGGTTAAATCCAAATCCGATAAGTTTTAGGTCAAGTGTATAATGCAAGACGGTACATGTTCATAGAAATCTACGCTTCGTTGAGGAAAAAGACAAGGTTGTGAGAGATAAAAAAATACAAAGGTCCACATACAGGTGCTAGAGGTACAGTATTTAGGGTTTTTGAATAATACTGTTATTACGTAATGTTGCATTATTTAACGTACTTCGTTGACAGATGTTTCACAAGATCATCTCAATACAGATTCAAATATGTTAGCTAGCTCAATACTACCGATGGTGAAGGCAGATCCCAAGACTTCAGTACCGGTCTTAATTGCCAATATTCGTAACCAATTAAGGTACACGCCCTCTTACCGCAAGGCTTGGATAGCTAAGCAGAAGGCGTTGGAAAATATGCATAGCGGGTGGGGTGCTTCATATAATGAAGTGTGGCAGTGGTGTCAAGTGCTAGAGAGGTACGTCCCAGGTTGTATAACAGACCTTGAAACGACACCTGCGCACTACAACGACCGATTGCTCTATGGATGCCAAGTGTTCAAGCGTCTATTCTGGAGTTTTAAGCAATGTCGAGACGCATTTCTATACTGCAAGCTATTGATACAATTTGACGGTACCTTTATGTTTGGTAGATATACTCATCGGCTATTGCTAGCTGTGGCACAGGATGGCATGGGAGACTCATTCCAATTGCGTTTGCAATAATACCAGGGGAGTCAACTGATGACTGAGATTTATTTCTTTCTAAGTTAATGAGGCATGTCTGTCTCCAACCTGATATCTACGTTATATTAAATCAGGGTACCAAAATACTAGCTGCAATTTAGCGACAGGGAAGCTTATAACATCACACACACCATCGGTATTGCCTAAGGCACGTTGCGTCCAACTATTACGAGCAATATCTATCTACAAGTGATTGACGATAATTGACCAACATGGGTATTTAATCTCTATTAATATAATTTCGTTTGTAATATTCAATTTATTCTGAATGGAATAGTGGTATGTAATTTTCGCTATGAACTTATATTGGTAGGGTATGAAATAAGTAAGAACCGTTTTTATGAGATGTTGGCAGTTTTGTGTTCAGTTAAAGAAAAAGGCGTGGACTACCTCTGTAACATACCTTTCGAACTGTGGACACAAGCATACGACGGCGGCCTACAATATGATCATATGACCTCAAACCTGGCTGAGTGCATAAATTTTGTTCTAAAAGGAACGCATCATTTGCCGATAACATCGGTTGTGCGAAAGTTATATTTTCATTTAGCGGTACTATTTCCAAAGCGAGCAGTGAGTTATGAAGGCCAAATGCAGGGAGGCCATGTATGGTGCGTGAAGGTATTGTAAGAAATTAACAAGGAGAAGGCGCTGAAGAACACCATGCACACAGTGTGTCACGATCGCGAACACCTATGGTTTCGTGTGACGGAATTTGATAGACCGTACCAAGGTATTACTGGCGGGCAATATCGTGTACACTTGAGAAATAGGATTTGCGACTATGGGATGTTTGACACACTTCGTTATCCATGCGCTGATGTAATTGTAACTTGTCAAAATCTCTATTTGGATCCAATAAGATATGTCGACAAAGTGTACAAAATAGAATGCATGTACAACGTTTGGAGACACGTATTCCTACCGGTACCAATGAGCTCCGTTTAAGTTGTTACCGGATAGAGAATTACGTCGCAAATCAATGGGTCGACCTTACTCAACTAGAATACGTAACAATATGGATATTCGAGAAACAACCAACCAACAGAAGTTGTGTGGATGGTGTAAGAACCTAGGTCATACAAGTCGATCATGTCCAAATCAGAATAGCTGATAGTTGTTGTAATAAAACTATGTTGCATTATTTATATTTTGTTAAAAATATAAAAGTAAATTACAATTACATTATTCAAAATAAATTTTATTTTATTAAATGAAATAATATAAAAAAGTTTGAACAAATACATTAAAAATATATATAAAAATATTTAAAATATTGGTTTATTCAAAAGAACTTTTATTTTATTAAAAATATAAAAGTAAATTACAATTAAAATATTAAAAACAACTTTTATTTTATTAAATGAAACAATATAAAAAAGTTTATACAAATATATTAAAAAAATCAATGTTGGTGCCGGCCGGAATCAGTGCCACATGAGGGTCGTCAACGGTTACGCGCTAGATTCCTCATTTGTTCAGCTTCCGGCACGGGTTATGGTTGCTCCGGTTGGGATTGTGATTCCTCTGGCAGGGGATCTAGTTGTGGGTGTTGTGAGGATGACTCACCTTGATAGAATAATGAATGCGGAGGTGTTTGGATCACCCATAGCGGAGGTGTTTGAATCTCATAAGGCGATGGGGATTGGTAAAAAGAAGAGCTCCCCGGCGGCACCTCGAGCGATCCCTTATGCGACTCCAACCTATAAATCGACGGTCCACTCGGAGTAATTGGGAATAGAGATGAACCGGGCCATGCATTCCAACCTCCATATGACTAGGAAAAGAAAACATATAAGGGTTAGGATACATAAAAGGGCTAGGATACACACATTGCATAATCTGAAAAGGCTGTGATGTGGGTATCGTCGGTTGAAGTGTTGGGCCCGTGACCGTGTAGTAAACCGTTGATTGGTCCGTAATTGTAATTGGTGCCGTTGATGGGCCCGGGTCGTCATCCATTCTTCTTGGATTTAAAAGGCCCTATCGTTCCATTTGGACACGAATTTTACCGTCGCTTCTCTTCTTTCGACAGTAAATATGGCTTGCTATAGATCCTAAACCATGACATGTATTCTGACACGCACGCTAACTCTGGAACGATGATCGATTCCCGAGTAGGTATATAATCATACCGATTTTCTCACATTTCGATATATGCTGACCAGAATCTCGACCAATTCGTATGCAACTGCCGTAAGTTGACTTTGTGCTCATGATTAAGCACCTCAGGTGCCACGGGAATCGGTTGACGGAATCCAAATTGTAGCAATACTCTATCTGGCTGGTGTATCTCCACGGTGGCATAGTTGACCAATGGGACCTTCAAAAGCCAAATGTTTGGATTTTGAAAGAATTCATCCGGAATTATTGCTCGAATTGCCGAATCCTCGTATGGTGTCCATTGAAACTATATGAACATGATAAAAATATTAGTTATATACATAATACTAAATACGAATCGACTATTTTATTATGTATATTTATTTTATTTAATACTTACTTGTGCTTCCAACCGTTGGTTTAATAGAAGCCGTATATCTTTAAGAGAGGAAGGTATTCCAACATAACTCGCTGAATGGTTTCACCTAATTAAATAAATTTTTAGCATACAATTATATTTTAAATCTACGTAATAATTGTAAAATCTAATATAAAATTTACCTCATTATGAGTGGGAATGTATACGAGTGGTCCACTCGAGGACGTAAAAATAGAAATTGAAATCGTGCCCATGATTGAAGTAGTGATAGGCAACCTCCGATTTTGGCTTTATTCGGTTGCCGCCCTGCACATCTCCTGGTATAATGTTGCCAACACGGCAGACCCCAACTAAATTCACCAGCTATTCTAAACTCAATGAGTTTCAGTAGCCATCTCAGATGTACGAGGTTTCTTGACAAGTTCGGCATCAGATATCTCAAGAATGTATGCCCGAGCATATCATATTCTTTCTAGTTCAGTCGAATCATTATCCGGCTCTAGGAATGTGTCTCGTAACCAGCCCATCTCGATCCGACCTCCGTTAATATTATCCGGAATAACACCCAAAAGCTAGTAGTATACGGCTCCCCAATCAGTAGATTGAGCGAATCTGGTGACTGCGTACCCATCCACCGGCAATCCCATTTGCAATTGCACGTCTTCCAGAGTGATAGCACACTCTCCACATTAAATATGAAATGTGTGCGTCTCGGGTCTCCGCCTCTCTATCAACGTACTAATGAGTTTCGAGTCCAACTTGCACCCCCGGCCTATTGTGGCCACGTGCCAAAAACACGCTTCCTATAGGTAATTCTCTATCAATGGTGATGGAGGACCAGACATATTACGGATATAGCATTGCAACACCCGATCTACAGACTGTTATAAAAAATTATAAAATAAAAATTAATTAAAATTGCGAAAATGAAAAAAATATTAAATAATATTGAAAATTTAAAATTAACACTTACCATTTTCATTTGTTCGACGGAGATGTGTTTATTATCGAGACGAATTAATTCTTCGGCCATTGTTAACACGATCAAATATTTTTTAAATTTAAAAAAAAACTAATTCAGAAAAATTTAAATAGAGCTTTTTTGCAAAAATTAAAGAGAGCTTTGAGAGAAAATTGAGAGGATTTTTGTGTGAAAAAATGAAAGTGGGGTTTTTATAGTGTGAAAAAAAAAATAGCCGTTGTTGGTTAAAAAAAGGGACAAAACACTCCACTAGGGATACGTTTTGCTGACACAGCATCTGAGATCGCACTGACGTGGACGCGTTTTCGGAGAATTCGGCCTTTTCCGGTAAATAATTAAAAAGTTGGCCCATTTCCATAAATAATTTTAAAAAATAACTTTTTTTTTTTATAAAATGGCCCATAACATATGTTAAATAACCTAAAACAAAAATAAAACAATGGCTAGAAATTGAGACACCCGAAGAAAAAAAATAATATTTAATTTATGATAAAGTAAAATTAATAAAAAGTTGTTAATGCAATGTCCGTAGTGTTTACAATGGGTGTTTACAATGGGTTGAAGTTTTGGTACCTTAAACATTTAGGTTCAAGTATTATCATGGGCAAATAATATGTGTCAATTCACGCATATATTGTTTTAAGTTGGAATCTTATTTAATATGATTTAGGTTTGGATATATTTTAGTTTTAATTAACTGTATTTTATATTAAATTGGTTTTAACTAGAGTTGGACGTATATATCTCATATATATATACATATATACTAAAGTAATATAAAGACATAAAATTGACAAATTGTATTTATTGGCATTGTTATATATTTGTCATATGGCACCATAAAATTAAGAAACTTGAAATTACATATTTACGCTAATAAAAAATATATTGTAATAAGGGTTTTTCCTATTTTAACTAGTGATCGAGAGTTTAATCTGTGCATTGGATATAAAGCAATTTTAAAACTCATGGTCAGTATTTACCTCTTAATAGACCTACATAATGTGGATAATTAGTTATTAGACTCGCTCCAGTAGATACAATACATTAATGACATAATAAAAACTGAAATTACCTTAAATATTCAATTTTGATTTTTAATAATGATTATTACTTAGGAAAGAAAACATAGTAGCATTATATAAAATATCAAACCTATGGTATTAGTCAAAAGTGCAAAAAGATATTGTTAACATAATAAGAAGTAAAATTACAGGTCACTTTGTTTTCATGTAAAAGATTTTACAAAAAAAATATTTTTTTCGTTTTTCTGTATTTGTTTCATAAAAAATAGCCTGGTCAACGGAAAATGATTTACAGATGAACGTAAAATAAGCTATTTTTCCTATAAAATGATTTACTATTTGAAAAGTGTAAGCCATTTTCCGGAAAAGATTTCCTCTATAATTAATTTTATTTTTATATAAAAATAACTTAAATCAAGCTTAATATTATTATACTGATAAAATTTTATTTTTATTTTAAGAAATAAAAAATATAATATTTTTTAATATTATTAAATATACATATTTAATTATTTATATTTAATCATGTAATAAATTATTAATATAAAATATTATTTTAATAAATTATTTAATATTTCAATTTTGTTTTAATAGTAAATTTTAAAAATAATAATTTTAAATAACATTCAATGTTAATATTTTGATAATAAATATTTAAATATATTAATAATAAATATTTTGTAGTATAATGTTAAAATATTACATAAGTCTATGTACTCTTCACAAATCTGTACCTTTATTTTCAAGAATTTAGTCCCTCTACTTTTTAGATTTAAAAATCAAACCCATTTATTGACATTGTTAATTTTTTTTGTCAATTTTGTTGATATCACATTTTTAAAAAAAAAAACCTCACTTGGTAGTCACGTAACTATAAAATGACGTTGTAATGAAATTGAATTTAATAAAATATTTTTAATATATGCAAAAATAATGTAAAATATAAATATATAGATATAAAATTGAAAATATAAGAAAATATCAAATGTATGTTTATTTAATTGAAAACAACTTTTATGAAATATTTTAAAAGAATCTGTGAAACAACAGAAAATAATTTACACAGATTCATCCAAATACCAAAAAATATTACATTTTCCATGCAAGTAAGTCATTCTCCAAAAATTATTTTCCAAAAATCATTTTCAGTGAAAAAAAACAAACCTACATTAAATATTTAATTTTAATATAATTTTAGGATTTGAAATCATACGTATTAGTCAAACCATTCCCGTATACATATTAAATTTATTATGTTTGTCATATTTTAGAAAATATGTGGAAGATGTTAATATTAATGATTCATGTTCAATTTGAATCTCTATCAACAAATTTCAACTTCATTTAAATATTTTAAAACTGGAATAGATGTTTACCCATTATTTTAAATAATTTAATATATCTGTTTCCAAGGGCAGGGGCTGACATGGCCTCGGCCCCCCTAAAATATAAAATTACTATTTAAGCTCTTAAATTTTTTTAAAATTTTAAATTAGTAAAGGTAAAATTGCACTTTACCCCCCTTAAATTATAAAAATTTAATTTAATCATTTACAAATTATAAAGATATAAACTATAAAAAATAAAAATTTCATCCGCCCCTAAAAAATTGTTCTGGCTTCGCCACTGTCTATTTCTACTTATTTCAATGCAATTTAATATAATATTTTGAGATAGTACAATTAGGTTCAGTAATGGAAACTTAAGCTTTTTCAAATTTTATATTATAACCAAAATTCATAATATAATTTAAGTCCGTGCATCATACGAGATATGCAAACTAGTTAGCATTATAAAAAAATTATTTGACTATAGCACATTTATAATGTAGGTAAAAATTTATATTAATATATATATATTTAAAAAAAATTAGTTGAAACGGTAAAATTGAGGTTTTGAGATCATGGTGACTTAAATTTAAAGTCCAAATATACAATTTTCTAGATTTATTTTAGGTTGCTCTTAACAATTTTATATTAAAAAAAACTCTCATAGTATCTCTATTATTTTCTAAAAAAGAAATTTTACTTATTTTATAGGTGAATTTATGTCCATTAACTAATGAAACTAATTTAATAAAAATTATAAATAAATATGGATATCCACGACACGAGTAAGAAGTGAAAATAAAAATACAAAATAAAAAAAGACAAAATATATATACATGAAATGTGGATAGTTTTATAAATAGTAAAATATGAAATTATTAACAAAATATTTAAAATTTCATCCTAATATATATATACACGTTATAATAATATAAATAAACACCTCAAGGCATCAAATTATATGTATTGTTGTCTGAACCGAATTATACTGACTAGACTAAAAATCGATTTAGAGAAAGGTATTAGATTGGTTAACTTAAAAATCGACACCAACTAGATGAAACAAACTAAAATTTGATTGGATCTATTTTTTAATAATTTATTTAGCCAAATCGAATGGACTATTGAACCGGATAAATTAGTTGGACCGCTAAATCGATAACTTGATCGGTTCAATAATTAGTACAATTTTAATTTACCGACAAGTAGTTAGAAGAGGTAAAATTAATCTTCCTCATTCAAGCATTTGGATGAAATTTAAATCCTAAAATCATCATTATTTACTAAACTTTACTTAAATATCCTTTCGACCCAAATAAATCTAGACTCAAACCATAAAACCAACAATAACACATGCCAAATATATATGTATATATAAGCACAATATTCTTTTTCCTTTTTCCACAATTGTCCTTAATTTGGTTGCTATTGTCACAATTACTCCACTTACCCCCCAATTGATTATCTTTTGACACAATTGCCCTCGAGTAATTAGGTCTTTACCAAATTACCCTCAACTATTTCCCCTGCTTTTATTTTCTAAATTACCCCTTCGTTTGCTCTTATTTTCTAAATTACTCCTTTCAGATATAAATTTTAAGATGCGTATAAGATGTGACAAATTGTATTTCTTCGGATTATGATGAATTTAGAAATTAAAACAAATACCTTCACAAAAAAAGAAAAAAACCAAAAACAAACAAATAAATAATCACTAGTTTGGACCTTCCGCGACGATTTTTTTTTTTAAGTTAAGACCCGACCTTATCGGAGACATTATTTTTTATTTGTATAATTTTTTAATTTATTATTAATCCGAAACTTATTTATTACATATCCACATGACAAATGTTAAAAAAATATATTTTTGTAAGTATAAACATATTTTTGAAATGATTTTTTTTTAAGATTAAACTAAATAGATTTTGATATTTAAATTTGTTATCAGTAAAAATAAAATCAGATAATATCTAAATCCGTATTCACTATCAGCAAAAGTAAAGTGAATTAAAATAATAAATATCTGATAATTGATATATGTACCTGCTCTAGATCTATTACAAATACCAATTAGAAGAAAATCAATCTAATTTTTGTCTGAAAATCAAATTTAATAATAGTTTCTTATACCAATTTATAAAGGTTTGGAAAAGGTATTTTACAAGGTTGAAATGAGATGAACACTTGTAATAATAATAATAATAATAATAATAATAATAATAATAATAATAATAATAATGTATTATTTGATTCGTGAAATTTGATTTGTGTTGGAACTAGATTATTTTATTTATTATCATAAATTTTATTTAAATTTTTCCACCAAAAAAATTTATTTAAATTTGATTGTTTTATATGTTATTAATTTTTTTTTTAACAAATGATATTGATTTTGACAATACTTATCAAGTTTTGCAAATTTCATTGAGTCTGTCATAATTAATATTTAACAATAAATTTTTATTCAATGAAAAATAAAAAAAATTAATCATAATAATATCTTTACATGTTTTAAAATCAATTTGAATCAGATTCAATTTAAACACATGTAAATAAATAAAAGGAAAATCAAACCGCCATCCATGAACATGTTTATGTACGATGGGCTCAAGTCAACATAGGAAGAGGAATAAATAAACTTTGAGGTGTAATCTGCCTAAGTGTGGCCAAAATTTAGTTCAAATCGACTTAATGATAATTTTTTATTAAGTCAATTATGATGATTAATTTGATTTTGACAAGCGGTTGAAATAAACTATGCATGTCGATTATTGATTACAAATTTTTATTATCGAACCAATCAACTTAATGTACCTCTAATATATATCACTTTTATTCTTAATAGTAATATTTTAATCAAAATCTAAACCAAATTCTAGTTATATTGTCTACTAGTTATTGATATAGTAGTAAATGAATTGCATTTCTAAGTTCAACCAATAAACGATATCTTCCCCTTATCTAGAGGTGGCAATTTGACAGGTCTAGATGGGGTTATTTCGGGTTTAAATTTTTTTAGATTTAAATCTATTTAGGTACAACATTTGTTCAGTTCAAGTTATTTTGAGTTTGATCTTAAATTTAGTTTGAGTTTATTTTATATTCAATATTTTACTTAATAATATATAAATATTTATTAGATCTAAAACATCTAAATTAGTGAATAAATAATTTATAATTTATATTACAATAATTAGAAGCCAAATGCAATAACAAATAATTAAAGAAAACAAACTTGAAACTAAGTACTAATATCACAAACTTTTTTTGTTTGTGTGATGTGTGGTAATCTCATTTTCAAGAAAAATATTTGAATAAAATTAATAATTGATTTTTTTTATAAAAATATTTAATCATAGTTGGATTATTTTTTAATTACTAAAATTGGATTCCGGCCCAAATTAATTTTAAGTTTGAGTTTTTTTAAGTTTAGATTTTCGACTTTTTAATTAAATCGAGTTGAAATAGAATTAGATTCAGGTACTAAGACTCAAACTCATTTTGCCACCTCTACCCTTGCCCCTAATAATTTTTTTTTTCTATTCATGATTTAATGAAGTTAAACAATTGAACGTCGATTAAGTCGATTAAAATCTAAATTGACGAGTTAACTTGATTACGTCTATTAAGACCTAATTCGGCCAATTAACTGATTTAAGTATCAACTTTTCGATTTTTTAGTTGAATCGATCGAATTAACCGATTGCTCTCTCTTAATTCGATCGATACAAAGAACAATCCTAATACTGAAATTTTTCTAAAATACAAGGGCATTTTAGTAAATCATATCCCAAAAATGCCCCTAAAGTTGACAAGAATCACAATTATGTCCAGATTTGAAACACAAAAACAGTGGCAATTGAGAAATTAAGTCGTACTCAGATACTTTGTGTTCTTCCCCAAATTCGTAGTCCCCTCCCCCTCCCCGGTTCCTCTCCCGCTCTCAAAGCCCTAAAATTTTTTCCTTTTTTTTTTTGTTGTTGAGACTTTTCTCTCTTCCCTTTTGGAATTCTTCAAACAGGCAAGTTCCCTTTCCCTGCTTCTTCACTTCATCGGTTTTTCAAGTCTTAGGGTTTGTGTTTTTTTGAAAAAAACTTGACTTACGTTATTCTGGGGTTTGCGTCACCGAAATGTTGATACGTTTTCTTGGTCGTCTATGTTTGTTAGTGGGTCTTATGGATTTGGTTTATTTTTATTTTCATAAACGTTGGGGGGGGGTAGAATTTAGGATTTTAATTTGGGTTTTAGGTTTTCATTCCTGTTTAGTTGTTTTACGGGTTTGAAATTTCTTAACAACTAGGGTTTTAGGTCTTAATGCGAGAAAGATAGAGGGAATTTATTTGGTTTTCTCTCATCATGGTAACAATGTCAAAGGAAATGATTACTTTATAACTCGTATTGATATGCATGGTTTTGTAATTTTCGTTTTGTCATTGAATTATTCTTATTCTTTGGTGTGTTCCATGGACTATGGTCTCGGTTTAGTTTTTTTATTTTATTTTAAGTTTCAATGTGATGATATTTTCGAGATATTTAGTTATAATTTCCGGCATGAAATTTGGTTTGGTTGGTTTTTGTTAATGACAATTATAAAGACTTATTTCTTTGAAGCCTTTAATTGAAAAAGTTGAACATTTAATTACTTATACTGTGGTATTATCTTTTAAATTCATGTCAAAGAGTGCTACAAGTACATTGTTTTTTTTTTTACCCCTTTTAGTTGATGCTTAGAGACTTTACACGACTGAATTCATGCACGCAAATAAATTTTTATGTTAAATGTGACATTGGTTATGATATATAATATTTTGATTTCTTGGAATTCCTGACTTTGTCAATTTGGGTTCTTAATTGTTGTAAATAAACTATTACAGGGCCCATGAGGAGGTGGGAGATGAGTTTCCTGTCCGATGGATGAGCGATCATCTATCTCGGAGGACGAGTACTGGGTTCTGTTGTAATTTAATTAAACTAGCTTATCAAAGCAAACGTTAGTACTTTTGTGTCTGAAGCGTATTCAACCATCTCCAGTCTGGATTTTATTGGTGATGGAATGCAACAAGGAAGAGGCCCTAAGGGCCAAAGGCATTGCGGAGAAGAAGATGCAGAATCAGGATTTTTCAGGGGCTCTTAAAGTTGCAATCAAGGCCCAACAACTTTTCCAGGAGCTGGAGAATGTTTCTCAAATGATAATGGTGTGTGATGTACACTGTGCTGCTGAGAAACCATTGTTTGGTAATGAGAAGGACTGGTATGCCATACTTAAGGTTGAGCCAACAGCTGATGAGGTTACAATCAAGAAGCAGTATAGAAAATTTGCCCTGCAACTTCACCCGGATAAGAATAAGTTTCCTGGTGCGGAAGCTGCTTTTAAGTTGATTGGGGATGCACAAAGGACTCTTTTGGATAAAGGCAAAAGATCTGCACATGACATGAAACGCAGAGTGACTGTTAATAGACCAGCTCCAGCAGCAGCATGTCGTCCCCCGCAGAATCCAAGTTGGCACTCATACCCAGCTGCTCAAAATAATTTCCATACCAACTTTTCTGGAATGAATTCTCAACAGCAGCGACAACCAACTCAAGCAGGGGTCTCTAATGGCCAGCGCACTTTCTGGACCAAGTGTCCGTACTGTACAGTTAGGTACCAGTATTATACAGAAGTACTTCACAGATCTCTTCGTTGTCAAGCTTGCCACAAGAACTTCGTTGCCTATGATTCAGGTGCAGTCCCGCAGGCGAGTAACGTGACTCCGTCAAATTTTCCTCGACAAGGAGTTGCGCATAATCAGAATGCTTCCAGAGTTGATCCAGGAACTCAGAGGAAGTTTAATTCTGAGAGTGTTTTTACATCCTTTACTCCTAAGGCAGCTGGTACTTCAGATGCCAGAACTGAAAAAGTGAACGGGAAAAGAGGAAGGAAGCAAACTGTTGAATCCAGTGAAAGCTGTGACAGTGAAAGCAGCCTTGAGTCTGAGGAGGATGAGGTGATTGATGGCAATGGTGAAGTTTTATCTAAAAAGAAGTTTGATTCTCAAGGAGAGCAGAACGTGCGGAGATCTGAGAGGCGTAAGCAACATGTTTCTTACAAGGAAAATTTAAGTGATGATGAGGACACAGTAAATCCTCCTAAAAGGGCCAAGGGAAGTAAATTGCCCTCTGAAACTGAAGAAACAGCTAATGAAGATGAAGCGAAGGACCACAAAATGGGTAAACGTTCTGAGGCAAGCCAATCCAATGGTAAGAAGGAAAGTGGGAAAGGAGATAATCTTAAGAAAACTAGGGAAGCTTCTGCTGATGGTGTTAAGGGAAATTCAAACCCCACCATTGATGATCCTGTGTCGGATACAAGTTGCAAAGAAACAAAAGAGTCGGAGGTTTTTGTATACCCTGATCCTGAGTTTAATGACTTTGACAAAGAGAAGAAAGAAGGGTGTTTTGCAGTAGGGCAGATTTGGGCATTGTACGATACACAGGATGCCATGCCTAGATTCTATGCTCGGATCAGAAAAGTCTTCTACTCTGGGTTCAAGGTGAGGATCACGTGGCTAGAACCAGATCCAGATGATGAGAATGCAGTACAATGGGTTAGTGAAGGTTTACCTGTTTCTTGTGGTAGGTTCAAGCATGGGGAGCCTGAGAGCATTGAAGATCGTCTTATGTTTTCCCATTTGATAAGTTGGGAAAAAGGACCATATAGAGATACCTATAAGATATATCCAAGAAAAGGAGAGGTTTGGGCCCTTTTTAAGAACTGGAATGTCAACTGGAAGTCGAGGACCGAGAAACATGGATATGAATTTGTTGAGATCTTATCAGAGAATGGTGAAGGTGTAGGTATACATGTTGCTTACTTGACTAAGGTCAAAGGCTTTGTGAGTGTCTTCTGTCCAATGAGTAAGGATGGAGTTAAAACAATTCTAATTCCGCCCAATGAACTACTCAGGTTTTCTCACAAGGTTCCATCCTTTGTGCTGACCGGTAAAGAGAGAAAGGGGGTGCCAAAAGGTTCTTTTGAACTTGATCCAGCTTCTTTACCTGAAGAAGTTTTTGTTCCCAAGGGCTTGAAGGAGGAAGGTGATGGCAGAGATCCTAGTGTTTCAGAAATGGAGGATCCAATGGCAGGATCAAATGATCCTGATCCTTCAGCTTCGGCTCCAAAATCCTTTGAAATTCCAGAATCAGAATTCTATGATTTCGACGCTGACAAAACCGAGGAAAAGTTCCGTGTTGGTCAGATCTGGGCACTGTATGGTGATGAGGATGGCTTGCCAAAGTATTATGGTGAGATAAAAAAAGTCGAGTCCTCCCCTGTTTTCAAAGTACATGTGAGATGGCTTTTTTCTTGCCCATTAGAAACCACGACCCAGTGGCAAGATTCAGACATGCCAACTTGTTGCGGGAGATTCGGGATTAGAAGGGGTTCCCAGACCTACACCTCCACCGATTCCTTTTCTCATTTGTTAAAAGCCGAGCCTACAGATACGAAGGGCAAATACAACATCATACCTAGAAAAGGTGAGGTATGGGGATTGTATCGGAACTGGACCCCCAATATCAAATGTTCCGACTTGGAGAACTGGGAATACGACATAGTGCAGGTTTTGGAGGAAACTTATTTCCTCATCAAGGTTGTAGTTTTAGATCGCGTTGACGGCTTCAATTCTGTTTTCAAGCCCCGAGTAAAAGGAGGATCAAATGATACAATCGAAATCCCTCGGGTGGATCAGATTCGGTTCTCTCATCAGATTCCATATTTCCAGCTAACTCATGAGAGAAAGGGCAGCCTAAGAGGATGTTTGGAGCTAGATCCTGCAGCACTGCCACCACATTATTTTTCGTTCTAGCATTTTGAGTAGCAAGATTATTAAGTTTAATGCCGTCGGTTTTTGTTCCTTACATTTTATATGTGTACTTTACATCATGATGATAATGCTTTTTCAGGACAGTGGTTCTAAAACAGGACAAGTTTGGTTAATGTCTTTTAACTACTTTAGGTGTAACTGGATGCTTATGTTCTTTAATCTCATTGAATCTTGTTTTTGCTATACCAGAAAATGTAACATCAAATATGATCTGGTAATTGCAGATCAGTTGCTTATATGTCCAGTTACTGTTTGAACATTTTTCAGTGTTGTTGAAATTGAACTGGTGTATCGGATTGAATTGGAAATCCATGATTTAACTAGCTTGGTAGTATGAAATGATAAAAGTATAGTTGAATTTATGTTTAAAATTTTTAGTTTTGTATTAAAATATAAGAACACAGTTTTTTTGTTAATTATTTATTATATTTAAACAAATTTAAAATTAAAATTGTTTTCTAAAGCAAATAAGTTTAATCGATACAATTAAAAAGATGTGTTTAATTAAAAGTAGTAGTTAAATTAATTTAATCAAATGATGTGTTTAATTATATTTTTATCACATGTCACGCTGTGTTGAGACATATGATGAGTTTATCTGTCGTTAACTTTAATGATCAATGATTAAAGTTAATGGTTAAAGGGTTTTTTTTGATGCATTTTATAATTTTTTATGATTTTTATAAATTTTTACAAATTTTTTAATTTTTTATGGTTTTTTAATAAATTTTTTATATTTTTTATTAAAATCTACTAATTTTTATAACTTTTATTTATTTTTATTTTTTATAATTTTTTTTGCCACCTGTCACGTTATGGTTGTGACACGAGATGACTTTAATTGAAAAAAATTAGGGACAATTAACTTTAATTTTCAACAGTTAAAGTTAATGGTCAAATAACATTTTTGATGTATTTTGATAGTTCAAGTACCCAACTGAATTAAAAAAAAAGAAAAAAAAAAAGCAATGACTTAATTTTTTTAATTTTTTTTTTTTAAGTTTGAGGGTCTTTTTGATATATTTTGACAATTCAAGTACCCAACTGAGTGCCAAAAAAAAAACGCAAGAGCTTAGTTACCTTTTTTGAAAAAGTTTGAGTGTCTTTTTGATGCATTTTGAAAGTTTAAGTACCTAATTGAGTGAAAAAAAAAAGCAGGGACTTAATTGCTTCTTTTGAAAAAGTTTGAGGGCTTTTTTTATGCATTTTGAAAGTTCAAATACCCAATTGAGTAAAAAAGAAAGGGCTTAATTATTTTTTTCTTTTAAGTTTGAGGGTTTTTTACACCCTTAAGTCCGTGTGAATAATTTTGAGCATTCTGTTTTGAAAATTTTAAGATGCAGGGGACACATGGTTGAACCACACGCCCATGTGCTAGGCCGAGTGTGACACACGGCTGAGACACACGCCCGCATCTCTGCCCATGTGGACGAAATTAGGCCATTTCCATAGCCACATTTCTCACCCAATTTGTCTTCCACCTACATTAACACTTTAACACATTCACAAGCCAATACCAAACATTTAATTCAATCCAAAACCAAGTCATATGTATGACATATCAACTCATATGCTCATCTATCCAAACTTACCAAAATAACCATACATACATACAGGCATATTCTACCAATTATACTATCACAATCAATCACTAACATGTCTATTTGATTTCCATCATTCATCCATTTCAAACACACATCAAACACATTATGGTCATTTTTATACATCAAACTATACCAATCATATGCCATACCAATAGCTAATTTCAAGCAAACACATACATGTCATCATTGGCCAAATTTAGCCTATACATGCCATTATAATCATAATTTAGTTTATTACATAAACCGAAAAGGCCGATGGATAATGTGCAATGTCTCCACCAAGCTTCCAACCCAACGAGCTTTCAAATTACTATAAAACAGAAGAAATAAAACAGAGTAATCATTTAATGCTTAGTAAGTTCGTATAACAGGAAATTAACTTACCATTCATTTAAATTTAAGGTAAGCATACAAAATACATCCAAAGCAATTTGGCTAATAGCCTAAACACACATAACCTCATCAAACATGCTAGTCATGTATTTCACATGTGTAATGGCCTAAATTCAAGGTTATCGAAACAATGGTTTCGTAACCATAAATCCGATTTAAAGAGGAATTTATTTTAATATTTTTGCATGAATATTTATATGATAGGAAAATCGTATTAAAATATCGATAGAAAAATTTTACCGATTTAGTGGTTAGTTAGAAAAAGGAATTATTGAAGGAATTGGGTAAAAACAAGGTATCGAGACCTTGATCTCATAAAATTGAGTAGGAAATATTTTTATAAATATTTATAAAATGTTAGTAATATAGTATTAAAATTTCGTTAGAAAATTTTAACGTTTGGGTATGTAATTAGATGAAAAGGACTAAATTGTAACAAATACAAAATTATGAAAAATGATTAGATAGTTTAAATGATAAAAGAAAGAGGGCTTAAAAGGAAAATAGACCCAAGGTCTAATTGGGCTGGACGGCAAGGGTATGAAATCAGCAAGAAGATAAGGAGAAATAAGGGTAAAATGGGAAAATAACAAAATTTGCTAAATAAAACTAGGACTAAATAGGGATATCTAGAAATCTCTTCATTTTTCTTCACTCTCATCAGCTAAAAACACCATAGGAGGGGTATCTAAGCTGGTATATCATAATTTTTGTACCAAGTAAGTGAATCCTTGCCTATTTCTTGTAATTTTGTGTTTTTAAAGACTTTTACAACTAGGTCCTACTATTAAATTCATTAGTCTTTGATTTCATGGATGAAATTGAAAGCCACCATGGTTGGTTTATGTAAGTTTATGATGAAATAGCATGAAATTTAAGCCTTAATTCGTTTAAGAGATGATTTTATTAGGTAATTTCAATAGAAATTGATTTTTGGGACCTAATTATGAAAGTGTTTGGAATTAAAGTCTATTACTGAAATTATGATTTCCAAAGGTTATAAAGTAGTTTAAAGTGATAGAATAAAGTGTTAATTGAGAAAAATAAGCTCAATTGAGAGGTTAATTGAGCAGGGACGAAATTATCATTCATTGAAAGTTTAGGGGAAAAATGGTAATAACCAGCTTGCACTAAAACAGTTTTTGACATCAGCAGTAGTCTAACTTTGAAAAATCACCATAAATTGTAGAAGTTGAATTAGAAGATGAACAAAATATGAAATTAAAGCTTATTGAGTCTATTTTCATATGAAAGAAACAAGGAAATAAAAGAAGCTCTGTATTTTGAGATATTTAGATTTTTGTAAGACTGGTTCAGAATAAATTCGGGTTCCCCTGTTTTGATTTTAGAAAATCATAAAAAATTAAAGAAAAATAATTAGGGGCTTAAATTTATATGTTTAGAATTCTGAATGAGTCTATTTTCTGTAGAAATAAACGGGAACACTATCTAATTTCCGTATGAAGAGATAATTAATTTTTAGTGAAGAAGAGTCAGAACTGCCAGACAGCAGAACAGGGGCAAATTTGATGAATAAACAGTACTAATTGGCTAGGCTAAAAATTCTGGAAATTTTATGGTATAAAGAAATGTGTGTCTAGTTTCAGGAAAAATTAACGGTTCTTCATTTGGAGCTCTGTAGCTCGAGAAATAAATAATTTAGTGACTGTGACTCAAGTAGACAGCTTTGAATAAGCTAAAAATAATAATAGAATTATAGAAAATGCTACATGTGAACATGAAATGTATTGAATTGATGATTGAATTTATTTATTTAGATCCGGAAAACTCAAATACGAAGCTAGATCGAGGAAAGGAAAAAGTCCCGGATTAGTAGATTTTATAAACGAACTAGTATCGAGGTAAGTTCGTGTAACTTGAATTATATTCTTAAATGTTTGAAATGTATGTTATTGATATGAATATGATTTGAATGTCCATTGTATGAAATTTGATGAAACATTGGTATATTTGATAAAAAGGAAAGAAATCCCGGTTGAATGAAAGGAAAATTCGATGGATCTCTGAAAAGGAATTGACGGTAAAAGGATCTAGCCCGACGGTGATCCTATCCGATATAGCCCTCAGAAGAATATGTGGAAAATGAATTTAGCACGGACGGGTAATCCGAATTAGGGTCCGAATTTAGCCTGGGTAGTAATTCAGATCCAAGCTCATTAGAGTAATTGTCGTTGCGGGGATTTAGCTTGGGTGGTAATCCCGTTTGTAAAGATGAGGTTCGCGGGAGTGTGCTCTCGAAATGAAAAATGCGCACATGAATATGAATTGACGGACCGATTTGTACACTAAAGTGTACCTCGAAAATCCATCGAAATTACGAGTAATTTAACGGGATAAATATGGAAAAATAACAAGGAAATGGAAATCATGATATTGATGAGCTCATCAATCATGGCGTGTATATTATTGATATATGGAAATTAATCGACTAACTTGGATGTTGAGTTTGTGAATGTTAGGGTAATAATGCATTGAGTGAGTATATGAATGTTTATTGCTTGTATTGAAAATACTAGGTAAGTATAATTCTTGTTACATGGGCTTACTAAGCACAAAGTGCTTACCCTATTTCCTTTTTCCCTGTTTTGTAGTGTTAAGAGCTCGGAGAGTCGGATGGTGGGAGACTCATCACACTATCAACTTGAGATTTCGGTATTTAAAGAAACTTTAGTTTGGAAATGAATGGCATGTATAAGCTAATAAAATAAATGTTAATATGAAATGAATGTAAGGTCACCATTGGTATGGCTAACAAATTTCTAGTTTCAAAGTGTGTAATGAGGTTATCTTATAAATTTGCATGGATCTATTTTGAAAATATGTTGAATTGGATTGGTTGGTATGAATTAGTTTCGGTTTAAATATTTGCAGGGGAGACTAGATTAATTATAAAGCGGTTATATTGAGTAAAAAAAAAATTGTAAACTCCGGTAATGCCCCGTTCCCTATTCCGATAATAAATACGGGTAAGGGGTGTTACAACATGAATACCAAGAAACATGTATGAGCTCATCAAATATTAAATTTCCATGTTCATAAACTTTCCACCTCTTGTGTTCATATACCAATTCCATGTATTTCAGGTATATACGAGTAATGATTCATTTCGAACTCATATTTTCTCATATCAAGATTTGCCCGTTGAATCATTGAAAATACCGATGGATACACGGGTAGTACACACAATGTGTACAAAACTATAATCGTCAATTCATATACATGAATGCTCAAGCAAACATGTAAACGGGAAGGTCTTTTGAGCTATATAACGGGAAGCTCATAAGAGCCATAATCGGGAAGTTCAAGCGAGCCAATATCGGGAAACTCCAAAAAGCCATTAATCAGGAAGCTCATGAAAGAGCCTTTAATCAGGAAGCTCTGAAGAGCCATATATCGGGATGCTCAAAAGAGCTATGGTGTGTCCACAACACATACATGATCACAACCAATCGGGATGCTCCGAAGAGCTATTAATGGGAAGCTCACAAGAACCATATAATGGGAAGCTCGTGAGAGCCAATATCGGGATGCTCATAAGAGCCAATAACGGGACGCTCTTTCGAGCTGTAGTGTGTCAGCAACACATGCAGGACCACAACCAATTCGGGAACTCTATATCCATCGAATTTCATTTATTCAAACAGGACTTAATACTTGTCCGTCATCGTCGGATATGTGATTACTTTCATATACATGGCACATATACATTTCAAATACATAATATTCAATTTAAAACATATAAGCATACAATTTAGTTACACGAACTTACCTCGACAAGTGTTCGTGTACGCAAAATCTACTAATTCGACACTTTTTCTTTTCCTCAATTTAACTCCATATTTGATCTATCCAGATCTATACGAATGAATTTAACATCAATTTAATACAATTCATATTCAATTCAATCCAATTCACATCTTAGGCAAAATTACCATTTTACCCTTATACTTTTGATTAATTACAATTTCGTCCCTAGGCTCGGAAAATGAAGTTAATGCAATTTAATCATTATTCCAAGCCTAACTGATTTTTACATATAACATTAGCAGCCCATGTATTTCATAAAATTCCAAATTTTTCTATGAATTTTACATCATTTCAATTTAGTTCCTAAATCATGATTTCATCAAAATTCTCTTTACAAAAGTTGTTTATCTATCAACAACCTTTCATTTTCTACCATAAAACTTCATAATTTAACTATATTCATCCATGAAAAAACTCTAGTACTTTGATAACTTTACTTAATCCTCGAGATAGCTAGATTAAACTATTACGATCTCGGAAACATAAAAATCATTAAAAACGTGACAAAAATACATACCTAATTAAGCCAAATAAGTTTGCTACCTTCAAGCTCTTCTAACTAGGGTTTCCTTGTATTTTAATTTAGGAAAGATGATAATATGATGATATTTTCATTATTTAATTATTTATCATCTTTTATTATTTTACTTTTCAATTTAGTCCTTTTCTTTAATAATTTTTCCAAAGATGAATCATCATACTTATCTAATAACTCCTCTTAATAGTCATTTGCCATATAAGGACCTAAAATTTTGAATTCCATAGCTATTTGATCCCTTTAGCTACTAGAATTCAACTTTTACATTTTATACAATTTGGTCCTTTTATCAAATTAAACATGTAATCAGTAAAAAAATTCTTTACGAAATTTTCATACGATATTTTTATCATAATTCAGACCATGAAATAATATTAAAATAATTTTTCTTCTGGACTAAAATTTATGGTCCTGAAACTGCTGTTCCGATTTTACTGAAAATGAGTTGTTATAGGGTTGCAAAGATGACCCACCTCTAAAGAACAGTGATATTGGGAGTGTTTGCGAATCGGCGGAGAAGTATATGGTGTTGAATAACCCAATTATGGACATAATGCTAGAATTGTATGCGATGACGGATACATTGATGTTGTTAATGACAGTGTAATATGCTCTTAGAGATGGAGGTGGTGCAAAAAATATTCCTGGAGAAGATGTTGATACATGATATGATGGTGCATAATGTGGTGTTTGTGTGAAAAATATGAGGTTAGTAAAAACATCAGAAAAATATAAACCACATTGATCAGGAGGTGGTGTACTTATCTGTATAGTATTTGGGGTTAGAGTTGATGATGATGAAATCGACACATGTACTCTCAATTGTGGCCTCATGTGGGGTCATGTTGGCCTTATACAACAAATTTGTCTACTCCTTTCTATTGAAAAAATTCGGTTTGAAAATGGTTTTCTTGTACAATGAAAATTTTAAAATTTGAAAATCGACCTGATTTGTGATACTTATAGCAACAAACCTTGAACCGAAATCATATTTGTGTTTTCAGATAAGCGTATTCTTAACGTCTTTCGACTTTCAACAAAATAAATTTCTTCGTTATTCTCGTACCACAAACTACTTCGAGTGTGGGCTCGAACCAATCAAATTAAAACACAGAACTAGAAAAAAATTTCTTTACTTTTGGGGTGAAAATGAAAATTCTATCTTCAAAATAGAAACAGACAGAATTGTTATCCTAGAAATATATATAATAGTTGAGAATAAATTCTCTCTATTTTTCGGTAGAGTAACAATATCTTCAAGTTATGTTAATAGCTCTATCATTGTCATCTATTTATAGGGAGAGAAGGTAGAATCGTTGTTGAACTGTAGATGATTATTTCAAATAGAAAATTAACTTCCTAATCCAACTAGGAGAGGGAGAGGGGCTAGTAGGGTGTGCTTCCCCTTTTATGTATTATGATGGGGATTCGGGCCTCTTATTGTATTGAGTCCAATTATATGTGCTTTCTAGACTTTTAACCCAACACTTTATAATTTAATCTAACCCAATACATATTTTTCTATTTTCCAAAATAAACATTAATTTTCCAATTAAATAATTTTTTAATCCCAATTTTACCCCGCTAAAATTATGACAATGTTACCCCTAGTAAAATTTTTAATAAAATATATTCAATATTTCACAACTCAACTTTTTTATTATGATTGAATGGTTTATTTTTATTTTCGAGTTTTAAAACAACTCAAAAACATAAACTCATTCTCTAAGTAATCCATGTACATTTGCAAATGAATCATTTCTCATTTCCATTTTGAGAAAACCAAATTCATTTCTAAATGATTCTATTTCCTATTTCGGAGAAAGCCATAATCATTTCTGAATGTTTTCCATTTTTCTATTTCTATTCATCCTGTTTATTTCGGTTCAAGCACACAATTCATTTATGATTTTAACGAGCTAGCGGAGGGATCGATTGAGCATAGGCAATTAGGTCTCAAATGATTTATAAATGAATTTTGGCTTTTCGTCTATTAATTATAAAGTTATTTAGTCACGAAGTCATTCCACTATAATATCATGACTGAACTCTCCTTAACGACATACCATTAGGAATGCATTAACACAGTGCTTGTACAATATCATTGTTATAAGTGTGTTACCTTCATAGAATATCCTTAATCTCTTTAGGATAATATCCACTCTCTCAATATGATTCTTTTTTATCTCATGATAACAATTACATCTTCCTTCATGAAAAGTCAATTACTATTAAATAGTAATCAAGTCAATCATCACAAAGATGAATGACTCATGGAAATGTTTACTTTTCATCAACCGTGTGATGCCTATGAGAGGATATCATTTACCCAGGTCATGTACTGCAGAAATCGTACACTTAACGCATCAACTTTCAGTTCCTTATCTTTTCAAACTTAGGCTTTTACTTACATAAAAGTATACGAGGCACGTATACATAATCCACCATCCACTCAAGATTTAGGTATGCCACACTATGAACGTCACAAGTGAATAAATCCATAAATGGATTCAGGATCTATTCTTATTGGGTCCAGCCTGATTTACTGTCAGTCCAATCAGTCACATCTGTCTTTATCTTCTGGGAGTTATTCGCTCCAATGACTAAGACAAGATATCTCCCCAATTGGACTTGATAAATGACATATTAGTCTTTCAATCGATTTGCTCATTTCTGATTAGACTAATGACATGTTTAGGTTCCTCTATTAATATAAGTTGTCTTTTCGTATTACGATCTAACCACGTAATATAGCTTAGTACCAGTTAAACATTAGACAACCAATAGACAACATTTGCTTCCATTTTGTTTTGCGTGCAAAAACAATGTAAGGATAATATACAAAGTATTAATGTAATTTATGAATAATTTTATTAACGAATCTATTTGAAAAAAATTACAAGCGTACTTAGAAGACAATACTATACTTAGGGCACCATATCCAACATTTTCCTCCTCCGGCAATAAATATGCCTTATTGTGAAGTCTAAACTATATTATGTAATCCGAAGACAACGCCAAATTTAGTCAGACAATTGGTTCGTGCATAAGTATGAAATTGTACCTATGTTCCTAGATGTAGATATATTTGGCATGAAATTTAGGGTATTCTTCATCGGTTCTCCACTGCAAGTCGATCTTATGAAGTTCATTGAGCTCCTGGGGTGATGGCGAAATACTTTGTATAAACTCAAACTAGCACATCACTCGATCAGATTTGTGTATCTCAACTATTGTAAAAACTATCAATGACATTTTGACATGCAAGATATTGTGATTCGCTAAAAAATTGGTCGGGATGCATTCTCGAATTTTTGGATTCGAGTATGACATCCATTCAAACTACACTACAAAATTATAAATTTTATTACGTACCTAATATTAGATTTTAAATCCTTATGTAAATATTATATAATTGAAAAATTCAATGATACGGGCACGCCCCGTCATGAACCGAGTTCGAGTCGAGACCCGATGGTGTTACCTCAAGGATCGATTACGAGAGCTCGTGCGAAACAATTTAAAGAAGCATTTGGGGTTTTAGTTCAGCAAGCTTGGGACGACACTAAAGCTAGCTCGAATTCTCGCAAGCTCATGTCGATACTCCTACGAGCTCACGTTCATGAAGAGCACCATATGGCCATTCAGCTTTAGCTAATTACTTAGTTGAAAATAATAAATAAAAGTTGGACAAATTGATTAAAAAAATGGAATAAACAAATCAATGAGCAAGCAAATAAAACAAAAGATCATGATTAAGCCATATTTCCATGTTTTATGCTTGGACAAAAAAAATCATGATTGGGCATATTAAGCATGGTGGAAGGACGGCAAGGGGAAACAAAAATTGTTGGATTAGTGCAAGCAAATAAAACAAAAGATCATGATTAAGTCATATTTCCATGTTTTATGCTTGGACAAAAGATCATGATTGGGCATATTACTTTTATTTTTGATGGACGGCTAATGCCCAAAATTGCTGCATGTTTTGTGGAAGACTTTCGGCTTTCTAATGAAAATTACTAAGCCGAATTTATGGGGGTAAACAAGGATATAAATATTTGTTATTTGTCATTGTAAAAGGAGAATTTGTTTTGAATGAAATATCTAAACTTTGTCGAAATTGTAAGAAACTTTCTCCAATTTCGTTTTAAGGATTCGTTGGTTTAACTAGTGAGCTAGTAGCGTCAACCTATTCTTTGATCAACTTCTATTTACAGAGGTTCCTGTCGTATTTCAATAGCGGGTTGAGGCCCCATTCCTATCCAAAACCGAGCCTTAAGAACGTATAAGTAATCTGGGTCGATACCTTTCGGCATTGGTTCTTACTTGTTTTCTTAAGCCTTAAATTGAAATTTTCCTTCTTCTAAACCCGAGTTAATTTCGAACCACCCGTACTTCAAATTAAAAGATCTTCATACCTTCTTCCCTAAAATTATACTTTTTCTATTTTTGATATCTATTCTTCGCCTATTTTCAATTTTCGTATTTCTTGTTTATGATCGGGCAACTAAGCATATATCTCGATTTCATCTTGAGATCGGGACTATATCATCTGGCATCAAAGCTAGTTAAACCGAGAATTACGAAGCTCCGACAACTAATCCGAAGCTATTCAGCAAAGATCCGAAGTAAGTAAAAAAAATCGTATATAAAAAAAAAGGAAAATTCGTATCTAAAAAAAATTAAAAAAAAAAGGGGGTTCAATCGAATTTGATATTCCTTTTTCTACTATAAACTTTCTTCTTTCAGCCTACCCAACACCTAGTACGTTACAACCCTTGAAAACTCGTTTGTGACTGACCCCCTAAGCCCTAATAAGCATTGGCGAATCCTAATAACGAAATCACGAGAATGAAAAAAAAAACGAGCGTGAGTGTTTAATATTTATTTTTCCTTGTGAGTAATCAAGAAGGATCGTGGTGAGGTTTCTTTAAATTTTGTTCAATATGTCTAGAAGTCTCGAACAATGAGTAGTGTGCCGCTGGTGGTAGAAGAGGATTACAACTACAAAAAAATGTTCTCGGAGGTAGATGTTCTGATTTACAAATGCAAATTGCATTACGAGAAGTCACACGTTTACTCCATTCCATCACTAAACGTTTGGACCAAAGAGATGAACAAGGACAACGAGCAAACCCTCATCCCGTTCGGAGAAGGGGACAAGAACGACCTTGGCTGCATGAAAACAACATATACGAACCAAGTGAGCTGACAGTAATCAAGTTTCTGAACAAAATGAACAAAAAAGAGGTCCACGAGCACGTGACCAAAGAGATCAGAGACGGGAAGACGACGATCTTAAAAATATTAAGTTATCCATCCCTCCTTTCCAAGGCAAGTTAGATCCTGAAGCCTACCTGGAATGGGAAAAAAGATTGAACTTGTGTTCGAGTGCCACAATTACTCCGAAAACAAGAAGGTAAAGTTAGCCGCTATAGAGTTCTCCGACTACGCCATGATCTGGTGGGATCAGTTGACGATGAGTCGAAGGCACAACGGTGAACGGCCAATCACTACATAGGCCGAGATGAAAGCGGCCGTGAGACGCCGATTTATCCCTTCTTACTATCACCGAGAATTACATCAGAAACTCCAACACCTCTCACAAGGGACGAGAAGCGTCGAAGACTACTATAAAGAAATGGAAGTTGCTATGATCCGAGCTGACATTCAAGAAGAACGGGAAGCTACCATGGCTCGATTCTTAGCCGGACTCAACCGAGAGATAGCCAATGTCGTGGAATTACACCATTATATTGAGATGGAGGATATGGTCCACATGACCATCAAAGTAGAAAAACAATTGAAGCAAAAAGGAGTATTCCGCAGCTATTCCAATCCAAAACCTTCGAAGTGGGGCCAAAGTACAAGCAAGGGGTTTCCCCTAAACAAACCGTAAGATTCCACTTTCACCCTGAAGACGAACAAGCCTTTAGCCGAAACGAGCAAAGGCAAGGCTCTGGAGACTTCAAATGCTAGATCAAGGGATATCAAATGCTTCAAGTGTCTTGGTCAAGGACACATCACCAGCCAATGCCCGAATAGACGAACTATGGTGATGCGGGCTGACGGTGAGATTGAAACCGAAAACAAAGAAGAATGCGAGTCCGAATCTAACTCCGAGGCTGAAGAGGACATAGAACAACAAGTTGAAAGTGAATTACTTATTGTAAAGTGAAGCCTCAGTCTTCAAAATGCTGGAAACGAGGAACAACGTGAAAATATCTTTCACTCGAGATGCCAAGTGCAAGGTAAAGTCTATAGCCTGATCATTGACGGAGGGGGTTACACAAACGTAGCAAGCACCCTCATGATGGAAAAGCTAGGATTGACGACGACAAAGCATCCAACTCCTTATAAGCTCCAGTGGCTCAACGACAGCGGAGAACTTAAGGTTACCAAGCAAGCCTTAGTATCCTTTAGCATCGGGAAGTACTCCGATGAAGTGCTATGCGACGTAGTACCGATGCACGCGGGACACTTACTCTTGGGACGTCCATGGCAGTATGACCGCCGAGTGATGCACGATGGCTACACTAATTGGTATTCCTTTAAGCATCTCGGAAGGAATGTGACACTTGCCTCCTTAACTCCTAAACAAGTCTTTGAAGATCAGCAAAAGCTACAAATTTCCATTGATCAATCAAAAGAGAAAAGCAAGAAAAATGAGCCAGAAAAAAATACGAGTGCAAAAACAAATGAGAGAAAACAACAAAAAGAAAAAGATGAAAGTGAAAAAGAGAGCGGAAAAATGAGTGTTTTAGCAAAAGCAAGTGATATACGAAAAGCTTTGAGTTTAAGGCATCCTATGTACTTGCTTCTGTACAAAGAAGCGTTTTTGAGCACTAACGATTTACCCGATAATCTCCCTTCTTCTGTGTTATCATTGATTCAGGAATTTGAAGACATATTCCCGGAGGAGATACTAAGCGGTTTGCCACCCATTCGAGGCATTAAGCACCAGATTGACTTGGTACCTGGAGCGGCTCTACCCAATCGACCTGCTTACTGGAGTAATCTCGATGAAACAAAGGAACTCCAAAAGCAAATCACTGAATTGCTTGAAAAGGGTTACATTCGAGAGAGCCTGAGTCCATGCGCGGTGCCAGTGTTACTTATACCGAAGAAAGATAGATCGTGGCGCATGTGTGTCGATTGTCGCGCCATCAATAAGATAACTGTTAAGTATCGAAATCCAATACCCCGACTCGACGATATGCTTAACGAGTTAAGTGGAGCAAAAATTTTCACAAAAATCGACCTCAAAAGTGGATATCATCAAATACGAATGCGCGAGGGCGATGAGTGGAAAACAGCTTTCAAAACGAAATTAGGTTTGTATGAATGGTTGGTAATGCCATTTGGCCTTAAATGAATAGTTGGTAATGCCATTTGGCCTTACAAACGCTCCAAGTACTTTTATGCGACTTATGAATCATGTTTTACGAGCTTTTATTGGCAAATCATGTGTTATTTATTTTGATGACATTTTAGTGTACAGTAAATCTTTGGAGGATCACATCCAGCATCTACGTGCGATCTTAGAAACACTGCGAAAAGAGGTATTGTACGCTAATCTCAAGAAATGTTCTTTTTGTACTGACAAGGTTATTTTCTTAGGATACGTCGTAAGTGCAAATGGCTTAGAGGTGGACCAAGAGAAGGTTCGAGCAATCCAAGAATGGCCCCGTCCTACGACGATTAGCCAAGTACGAAGTTTCTATGGGTTGGCTAGTTTCTACTGCCGATTCGTGCCCAACTTCAGCACGATAGCCGCGCCTTTAACGAGCGTGATCAAAAAGATTTCGCTTTCTATTGGTCCGATGAGCAAGAACGGTCTTTTAATGCCATTAAAGAATGTCTTGTTAAAGCTCTATTGTTATCCTTTCCTGACTTTACTAAAACCTTTGAAATTGAGTGTGATGCATCAGGTGTAGGGATCGGAGCCGTTCTAACTCAGAATGGAAGACCGGTGGCGTACTTCAGCGAGAAATTGAGCGGAGCTACACTTAATTACCCCGTGTATGACAAGGAGATGTACGCTCTTATAAGATCACTTGAGACGTGGCAGCACTACTTGAGGCCGAAGGAGTTTGTCATCCATTCAGATCACGGAGCACTCAAGTACATCAAGGGTCAACATAAGCTCAACAAACGACATGCGTAATGGATCGAGTATTTAGAATTGTTTCCGTACGTAATTAAGTATAAGAAAGGTAAGAAAAATGTAGTAGCGGATGCGTTATCACGAAGGTACACTTTATTAACCTTTCTTGATTCTAAATTACTTGGTTTCCATCATATAAAAGATCTGTATGTTGATGATGTTGACTTTGGAAACATATATAATGCTTGTGAGAACGGTGCCTTTGATAAGTTCTACAGGTACGAAGGATTTCTTTTTAAGGAGAACAAACTTTATATTCCGCAAGGTTCTATTCGAGAGCTGCTCATGTTAGAAGCACATAGTGGAGGTCTCATGGGTCACTTCGATCGTGATAAAACAATGTCGACTCTACAAGAGCATTTCTTTTGGCCGGGAATGAGAAAGGATGTCGAACAGATCTGCGAACGTTGCATAGCTTGCAAACGAGCAAAATCACGGGTCCAACCTCATGGTTTATATACACCCCTTCCTAGTTCAGACATTCCGTGGGCCGACATCTCTATGGATTTTATCCTTGGCTTACCGAGATCCAAAACAGGGAAGGACTCGATCTTTGTTGTAGTTGATCGATTTTTTAAAATGTCCCATTTTATTCCTTGTTCTAAGACTGATGATGCTGTACACATTGCAAATTTGTTTTTCAGGGAAGATGTGCGTCTACATGGAATTCCGAGAACTATCGTATCTGATCGAGACATCAAATTTTTAAGTCATTTCTGGCGGACTCTGTGGGGGAAGCTAGGAACGAAATTAATGTTCTCTACCACTTGTCATCCTCAGACGGATAGACAAACTGAAGTGGTCAATCGAGTCCTATCGACTCTGCTTCGAGCGTTGGTGTAATAACCAAATTTTGCCCGGGTCCTCAATTAAAAATCGAACCCGAGCCCAAAAACAGAACAAAATTAACAAATAAAACAAAAGCCATTTGCAGTCCAAATAATTCTGAAGCCCAACATTAAAACCCAAACCAAAATAAATGTCCAGATTAAATAAATCCAACAGTCACTTACAAACCAATTTTAAAACCCAAAAGCAAATAATAACAAACCCTAACCCAATTCTACAGAGGTCCAATGGCCCAAATACTTTTAAAATTTTCAGAACCCTAGAGTCCCCACATGCGCGCCCGCCACACGCGCACCGCTCCAGTTTCCCACGCGCGTCGCTCCAATTCCCCACGCGCGTCGTTCCTAGTGCCCACGCCCCTGACGCTCGGAGTTTCCCCAGGTGCCTCGGCCTCCACCATTACCACCAGCGCCCATATCCTGCAAAGAGAACATGCAACAACAGAGACAGAAATAACGAGAAGCAGAGTATGGGACGAAATAATATATTAGTAATAATAGCCTGTATTCTAAAGCCACTAGAGAGACACTGTAAAAAGGGTTGGGTCTTTTTTTAAGAAAGACACACGTATATCAGAAATCAAATAAGCAGGAGGAGGTCTTCTTCGCTTTTACGCATTAACAATAATCAGAAACAAAAAACTTCTAAGGTCAATCTCAGTTTTTCCATTTTTATTTTATTCATCGCCATTACTGTTTATTTTATTTCACTAAAAAGAACAACAATAAACAAAACAAAAAGGGAAAGGTGTTTACCTCATCGATCGCCATCGTCGATTTCCTCTTTGCCTCATCGAGATCGAAGCCAGAAAGGGAGTCTGGAACATCAACGTCTGGTGCGACTGAGGGAGAAAAGGAGTTAGTTTCTGCTGGGGTAAAAGGGGGGCTAGGTTTTTGTTGGTGTTTAAAAGAAGTTAGCTGAGGATTTAAGGTTACTTTTAAAGGGTGAATGGCCATTAATGGCGTCCACACACGCGCGCCGCTCCAGCCCCCACACGCGCGCCTGCCGCACGCGCACCGCTTCAATTTCCCACGCGCGTCGCTCCAATTCCCCACGCGCGTCGTTCCTCGTGCCCACGCCCCTGACGCTCGGAGTTTCCCCAGGTGCCTCGGCCTCCACCGTTACCACCAGCGCCCATATCCTGCAAAGAGAACATGCAACAACAGAGACAGAAACAACGAGAAGCAGGGTATGGGACGAAATAATATATTAGTAATAATAGCCTGTATTCTAAAGCCACTGGAGAGACACTGTAAAAAGGGTCGGGTCTTTTTCTAAGAAAGACACACGTATATCAGAAATCAAATAAGCAGGAGGAGGTCTTCTTCGCTTTTACGCATTAACAATAATCAGAAACAAAAAACTTCTAAGGTCAATCTCAGTTTTTCCATTTTTATTTTATTCATCGCCATTACTGTTTATTTTATTTCACTAAAAAAAATAACAATAAACAAAACAAAAAGGGAAAGGTGTTTACCTCATCGATCGCCATCGTCGATTTCCTCTTTGCCTCGTCGAGATCGAAGCCAGAAAGAGAGTCTGGAACGTCGGCGTCTGGTGCGACTGAGGGAGAAAAGGAGTTAGTTTCGGTTGGGGTAAAAGGGGGGCTAGGTTTTTGTTGGTGTTTAAAAGAAGTTAGCTGAGGATTTAAGGTTGCTTTTAAAGGGTGAATGGCCATTAATGAAACGACGGCGTTTCAGGTTCGCGTTGATAGCCTTGAAACGACGTCGTATGAGCGTCCCGATTCGACCCAATTCGGAACCCGAAGGGTCCACGCATTTCTTCTTAAAAGGAATATTTACGCGCGTAGACCCCATGCTTTCTGACTCTTTCACAATTTGGTCCTATTAAACGCAAAGTTCTAGCGACTGGCAGTTATTTACCAGTTTGGTCCCTGAATGATTGTGCGTGCTTCATTTGAGTCCCTAGTTTCTCCTTGTCTTCGATTTTTACCCCAAATCCCTGTTTTCATTCTAATTTAATCCCTTTTATATAAATGTTTTGTTTTCTTTAATCATTGTGCTATTTTGCCATTATTTAAATATTATTATTATTATTATTACTACCACTATATTCACATTAGTATATTGTATATATATTTCGTATCATTGTTAATATTATATTTATTATCACTATGTTATTATTATTATTGCTATTATTAGTATTATTTTTGTTACTTTTATTATATTATTTTTTTATATATATGTATACTTTGTTTATTTTAATGACCTTGATATGTTATTTTCATGCATGAATAATGAACTTTATTCTTTCTATTTCCATGCATATCACTTATATAGATGGACAAGTTATTTGTATATTATTTGTCTTGATTTCTTCTTTGTATATAACTTATCTGTAATCTGTCAGCATTCAAATTTTTATGTTTACGCATCTCATCCTTGCATTGTATTTCAAACTTCAACACATTCAAATGTTTTCTAAATATTTTACTACATTGACAATAAACGTTGAGCCGATTTTAAGAATACATACTTAAAAAAAAAACGAGGCAATATCTGTGTATTTAGGAGTTCGAAAGATCACATCCTAACGTGCTGGGTGTTGATTTTTTTGTTCGACTAAATATTTAAATACCCTTCTTCACGGGACTTGAAGATTGAAAGTGATCTCGACGTCAGAGTATAAAAGCGTCATATCCTAACGTGTTGGGTATGATGATCTTATTCCTTTGAAACGAGTTAACCTTGAGATTCAATCCCTAACTAATTAACCCATTCTTTGAATTCTTTTTACCCTAAATATTTTCAAGATGTCAGCATCAGGACATTGATCAATCAATTTGGTACCAATTTTGGGCGTTGCAAGGGTGCTAATCCTTCCTTGTACGTAACCGACTCCCGAACCCGTTTTCTCAAATTTCGTAGACCAAAATTATTTTAATAAATCAAAATGCTTTATTAAAATAACCCATCTCAAGGTGACCCGATCGCACCTCGAATAAAAGATCGGTGGCGACTCCCTATTTTTAAAGTCGATTCCCGTTTTGCCAAAAAATGGTTACGACAGTTGGTACGGAAGAATCTCAAAACCTGGGAAGAGTGCCTACCTCACGTCGAGTTTGCCTACAACCGAGCTGTCCATTCCGCGACTAAATTTTCGCCCTTCGAGACTGTCTACGGGTTTAATCCTCTCACTCCTCTTGATTTATTACCATTGCCTTCAGATAAATTTATCCATTCTGATGCTAAAAAAAAGGCGGACTAATAAAGAACTACATCGAAAGGTGCGCGAGAATATCGAGGCGAGAACCGAGAAATACACCCAGCAAACCAACAAAGGAAGGAAACAAATTGTGTTTGAACCCGGAGACTGAGTCTGGGTGCATATGCGAAAAGAGAGGTTTCCAGCTCGACGACGAAATAAATTATCACCGAGAGGAGACGGACCTTTCCAAGTCCTCGAGCGAATTAATGAGAATTCATATAAACTCGACTTGCCCGGTGAGTATAACATCAGCACTAGTTTTAATGTGACTGATTTAACTCCGTTTGACGCAGACCCTGACTTGAGGACAAGTCATTTTCAAGAGGGGGAGGATGATACGGGCACGCCCCGTCATGAATCGAGTTCGAGTCAAGACCCGGTGGTGTTACCTCAAGGACCGATTACGAGAGCTCGTGCGAAACAATTTAAAGAAGCATTTGGGGTTTTAGTTCAGCAAGCTTGGGACGACACTAAAGCTAGCTCGAATTCTACTGTAAGCTCATGTCGCATACTTCTACGAGCTCACGTTCATGAAGAGCACCATATGGCCATTCAGCCTTAGCTAATTACTTAGTTGAAAATAATAAATAAAAGTTGGACAAATTGATTAAAAAAAATGGAATAAACAAATCAACGAGCAAGCAAATAAAACAAAAGATCATGATTAAGCCATATTTCCATGTTTTATGCTTGGATAAAAAAAATCATGATTGGGCATATTAAGCATGGTGGAAGGACGGCAAGGGGAAACAAAAATTGTTGGATTAGTGCAAGCAAATAAAACAAAAGATCATGATTAAGTCATATTTCCATGTTTTATGCTTGGACAAAATATCATGATTGGGCATATTATTTTTATTTTTGATGGACTGCCTCGCCCAAAATTGTTTGCATGTTTTGTGGAAGACTTTCGGCTTTCTAATGAAAATTACTAAGCCGAATTTATGGGGGGTAAACAAGGATATAAATATTTGTTATTTGTCATTGTAAAAGGAGAATTTGTTTTGAATGAAATATCTAAACTCTGTCGAAATTGTAAGAAACTTTCTCCAATTTCGTTTTAAGGATTCGTTGGCTTATCTAGTGAGCTAGTGGTGTCAACCTATTCTTTGATCAACTTCTATATACCGAGGTTCCTGTCATATTTCGATAGCGGGTCGAGGTCCCATTCCCATCCAAAACCGAGCCTTAAGAACGTATAAGTAATCTGGGTCGATACCTTTCGGTATTGGTTCTTGCTTGTTTTCTTCAGCCTTAAATTGAATTTTTCCTTCTTCTAAACCCGAGTTAATTTCGAACCACCCGTACTTCAAATTAAAAGATCTTCATACCTTCTTCCCTAAAATTATACTTTTTCTATTTTTGATATCTATTCTTCGCCTATTTTCAATTTTCGTATTTCTTGTTTACGATCGGGCAACTAAGCATATATCTCGATTTCATCTTGAGATCGGGACTATATCATTCAAACTAACCTCGGTTTCTAATCGTTGATCTAACAATAGCTGTATATCTCCGAGCTCGTTCGGTATACCCATATAACTCGCGTCATTATTCTATTTATTCAAATAATACATTATTTAAAAAATATAATAATGAAAAAAAATAATATGATAATTATATTATTAAATGAATCTTACTTTATTACAAGTGGGAATTGATAAGGGAAATTTAATTGGAGACGTAAAAATGGTAAGTGGTACTATGCCCATGACTGAAGAAGGAGTACATAACCACAGATTTTAATTTTGTGCTTTCGTTGCTCGACACATCTCTCTGTACAATATAGTCAAGACAACTAATCCCAATTGAGTCACCTGACTTCTTTTAAGTCGACTATAGTTGTAGGAGCCACCTTAAATGTACCAGATTTTGATATTTATCTAGCATTAGATGACCCTTGATTAACCTCAGTATGAATGCTCGAGCGAACTGTTGCCTTTCAATCGCATTAGAGGAGTTGTCGAGATGTGAGAAATTGTCTTCTAACCATTTAATTTTTATGCGACTACCACTAAACTTGACCGACACCTTGCCTAATAGTTAGCAAATTCCGCTCCAATCGTTAATGTGTTCTACTTCGTAACGACTGACCCATCAATTGAGTTGTAATACTATATCCTTGAGTGTAATTGGACACTCATCGCACAAAAAATGAAATATGTGTGGCTTGGGTGTATATTTTTCTAGCAAAGCACTAATAAGCGCGAGCTCCAATTTGGTTCCTCCGAGTATACGAGATACGTGCAAGAATCCCGCCTCTTCCAAGTGTTTTTCAATAACGCGCGGTGCCCTTGCACTTAAATTGTGTATATACGTCTCGATAATCCGATCTTTAGTCTAATTATATAAATATAAAAAAATTAAAAAATTAATAATATTAACAAGTTAAGAATTATATTAATGAAAATAAAAAATGTAATAATATTTTTTACTATTTGTAATTAGACGCCGAAAATGTGTTTCTGGTCCAAACGAATAAGAGGCATTGAGATTTTTAAAATTAAATAAAATCAAAGGAATTACAAAATAGAAAGTTGAGACAAGAAGAATTTGAGAGAAATTAAATGAAAAAATTGAGAATAAAATAATTGAGAGAATTGAGAGAATAGATGAATAGGATTGAAAGAAATGAGAGAATATTGATTGAATGAAAAAAAAAACAACAACAAAAAAAGTAGGGTATATATAGAAAATAAAGTAATTGTCGGAAAAAAATAGTTGTTTGAAAAAAAATTTGACAGTTGGAAAAATTACCGCTGGGGCTAAAATGTTGTTGAAAAAATTACCGTTAAGACGAAAACATGTATTTTTGTTTCTCTCTTAAAAAACAGTCTATTTCACTAAATTTCCTTTAAAATCGGTATATTTGCTTAATTAAATAAATATAATTTTCAATGTCTTTTCTTTTCTTTTTTTTTTTAAAAGGAGAAATTCATTAATCAATGAATGAAACCATACAATTTGAGGAAAAAACAACAAACACCCGTTGTACGCGTTGAAGGACAAGCTCCATCAACACGACAAAAATTTCAGCTTCAGAATCAATAGAATATTATGGCACGTTGACAATTGGTTCTATCACAACTCAAGCACAACATATTAGGAGTGATTGTAAGCACTTAATACAATAAGGAAATCAATCTCGGATGGTCCAAATAGGTAAATATAAATTGGCAAAAGATTCGAGCATCTACCAAACTAAAGAGGATGATAACAAAACCAATCATAAAATCACTAACAAAAGTAAGACTACGTGCATAAGTAAGACTAAAAAACGTACTACAAGAGTAGACAAAAAATTTTAAAAGTGTAAATTTATTAAACAATGAAAAAAAAACATATAAAACTTAAAAGATATCACGACTCCAAATCGACTCATGAAATCATTTATTATTCTAAAAATCTCAAAAGAGAAACAGATTAAGAAGTCAATGAAGAGCTACCTACTTTCTAAAAAAAATTGTCGATGGTTGGTGGTGTTTCAACGACGATAAGTATAGTCATCTATCTATTATCTATTACAACTTGTAAAGATAATAGAGATACTCAAAAAATAGATATATAAACTGAAAAGAGAAAAATCATATATAATAAATGAAAAAGAAAAAGAAAAAGAGAGTTGATTTAGAGGAGGAAAAGATGGATAATAGCTAATTCTGAAGCTAACACCGCCCCTAGGCAAAAACAAAATAATAACGGGCAAGCGTCTTTTTCAACACATTTCCTAATTTAACTAAAATAATAATAATTTTTTTTTCTTTTAAATATTTTCATCACATAAATTTTTTGTTCAGTCAGGGTGTTATTATTATAATTATTATTTACAAATAAACTGGAAAAGCATAATGAATATTCTGTCGCTCACTTTGCAGCACTCAACACAATAATAAAAGCTAATGTTAAAACATGGTGTTGAATTGTCTCCCCCATTTTTTCCCTAATGTAAAAAGTGTGCTTTTTAGGGATTTGATGTCGTTTTGGCTTTTCCTTAACAAATTGACAGATGAATTGAAGTGAAAAATGGGCAGTATTGGAGACACGAAAGGGGAATTCAAACCCTCTGATATTAACCCAAGCACCGATTTTGCAGATGGCGAGACTCAGCCTTTTGAATTTGACTCACAGTTTCCCGTCTCTCCATTTTGTGGTATGTTATCTTAATCTTTGACTCTTCACTTAATATTCTAGTATTAGTTATTTACGCTTTAAACCATTTTAAATTAATGTGAATTATTGGTTTGGAAAAAAAAAAAAAAAGGTTACAGAGATGATAATGAGGATGCTGATAAATTAAACTATCCACAAGATACGGTTCCTTTAGATGATAATAATGTTGCAGTCGAGGATGGTTTAAAGACCCAAATTCTAAACCTTGGTGAGGAAACTCAAGTGTTGGACTTTGGTGGCGAAACACAAGTGTTGGATGATTTAGATTGCTGTGAAAATATAGAGACCCAATTGTTGGATGCATTTGATGTCAGTGTTGTTCTTGATAGTGAAGGTGAAGGTACCGATGGAACTGAGGTTTTCGATGATGGTGATGAGGTCTCAGATGATGAGGTAGTAATTGGAGATTGTGGTCGATCAATTGGCCATGAGGAGAAGGAATCTTCAGAGCAATGTAGAGCAAGAACCGAAGAATGCAGGAGTTCGGGTATGTTATTCTCCGAGTTTTGGCTAATATTGTTGTATTGGCTATGAATTTCTGTATGTTATGTATGCCAGGAAGTTGATCTTGTTGTCTGAACTGAAGTTATGGTGTTGTGCTTGTTTTTCTTCAGGAATCCATGTTCCTACAGCAACACCGGATGTCAAAGCTGTGTCGGAAGGGAAACCTGGTATGTTTTCTATGGCCTGTTCATGGTTGGGAATGCATGACTTTCTCGATACTTTGTGGCTCTATTAAAATCAACTCCTCGTTGTTGTCTTAGGTGATTACTTTGACAATTTGATTAGCGGTTCAATAAACTTTTAAGCAATTCTGTTTATCCTTTGTGTTCGTCCTGCATATGTCTTCGTAAAATTTGTTTGCAAGATTAAACTACCATCATTAGTCAATGCCCTTAGGAAAATTGCTGTGATAAGTTCTTTTTTTCATTGAATGTGATGACGAGTTCCAGATGTTGATAAAGTAACATTCTCTTTTGAAAGCACTTCTTAGAGCGATTTATTTTCTGTAGTTAATTCGCATTTGCAAGCATTATCGTTTCATCTTTAAATATTATAGGATGGCAGGAACAAATGATTGGTCAATTGTATTAGGTACGTGGTCTTTCAATTTCTCGATTAACGTAGCTTGTTTTCCATAGGATCTGTCCAAAGGTTTACTTCAGTTCGTGCAGCGTCCGTGCGGGCCTCTGGTCTTGCAGCTCGTAATGCGTCATTACGGGAAATGAACAACGAATCTTGTTCTAACCAGGCAGATAGCCGGTTTGCAAACCAGTGCACAGTCGATAGTAAGGGTTTAAATCTGAAAGTTGTGGAGAACATTAGTCAGCGACAAGATCAGAACTTGGTCAATTTCAGGCTTGGTTGTCCAACTGCAAGAAAACTTTTTGCTGAGGATTATTTTACTGAAAATAAAGAACTTTCTAGGAACAGTGAAGATGCTGATGCAAGAGAAGATTTGCTTGAGGCTCCTGATTGCGATGGTCCATTAGGAGGTTTAAGTTATATAGACTCTCAAGAACCTGGGGAGTTTTCACAAGCTAATGCACTTGATTTCGTGGAAAGATTTGTAAATGACAAATTGATGGAACTTGATAATGAAGTTGATTTTGGAAAGAGTACAGGGGGAAATTCGAAACTTATTTCGTGTGCAAAAGGGCTGCAAAGTTTGGCCAAGAGAACTATTGAAAGAAGCACTGCCGGTGAAGCAGGGAATTTTGAATGGGATGATTTTCGGGAGGACGAAGGAGGGGGTGACATCTATCGGAGAATGAAGGAAGAATTCTATGGTAATAGAAGCCAAGCACGGAAATCTTCTACCAACCTACGGAAACCTAAAGGAAAGAAACTAAATGAATCTTGTAATGTAGACCAACCAAAGTTCGGTGATAAAAGGACGGTTCATTCTGAGTCAAAATTATTGTTGTGCAAGTTGAAAGATAATGACAAGACCTTACAAGAAGGTCAAATGAATTTTAGAAAAAATCTTTCCAATGAGTTCGATGAACAGTTTAACTCAGATTACTCGAGAGGACAATTGGAACCTACTGGGGCTAAGACAGGTGCTGCTGAAGAACTAAATGATGTAGGTTTTGACACCCAGATTGCTGCTGAAGCTATAGAAGCCTTATTCAATGGGGAGGCGGCTACTGAACCAAAAGCTAATCAAGGTATCCAAAGCATATCTAAGGGCTCCTCTAAAGCTTCATTTAGAGGAAAAGAGGGGAAGAGAATTTCTTCTACATCCAGACAGGGTGTTTCTTGTTCTGATGCTACTCGATTTACGAGACAATCCAAGAGAATTAAGTTGAATGAAGATTCTTCAGTTTTGCTGGAGAAACATTCCAAGAACGTCGGGAAGGAATCCTCGGTCACAACTCCAGTCAGTGATTGTAAAAAAGGTAGAAAACGGATTAAAGAGGTTGGTTTCCTTCAAGAAAGTAGAATTGGGAGTACGGATGTCAAGTTATCTGGAATGTCAAATGCTAATGGGCAGCTTTCTATATTGCATTCTGATCAATCTGGAGAACATGGAAATGGAAATGTCAAATTAAGTATCGATGTTCATTTGGAACTGATTTCTAAGAGTATTGGCAATCATGTACCAAGTTATCCCAGAAAAAGAAGATCCTCCCGGAAAATGCCTGTTGGCCTTGGTGAGTCTGATAAAATGGAAGCACAGTCCCGAAAACCTGCTCAGCCTGATGACAATGGAAAACCAACTGCTATGCAGAAAAGGTCGAGAGGAAACAATAGAATCACATGCATTCCATCATCCACTAGGAGGACTGCACGATCATCTGTGAATACTTGCCCACTTCCGTGTTTTTCAGACCAGAATTCAGAAGGGAAATTGTCTCATCAAAGTTTGGATAAACAGGGTTCAGACGCGGATGAACTTAATTGCAATTTTTCTGACAAGAATGGGAGGATGATATCAAAAAGAAAAATTGGGCCCAAGGCAGCAAAGGCAATCACACATGGTGGTGGAAATCCTGATGCAATTTCTTTGTCAAATGCAGAAAATTTAACTGTGAATGTTGATTCTGATAAATCACCAAAAGAGAAATCGAGATCACCTGGTTCTCTATGCACTACTCCAACTAACCATCTGACATCCATCAATGCCGCATCTCCTGTTTGTATGGGTGAAGAATATTATAAACAGTCATGCAAGAAGAACCTGTTAAAAGCTTCACTTATTAAAGAACTCAGAAGTTTGTGCCCGAATGAGGCTGAACCAATTTCCCCTTTGAAAGATATGAGGAAAAGATGGAATTTGGCCGATGTTCGAGTCTTGTTCAGCAACCACCTAGATGAGGATATACTTAAACAGCAGAAAAAGGTAGTAGCTTTTTTGTTATTTTGTTAGACCTGTAAAGCTATAAATGCTCGTTTAACTATATGTTATTTCTCAATTTTGTCATCAGATCTTGGCCCGCCTAGGTATTCATGAGGCATCAACTATTTTAGACGCGACACACTTTATAACTGATAAATTTGTCCGCACAAGGAATATGTTAGAAGCGATTGCTTCTGGCAAATCAGTTGTCTCACATTTATGGCTTGAAAGCATCGGACAAGTTAATATTCACATCGATGAAGAAGCTTATATATTGAGGGATATCAAAAAAGAGAAAGAGCTTGGCTTTTGCATGCCGGTTTCTTTAGCACGTGCACGCAAGCAGCCCTTATTGCAGGTGAGGTTTTCTAGGTTTACCTATTGCATTGGTCTTTTGTTCCATCTCGATTTTCACACAATAGTGGAAGCTATGCAGGGCCGAAGAGTTTTAATCACCCCAAAAACAAAGCCAGGTAAAGAAACAATCTCACGATTGGTGACTGCAGTTCATGGTCAGGTATTTGGGCAGTTCCCTCAGAAATACATATCCATGGATGTTTTATCATGAGAATTTATTTCCTCTTCTATGTTTAATCAACAATTCCAGGCAATTGAGAGAACTGGCAGATCCTCTATGAAGGATGACAAAATCCCAGATGATTTGTTGGTTCTATCATGTGAAGAAGATTTCGAAATTTGTGTTCCTTTCCTTGAAAAAGGTTATAAGGGTTTCTTAAATTAGCTCCGTCTTCTTTTTTCTTGTAAAACTCAGTTTTTATTCAAATTTCTCGCTATTATGCTTTCAGGGGCAGCCGTTTACAGTTCAGAGCTGCTACTGAATGGAATAGTTACTCAGAAGCTGGATTACCAAAGGTTCGTATTACATCATCATGAAATATTGTTCTCTTTGATTCTTTCATTATGCTTTTGTTACAATGGAGCATGGCTTTTAATTATTATTTTGCTCTGACTCTTATTTTTTTTAAAGTACTCGTGTTTGATGCATATCTGGACATAGTTATTAGGATCTAAACCCTCCAAAACATGACATACATGTGTACCATGTAACATAGTCAGATACAGATATTCTTGATCTGGACCCAAAAGGTTGTCAAGATAATTGTGCTAGCGATTTTATCTGATGATTTCTTCCCAAAGGGTTTTCTTCATTGTTCCATATCGGCTATAAGAGATGATGAGCTTTTTGCTTTCGTAAAATATATGTATTTATCGGCAGGCATCGTCTCTTCGAAGATCATGTTAGACGAACCCGATCAACCAGATGGAGAAGAAAGACAATAAGTTCCACCCTGTGACAAAAGCTTAAATGAAGCTTTCTGGTTTCCTACTTTTGTTTCTAGCTTCCTCTGAATTTTCTTCGTGTGTTTTCCGATTTCTTCGGCATATCGTTTTTGTAGGCATCGAATTTAGAACACACAGTGATCTGTACATGTCTTAGAAGTAGTTTAGCTGTGTAAATACTTAAGATGTATGTTTCATTTTCTTTTCTCTTCAATTTTGTTCATAAATTTGACATCATGTATATTTTTTGGTGTTTATTTGCTGATCCATGTACTTGGGGTCAAGCAAATCGGTTCAAGCCACCACCTTCCAGGGAGATAGTGTTTGAGTTTCAACGTTTACAATATTTTTCTTCAAGTTACTTATCTTTTTTTTTCAAAAAATAAGTAAAACATGACGTAATATAAAAGAATATTTTAAAATTAATACCTAATATGAACGATGAATGCATCAAATATTATAAATATAAAATATTTTAAACATAATGCAAAAAAAAATAAAAAATTAAACATATTTATGACTCAATAAGATAGAATGCTTACAATGAAAAGATATGAATTGTCGTTTTTGTTTTTTTTTATTTTTTCAATTTTAATAATGGTTTTTTTTATAATTTAATATTATATATATCGATTTAATAAACCAACCTTACACGATTTAATACTATATTTATTGATTTAACAAATTAATCTTATTTAGTGCAAGGATTATTGAGTATAATAATCCCCTTGCAATGCTTACAACAATGATATTCGAGGGTCAAGAATTGTATCCATAATCATAGAATTATTTAACAATATTTATAAAAAAATGTCAATATAAATACATATAATGTATTTTTTAATAATTTTTTTAAGGAGAATCGAGGAATTATGGGTTGATTTAATAGCTTCAATTAATATGATAAATTAAATATTTTTATATCTTACATTATACAATTTTAGAAAATAAGTAAAAATAAATTATAAAAAATTTAATTCTAAAGAATAAATTAAATATGCTATTTTTTCTAGAAAAAGAAAAAAAAAAGATTTTACAATTTTTTTAATATGTAAAAATTGAAAACATTTTAATTTTTCGTTTCTCTTTCTGTTTACAGCTTAGTCCCAACATCGCTGATTTAGAGACCCAGCACGTCAATTCATTAGCATCGACGACAAGGGCTCAATCGTCGGCGGCGGCGGCGGCGCAGCCTCAATTTGCAATTTCTGGTTTCCGAGATTACTCCTGTTCAATCCTCTTTCTCAAAGCCACACAAGATCACATCAATTTTCCTTTTAAACTTCTTTTTTAATGATTTGAAGTTTTAGTTAAGTATTAGATATCAGTGTTCGTAGTTTTATATTTCTATATTTAGTACAATTTAGCTGGATCAGAAATTAATTCTTTTGTTATTTTGAACATCTAACTAAGCAAAGAAGAAATAATTTGCAGCTAAAAGAAAAAATGGCAATAAAGTTTCTTGATTGGTATTTGAAGATTGCAATTGGGTCAGCTATAATTGGAGGTTCCATGGAGTTATTCATGATCAAGACTGGCTTCTGTGTGAGAACTCTCCATTTCCCCCCGTTTCATTTATGCATTTTATGATTTTGTTCTTCAAAACCCTAGAAAGGGTAGTTATTGTTTTTTCCTTTCTTTGGTTGCTTTTGAACTTGTCTTTGAGATTCATAAAATTCCGATTGAGTGTCTGATACATGTATCCAGCTTATTTTAATATATTCGGAGGATTGTATCCTATATAATATCGGAATTTTTGTAAAAATAATGAGTAGTAGCAACACCCGATATTAGTTTCATGTTATCTTTGTTAATTGGTGGATTTTTCTTGGAGTTACTTTGATTGTCTCAAATCTTAATGCCAATCAAATAAACTTTTAGACTCCAGGGTGATTTTCTTTTGAACATGTTCAAAGTTTTCTCTTTGTAATGTATGGTTAATATTAAATTCTAGGTCATATAAATGGATATCGAAAGCCGGTTTCATCTGTGAAATCGTAAATATGGATCTAATATTCTTATTTCCAAGTGCTAATTTCTTAAATTTATTTTAAGAGCAGGGCTAATTTCATAGTCTTAATAAGATAAAGCAGTGTCTTACTGCTATTAGCCTATGATTGTATGATTAGTGACAACAAGCATTAGTGAATGTTAGTCTCGATGGATGCTTAATGATGGGTTGAAATAGATCTGGTTTGAACTGTTATCTTCAATCCTTACTAATCAACATAAAGGAAGCTGGATAAGGTATCTAACTAGGTCGAGGAAACATAAGGGCTCGACTATGGCCAGCAAATGGTTGTACAAACCACTTGGTATGTTTGTAATGCCATGTTGATGCGTTTTGTGTATTACTCTTGATTGAACCTTTACTTTTCTTATGTTGTAGATGACAAAGTTACTGTTCTAGAGTCGGAGAAGCGAGCTTGGGAGAATTCCCCTGAAGCTCAGGCAATGAGAGAAGCTCTTAATCCTTGGAGAAATCATGATGCACAAGAAAGAAAAAGTTCCTAATGGAGGCCACCTCTAGGGACAGATTCTTGATGCTGTTTGATTTGTTTTGAATAATAGATGTACCTGGCAAGAAGTTTGACGCACAACTAAATATGTTCACTGGCATTGATAACGAACTGATCCTTCTGAGTTTTGATCCCTTGTCTGAAATTATTTCGGTTAGAAATTTTCTTACTACCTGTCTTGTAGATTAGTTTTATTTATTTATAGGCTAAATTTTGGAATGAACATAGTCATGAAGGTTGATTTCCGCTTTCTTCATATTTTTGGCTATGATCTTTATCTGAGAGATTACTTATACTACTTTGTTTGGTTTCTTTTGTTCGTACTTAGATTCAGCTTGTGTTTGACACAAGTATGTTCGATTTTTTCTGACACTGATCCCCGAATCTTTAGTAACATAGGTTCTAGAAAGGCCATTAGTCAATTACCATAGTTAAGAACATTACAATCTATTTTGAGCAAGAGAGTTGGCAATGGCATCCATATACTATGAGACAATTATAACTAACCAAGGAAAAGAACATTGAAAAAAATACATCCTTGCACTTCTGTTTTTGTATAAACATTGCATGGCTGTATAATTTAACTTCTTGTTGTAAGTAAAACTACTTTACAGTTAGAGTTTAGCTTAGCTGGTTCATGTAATTCAGGGTTCACACGTGTCTGCCCGAGCATGAGGCTCACACAACAGGTTCAGTACATGGATATGGGTTACAGGTTTCTTGACATTAGGACTGACCCACTAACTGAAGTATTCTAGAAGGTTTTGGAAGACAAAACTTAGCTAGAGTTTCTAGAAGCCTAGATGCCAAGTCATAGATAGTTCCGCATCCTATTCAGTTTTGAGCTCCCTAGGAAACTATGGTCCAGAGATTAAGTTTCTTTCTAAGTGTTATATCTTCCGTACACTTGTAACGATATGGGTTAAGGGGATTCAACTGTAAATAACTGACGGTCTTCCGATCCTCGTTCAAGCAGTTACTGGATTGAGACACAGTCACCCTTAAGAGAATGACGACATGATCATGTTACGCAAAGTAGGAATTGCTTCTAGACATGTGATTATGAAGGTGTAGTGTGTTCTTTTTTTTCAAGTGGACAATGAATACTCGTTCGTTTCTTTTGGTCTTGTCTGTCATTTCTCAAAAGGTGTCTAGTCATGGTTTGTTGGTTGCTTGTGGCATCGTGTTTGTGTTTGTCTGTGTATTTTGTTTTGTTAAAATCGTGTTTAAAATATCGTTTTAAAAATATTTTGTATTATTATATAAATACTAACCATTTTTTGTTAAGCTGCATAATGATTTATTTGGTACTCTATCTTTAAAAAAAATTATTTTAGCCTTCCATTTATGTTTTCGACTTTTTTAGCTCTTAAAATTAGCGTTTTTTGTTAAATCATCTCAAAATGAATGAAATGAATGAAAAAGTTCACTTTTTTTTTTTTAACTTTATTGACGTTGCATATACATGGATTACCATGTGGATGACAGGTCAACATTTAATTAGTTTTTTAAAATTTAAAAATTTAAAAAAATTATAAAAACTATTTTTATAAATTAAAAATTATTAAAATTATTTAAAAAATATAACTTTTTAAATATATTTTTAAAATTTTAAAAAATTAATTAAGTGCTGATATGTTATGTATGTGGCAATCTATATGCACGTCACATTTAGCAAAATTAATAAACGTTAGCTTTTCCATTATTTTAGATGATTTGATAAAAAATACAAATTTAAAAGTTAAAAGAGGCGAAAAATAAATAAGGAGTTAAAATGATTTTTTATTTATAAAGTTAGGAGGGCAAAAAATATCATTATGACTTGAAAAAATAACCTCTAAATTGTGGTTTATTGGTTGAGGGTTCATCTATCTTAAGAATAGTCTAGGTTCAAATTATCGTTGAACATGCTTATCTTCTTGCAAAGACGATCATCTATATAGCCCAAATAAAAGATCGAGAATTTACCCATCTAAACAAAATTAAAATTTATTTTTTATTTAATTTATACTTAATTTAATTTTTTAACTATGTAAAAATAAATATGTTGCGATTAAAATAACTTTTTTTAAAGAAATATTTGTAGAAGGGTTTGAAAATTTATGTCCAAAAGTCATTAAATCGAATTTATTAAGTTAAAAATAAAATCTACAAAATCAAAATCTAAAATTAATATAAAAAAATCGAATCAAATTCAATCCCATTCATTGTCTACATTAAAAGGAAAAAAATCCCAACTTTAACAAAAGATGGTGCTCAATACGGTGAAAAGAAAAAAGAACATCATTAAATTCTATGAATCTGATGTTTGTGGCTGTTCGTCGGTAGAACCCAATAGCTAATATATTAACTGTTTTGAAGTATTTCAGCCACCTTTATATTGATTTCAACATTATCTTGACTTTTATTATTAAAATCGTGGTTCGATGGCCCAAAAAAAAAAGTTGTTTTTGCGATTTAATAATTTTAATTTCTCTAGAACATTGTTCGATAATGCCAAAATATTTTTTTTTGAAAAAAATAATTTATTAATTTTTATACTTTACCATCAGTGACGGATTTAGAAATACAAATTAGGGATAGGGGCAAAGTCAAAAATTGGGGGGGAATTAAATTATATATTTTTTATGATAGTAAAAATATAATTTCGTCATTTTAATAATTTTTATAGAATAGTTTTTTATTATTTTTGGGAGTGAAAGTATAATTTTATCATTTTTAATTTAAAATTTTATAAATTATAAAGAAATTAAACTTTTAAATGAAAATTTTTTTATTTTAGGGGGTAAAGCTCCTACCAACCTCCTAGATCCGCTCCTGATTAGAGGATAACGGTTCATTTGAATTCTTGTGATTCAAAAAACCAAACTAAATTAAATAAATTTAAGTTTTAACGAAACCGAACTCAAACCAAACATTATGGTTTGATTTTTCAATTTTTTTCTTAACCTGACTCTAATTTTTAAGTCAAAACATAAATTAAAATTTTATTAGAATAATATTGGATTATTCTAATAACTAAAATACAAGCAATAGGAGGCTGAGTCATCCTAGCATCATATTAGTAGAAGATTTACAAAGTGAACTGAAGCAGAGAACATCTGCAGTAAGTTGGAAATTTGGTTTCATTGAATAGGGTGGAAATAGACAGGTTTGGAAGTGATTAATTAGTGGATTATAATATTGTTTTAATGGAGATAGTCAATCCAATAATCATGTATCTTTAAATAAAATTGGATTGCCTCACTTATTAGTTAAGAACATATGTTCCAAGTGGATTTGTTTTACCTAACAAAAAACCCAGGGTTCTGTTCCCTTTGGACTTTTTGACGGTAAGAAGGACGACAAAAGTGGAAACGTGGGTCGTCACCACTTCCAGATAATAGTTGGTTGCTGTAATTTTTGTAAAATCAAATATAATACAAGTGTTATAGAGTTATATTAAAGCCTGAACCGAAATTCGACTCGTAATATGATTCGAAAAAAGTTCTTATGCATATTTCTAAAGACTCTTTTGAGGGGGTCTATTAGTGAGATATTCTGATTTTTATTTTTACTTGTTCCTCCCTACTCTAACCATCTATGTCATTGAAGAGAGTACAATTTGATTCGATTAGAAAATATTAAAAAAGATTTCGAATTTCGAGTTATTCGAATTATTTGAGTCAATTCGAATAACTCGATTCGAGTTTCGAGTTGAATTGAATTTCACAATTCGAATAACTTAAATAATTTGAATAACAGATTGATGTAAATTTCCTTTTGGTTCCTGTCAACTTTGAAAATAAGCAGATTGGTATCTCTTCTAACAAAAATTACAAAAAATAAAAATAAAATCAAAATAATTTTTAAAATTCAAAATATTTATAAAAAATTAAATTTTATATTTAAAAAATTCTAAAAAATATATAAAAAATTAAAAATTTTAAAAATTTTCTAAAATAATAATTTTGAGACCTAATTAATGATTCAAATTTATCATACTATAATAATATTTTTATTTGACATGTTTAATTTTTTAAATTTAACTCGAACAATTTCACTTAATTTGACTCGACTCGAATTTCATTTTACTCGACTCGATTTGAAAAAAAATTCAAATTGAATAAGAATGATAAAATAGGACTTGTGAATTCAATTAACTTGAAATTTTTACTCAATTCGATCGAACGTCCACCCCTATATGCAAGAAAAGAAGATGAACCGACTAACGGAGTGACCAACTAAATCTTGTACCAACAATAAGTATGTATATTTGTTCTAAAATCCAAATCCATTTGTTATCTATATTAAATCTGAGTGCATTATTTGAATGAATTAATGAATTTATTTTTTGAATATATTTAATAGGTATAAAAAAATGTTTAAATGTTGATTGAGTTTTAGCTTAGTTGATATTGATATTATTGTCAATGCAAAAGGACATAGATTCGAATGTGCTAAAACATGATTATCCTCATTTTTAAAGGTTGAAAATAATAATTCTAAACCTTGTATAAAAAATAAAGTGAATAGTAAATTCAAATATTCAGATTCGTTATTTAAATTTACATCTATTATTTATAAAAGTAAAATAGAGTCTAATGAATATCTAAAATTCCTTATTCACACCAATTATAAATCCACTATGATTAGTGATAAAAAAATTGAAATTTAAAATTGATAAAAAAACGAAAATTGAAAAAAAAAACAAACTTTTTTTATTATAATTATTTAAGATTTTTTTTTTAAAAAAAGAGAGAGTTTTTCATTATGTTTCAATTCATTCAAATCTTTAGTTTTTTTTATATAAATATAAAAATTCTTATATTTTCTAATTTTTAATTATTATTATTTTATATTTTAAAATTATTATAAATAATTGAATGAACAAATATCAAACTAGGTGTTGGGGGTTGTTTTAAGAGTGCAGTTGCCCAGTACTGGAAAGGGCCCAAAAAAATATTTTTTCAACTTTTAACGTAGGAAAAAAATTTAGAATAAAATAAATTAATTAAATGCTTAGAGTTTTCAATTTTTCAGTATAAATACTTCATCTTTTATGACCCCGAAAATTTTCCAACTTTTATGATATTACATTTTATAATTTTTTTTTAAAAGAATTCAATTTATTATTTCGTCTAAAACCTCAAAAATATCAAGAATGATTCTAAATACAATCGATTAAATCGATTCGATTTTTCCGATTTTCTCATCTTAAGAATCTAACATCATGATTTATAGAGATGAAGATGGATGGATGACATGAAAGCCCCCACTAATAAAACCTAACACCCTTTTCAACTCCAAAATAAAAAATAAATGGGTATAGTCAATGCTTCACTTGACATTTGACAACAACATGTTCATTAAATAAAACGATATAAATAGATGAATAAAACATTTAGAACACACACAACCCAAAACTTATAAGTCTCAATAGAACAGTAGTACACTATTATTGAATAACCATATGGACGACAAGATGCTCGATATTTCTTGTTTCTTCCTCATCGAAGATAGCGGCGACTCCGAGCACGATTCCGAATCATCATCCATGGATATAACTACGGTCACGGTGGCTGGCAGTGGTGGTGATGAAGATGATGCGGAGTCGTGTAGCTGCGATACGATCAGTACAGAAAGACTCGATGATTTTTATCAAGCAATTCTTAAATTTCTTGATGATGATGGTGATGATCAAGATTTGATTGATTGGAAAGATGATGAAGATGGAGATGCAAGACCTGGTTTGGGTATGGACTTGTGCAGGGAAGTCATGGATGGAATGGAAGATAGGCTGTTTTGGGAGACTTGCATGGCTGTTGGATACCCTTGATTTGAATTATTTTTCTTTCTTAATTTTCCTTCTTTCCAAACAGGTCTTGTTTGTTTGCTTTCCATTTTTGTTCAGGTTGGTCATCATTTGTGATGCATGTAAAGTATAGGTAAAATATTAAAATCAATATTTATATTGGCTTTGAGTGTGTTTTTTTTTTTTTTTGGATTTTTAATGAAAATTATTTAAAACATTGTATATATAATGTGTTTATATTCGATGCAATGATGTATATATATATTTTGGTAACAAGATAAAAACAACATCAACTACTAATTATAATAACAAGGCAGGGTTGGATAACAGAAAATGTTTGTCTATTCGTATTTGAGTATCAACTAATGGTGGAGCAACACGAAAAATTCTAGCGTCAATGGAAAAATCTTTCATCATATTAGTTAAAGTATCAGCGACAGAATTCACGTCTCTTGGCACTTATTTAATGACCACTCTCTACTCGTAACTCCATAGTTCTTAAATTCGCGATATCAAATTTTTGTATAATTTTTTAGAAGCATAAAATAATCATATTTGATTCGATGTGTCAAATCATATTGTAAAAGTATAATTTGTAATTTCCTTTTTCATAATCATAGGTCCCTTAAAATTTTGCCAACTCTCGTGGGTATCTAAAGATTCAATTCAACATCCTCAAATACCCACAGAACCTCTAGTTTGTTCACATGTGACAAAATTGTCAATGAGTTTATTTATTTCTGGTTAAATTTTGTTATTAGTCTCAGTATTTTGTAAAAGTTGTAGATTTAGTCCCTATAATTTAATTTGGTCAATTTTAATCCTTGTACATTTTAAGTTTCTGAAAATTTAGTCATAACCCAAACAATAACAGTTAAATCCGTTAAGTTTAATTACTACTCCTATTCTATGCATACAATTATATGACTTAGTTCATAATCTCCAATTGGATCATTCTAAGTTCCTATACTTTACTAATTTGATATTTCAGTCTTGACACAAATGACGATTGTTAATCCATTAACTGGATTTTAGTGAGTAATATGTGAAAATAATTAGCTGGTATGACATTACACATATAATAATAAGCTCATTGCATCAGATTTTGGAAACAAATGAACTTAACTTAGTGAATTTAACCGTAACCGTTTGGTGTGTATTGAAATATTAGATTTTGAAAAGTACAAAAATTAAAATTGACCAAATTAAAGTATAGGGACTAAATCCACTACAAAGATTGATAGCAATATTTAACCTTTAATTTTCTTTTTTATCCTTAAATATTAATTTTATAAAAACAAAATAATTTCAAAATTTTATTATATATAAATTTTAGTCTAATATCTTTAGTAGCGAATTTTTTATCCGCACTTGTATAATTGTTTTTGAATTTAAGTACATATTTTATCATTGATTTTAATATTTTCACAATTAATTTTATCGGTAATGTTGTTTTTAATCTTAATATATCATTGTTTTTTGTTTTTTTTTTTTGAATAAATCTGATTGGGCTTTTATTTATACTAAGACAAACAGAAACAATCAAACCTTACTAAAACAAAAATTTTCGGGGCCCAACAAACAAAGGCCCGACTTTAATCAAAAGAAAATTGAAAACCATAAATATCTAGATATTTTAGAAAGTAAACCAAATTTTAAAATAAAACAGCTCCACCGAACCGACACCCAATCAGAACTCCTTGAAAATTGGCAAAGTCAGTCACGCCATCAATGCTCCTTGAAAACCGATTCCAAAAGCAGGAGAAGTCTTCCCCTTCCAGATTCATCATTTCGTAACTTCCCCTTTCCAACACCATGCTCTGAACCTCTTCATCAGTCCGGCTCATGCACCGACACTCTCAGCCTCCGCCGTTCCGCCTGCTCCGAAGTCGATCTGCCCTGGTAAGATCCTGTAGACCTCTCTAACTCATTCTTTGCTAAAACATGTGCGATATTGTTCCTCACCCTTGATACATACTGGAAATCAACCCTTTCCAGATTTAATGTCATCCTTTTAATATCGTGAATATAAGCACTAACCATGGATCTGTCATAAGCCCTATTCTTACATTTTTTGATGACTGATAAGGAATCTCCCTCAATGAGAACCGATGGCCAGGAATGGTTCACCCCGATCTGAACCGCATCTCGGCATGCAAGAGCCTCAGCAGCAAAAGCCGAATAGACCTCATTATGGATGCGTGACCCTGAAAACAGTGTAACCCCTTCGTGATCCCGTGCCACCACTCCCGACGACGACATCTCTTATTACGGCCGTCGGCGCCATCAAAATTAATTTTCACGACTCTTGGAGGTGGGTAAGTCCAGATCTGAAAATGACCTTTGGTCCCAAGCCTTCTCTCTTCCAGTCCATCAATTTCTGCCAAATAAGTTTTAACAAAATTTCGATTAATCTGTTCCAAATTACTAACTATTTGATCATGAACTCGAGAGTTTCTAGCCCCCTAAATGGCCCATAAAGCACAACAAAAAGTCCGAAAGCAATGCATGCTAAGCTGCTCACATACCCAGATAAGCCACTGTTCAAAATTTCTATTATCATGAATTAGTATGTGACGAAGACCCAAGGCTGACCAAGTTACTCTCGTGATGAGAACATTCGCGAACCGGATGGTCAATCGTTTCACCTTCTCTCTGGCACAACGCGAGGCATGAGATCAACAATGAGTCTCCTATGCTGAAGATTAACTCTTGTGGGCAAAAAACCCCACGTGATCTTCCATACGAGGATTTTAATTTTGGTTGGTAGATTTAAAAGCCATAACTGCTTGTAAAAATTCCTATAGCTGGTTTGTAAAGCGTAAGCTCTAGGGTTATCTGTACTGTTTTGTAATAGTTGATAAGCGCTACGTACCGAAAACTCCCCCGACGCTTCTCCTCCCCAAGCCAGAAAGTCATCATGAGAAAAGCTAGCCAACGGGATCCGCAGAATATTCTCGGCATCAGCCACAGCAAAGGTATTCTTTACTAACCCCTCTTTCCATTTACGCGTATTACTATCAATCAACATATCAATGCAACAATCACGCATTTCTTCAATCTGATATGATAATCTAAAATTAATAGCCCCTGGAATCCATGCATCACCATTAATGGAAATACTGCTTCTTGTACCTACTCGCCACATTAAGCCCTTCCTCAAAGCATCTTTTGCAGCCCATATGCTTCTCCAAATATAAGAACTCGTATTCCCTAATCGGGAATTTAAAAATTGATCATGTGGATAATATTTAGCTTTAAGCACTCTCGCAACTAACGAATCAATATTAGTCATCAATCTCCAGCCCTATTTAGCTAACAAGGATATGTTAAATTTCGCCATATCTCGAAAACCTAGTCCCCCCTCTTCCTTAGCACGACACAAGAAACTCCACTTACACCAATGTATCCCCTTTTTATTCTTCCCATGCTGCCACCAATACCTAGCAAAAAGACTTTCCAGCTCTCTACAGAAAGCCTTTGGTAAAAGAAAACACGTCATTGCATACGTTGGTATAGCCTGAAGCACTGACTTAATGAAAACTTCTTTTCCCCCTTGGAATAAGTGCCGTGAACTCCATTGTCCAATTCTGTGATTAATCTTATCTTTCAACTTCTGAAAAGATTCTCTCTTCTTCCTGCCCACCATATTAGGAAGACCTAGATATCTTTCCACATTATTAGACTGCCGCATACCCAAAACATCCGATATTTCCTGTTTCACCACATCCAAAGTGTTCCAACTAAAGAAGATAGTAGACTTATTCAAATTCACACACTGGCCCGAACTCTGCTCATACTTTTCTAATAGTTCTTTCAGAAAAACTGCTCGTTCTTTAGTTGCTTCCTCAAATAAGAGACTATCATCCGCAAACAATAAATGGGAAATTGCTGGTCCCCGTCTACTTGCCTTAACCCCCCGAAAAGTCCCTGCTCCTACTGCCTGCCTGATTAAAGCCGAAAGGCCCTCACTGCAAATCAGAAAAAGGTACGGGCTAAGCGAATCCCCTTGTCGTAAACCTCTTGTAGGATGAAAAAACCGACCCCTATTCCCATTTATATTAACAGTGTATGTAACGGCCTAATTTTCAGTGGTGTCGGAAATGGTGATATGAGATCACTAAATCCGGCAAGTAAGATTAAATAAGATAGTAATTTAAAATTTTTGAGTCAAGTGAGAATTTAGAAGAATTTGTGGATTGGTGAATTTGGTGAATTAAAAGAATTTACTAGGTCAAATAGGTCAAAAATGAGGTATCGAGACCTCAAATTTGAAAATTGAGCCATAAATATTTTTAGAAATATTTATGGAGTGTTATTAAGTTGGTATTAAAGTTTGGTTAAGAAATTTAAATGTTTGGGTAGTCAATTTAATAAAAGGACTAAATTGTAACAAATGTAAAATTACTAGAAGAATTAAATAGCTCAGGTGTTAAAAGAAGGAGGGTTTAAAGGATAATTAAACCTAAAGGTGAAAAGGCTGGACGGCAAAGTGAAGAAAATCACCAGAAAGATAAGGGAAATAAGGGTAAAATTGGAAATTTAATAATTTTAACATGTATAATAAAAACAAAGTTGAATAATCTAGAGAAAAAATTCACATTATCTCAGCCAAAACACCATAGGAGTTCTGGAGAAAGCTGGTTTTCATATTTTTACACCATGTGAGTTTGATTCTTGCTTTTTCTTGATAATTTTTATGTTTTTATGACTTTTACAACTAGATCCACTTATAGAATTCATTAGTTTTTGATTTGGTGGGTAAAATTAAAAGTTACCCTTGCTGAGAAATGGAAGTTTATGATGAATTATTATGAAAATTAAATTATAATTTCATATTAAGGTGGTTTTATTAAGTAATTTTGATAGGAAATGATATTTAGGACCTAATTGTGAAAAAGTTGTGAATTAGAGGTTGGTGTTGAAATTCAGAATATCAAAGGTTGTGAAATAGTTTGTAATGATAGAATAAAGTGTTGATTGAGAAAAATTAGTTCAATTGATGGCTGAATTGAGCAGGACTAAATTGTAAAAATTATAAATTTTGGGGTAAAAGTGCAATTTCGAAATTTAAAGAGCATAATTTGTGAAGTGAAATGGAAATGAAATATATGCTAATGAGTGAAAATATTTTACATTATAGATCAAGAAACCAAAGAAGAAAGAGGAAAAGAAAAAGTTGCAGAGTAGTCCCTAAATTTCAAAATCTTCTACGAATCAGTAGGGTAAGTTCATATGGTTGAATTTATATGTTTATTTGTGAAAGATTGAATGGTATAATGTGCTGTAAATGTGAATTTGCTGTGGGATTGTGGGAAATATGATAAAATGAAAGAATAAATGGCGGTAATTCAAATTAGAAAAACGCAGAATTGAGTAATGCGTTCGTGTCGTGACATGTGATGAATTGATTGGATAAGACCATGGTTAATCCATGGCAAATGTGAAATGTAGGTATGGTATCATCCATACTTGAGTTATGAAATGTAGGTATGGTATCATCCATACCGAGTTGTGAAATGTAGGTATGGTATCATCCATCTTGAAGTTATGAAATGTAGGTATGGTATCATCCATACCGAGATATGAAATGTAGGTATGGTATCAACCATACTGAGTTGTGAAATGTAGGTATGGTATTAACCATACTGAGTTGTGAAAACGTGTGCACCGAGCAACGACGTACTCAAATTCGTAAGACGTTTCCTAATTTGATAAGTAGTAATATAAAATGAGTGAATCAAATGGAAAAGATTGAGTAGTTGTTAATGTTGAGCTCAACTATGTGAAGTATTTTAACAATGGTTGTGGATGGCAGGGAACTTTAGTAAATATTTTGTTATTGTTTTGGAAATATTATGTGTGGTAAGTTACTTTTAAACCAATGAACTTACTAAGCTTCATCAAGCTTACTCGTGTGTGTTTGATATTTTTATGTAGATTGAATTAAAGAGAAGTTGGTAGATCGGATCATCACAGCAAAGCTCACTATCCAGATCAATTCCGGTAGCTTTTGTTTTATGTTTAAAGATTTATATGGCATGTATAGAGTTTAAATGAGATGGAGTAAAGATGTTATAAACTAGTTAACAATATTTTGCAATGAAACGGTTTTTGAATTGCAGCAGTGACGTGATTTTGAAAAATCACCAAAAATAGGAGAAATGGAATTAGAAAGTGAATAAGATATGAATTGAAAGCTCTTTGAGTCTATTTTCATATAAAAGAAATAGAGTAAGCAAAAGAAATCGAAATTATGAGATATTTAAATTTTAGTGAAACTGGTTCTGAATGAATTCGTGATCCCCTGTTCTGCCTTTGAAAAATCATTAGAAATTTCAAAAAATTAATTGTGGATTAAAACTTATATGTATAGAATCCTGAATGAGTCTATTTTCAAATGAAATAAATAAAAAGGTCACATGAATTCTGTACGAAGAGTAATTTGATTTGTAGTGAAGAGAGGTCAGAACAGTCAAACAGTAAAACAGGGGAAACTTTAAGAAAAATCTGGTATTGATTGGCCATACCAAAAATTCTGGAAAAATTATAGTAAAAAGATATATGAGTCTAGTTTCAGGGAAAATTAACGGATCTTAATTTGGAGTCCCGTAGCTCCAGATATAAATATTTTAGTGACTATGACGCATATGGGCAGTTTTAAATTTTATGCCGAATTAGTAGTTGAGTTTAGTAATGCCTCGTGCTCGACTCCGGCAATGGTCTCGGGTAAGGGGTGTAACAGTGTAAGAAACTGTTGAGATGCACTTCATGACCAATCGAACCCATCCTTCAGCAAAACCCATTCGTAGCATCACTTTCTGCAAATAACTCCATTCAACTCGATCATAGGCTTTACTCATATCAAGTTTGACTGCCATAAACCCTTTCTTTCCAACACGCTTATGTCTTAATGTGTGAAGAAGCTCATATGCAATCATCACATTATCCGAGATTAACCTCCCAGGTACAAAGGCACTTTGCGCACTATCGATACACTGTCCAATAAACTCTTGCAATCTGTTAGCAATAGTTTTTGCAACTAATTTATAAAGAATTGTGCAAAGACTAATGGGTCTGAAGTTAGCCCAACTAGAAGGATGAGGGACTTTCGGAATCAACACAATATCTGTTCTATTAAACGACTCAAACTCCTTCCCTTCATTTAACACTCCTAAACAAAATGCCTCTACATCCTTCCCCACTATATGCCAATATTTCTGGAAAAACATAGCTGGAAAACCATCATAACCCGGTGCTTTAGTTGGACCCATCCCTTGAAGCGCTCTCAAAACTTCATCCGCTGAATAGGGTGATTGCAACAATTCATTCACATCAGAAGATATGTGTTGTAACCATTTTTTGACGAAAACGGGTATCGACCTTGGGTTTAGAAAATGAATAAAACAGGAGTCGCCACCGACCATTTATTAGGCGTGATCGGATCACCTTTGTTTTAATAAAACATTTCGATTTACTAAAACAAATGTTTTTGGTCTACGAATGTTCGAGAAAACAGGTTGGGAGTCGGTTTACGTGCGAGGAAGGATTAGCACCTCATGGCGCCAAAAATCGGTACCAAATTAATTAATTAATGTCCCAATGTCGAAAGTTTGAAAATTTTAAAAAGCAATTTAGAAATTCGAGTTTTTTTGAAATGTTTGAGTCTTCTTAGAATATTAAGATTTCCTTGTTTCGATGGGACCAAATACCACATCCAATACGTAGGACACGATAATTTCAATCCTCAAAATCCAAGGTCGTCTCTTAATCCCTAAGACTCATTTATTAAAATAACAAAAGGTTATTCGATTATTTGGTCAAACAAGAGAACCGAAACCCAACACATAGGGTACGGTCCCTCGAATTTCCAAACACGGAATATTGCCTTATTTTGAAAATTTTTAGTGTTTTTTTTTTGGGTGAAATTGATAAAAAAAACTAGATTATGTTTTAAATGAACGTTACTCCAAGCGTGAATAGGGTCATGCGATAAATAATGATGATGTAACACGAATTATGTACAAAGTAATAATATAAGTATAATAGTAGTAGTAACAGTAATGATAAAAATACGGAATATGAACAATATAGTGATACTAAATATGTACAATATATCGGTGTAAACATAGTAATAATGATAGTATAATAATAGTAGTATAGTAATAATAACAAAGAATATTAGTAATACAAAATATATATATATATAACATAATAGTATAGTAATAATAATAGTAGTAATGGGAAATATATAATAAAATAATAATAACGATGGTATGAAAATAATATAATAGTAATAGTAATAACAAAAAAATGTAAAATATATATAAAGCATAATAATGATTTAAATGTGGTAATAATAATAATAATATATATAGTATACTAAGTAAATATAGTAATATTAATAATAATAATGATAAAAGTAACATGATAATAATAATAATAACGATGATATCAAATATGTACAAGATAATAATATAAAATATAATAGTAATAGTAAAATACTAAAATAATAACATAGTAATAATAATAATAATAATAATAATAACAATAATAATAATAATAATAATACAAAATATATGTGGGATGATAATATAAATATAGTAGTAATAATAATAATAATAATAATAATAATAATACTGAAATATGTACAATATAATAATAATAATATAATAATAATATTAATAAAATAACATAAAATATATACATCATAATAATATATAATAATAATAATAACAGTGAATATAATATACAACTAATAATATTACTAATGGTAACTAAGAATAATAATAATAGGAAATATATATGCAATATAATAATAAGTAATAATAATAATAATATAATAAAATAATTTACAAATAACTAAAAGGGATTAAATTGTATTTAAAATGAAATTTTTGGGGTCGATTCGAAGTAAAATAAAAGGGAAGGGGACCGTTTGAAATATATGTGAAAAGAGAAGGACTTATTGCGCAAATTTCCCATTCAAGGGAAGATTGCACAATTGACAGGTAATTGCGCGTGGTCCCATGTTTTTTAAAGTTAAAAAGTTTCATTTATTGCAAAAAAAAAACTTTCCTTTATTTTTATATTTTTTCTTTCTCAAAAAAAAAGCAGAGACTCCCCACCGTCTTTTTTTGTTTCAAAGAAAGCAAAGCGCGAGAGACTCCTCTCTTCCTCATTCATGCCCGACGATCGGGATTCCTGAGCCGATTGGCCTTCCAGTCACCCTTTATCGCACCACCCCGGCTTTAGGGGGGTCGACAACGCTACGGGTAGGAGATCGATCTCCGTTTGTGATCCCGAGAACTTCAATCGTCGGCGCCTCTCCAACAGCGGGGAAAGAGGACTTCGCAATCACCCTCAAGCCAAGCCTCAACGATCGGAGGGCGCTCCGATGACGGGTCTACGTGAGCACGGTAAGTCCTCTTTTCTTTTCCCTCTTTGATTTCGTTTTTTGGTAAAGATTTGAAGTAAAACAAAATAAAATGATGAAAAAGCAATGGATAAAAGAAATCAACCTTTTTTCTATTGTTTTCGATTGCTAATGATCCGTAAAAAGTCTGTTTCCAGTGGTTCTTGTTCTTTTATTTTTCTCTTTTGATTTACAGTGTTTATGAAAACCGGAAAAAATCCCCCCTCGTTCTATGCTACATATTCGGTTTTTATATCCGAAAAATCAAGAAACAAAACGAGTAAAATACATTATTGTTCTTCTCTCCTTGCTGTTGTGTTGTCGTCCTTTGCGTGTTTTCGGGAAGTGGAGTTCTTTGAGTGGGGTGAGAGAGGCCGACAAACAGGAGTGGTCCAGTGGTCGTGGAGTCATGTATTTGGTGGCTAGGGTTCCAAAACCCTAGTCTTTCAATTTTTCTTTTTGTGTTTTGGGCTGGTGTAATTTGTTTGTAATGGGCCGGGGTTAATGACCGGGCCAAAATTGGTGATTACATTTGCCTCTCTTTGCTCATTGTCGTGAAACGATAATAGAGCAAAGACAATAGAAGAACCAATTTTGCCGGTCTTGTCCAAGCCTTGACTTGTTCGGTCATTGTATTCTTTTAAGCGACTTCAAACTCAATCAGTAACTTGTCGCTTTGATCCATTTCATTTGTTTCGTTATATCTTTGAGAGATGACATTTCCTTACTCCATTGCTTCTTCAAAGGCACGATGGCTAGTGCCTTCCTCGACGTTGATGTGATTTCAGGGAGAAGAGATTCTTATCTTTGATCTACTCCACCAGGACTTCAAGGAAATAAATCTGAACTTTTCAAACTGTTTCCTTGCTATCTTCAGGGAAGTTTCGATCTTCAGTCTACTCCAATGCTACTTCCGAGAGATATAGCCTGTAGCTTCAATTTGCTCTTGCTTCAATCTTCTTTGTCCTCTGAAACTTCTTCATTCAATTTGCTCAATGCGACTTTAGTCTTCCATCTGTAAGTATCTCGCAGCGTGCCCGAGAGGCTCGACTACATTCACATGTGTTTTTTTTTTTTTTTTTAGAAACAGTAATTAAGATACGGAAATTTAAATACCTTGGCGTGTGACAAGGCCCAACATACCTCTCGCATGGTGACTTGATTTAACAGAAATTTAAAAGACAGAAATTAAATACCTCGACGTGTCCCGAGGCCCAACTCACTTCAACTATTATGAGTTGATTTTGAACTGAAATTTAAAGACAGAAATTTAAAGACAGAAATTAAATACCTCGACGTGTCCCGAGGCCCAACTCACTTCAACTATTATGAGTTGATTTTGAACAGAAATTTAAAGACAGAAATTAAATACCTCGACGTGTCCCGAGGCCCAACTCACTTCAACTATTATGAGTTGATTTTGAACAGAAATTTAAAGACAGAAATCTAAAGACAGAAATTAAATACCTCGACGTGTCCCGAGGCCCAACTCACTTCAACTATTATGAGTTGATTTTGGACAGAAATTTAAAGACAGAAATTAAATACCTCGGCGTGTCCCGAGGCCCAAATCACTTCAACTATTATGAGTTGATTTTGAACAGAAATTTAAAAGACACCTCAGGGTGTGACCCGAGGCTCAACTCACCTCTCTCTGATACGAGTTGATATTTTGAAAAGAAATTAAAAGACACCTCAGGGTGTGACCCGAGGCTCAACTCACCTCTTTCTGATACGAGTTGATATTTGCAACCGGAATCTCAAAATATATCATCTGGTGGAACTCGGATGTCTTCTTTCTCCTCGATTTGGCGCAACCATAGTCAAGACTCCTTGCTTTACTGCGTACCTGTATGTGTCATGCGTGATGATGTCATGATATGCATGTGTTTGTCCTAAATGCCTACATGATTATGCCACGTGTCTTGGGTTTGTTTGTCACGTATCTCTTCTTGTTACGACTCTCATGATGACCTGTATTCACTGCTTCGACTCTTGACTTTTCTTGGGTCTTGTTCCGTGCCCTCAGAAGTAATCTGTGTTTCTCGCATATCACCCTTTTGCCCTCGTAACTTCAATGCTCGTCTTGTTGTGATCACGAGGTATAGGATTTTAATACCTTCCATTTATCCCAATCGCAATTCTTAGAACATAGGACTTGTCTCCTATTCACCCACTCTTTTCGTCATTCAAAGGTACAGGATTTGCATCAGTTTCCTTCTAACGATCACTCTTTAGGTGACCCAACCAGATGTGTGTGCGTGATACTCGTGCGAATGCGAGAATGTCATTTCTTTTCAAGAATGATCCCGGTTTTGCACTTGGGTTAACAATGTCCATTTTTCGTCGAGATTGTGTCACCGACATGGGTGCCTTGTCATTTTGTTCAATCATCTTAATTTGGATTCAAAGATTTCCAACCCTTGAGCTCGGTGAATCTTGAGCAATAATCTGCTTTTTGAGACTCTATGTTGTTTAGAGGTTTCTAGAGTAATATGCGAAACTCCTTTCATGAAAGTGTTATTAATCCGATAATTGTTATTTCAATACAAAATGCTCAAAAAGGACCATAATGGTGGATGGAATGGGAATTTATTGGGAGTACAGCTCGAATCAAACAAGTTAATCAAAGCTAGCATATGTAACAAATTTATTTAGAGTGTATTTTGAAAAGACAAAGACAGTAGACTCAAAAATGGGTGAAATGGAAACTAGGTGCCCTGAGATATCGTAGCTTGAGCTTCTCTCTGTTTCTAACTTCTTGAGGACCTTTCTAAACTCAAAATGTGTTTAGGGGATCCAGAGTACTTTGTTGATGCCCCAAGGCGCAACATTCTTTCTCATTGTTACTTTGAGCGTAGTAAGACTACTGCATGCCCCATTTTTATCAAAATTTGAGCTGCCCTTTTCGGGTTTTCAACTCAAACCCACCTTTGGTCTCAAAGCGCCCTTTGCGGGTTTTCGCTTTGGCCTCTCCCCTTTTTTTTTTTTTTTTTTTTTTTTTTAGATTGGGCAGGTCCTTGCCGTCTATCTCAGGTGATATCCTTGTTTCCCTAGAACGAGTCTTCTTTGCTGTCTAAGGTTCTTCCTGGCTTGGTATCTCCTTTCCTCTGAAGTCTCTTTCGTGTGAGAGCATTTTTCTTTCACAGTCCTATGATGATTTTTTTTTAGACAGTCCTTTTTGTTGTGAACTTGCTTCCTCTGATATCTCTCAACATTTTTCAAATTCACTTGGCCGCATCGGGATCGGATCCATTTCGCCTCATCCAATTTTGGCTTGGCTCGTGTCCCAAAGAAGAGGATTTTGACTTTACTAGGCGAAACCTGGGAAGGCGTTGTCTTAGCAGAGGTCCTGGCCGACGTTCAATAAAAGGGTAAACGTGACTTCTATATGCCAACATCTACAAGTTTAGGTCATCTTCCTAACAATCTTTGTTTTGTTGCCCCCCTGTCTTCCTTTCTTTTTTTTTTTTTTTTTTTTGGGCAATGACCTGGCACTTGATTTTTGAAAAGACCGCAAACTTTTGACATTGTGCGGTTAGATATGATCTTTTCGCCCTTTGTTAATATTTTTTCCTTTTCTTTTTCTTTTTTCTCTCTCTCTTTTCTCTTTTTTTTCTTTTTTTTTCTTTTTTTTTTTTTGACCATTGACTTTGTAATATTGGCATATGCAGCGACCTTTACCCTCTTAGTAGGGTAACCCGCGACTATGAACATGAATCAATGTTGGCTAAAGCTTTTGAGAGATCGGCTTGATGACGTCCCTGGCCCCTCGTGTAGACAAGGAAGAGGTACATAAGTTCTGCCCTACTCAATTTGACGTTTGATGTAATTTTTCTTTCTGTGTAGAATAGAAGCTCGATCCTCTTGATTGGCTCGGTCGGCGGGAACCATCGGCATGTGATCTTCAAATATCTCGTGACTTCCTTAGCTTTGACAACATACTCGTGCCTTAGTAGTCCTGATGTGTTTTATATGAAAACATCTTTAAACTCTTGGAGATAATTCAACGATTCCTTGCTTTGTCCCGTGGCAAGCTAAGCTTTCATCTTCATCTCATTCGTTAGCTCGTATTGTCCGCTGATATTTCGTAGAGTAGGATCTGTCATTTTTACCAAGTTCAGAAATAAGTTGCGACCTCTGTCATCTTCCAAGTTCTTAGATCTCTCTAGGCACATATCTCCTTAAAAGGGAGTTGGTAACAGTGTCGCTCATGTCATTGATATCTGGGGACCCATTGTGGGCTCGGAGGTAGAAAATTAAAAGCATGGCACGAAAATGAAACGATGTGGAGTATTAAATGCGATGAGTGAAAATAAAGATGCATTTTATTGAAATAACGATTCTGGAAACAAGCCTATTTCACAAAAGAACTCTCGTTGCCTCTAGGCTTAAGGCAACAAGCATGTTTTGAATATTACTCTAGATTAGCTAAAACACATGGATCCCTTCGCAGTCTCATTGTTCAAAACAAACCCGGGCGGATAGGGGCGTATCATTGAAACTTCTTTGATTGCATCATCCCTTTTTGTTGCCGCGCTCACATTCCCTTCAAGGTAGTTAGGGCACAGATTTCCTACCGTACTACCAGTACCATCAAATCGTAAAACCCCTGCATCAATAAGGCTTTGAGCCTTTCTTTTAAAGGCTAGGCAATTATCCGTGGAATGCCCCCGATTTCCCGCATGGTACATGCAGCTAGCATTGGGATCGTACCATTTAGGGTATGGAGGTTTCAATGGTACTATGTAATGCGGCGCTATTAATTGTTTTTCCAACAATTTCAGGCACAGTTCTCCGTATGAGATAGGGATAGGGGTGAGTCGGGGTTTTTTGGGTCTCGCCGGTCTTTGTTCATTTTTTCGTTGGTTTGGAGTAGGTGTGTTATTAGGTGGGAACACGATGAATGGTGTTTGGTCGTCCCTACTCGCACCACCCATTTCTTTTTCCTTTCTCTTAGGGGTCTTCCATGTGCACTCTCTCCTTTCTTTTGCCTCTGTTTGGACTATTGGTTTGGTCTGACTTTCTTCGTGATTAAAACATGAGCCTGTCGAGAAGTTCAGCGGGGTCGAGTTATTAGCCTGATATTCGGGCCTGATAATAACGGGTCCCCCATGTGACCGCGTGTCCAGTTGAGTTGGGATATTTATCGGGGAATAAACAATTTCTTCATATTCATCCATATCACCGACCTTTTGGCCCCTCCTTGTTTCAGATCCTCCCGCTAGTAACTGGGTTAGACGGCGTATCATATTCTCTTGGAACTCTCGCATTTGCTCTCGCGTCTCTCGTTGAATTCTGGTTGATTGCTCTTGCATCTGTCGTTGAATTCCAATCAGTTGCTCTTGGATCAATATTTGCCTTTCCTCTATTCTCTCCAACCTTTGTTCCATGTTTTCTAGGTTAACGAAATAATTTCACCTAATTAGAGTCTTTCTACAAATTTTGATGCATGTGATGCGATGTAATGCAAATGCATGAAATGCAATGCAAATGCAAGAGATGCAATGTAAATGCATGGGATGCAATGTAAATGCATGCAAAAAGAAAGAGAGGCGCTGATCATGATTTCAATTCCATTAGAAGAACTTTTCTAGAAAATACGTTTCTTTACATTAAAACGGATTGTGTATCTGACCATGTCCTCATAGTCTAGGTGAAAGCAACAATCTTTTCTTTCGTGCTGTAAGTTATGATTGCGTCCTCTGAACTTTCTTAATAGACATCTCTTCTAGCTCTTTGTTGCTGAGTCCCGATAGTGCCTCGTCATCCGCTTATCCTCCATGAAGTTGACTCCCAGACAATCCTTGTCGGTTTGAACCTTCAGGTAAATATGGGTGTTTATGGATACATCCCTTAAATTTTCTCAAAAGAAGTCTTTTCTAGCTCTTTATAGCTTGGTCCAGGTCGATCTTCTGATAACCTCCAAGCAATCTTTGTAGGCTTTGAATCTTGGGCAAAAACTTACTTTTCGTGCGTTACCTAGACTATGTTCGGATGACCGTATTATAATCCACTTCATCAAGTAACACATTTCCTTATGACAAACTCTTCTATTCAGCAATCAAATATTAATCGACACCTCTCTTTCTTTGATGATGCAATGCAATGCAATCAAAACAGAATAAAACACGTTAGCGCAGGAGTAATAAGCAAACACATAACAATTATCAAGGTGAGCATTAGAGGTTCGGTATGGTTCTATCTAGGGTAGGCTCCTAGGTCTTTCTACATGTAGTTTGGTTCTAAGGTAAGGGTACCTGAACCAGTAGATTCCTCAATCCTCACCCATTATAGGCTCATGCGGATCGAGTTCGGTTCAGGGGAATACATTTCCCTATGGCTGCACGGAGATAGAAATCTCACGAAGACATAGGTACGGATATATTCCGAAAGCGATCCACTATCTTGCACGGAGGTAAAAACCTCACGAAAGAGTAGCTTCTCACTCCCACTTAAGGGTATGACCGCAGTCATGCAATGCAATGTCAAAATATTTCACAAAACTTGTCACTATAGCACAAACGAAAGCATCAAAGAGAACATGATTTTTCAAAACATTTTTCCAACTTTCAACCGAAGGGACAAAAATCAATCAATTTACGGCCTGACTCTCTAGTCCCCAGTGGAGTCGCCAAGCTGTTGTAACCATTTTTTGACGAAAACGGGTATCGACCTTGGGTTTAGAAAATGAATAAAACAGGAGTCGCCACCGACCATTTATTAGGCGTGATCGGATCACCTTTGTTTTAATAAAACATTTCGATTTACTAAAACAAATGTTTTTGGTCTACGAATGTTCGAGAAAGCGAGTTCGGGAGTCGGTTCACGTGCGAGGAAGGATTAGCACCCTCGCAATCACGCCAAAAATCGGTACCAAATTAATTAATTAATGTCCCAATGTCGAAAGTTTGAAAATTTTAAAAACGAATTTAGAAATTCGAGTTTTTTTTTGAAATGTTTGAGTCTTCTTAGAATATTAAGATTTCCTTGTTTCGATGGGACCAAATACCACATCCAATACGTAGGACACGATAATTTCAATCCTCAAAATCCAAGGTCGTCTCTTAATCCCTAAGACTCATTTATTAAAATAACAAAAGGTTATTCGATTATTTGGTCAAACAAGAGAACCGAAACCCAACACATAGGGTACGGTCCCTCGAATTTCCAAACACGGAATATTGCCTTATTTTGAAAATTTTTAGTGTTTTTTTTTTGGGTGAAATTGATAAAAAAAAAACTAGATTATGTTTTAAATGAACGTTACTCCAAACGTGAATAGGGTCATGCGATAAATAATGATGATGTAACACGAATTATGTACAAAGTAATAATATAAGTATAATAGTAGTAGTAACAGTAATGATAAAAATACGGAATATGAACAATATAGTGATACTAAATATGTACAATATATCGGTGTAAACATAGTAATAATGATAGTATAATAATAGTAGTATAGTAATAATAACAAAGAATATTAGTAATACAAAATATATATATATAACATAATAGTATAGTAATAATAATAGTAGTAATGGGAAATATATAATAAAATAATAATAACGATGGTATGAAAATAATAATAGTAATAGTAATAACAAAAAAAAATGTAAAATATATATAAAGCATAATAATGATTTAAATGTGGTAATAATAATAATAATATATATAGTATACTAAGTAAATATAGTAATATTAATAATAATAATGATAATAGTAACATGATAATAATAATAATAACGATGATATCAAATATGTACAAGATAATAATATAAAATATAATAGTAATAGTAAAATACTAAAATAATAACATAGTAATAATAATAATAATAATAATAATAATAATAATAATAATAATAATAATAATACAAAATATATGTGGGATGATAATATAAATATAGTAGTAATAATAATAATAATAATAATAATAATAATAATAATAATAATACGAAATATGTACAATATAATAATAATAATATAATAATAATATTAATAAAATAACATAAAATATATACATCATAATAATATATAATAATAATAATAATGATGAATATAATATACAACTAATAATATTACTAATGGTAACTAAGAATAATAATAATAGGAAATATATATGCAATATAATAATAATAAAGTAATAATAATAATAATATAATAAAATAATTTACAAATAACTAAAAGGGATTAAATTGTATTTAAAATGAAATTTTTGGGGCCGATTCGAAGTAAAATAAAAGGGAAGGGGACCGTTTGAAATATATGTGAAAAGAGAAGGACTTATTGCGCAAATTTCCCATTCAAGGGAAGATTGCACAATTGACAGGTAATTGCGCGTGGTCCCATGTTTTTTAAAGTTAAAAAGTTTCATTTATTGCAAAAAAAAAAACTTTCCTTTATTTTTATATTTTTTTCTTTCTCAAAAAAAAGAAGCAGAGACTCCCCCCACCAGTCTTCTTTTTGTTTCAAAGAAAGCAAAGGCAGAGAGACTCCTCTCTTCCTCATTCATGCCCGACGATCGGGATTCCCAGGCCGATTGGCCTTCCGTCACCCTTTATCGCACCACCCCAGCTTTAGGGGTCGACAACGCTACGGTAGGAGATCGATCTCCGTTTGTGATCCCGAACTTCAATCGTCGGCGCCTCTCCAGCAATGGGGAAGAGGACTTCGCAATCACCCTCAAGCCAAGCCTCAACGATCGGAGGGCGCCCGATGACGGCCCACGTGAGCACGGTAAGTCCTCTTTTCTTTTCCCTCTTTGATTTCGTTTTTTGGTAAAGATTTGAAGTAAAACAAAATAAAATGATGAAAAAGCAATGGATAAAAGAAATCAACCTTCTTTCTATTGTTTTCGATTGCTAATGATCCGTAAAAAGTCTGTTTCCAGTGGTTCTTGTTCTTTTATTTTTCTCTTTTGATTTACAGTGTTTATGAAAACCGGAAAAAATCCCCCCTCGTTCTATGCTACATATTCGGTTTTTATATCCGAAAAATCAAGAAACAAAACGAGTAAAATACATTATTGTTCTTTCTCTCCTTGCTTTGTTGTGTTGTCGTCCCTTGCGAGTTTTCGGGAAGTGGAGTTCTTTGAGTGGGGTGAGAGAGAGGCCGACAAACAGGAGTGGTCGTGTGGTGGCGTGGAGTTGTGGCGGTGGTGGCTAGGGTTCCAAAACCCTAGTCTTTCAATTTTTCTTTTTTGTGTTTTGGGCCTGGTGTAATTTGTTTGTAATGGGCCCGGGGTTAATGACCCGGGCCAAAATTGGTGATTACAATATGGACTGAGTGATACCTGAAAGAATATGAGACGAATCCCCCACGCCTCGGGACGTAAACAAGTCTTGAAAGTATCTGGAGGCTATATCATCGATTTTCGAATCATCAGAGACTTCTCGTCCTTCCTCCGTTTCCAACCTGTTGATAGAATTAATTCGTCTTCGAGTTGATGCATATTTGTGAAAAAATGCTGAATTCCTATCACCCAACTTTAGCCAATTGGCTCTAGCTCTCTGTTCCCAATACATTTCATCTTTATCAATCTCCATATTCAAGTGAATCCTAGTCTCAATAATCTTTGCCAATGTGTCGTCATTTCGCTCTCCATCAAGAAGAGCTCCCAACTCCTTTGTAAGCTCCTTCTTCATTTTATTCCTGTCATACTTTATGTGGCTTGCCCATCTTAACAACCAATGCTGCAAATTCTCCAAACGCTCAGACATTGAGCCAGTGAAAGACTCCCAAGACTTTTTGACCTCTTCCTCAAAAGACTCCTCTAATGTCCACCATGCTTCAAACTTAAACCTAGGCTTTCGCCTAACCCGACTATCCTTTCCCGTATGAATCAAAAGTGGGCAATGATCTGAAATAGAATGAGTTAAATGTCGAACCATTCCATGTGGAAAAGCTTCCATCCATTGTTCATTAGCCACCCCTCTATCAAGTCTCTCTCGAATATTCGTTTCTGGCAATAAGCCTCTTTCCCATGTAAACCAAGGCCCTTGAAATCCCAAATCCATTAGATTACAATCCTCCAAAACTTCTCTAAAAGCTATCATTTTCCTCTCCTCTCGCATCTGCCCACCACTTTTCTCATGAGAGTAAAGAATCTCATTAAAATCCCCACTGACCAACCACAAGCCATGCTGTTCTTGTCCTAACACCCTTAATAACCTCCACGTATCAGCCTGAGCATTAGCGTACGGTGATCCATAGAAACCCGTATAACGCCACTCGCCTTGAACATTGCTATCTTCAACCAATACATCAATATGATATTTAGAAAAAGTTTTTAATCGAATTCTAACCTCATCCCTCCAAGCCAGACAAAGCCCACCTCTTGACCCTTCTGCTCCCACATCAATTCCACTTCCAAAACCACTCCTCCTCCTTATCCTCTCCATTCGCTTACTATCAACTTTGGTCTCCATTAGAAAAACTAAATCGGGGTTACAATGCTTCAGTAAAAATCGAAGCCTTCGAATTGCCCGTGGACTCCCCAATCCACGGACATTCCAGCTTAGAATTTTCATTGTGACCGATCGGCATGCTCACTGGCAGCCGCCGATATAATATGGGTAGGAGAAACACCAGCCTCCTGACGCCCTTCTTCTAACTCTGACTCCTCCATCCGTATTAACTCCTGATTCATAAATTTGTGTCTCTTACGAGCCACGTCCATAGCCTCATCCTGTTCAAGATTCCCACCCACAAAATCCTCCAGTTTCCTCTTTCTTACAACCCAATCAACATCACTAATCTCAATATCCCTCAGCGTAGTAACCCGTTTCCAGCTAACTTTCCTACGTGAACATGAACTCCCCTCCTGAACTTCTGAGGGGGGATTCTCCTCCTCCTGACACGTCATCTGCTTTCCCGACATTTTCACTGTCTGTTGTCAACCATTGCCCCCGAACTATCAAAGTATTGTGGTGTCAAATCTCCCACTGAAATTCCCTCCACTTGGCCCGTATATAAGCATTGAGATTGGACCTTGTTAGAGATAGCTTTCAATTGCACACATTCTTTCCCAAAAAGATTTGATTCAGCCTTTAACGCAAGTGAATATGGGGGGTCATTCCGCACTTCCTGTTTTTCCGCGTCTGATAGCAATAAACAGCTAGAAAGAGCATGTCCCATTTTTCCACAACCAAAATAAAACGTCGGCAATTTCTCATATTTAAAGGGTAGCCAATGCTTCCCATGACCTCCAGTAGAAATAAAAATACCCCTCCGCAGAGATTTTTGAACATCGAGCACAATTTGGATACGACAAAAATCTCCTTTGATTTCAGATCTAATAATACCACCAAATGTAGCCCCAACAGCATGCATTAAATCTTTTTTATCAAACTCTGGCAGACAGGGCCCTACTTTTATCCAAAATAATGACGACTTAAGTTTAATTTTACTCCTTTCTATCGTTTGATGCAGTCTATCAAAAAGAATCAATTGCTTTCTAAAAAGCCATGGCTGACCTTCAATTATTAAATCTAAATCATCAACAGATTCAAAAATAATCAAAAATAGATTTTGACCTACCAACTGAAGATCAAATTTGTTTTTTAATTTCCAGATACTTCTCATCTGCGCACGAAAGCTGTCTGGATTATATGTCTTGCAAGTCCATACAGAACAGATCAGCGCCGGCTTGCCACCAGAATCCACTACTGAACTTTTGATCGATAACTGGATGAGTTCTTTAGCCAATAAGGAGACCGCCTCTTCTCTCAACCCCTCGTTGCCACCACTCTCCTCCATCTCAAGCCGCAGCAGAGGCTGTTTTCGCTAGGACACTGGACAGAGCACTCTTGACGACTAGGGTTTAGTTAAAACGAAGTCTTTAATATATCATTGTTTTTAATTGGTTAGAATGTGATTCTAATGTTTAAAATGTAAAAAAAGAAAAAGAAAAAAAAAGGTGTACTTTTCTTAAAATAAAACATACATTTATGAGATATTTTTTCACAAGTAATAGAAAGTGATTCTCTTACTAATTGGTGAGAGGATTAGGCTCCGTTTGGTTTCTGAAAAAAATTTCTATTTTCATTTTTTGAAAATAGTTTTTATTTTTTAATTGAAAAATATTATTGACTTGAAACAATCGATAATTGCAAGAAACAAAATATTAGTAGAAGTGACTGGGGAAGTTGGCACTTTTTCAAGCACTACGAAAAATAGAATAAAAAACAAGAGGTTGCAAACTAATTATACAGTTCAATTTCTCTACATTTACGGTTCCTAACTCAATGAGATGAATCCACTATCTTTAAAACGAGTACAACCAGTGAACCTATTTTCAACATTTTTTATTTTCCATGAAAATGGAAACAAAATTGGCCTTTATTTAATGAAACCAATCATTCATTGTTTCAAAGTAAGTTTTTATTTTTGTTCTTATTCTACAAACTTTACTTTGCATATCTTTTCCCCCACTTTTAGTTGTCATACAAGTGTGGTATTATTAGGTATATATGTTATACCTCACATGTCATGATGACAAGCTATTTGAGAAGTGTCTGTATCTAATTCTCTAATTCCACCCGGGCATTTTGATGCTAGCCACCTCAGATCTCTTGACCTGAGCATGGAACCTAGACTACCCGCTCACTCCTTGGGGCCTATACTACCCATCAACTATCCACTCCCTTAGTAAGTGTCCTTGAGAGGCACCCACTTTATAGTTGTGAACATGCCTCTAATGATTAATGGACTCTACCTAAGCGTAACAACCTCGTCCTATTATTAATAGAATGGGACCCACGGCGCACATCTCGCACGTCTTGCACACTTTGATGGCAATCCTCTACAACGGCCTATCATGTCACATTAGCAGACAAGAAGATCTTCATTATATATATCCTTCTAGATGATGATGAATGAATCCTTTTTGGCATCTCTAGTAACCTTGAAGCATTCTCTCTCTAGCTCTCTTCTTAGTTTTCAAACTATCATCTTATCCCTTTTCGGCTCTCTGCCTCACTAGGTGAACCGATCTCTTCTCCACCACCACATCCTCCTCTATATTATACATTGTATCAACAGTTTATATTTTCTTTTATTATATTTTTTAAAAAAAATTATTTTTCATTGATATCAAATTTTAGTATTAAGACAATTTCAAGACATATATACAATATACAAATATACTTGAATTTATACATACAATGCAATGAGAAAAAATGTTGCAGATCTTCGCTATCTTGAGTTAATATGCAAGCTATTTTTCAAATGCATTCATGTAATGGATTCAATTAAAACGGAATAAAATCATACCTTTTGAATTAATTTGAATATTTTTTAATAAAAAAGATTATTAAAAATATTAAAATACATTGGCATTATCTTTTATATAGTAAGGGTAATTTTGTAAAATAACATTACATTTCCAAGAAAATATTGAAGGTACTAAACGTATCATTTTCTTGAGATTCTAATCAATATTTTTCAATGTATATTAAAAATTGTAAATAACATTTTTAGTAATATTATTTTTATCAATCACATTCTATTAAAACCATAAAATGGAAAAACACGAAACTTGCAACTTGTGTTCTTTGAGTTGAGAGTAAGCTTGGTCATTGTTTTGTTATGTTTGGGCCATTTTGGTCTCTTGATTCGGCCATTTGGTAGCTTTAGTGTTTATATCGAGTTGCATTTAAGTTATGAAATAAATTTTTTTGAGGGTTTTGAACTATATAGGTGATTAAATTATACAAGCCATTGGCTTTCGGTTTGATCAACTTGATTGATCTAACTGATTTAATTAAATAAATTATTAAAAATTTATAAAAAAATTAAAAAAATTAAAAAAAATCAATTCAATCGATATATATCGATTCACAAATCAACTACAATTCAATTGATATATATCGATTCACAAATCAACTATCTTAATCCTCCTTCTGTATTGATAATTCGACCTATTTCTGATCCAACCAATTATGGAAATAGTGGAATTTTCTTTTGGAATTTTTTTTTTTGAAAAATTACAATATTCAATTTGATTGAGTCTGCACATTTTCGTCATTTCAAACATTATTTATTCATTTCACAAAAAAAATGAAGGAAAAAGAAAAGGGATATTTTTAAAAATTAATTAATTTGACCAGACCTACCCGTTTATTCGTAGCGTCTCCGTCAACTAATCGAACCACCCACCTAACCTAACTAGGGTTTTTGTTGTCATGGAACAACCTGCATCTTCTCCCAACACAACGCCACGTGGCTCTCCTCGGTCTAAGGATCCCCGAATGGATGTGCATCTTCCGGTGACCGAACCCGACCCCTCTTCTGCCTCCGTTTGGGACTGGGGCGATCTCCTGGACTTCACCTTAGACGATCACTTCTCTATCTCCCTTGACGACGGTAACCTGTATCCTCCTCCGTTTGAAGCGTCTCCTTCAGTCCCGGATCCGGATCCGGAACCAGTGTCCGGACCCGATCGTGTCAGGAAGCGGGACCCGAGGATGACTTGTTCGAATTTTCTAGCTGGTCGAGTGCCTTGCGCTTGCCCCGAGATTGACGAGCAAATGGAGAAGCTTGAAGAAGAAGAGGCGGGGGCTCCGGGAAAGAAGCGAGCCCGAACTGGACGGGCCGGGTCAGGGACGTCTCGGTGCCAAGTTCCGGGTTGCGAAGCGGATATTACTGAACTTAAAGGTTACCATAGAAGGCATCGAGTTTGTCTCCAGTGTGCGAACTCGAGCACCGTTTTGATCAATGGTGAAAGCAAGAGATATTGCCAACAGTGTGGCAAGTAAGCTCTATTTGACTCTCTTTTCTTATTTTTCTGCTAATTTTTCTAACACTGCCTTAAGCTGAAGTTTATCTGCTTATGAATTATACTTAATTGTTGATTGTTGAGTGTTTTTTTTTTTTTTTTTTGTTTGATTGAAGGCATAATTAAAATTACATTTAATATTGCCGAAAATAAATAGATAAAGTAACAATCGAGTGTAGCCATGAAGTTGTAATTCAATTTCTTGTCTTTTCCAGTCTAATGGCATTTGCAGATTGCAATTAGGTAGTCTTTGGTAACTTAAGATTGGATTTTGATTCCTATAGATATTTAACAGAGTAGATAGTTGGATGCCTTTCAAATATATAATCTATTGAATCTCAATTAACTAATATATAATGTATGCGTATATTTCTCACAATTTATATAGCAAATGAATTCCAAATCCAAGCCTTCAAATTCATGTTCCTAAACATTGTATTAGGATGTGTTTGGATAACACAGAGTAATTGAATGACACTGTAATTACTATCCTCTTTTGTAATTACAAAGAATTGTAATTCCTTAGATGTGTTTGGCTGATAAAGTGAAAAAACATTGTAATTCCCAATATCATATTTGATAGTACAAATTGTAATTATATAATTACATAAGTTATAGTTTTAAAAAAGATTAATTACTATAAAAAATTATTAGTATGATAAAAATAAGTTCTAAAAAAATAAAATAAAATAAAATCATCATATATATTATGTTAGTCTAAAAAAGTAGTTGATAATATGATTACTAGTAAAAAAATAAAATAAAAATAAACATTATATAACATATGCTCCGTATCATCATCTATTTTTCCTTAATCGAGTTAATCATCATCTGAATTTGAATTGGCACCATTAAGATTATTAAGATTTCCTTTTTTCATGTAGTCTTTGAAGTATGGATCATCTCAATTTCACCTATCATTGAAGTTATGAAATATGCTACATGCTAGTATGATCCAACCTTTTTTTTTTTTATGCTAGATTAAGGTAGTGTTGTTAACATGGGAAACATTTTTTTAGAACGACAAATGTCTTCTCAACCACATGTCGAAGCCTTGAATGTCTTTAAAGTAAATAGTTCGCGAGCTGTCTATGATGCTTGTATCTGGCATCATTCTCTCAAATGGTATCATATCCCATGATATGATGCAAGAATAACTTTTTCTATTTGCATAATTAGCATTGACCTTAATATATTTGGGTTCATAGTCTAGATAGTTTGTAGCTTTAATTATAAAAACTTAATTTGGGAAAAGACTTATGCTAAATTATATCCCTTTTTATAATACGTAAATTAGGTAAAAAATAATATAAACTTTATAATATTTAACATTTATAAATTTCTTTTATAAATTGTTCAAACCTTTTATAACACTTTTTATAAATAATATAATTTTTGTAATAATTTTAGAAAGTTATTTTTTATAAATAAGTTATGATAAAAATAACTATAACAATTTTTTTATGAGTAAGTTATAATATATTGCATGGACATATAAATAAGTTATGTCCATTCTTTTTGGCCATAACTTTTTATAAATAAATAAATTATCACACTTTTATAACATGTAAATTATTTTTATAATACACTTTTTGGTCATAACTTTAAAATTTTAAGATTTAAATAATATATATTTTTGTTATAACGTTATAAAATACACAAATTATTTTCATAATAATTCTTTTTAAGATTTATAATATAAGAAAATTTTTTCCATAATTATCCCAGACACTCATACGTGTTCATTCTTATAATATAATTTTATAAATTGTATAAAAATATTTTTTTAAAATTGGATTTGAGTGTAATTACTTGTGTAATTACTCTAATTCTCACCCTTCCCCTAAGAATTGAAAAGTGTAATTGGGGTGCTTCAATTACACCCAATTCGGTGCGACCCATCCATCACAATAGTTATCCAAACATACTATCATTGTGTAATTACAAGTAATTACACCCAAATCCAGTTACTAGGCGCCTCCAAATATTATCTTACTGTTTTTGGTTAATGGAAGACTAGAACTATAAGTGATATATATATATTTTTTTAATTTTTAGGGTTTAGACAATCAATGGTTATTTTTGGTTAAATGTTACAGCTTGAACCTTACTGTATCTTTTCTTTCTTCCTTTATTATTATTATTATTATTTTTTTGTTATTGGTATTTCTTGTATTAAAATGTTTATTTGCCTATCAATTACTTGTCAGGTTTCACCTGTTGTCAGATTTTGATGAAGGTAAAAGAAGTTGTCGAAGGAAACTAGAGCGTCATAACAATAGGCGGCGAAGGAAGCCTGTTGGTTCTAAGACTGAAGTCAACAAAGAATCTCTAGGGGCTGTGCAAAGTGAAGACATTGCTTGTGATGGTGAAACAGGAAAAGGTTCTATAAATTTGATTTATGGCATTGAATGATCCTTTCTCGTAGGACCTGTAATTTTTCCTTGTTGAAAATAATTTATTATTTGTGATATACAGATGATTTAAGCTTGAGTGGCCAGACAGCCGAAGAACCTCCCTTTGAGTCTGAGGATGGGCTTGTTTCTGCAGATTGCTCAGCTCCCATGTTGCAGACTGTTAATAATGATAGCACTGTAGCTCTTATTGACACTGGAACTGATGGAGGGCAAGAGGACTTGAAGTTTTCCTTTTCTACTTCTTACCATGACAATAGGACTGCTTACTCATCCATGGTGGGTTCTTTGATTTTTACATGCTAGCTGTGTTGTACATTCAATTTTGTTCATAGGAGGAAGCTTGCCTGTAATATATATACTGATTTTGTGTTTCATTGTAGTGCCCTACAGGCAGGATGTCATTCAAGCTTTATGATTGGAATCCGGCAGAATTCCCACGAAGACTTCGACACCAAGTATTTTAAAGAATATTCTTACAGTTTAGTATTTAAATAAATATAACCATTTTTGCTGTTAGACCCGAGGAATTGATTGATATATGGTTAACTTAATTGCAGATTTTTCAATGGTTGGCTGATATGCCTGTTGAGTTGGAAGGCTACATCCGCCCTGGTTGCACAATCTTGACTGTGTTTATTTCAATGCCAAAGAATATGTGGATGAAGGTACTGGTTCAATCAGTTGGCTTTAATTTAAATCATTTTAGCTTATATAAGGTCTATATCTGACCAGGCAGACTCGTCATCACACACATCATAGTCGAATTTGAAGCCAATAACATAAGAGAAAATTATTTGTTTACATTTCCTTAACTACATTGTTTCTAGAAGTCTTGAGTTTTAATCTGGTATTTGTAACCTCTATGTATTTATCAGCAACAATTATTATTTGGTATTATGGTTTATTAGATTAAATAACTTAGAATGTACATAAGATACAATATGTTATAACGGTGGAAATTTGATGCTTACTGTGGATGCGAAGCAAGAATTGCCTTCATGAATGTCTACTTCGTAGAAGTTTAAGAAATATGTCTTGTTCTCGAATTTTTTATGCCCTGATTTGTATTTCCTTAATGTCAATAGTCAATGTGAATTCAGGCAAACATTTTGATTAAATATTCTGTCAAAAAAATTATCTTCTTGCACTTGCAGTTCTATCCCTCTCTCAAGTTTTAGGCAGATTCGTCAGGAAATTAACCACATTTTTTCTTCTTTCAAACAGTTATCTGAAAATCCAATGACCTACATGCATGACTTTGTCTTTACACCTGGAAGGATGCTGCATGGGAGAGGCCTCATGACTATTCATCTTAACAACATGATTTTCCGTACCAGTAAAGGTAAGAATAAAATGTAAATTTCACTAACAACCTAACACATGATTTCCATTTTATTTAACATTTTAATGCATTTGAAAAGCCTTTAAGTGGATGATTAAAATTTCTGGGAGATATTGTAGAGTGGGTGAATTTGATCATCATGTGTGGTCATTTGCTACTTTCAACTAAGCTGTGTGCAAGTTGCAGGATTTAAGATTCTTGATAGTGGATTAGACTTGATTTCATATCTATTCTACAATGCCTTGTTCCTGGTTTAAATTCTTCAGTCTTCTAGGTGGCTGCATTTGATTTATTTAGTCGTCTCAGTCCTCGAAGTGTGATTAAGGTCTCTTGTGTGTGTAGGTGGAAGTTCTTTGGTGAAACTTGACATGGGGGTGCAGGCCCCAAGACTTCATTATGTTCATCCTTCATGTTTTGAGGCTGGCAAGCCAATGGAGTTTGTTGCTTGTGGAAGTAATTTGCTGCAGCCCAAACTTCAGTATGGACATTACCTTCTTTTTTCTTCTCTTTCTTGTCCTTATTTCACTTTTTCCTTCTTTTGTTGGCAACTCTTCTATAATCCCTCAACTCCCGTATATGATCCCTTTTTTTCTGCATGAGATTGAAGTTCATAGGTTGGGGCTATATGGACCTATTTATATATTTCAACTCTTCTTTTGTGTTGTGCCAGAATGGTCTACTGTTATAATATAATGCTTAAGAAAGATGATAATTATTCCAGGTTTCTAGTATCTTTTGCTGGAAGGTATCTACCGTATGATTATTGTCTTGCTTCCGCACATGACAATGCTACAGAGGGTTCTTCTAATTGTGATCATCAATTATACAAAATATACGTCCCTCAAACTGAATCAGATCTCTTTGGCCCCGTATTCATTGAGGTGGGTATCGTGAAAGTTCTATCTCAATATTTGGGTTTCATCTCAGAGAAATTTGTCAAAGCATTACATTTTAAAATCCGTTCTTGTCCATCTTGTTAAATGGATAGAGGACTTGCATTCAATACTTTTTCTTTGGCTATTGCCATTAGGCTATAAGATTATTACAATTATATGAAATAACCTTTATTTCTTCCCCAAGATGAGAGACGACAAATTAGTATCAGTCTGAGTGAGGTATTAACATAATATATTTATCATACTGGGGCATTTTTTCTTTAATAAAATTTATGGATTGTTTTCTAGGTTGAGAATCAGTCTGGATTATCAAATTTTATTCCCGTCCTAATTGGGGACAAGGACGTTTGTTCTGAGATGAAGGTGATACAGCAAGGATTTGATGCCTCTCTTTTTTGGGGAGGATCAGAGATTTCTGCCAATAAGTCGTCATGTGAAACATCAACTTTGCGACAAAAAGCATATTCTGAACTTGTTTTAGATATAGCATGGTTATTGAGGGAGCCTAAATCGGAGAATTTTCAAGAAACTATGGCCTCTTCTCAAATTCAGAGATTCAATTGTTTATTGAATTTTCTCATACAAAACAAATCAACGGTCATTTTGAAGAAAGTCTTACAAAATCTTAAGAATGTGGTGGAGAAGGCTGGGTTTAATGGAACCGATGATCCTGATACAAGGTTATTAAAGAAGTCTATGGATTACGCTAGAGATATCCTTAATAACAAGCTTCAAGAAGGTGAAAGGCCAGTGCTTCTTTCAGAGTACATCGAACAAGAAGGAAAATGGAATTCTCAGAGCAGCTTAAAAAATGATGGCCTATTTGTCCCAAATGGTTCTCAGGTGAGGACTGAGAATTTTGTTGCATACGCCAATATAATTTTCTTTCTTTTAATTTAAGCACAATGGTTTTGTATATCTTTGTAATATGCATGTTGTTCTGACTTCTCTTTTTTATTAAAGTACCCTGTTCCACAGTCGTGTTCTGTGCTTATTAGGACATGGGTATGGAGATATAGCCTGGAAGAAATTGTGTTTCGAGAACATACTAGTATCTGACACTTGGTGACAAGTCCAAGTAACATAAGTTTGCATTGTCTTCATTTTGGTTACTGAGGAAGACCTGGTGATAAGATACCGTTGAGGAGAGTATGAGAGGGGTTTTGGAAATCTCCAATGTCATTTATACAGCTTTTACATATAATACATATTTTGCTTCTAATAATGGTGTTTTATTTGCAGGACTTGGGGGAAAGGACTAATGCTAAATTCCAAACAATGATGGCATCAACTACTTTGACTCGAAGTGAGACTGTTCCGCTTTTAAACAAAGAAATTGTTATGAATGTGAACCTTAGCAAGGAGCGCCCCAGAAAATCGTGTAGTACCATTTTTGCCACCACAACGTTGAGATCTTGTCCCGCCTTATTTGTAGTTGCTACTGCTGCTATTTGCTTGGGGATCTGTGCAGTCTTTCTCCACCCTAACAGGGTTGGTGAGTTTGCTGTAACGATACGCAGGTGTTTGTCGAAACAGTCTTACATTATCGAATGAAGTCTCAAACAAAATTGAGTTATGCACAGATCTCATATGTAAATACTTGAATGTATGTTCTTGATCCGATGACATCAGTCTGTCCAAAAGCTTCAGCCTTGTCATTTTGCTCCTCGACACATGCTACCTGGATTCAGAGTATCAGGTACAGGTATTTGCCCGTCAGGGATAGACTCAATTTGTTTCTCTAAGTTTTTTCATATGTTTAGAGAATCAGAGTTCGGGTGACATTGTCACGTGTACAGCAAAATGGGGCATCTGGAAGCATGAAGGTTGTTGAATGTAATATGAATGAAGGTAATATTTGATACTAGTGTTGTATTCATAATTGATTAACAAAGCGTTTGCCATGTTCCGAGAGAAATAAAACAGTTGTAAACGAACTGCCCCTGAAGCTGAAACTGAATAGTATTTGCTCAACCATCTCTTAATTTTTAATGCTTTTAATGTACAAGTTCCTAATGCCACTCCAACTTGAAGTCCATTAATTAAAAATATTTAAATAAAAAGTTATAGTTGAACAAATGTTAATAGAATATGTAAAAATAATAAAATAATGAGTAAATTGTATCATTAGGGTGTGTTTGTGTGAAGAATTTGAATTTACTTACTTAGATAACTATATTAGATAATTTTAAAAATTTTTGAGTAATTTTATATGGGAATTTTAATTGTTCAAATTCCACCTAAGTTGGTCGTTTTTCAGATTTCCTCTTAATTTTACTTGATTTATTACATATGATCCATTATAAGATAAAAATTTAAACTTTAAAAATTAATTTAATTTAATTATAATATATTTTAAATTTTATTTTATTAAAACTATTTATAAATTTTTTAAATTTTTGATGATATCCTTATTGAATATTTTTTATATTATTATTTTTAATATAATTATTTTTTAATTTGTAAATTTTCATAACATCATTTTTTTCTGAATCAATTATTTATTCAAGCAAAGCAATTGCAAATCCTAGCAATTTGAAATTATGATTTCTAAAGTGCTAGAATCTTAAAAGTCTTCATCCAAACATACTTTTAATCATCCAAACTGCGTGTTTTTAGTCAACAAATTACAAATACTTTCAACTTCATCAGTAATATTTTTAATCAGTTCTATTTTAATAATTCTAACGGATTAGTCACTCTCCTTTAAATTGTTAATCAAAATGATGACATGATTTTTTTTTAAATTCATATAACATTTAATACTCAATGTTTATACAACCTATCAATTAGATCTTAATTTTAAATAATTTAATAAATTTAATCCTCAATCGTTACAAATTCTATTAATTTAATTCTCAAAAATCTCAATCTTGAAGTTATAAACTCAAATTTTAAAACTTAGCCAAATGGAAGTGAAAATATAGGGAGAGGTTGAGCGGTGGAAAAAAATGTTAGGTTAGGTGATAATATGAGAGTTAAATTTTGCTATTAGATTATTTAAGCGGCATTTATATTTTAATTTAATTAATTTTGATTTTCATAATTTTTTAAATTTGTTAATTTCAGTCTTTTACATTTTTATTATTTTTTTTTGAAAATTCTAATTATCTTAAATATTTTAAAATTTTAAGTTTAGGGATTTAATATTTTTAAAAGTTTCAATTACACCTCTAATATATATATATTTTTTAAAATTCTCATTTAAATTCCCATAATCTTTTAAGTTTTAAATTAAACATATAATTTTTTAAAATTCATATTAAATTTCTTTAAATATTTAATTAAACAAGACTCATGCTACAATTTGTTGCTGTTTTTTTCTTTTATGATATTGTAATCAACAGTAAGAGGTTCTTATATTAAGAGTCAAATTGTATTTTACTTTTTTTACTTTTAAAAATGAGAAAATTAGTCTTTATACATTAAATCAAAGAGTAAAATGGTCTTTCTGCTAAAATTTTTATTCATTTCTATTGTTAAAAATTGGTCCATGTACATCATAAAGTACAGGTGGCATGTCAAGCGTAATTGTTTGGTTAATTTATTATTTACACTAGTTTTTAACAGTAGAAATAAATGAAAAATTTAATATAAAGAATTAGTTTGTTCTTTAATCTAGCTTATAGAGACTAATTTGTTCATTTTTGTGTAAAGGGGCAAAATGAAATTTACTCCTAATACAACGACTTTTATGATATTTTCACCTATAATGAACTTTGATAGCTATAAACTTTACTAATGATAATCTCATCATTACCCCTACTCAAAAAAGAAATATCTTCGTTATATTAATTAATTTTAAGATAAAGTACACTCAATGTCACTAAATCAGTAATAAGTTTATGTTTTGGTTCAATTTTAAAAAGTTACAAACTAGTTATTGAACTATTTAAAAGTTCTTATTTAAGTCACTAAACTATTTAAATGTTTTTATTTAAGTCATTAGACTATTAATTTTCTTAAAAAAGAAGTCCGACTAATGAGCTCCAAACTGCAATTCGACGATCGGTACAGTAAATCAATACTCATCGACGAGCTACACAACATATTTTAGGTCCAAGTCAATCTGAAGGTCAATATTAGAGATCGAAAAAAACTTTTTGGATTTTGATTCAGAGATTCATAACATTTAAAATTTGTTTCACGAAAAGAATGAATTGTAAAATAGAAAGGAAATAAGATTTTTCGATTAATACAACTAATGCAAATAAAAAAGACCATATAACAATAATTCTAATAATTTAATAATTTTTTAAAATTTAATAATTATAACGTAAGTTTAATAATAATTTAACGAAGGATATTTTGGGAAGCCAATCTCAATGGGATCCAAAAATAAAATTTTATTCATAGTGATGGTTTGTTTAGCTGTACTCCACCATCGCATCACGTTATGCTTTCACCCTACCAATCATTACAGGCCTCAACACCAAGGTTCTCCATTATTTCCTTTTGTCGTCTCTGGCTACATCTTGTTCCACTTATTTACAATGGTTAAAAAGATTAAAAAATTAAATACCTAAATAAAGGTGCATTTATTTCAAATAAATATTTCTATAACACACGGAATAGGGTTTTTTTCAAAAAATATTTATTAATACAATATCATTTTTAATAAAATGTCAGTTTTACAATTTTTAGATATAAATATAAATATATTAATAATCTAAAATTCGTTTATCATTATTTTAATATTAGCATTTTAAAATTAACAGGTGATCAAAAGTAGTAGTGAACTTTTTTTCAAGACTATATCATACTTGGTCTAAGTACAATAATTCTCTAACTGTAAAGCAGAAGAGAACACTTATGATTAAATAAAAAAATAAATTATAATAATGATTAAATATTAATATTTGTATACTTTATATTATAGCACAGTTATTACTAAATATTTATAAATTATAATCTATATATTTATCATTAAAATACTAATATCAATTTTTTTCAAAAAAATAATATTTCATTTAAAATAATTAGTAATGCTAAAATTTATTATTAAAATAATAAATACATTTAATTATGTTAAGAATTTATTATGAAAATAAAATAAATTATTTAAATATAAATACATATTTTAATTACATTGAAAACTATAATATTTTTATCTAAAAATTATGTTTTTTTTATACAAAGAATCATGTTATTTGGAAGATGTTTTATTTGGAAATTGTCTTTTTACTTTTGAGATGAATATAAAAATTATATGTGAATTTTAATAGAATTTGTAATGTTATGCACTAATTTTAATTTGTTGCATTTGTGTACATTAAATTTTAATTTGGATTTAATTTTTTCATTTCACTAACCTTGTTATCCATGTGGCACACTTTCTCGTTAACTCATACATAAATTATTGATGTGAAATTTTATTAAGTTAAAAAACAAACAAATTATTTAAATTATTTTCACCTAGATTATAAAAAAATGATTTTGGGGAATAAGAAACCCTTTTCACAAGTGTGGTTATTTTTTTAATCCAAATGGAAAATAATTTAAATTTATTTATTTGTTTGTTTTTTATCCTAATAAAATGCCATGTCAGAAATTTACACATGACTTAATGAAACATTGTGCCACATAGATAGCTAGATTAATGAAATGTGAATATTGAACCAAAATTAAAATTTGATGTATACAAATGCACCAAATTAAAGATGATGTATAACATTACAAATTTTATCAAAGTTCATGTATAATTTTAATATGGTTAAACTACAAAAATAATCACTTTTGTTTGCCTCAGATTACATTTTAGTCACTTACATTATTGTTTTGTTACAAAGTGATCACTCTACCATTTAAGTTCCGTTACCTCCCTAACGGTAGTCCTATGTGGCAATCCAAATTAAATTTATTTAATTAAAAACCTTTTTATCCCAGTAATTGGATATCCAAGTTGGCATTTAAAACTCACTTGAACTGCCACGTAGGATTGCCGTTAGGGAGGTAGTGGAGTTTAACGGTAGAGTGATCATTTCATAACAAAACAATAACATAAGTGATTAAAACGTAACATTTCAAATATAAATGACTAAAATGTAATCTGAGGCAAACAAAAGTGATTATTTTTGCAATTTACCCTTTTACTTTTCACAAGAGGAAGATATTTCCCGAGAAAATACATTATTTTTTATTTACCAACCTCTTTTCTATGATTTTTTTTTTCTTCTCAAAACCACTTTTTTTTTGTGGCAAAACAATCAAGCAAATTCCCCCATTACAAAGTATTAATAAAATTCAGTGAAAAGTTAGGACTAAATTGAAAAAAAAATACTTTTTCTACATATAAAAGAAATTCTAAATTTAAAACCAAAATTGAAAGAAAGATTAAGATGGATATGGACAGGTATCAGAGAGTGGAATAAAAACATTGGCCAAATTGGCAAATACTCCCATCAAGTTGACAATTTTAAAGATGTTTTGCGTAGGTTCTGACTCAGCATGTCTGCAAAAAAATTTACCAACTCACTTGCTTTACTCATATACAGCTAGATTTGTTTTGTTTTTTCTATTTTTTTTGACTGAATTTTTGTCATTTTGTTAAAAAAGAGACTTTCCTTTTTGAAACATTGCGTAGGCTTTCTTTTTTTAGTAGTCTATCAATGATTTTGAAAAGAAAAATAATTCGTATTATTATGTTTTAAGTTGTGTAAATATAGTTTTTATTAATTTTTTCCAAAAAGTATTTCATATATCACTATTTTTTAAAAAAATTATTTATTAATATTTTAATATTTGAAATAAAAATAGTTTAATAAAAATTTCTTATAAATGTATAAATCTTAATACGATAATACTCAATTTTAAGATTTTTTTATATGCGTTTGAATTTTGAAATATTAGAGTGTAATCGAGTTTAACCCATTTTAAATAATAAAAAACTTGATGTAAAATTCGAGGTTAAAAATCAATTTAATCTTAATCAAGTTTCATCTTTAAATTTCGAACTTAAATTAAGATAATCATCCAACTATTTAAATTAAAAGCTAATTTAATAATTCATATTGCTTGAGTTTCTATTGGAATTGAAAATTTACAAGTATTAATTAAAACTAAAAACAAGATATTAAAAATAAAAAAATTAATTTAGCATGTGAGCTACTCTAATTAAGCATGAAATACATGAAATTAGTTTATTAGAACTCGATCATGATTAAGCTAAATTCGAGTTGTTGAAAGAATAAGTATAAATCATACAACAATATCCAAATATATCTAACGCTAATATCAAATACAAGCATATATAAAACATAAAACTAAACCATATTTAAGCAGAAAAAATACAGTTCTTTTAATTAAAAATTTGGTAAAAGTACCATGAAGGACTAAAAGTTAGATTGCTTTTTATTTATTCGTCTCAAAAAATGAGCAAATTAGTCTTTGTACATTGTATTAAAGAGCAAACTGATCATTTTGTTAAAAAATTCATCTATTTTAGTGTTAAAAATTAGTTCATGTACATCAACATAAGGTATACTTGGAATTGACATGTCACTATTTGATTATTTTGGTGGACAGTTTAAAAGTCTTAGGGACATTGCCCCTCAATTTTAGGAAATTATGATTTTCCCTTAAATTTTTTAAAAAATTTTAATTAGGCCCCCAAAATTTTTGAAAAATTTAATTTACTTAAAATATTTGAAAATTCTCATGAATTTAATAAAAAGTTTAAAAATTTTATTTAAACTCCATTTTTTTAAAATAAATTCTCATTAAACTCCTAAATTTTTTGAAATTTTTATTAGGCTCCAAAATTTAGTTCCCGCTGCAAATGAATGAAATTATTAATAAAAAAAATCAATTTATTCTTTAATCTAATGTATATAGACAAATTTATTTATCTCTTGAGTAGAAATGATGACATACAATTTAACTCTTAATACGGATCCTTCATGATACTTGTAAGTTGAAACTTTAATTTAAAATATCTTCAACCAACATATTTTATAAGAGCCGATTTTTATAAGTTTAGTGTTTAAAAAGAAATCAAGTTGCATGAAGAAGGGTCCAATTGAAAATGGCGGCTCAATGATTGAACTTTCGTGGATGAAACTACTACTGTTGGATAAACATACGATCAAAGCACGTCAGTGACAGCTTCGTGAAAATCCCAGCTCTCAGCTTATCTGCTAATGGCTGCCTAATCATCTTCCTTCAATAATACACAACCAGACAAACTAATTATTGAACAAATCTCGATAAAATATGGGTCAGTCAAGCAATGCACCATAAAAATATCTAATTCCCACACCCAAAAAGTAAAAAATCTTACTGGGTGAATCTGTATATAAACCCCTCAGTTTTTAGTCCTTGTTTTTCACTCACACCATCTGTTTGAAGTTATTTCGGAGTCTCTCTGGTTTTGTTTTTTTGTTTTTTAAAAAGAACCCAGAGATGACAATTCGGCAGTTTAAAGATGTTGAAAGTGGTGAAATCAATGGGCTTGAAGATTTAGAGAAGCCATTGATTGTTGCAGATGATGAGAAAATTGTTGTTCATCATGAAAATGGATCCATTTGGATGGTTTTGCTTTGCACATTCGTTGCTGTTTGCGGTTCATTTGAATTTGGATCATGTGTAAGTTCCTTTTTACTTAATAAATTCAATTTTTTTTTTGTTAGACCTTTTTTCAGATCAAAATTTTCTGTTTCTGGGTTTTCTTTTTCCGCTAGGCATTTCCATGTTTAAACAAAGTTCATGATTGCTAAAATATTTTTTCTTCTTTTCTTTTTTTTTCTTTTTTCTTTTTTATATTTTTAGGAACCAAAACTAGAATATGAAAAAAAATCACACACAAAAAAGAAAAAGAGAAACCAAAAAGGTTTGTTTAGTTTAAGTTGTTCTTTTGGCAGGTGGGGTATTCAGCACCCACACAATCAGCTATCAGTGAAGATCTTAATCTATCCCTATCTGAGGTTAGTTCCTTTCTACATCAATGCATCCATTAAATATTTTATTTTCAAGAATGTCACACTAACTTGTTATTGAAAAAATTTTCCAGTTTTCAATGTTTGGTTCTATCTTAACCATTGGTGCAATGCTTGGTGCTGTCACTAGTGGTCGGATTGCAGACATGATTGGTCGAAAAGGGGTATGTTATGTTTCAGAATTGAATTGAAAAAGAAAAAAGGTTTATGTTATAGTTGTACTAAATTTCTGCAACTTTAATGATGTCAGGCAATGAGATTATCAGCTGGTTTTTGCATCACTGGATGGCTTGCTGTTTATTTCTCCAAGGTTCTACACTTTGGTCCTCATCTCAGAGAATTTATGATTTTTGGATAACGAGTAGTACCTAAATTTGCATCATCCTATTTCAGGGAGCTGTTTCACTCGATATTGGAAGGTTTTCCACTGGATATGGCATTGGAGTTTTCTCATATGTGGTACTATTTTTTTTCCTGAGAAAACATGCATTTCTTGACAAATATACACTGGTAGACAATGTTTTCTAAAGTTGTGCTAATAATTTTCCCACTATACAAGCAGGTTCCAATCTTCATAGCTGAAATAGCACCAAAGAATCTCAGAGGAGGCCTCACAACATTGAATCAGGTAAGAATGCCTAGTAGAACCGTATGCAGTGATTTAAATTGCGGCCATGGATGATATACACTACTGGATATTACCCGGAATGCTGGTGAAATCGTAATTTAAATCCCTTTTCTTTTTCGTTTGCAGCTCATGATTGTTACCGGTTCATCAGTTGCATTCTTAATAGGAACAATTATACCATGGAGGGAACTTGCTCTAACTGGTAATCCTAATTAAGCCTTCATGATTTTTAGATCAAAACTGAAAAAATAAAAGACTATTAGAGACTAAATGTTGGTTTTGATTTTTGGAAGGACTTGTGCCATGCATTTTCCTGTTTGTTGGCCTCTGTTTCATACCAGAGTCTCCAAGATGGCTGGTAAGATTTCAATGGAAATAAAAGCAAGATAGATATACACACATACATACATGTATGATTGTTGAAACATTGTTGTTTGCAGGCAAAGGTTGGCCAAAACAAAGAATTTCAGGTTGCTCTTCGAAAACTTAGAGGCAAAGATGCTGATATCACCCAAGAAGCTGCAGAAATTCAAGTATTTTTTTTTCTTCTAACTATATATATGCACCTATGTTAATTGGACTCACCGACAACTGTTGGATACGGATGCTTTTTTTTTAACTTCATACCTATATCCGAACATGTGTCAATACTTTAGAAAAAACAGGTCCGGAGAACATGGATATTGACTGTCTTTGAAATTATATGTAAAGCTAAACTAACAGCTGATTATTTTGGTGTATAAACAGATGTACATTGAAACTCTTCAAAGCCTACCAAAAACTAGAATACTGGATTTGTTTCAACCAAAATATATTCGTTCAGTGATGGTGAGTGAATTCGTTCTGTACCTTCGATGAATACGAGATTTATGTTTAAATGGTTTCCATTAGAACTCATTTTTCTTTTTGGTATGATCTTCAGATTGGAGTTGCATTAATGGTGTTTCAACAATTTGGAGGAATTAATGGAATAAGTTTCTATGCAAGTGAAACCTTTGCATCAGCTGGTAAATAATAGTTTCCAAGTACCTTATTACAATGCCTTCTTTGTCATTAAACTTTCATATTAACTCTCTGAACAATTCACAGGGCTTTCTTCAGGAAAAGCTGGAACCATAGCTTATGCTTGTGTTCAGGTAATTAATTTCTGTCTTACAAAAGGGTCCTTAACCCGAGGATCGGGAAGGGTTGTTGATGCTATGACTGCATGTACTGATTGAATTAAACATCTGATAAACAAATTCAATGTTATTTTCTTACTATTTAGGTCCCTATAACTGTTGTGGGAGCAATGTTAATGGACAAGTCAGGGAGAAGACCATTGATAATGGTAAAAAAAAAAAAATTAACCCCAGAAATTTACTTTTACATTTTTTACCTTATGAAATTTGATGGGAAAATTTGGGATGAAAATATACATTTTTGTTTCCCATTTGCAGGTTTCTGCAACTGGCACATTTCTTGGTTGCTTCATGTCTGGCACTTCATTTTATCTCAAAGTAAGCCTTAATAATTATCTATAAATGAAATTGTTTCATGTTTTCTATACAATTTTTTGAACCTGTTTCATGATTTCTATGAATCAGGAACACAATCTTTTGCCTGAATGGGTGCCAATATTAGCTGTTGGTGGAGTCCTTGTAAGTAAATCATAACATAAATATTAGCCAAAGGCTACCTTTTTATTCATTTTTTTTCACTTTAGTTTTTATTTTTATCTCATTGAAATCAGATTTATGTGGCATCTTTCTCAATTGGAATGGGAGCAGTCCCTTGGGTGATAATGTCTGAGGTGAGCATTACAACCCTTAACCTGAAATGACCCCAAAAACAAACCCAAAACGATTAACCTGAAATGACCCGAACTTGATGTTTTCGATGTCAGATTTTCCCTATAAATGTTAAGGGAGTAGCTGGTAGCTTGGTGGTCTTAGTGAACTGGTTAGGTGCATGGGCAGTTTCTTACACATTCAACTTCCTCATGAGCTGGAGTTCATCAGGTGACTGAACTAAGACACGTTCAACTTGTCCAAAATGAAACCTAGAATTATTTTTCAGACATGAACTCTGAAACATGTTTTTTGATTTTTCTGTTTGGTTTCAGGAACCTTTTTTATATACTCAGGATTCTCTTTAATGACTATCCTGTATGTAGCCAAATTTGTCCCAGAAACTAAAGGGAAAACACTAGAAGAAATCCAGGCATGCATCAATTCATAGAAGGGGGAAAAAAAAAGAGTTTAATATCGGTTCAAAAATTTAGGGGGGGGGGGGAATGCCATGAATATGTGGAGAAGATTTTTGGAAGAAAAATTTTGGATCAGTTCTTTTTGCTTCAAGGATCTTCTCAATTTCTGACTGGGAAAAATTTCCAAGTCATGACAGAGCAATGAGTGGATTCCATGAAAATTACTTATGGTTAAAGATTATGCAGCTCTACCAGTGATTTCAGGCCTTTCCCCCTCTTGTTTATTCAATTTCAGGATATATATATATATATTAGGGATCTAGTTTTACTGTTTTATTACATTAGTGATCATTGTAATACGATGCAGTAATTTTCAGAGGAAAAAAGAATAACGATTTTGATTAAGAAAATATTGCCTTTTATTTCCAGTTACGTATTTGGATATTTTTTAGGGATCTACTTTTCAAAATTTTGGAATTTTGTCCATTTACTTTTAGGAATTTAGTTTTTTTACTTTTTAAATTTTAAAATTCATATCTAAATGTTAACACTTTTAATCTTTTTTTTTGTTAGATTTATTAGTCTGACATTTTGAAATTAAAAAAATACACATTTAGTAGTAATGTAATTATAAAAATGACATTGTAATTGATGTAATTTTAACAAAAAATTTAATAGTGTTAACAGTTACACCTAAAATTTAAAATTTAAAAAATAGAGAGGTTAAATATCTAAAAATAAAAGTATAAAGACTAAATTCTAATATTTTAAAGAGTATAAAAACTTATTGCATATTTTAATTTTTTTTAGAGGTTACAATATTTTCTAATAATTACAATAAAAATTAACATTAAGTTAAAGCTACATTAGATATGTCTTTTAAGTTGGAATTGCTCTGCTATGATGTAAATGTTGATATCTCAAAGTTTGAAACTCATCACTTTCTCTGGTTTTTCTCAGTAACCAAACAGAAGATTTAATTAGTTGGAACAAACTGAGAAGTCTGAGTAACCAAACAGAAAACTGATGTAAATTAGCCTAATCAGTGAAATCCCAGTGAAACTGAGAATTCTTAGGAGAGAATGAGCAATTTGGTTACATTTTTTTATTTTCAAACTACACCTTTTTTTTGTTATTGTATTTTTAGGAAAAGATCAAGTTCTTATATGAGAAGGATAGTCACGAAATCTAGAAAAGATCAATCTATTATATTGAATCTCTCGAGAGCATAATCAAGTCAAATAATTTGACTTCCATAAATTGGCTCTCATATAATCAATAAGTCAAAATTTTTAGGGGATGAAGCGATATCATATTAAACTTACACTAATCAATCATCTATCGACAAGATGCTTAAATGATCAAAGTATCATATCTTACAAACATCTTGATACAAGTCTTAGTTAGGCCTTTTACGACTTGTCTCAAATTTAAGACCGACATTTTGTTATACCATGATGGGAATAAAGACAAATGTGAGACTAGTCTACATGCACCAACCATTAAGGAGTAGCATTAGGGATCAAGTTTTACGAGAGCTCTCTCATATCCATTTTCATTATCTTCAACTTGATATTATTTACTTTCTACATTATCAAACTTTGTTATTGACTTAAGTATCAGAAAGTGTCTCGAACCACAAGCTTTGGCATTCCCATAATTTACATTCGCCATGTAGGAACTCGAGAACCAAAGGCGGAAGGGCTCAGGCTCTTCAAAATTTTGGGAAATTATGATCTTTCCCTTGAAATTTTTAAAAAAAAATTAATTAGGCCCTCATTTTTTGAAAAATTTCATTATATATTTTTTTCTTTGAAAATTTTAATTAAACTCACTTAAAATGTTTGAAAAATATCATTAATCTTGCAAAAATTTAAAAATTTTAATTAGACCCCTAAATTTTTTAAAAAAAATCTCGTTAAACTTCTAAAATTTTTAAAATTTTTATTAAACCTCAAAACTTAAATCCAAAATAGTTACAACATTAATAAAAAAAATTTATTTGAATTTAATAATTATATTAATATAAAATAAAAATTTAAAATTTAAACTAGTAATTCGAAAGTCTTTCAGGACTAGTGTTTGGTGGCAAGCAATTTAAAGTTTAATAATGGAATTAGGTCCCCATAAACTCTAATACGTGCCCAAAGATCTCATAATTAAGGATTAAAAAAGTGACTTTTGACCAAATTTTAAAGAAAAAAAAAAAAAGCAAATCTCCTTCCATAAACACAAAGCCTTAGAACAATTATTACTAAAATCTTCTTATTAATCCTTTTTAACTTCTCTAACCAAAAAAATCCATTTTTCTTTTTACTTTTGCATTTCTACTTCCTCCCTCACAAACACATATGTATATGATGAATTAATTAGTGTAAAATATTTTATGTAATTTATTAATTTTTTTATTAATTTACTTTTTTAACATATTGATTAAAAATATTATCTTAATCAGTATATAATGATTTAAGGTTTTTTATTGAAAAAATAATTAAATATTATTTATTTATTTATTAAGATATATGAATAGATTATAAAATATTATGATTAACTTGTTAAAATATTAATTTTATATGAATGAGCATGCACTTTTGGAGCTCCACCATTGTTGAAAAGAAAGTTATGTGGGGACTATTTCTCAACCTATAAAGCCAATTCTCATTTAATGGGTGGGAAATAAGGATCTTTCTTTTAGTGGGATTACCTTTTTGCAAGCTATCCAAAAGGAATTTAATTCGAAATTTTATAAGCTGTTTTTTATATAATGCTTAAAATTATTAATAGGTATTTTCTCAATGTTTAAATAGGATGATACGTTTTAACGAATTTAAATTCACCTCCTCCTGTATTAGTAACAATGTTGATGCCAATTGAGTTAAGACTTGAATTCAAACTTTAATATTAAATGGGTTTTTGGAATATGTGGGATTCTAACACAAGTTAATTTTTTTATAAAATAATAAATATTATTATAAATAAAAAATAAATTATTATAAAAGTATTTTTATTTTTTATATATTTTTATATAAAATTTTTAAAAATATATATACATAATAAAATTTGAACTTAAAACATAATAGTAATTTATTTTTGAATATGCTTTTATAACAATATTTATTATTTTAGAAAAAGAATAAAAATTCTCAATTTTATCATTTCAACTAAAGTTTATATATATATTCAAAAAAATTTCACCCACGATATATATAAACATTTTCTTGACTAAAAATAAAAGAAATTTTTATTTATTCCATTTAGAAAAAATAATTACTCAAAATTCATAAAGAAAAATTATATATTTTTCTCCGAATTTCTAATATCTAAAAATGTATATTAATTTGAATCTAAAAAAAAATAATTACATTGATGTGATTAAGCAAACAATATCAGATTCTCTTATTTGTTTCTCTTATTAACAAAGTATGCAATCTTTTTTTATATAAACAATATTCAAAATTATTCATAGTTTCCCTCTAACTCTTAAATATGAGGATAAGGCGCTGAAGGGCACTCACACTCACGTTCTTCTATACTGACAATAATACTAATATTAATTGAACTAGCTCACGACAAAATATGTAATCTTTAATTGTAATAACAATAACAATAAATGTTACATTTCAAAGTTGCAATTTTTCAAATAATTAAAATTCCCATTTCATTTCATTTTTGAACATTTTCCAATTTATACTTTGAAGATTCTTCGTTCTAGCGATGCTCCCAAAACAAAAAAAAAAAAATTTCCAAATTCATCACTTAGACTTGAACTATTTTTAATAATTAAAATTATTATATTAATGAATATGGTAATCAGAGTTTTTTTAATCACAACATGTTGTTTAGGAAAATATATTAATTTTTGAAGTTAATTAATTAAAATACATCCTTCAAAAATAATTAAATTGCATTGATTTTTTTTGACAAAAAATTCTTTATTCCCTTCTCTATTCTTCTAACAACAGCTGTCTCAGTCTTCCTTCCTTGTTCTCTTTTTAGCTTAAAAAATGAACTGACTTTTATAATTAATGAAAAAAAATATTCCAACCGTCAAAACTGGAAAAAATTAACTGATACATTGGCTGAAAATATAGTGCCGTTCAACTAATAGTCAGGGTGTTGACTATTCTAAATGTGTCATGAGTTTAAGTTATGTTAGTCGTATTGTTGTTAAGATTTTATTTTCATCTTGTAATTCACTAAAAAATAGATTATTTTTAAAAAATAATTAAAATTATATTTAAATTTGATTTTTATTTACTATATAAAAAAAGTTTAGACAAATAAAATTGTGTCTACTCACTTGTGAATAGGGTGATCAAATCCAATTACTTAAAATGTTAAAATCTTTAACCGTTAACTGAATTAATTTTTTTTAAATACATTAATTGAATTGAAATATTTCTAATTAATCAAAATTTATATGTTTTTGTCTTTTAGCTAAAATAAGTATAAAACATATAAAAAAATGCACTGTTTATTATTTTTTAATGATTCAAAAAAATATTATTTAATTCGATTAATATAAAAAATAATAGTTCAAAAAATGCATTACTAATACAAAAATTATATAATATATATTATTTATTTCAGTTAATTCGATTAATTACTCAATTTGAAACTGAATTAATCGATAACTAAAATTTTAAAAAAATTATTAATTAACTTTTAACTGAACTAAATTTAACCACTAACCGATTAATTAAATTAAATCTATTAATTCAATATTAACCCAACTATCAACCTCCCTATTTACGAATCTCTAAAAGAAAAAAAAAATCAAATCTCGCTCTTTTTCCTATTAAAATAAATAAATAATAAAAGATTCTTTTTATAAACATCAAAAAAAAGATTTCGAGTTGTCAAATCAAACAAATTTAAATGTACACGTGGACCAATAAATTCTCTTGTCTCATAAAAGTCAACAAATAGATAAAAAGCAGATTTTTAACCCAAATCGGCTATTTTTTTTCCTTGTCCTTTTCTTTCTTTCTTTGTCGATTTAGCGCACATGTCTTTTGTTTCCATTTACTATTTTTATTTGATTGAAAATATTCATTTAAAAAATGAAATATAATTTTTATAAATTTATCTAATGTTTTTTAAATATCATAATGAAATTCATTATTTTATTAATTTTTTAAAAAAATGTAAATTGAGGAATAAAATAATTCTAATTTAAGCTTGAAATTCAAGATTTTAATCTCATAAATATTAAATTTCAAGGTTTCAATTTAAATATCATGAGATATCAATATAAACTTAATTTAATTTTAAATTGGGTTTATTTAATTATGTATTATTTATATAAATCATTAATATTATATTTAAATATATATTTATATATTTGTTTATTACAAGAAGTGAGAATTTCCATAATGCCATCCACGTTTAAAAAAAGTGCTTGATTTTGTCATAGGTAATTAGAGGACTGAATCGATCAAAGTGAAAAATATATGATTTTACTTTTATAATTATAATAATTAATCCAAAATTTACACTGTAATTTCTTGGTCTTGTTTTTTTGGTGTTAAATAAGATTCCATTATAAAGCATCTATTTTATTTTATTAGAATTATATTAGATTTTAACACGTCGGTAAATATGTCGGTAATTTTTTTTAAAATAAAAAATTAAATATTTAAATTTAAGTAAAGTTAAAAGGGTAAAGTATAAAAATAATCACTTTTGTTTGTTTCAGATTATATTAACCCTAAACTCTAAACCCTAAAATCATAAACCCTAAACTCTAAACCCTAAAATCATAAACCCTAAATTAACCATGAATCCTAGACTATAAAACCCATACCTGGCCTAAACCCTAAACCATAATCCTAGACCATATTTTTTGGGAATTCGTATCGCCAATGTTACTTAGTACAAAACATATATATATTTTATATGCTTATATTAAATAATATGAATATAGTACAAAATGGCATGAATCTTAGTAAAATTAATCCAAATGTTTTTCAGTCCAAATAGTATATATCCCTAAACCACAAACACCAACCCCTAATTCCCGAACTCAAAACCCCAAACCATAAATCCTAAACCATAAAAACCAAACCCTAAACTCTAAACCGCAAACCTTAAACCACAATCCGAGACCAAATTTTTGGGAATTCATGTGGCCAATGTTAGTGTAGTACAAAACATATATTTTATATTCTTATATTAAATAATATGGGTGTAGTACAAAATGGCATGAACCTCGGTAAATTCCAAATGTTTTTCAGTTTTCAAACAGTATCCTTAAACCTTAAACCCCAAACTATAAAATCCTAAACCCTAAACCATAAACCCTAAATTATAAAACATAAACATTTAACCCAAAATAATAAACATTATATCATAAACACTAAAACTCTAAACCATAGACATTAAACCTTAAATTCTAAACCTTAAACCCTAAAATAAAATATTTTTTACGGCGTTTGTATAAAAAACATCACTAAAGCTCAAAAAATAAACGACGTTGTTTTGCTCAAAATTTTGTGGTATTTTTATAAAAACGCCGCTAATGCTCAGATTTGTAGCGGCGTTTCTATGAAAGCGCCGCTAATGTTTAGATATATAGCGGCGTTTTTAAGGAAGCGCATCTATAGCAGCGTTTTTACGGAAGCACAGCGAATGCTCAGATTTATAGCGGCATTTCTACAAAAGCGCCCTAATGCTCAGATCTATAGCGGCGTTTGGGCAAAAAACGCAGCTAAAAGTCTGTTTTGTGTAGTGTTTAGTCGCTTATGTTTGAAATATTATTTTTTAGTCACTTATGTTATCGTTTTGTTACGAAGTGGTCACTCTACTATTAAGCTCCGTTACCTTCCTAACACGGTCCTACGTGGCAATCCAAATTAAATTTATTTACTTAAAAACCTATTTTCATCTCAACAACTAGACATCTTAGTTGGCATTTAAAACCTATTTGGACAACCATATAGGATTGCCGTTAGGGAGGTAACAGAGTTTAATAATACAGTGACCATTTCATAACAAAACGATAACGTAAGTGACTCAAATATAGCATTTCAAACATAAGTGATTAAAATATAATCTGAGACAAACAAAAGTGATTATTTTTATAATTTACCATAAAATTATAGTAGAATAACTTTTCAAAATAGTCCAAAATCAAAGGCAAAAGTATAAGCACCCATTAATTGATCTGCTTAATCTTGAAAATTGTTTTTTTTTTTTGTTATAAATATGGGTTGAGTTAGGATTTATTTTTGCGAAATTCTTCATTTATTTTTCTCACCTACCACCAAGATGTACATTAAATTTTCCTAATAAGCTATTTCTATTAGTAGTCAATGATAGTAACCATAGGTGACATATGATCAACTTCAACATTATGAAAACTTAATAATGTATAAAATCCATATGCTTTATTTATTTATTTTTGCTTTTTCTCTTAAATAAAAGTTGCAAGAATCTGATCCAGTACTGTTAGAGAAGACATAACTTCATCTCCGAGATTATGCTAACATGCTTTGGTAGCTCAGTCTTATTGATCTTTTATTAGTTGTTCTAAGGTTGATGTAACAGTTTCTTCTCTGAGAAATTAAGAATGTTTTGGCTGAGAAAATTTTGGATCATTATATTAGTTTTGGTCGTTGATGTTTTTGGAGCAAAGGTCTACGCTATTCCGGCCAAACCTCGTCGGATTCTGTTAGATACCGATGTTGATACGGATGATTTCTTCGCTCTTTTGTACCTCTTGAAGCTCAACCGATCGGAATTCGAATTGGAGGTTAACTCTTTTCCTGCATCTTTTGTTTTGTTCGACGTAAAAACCCTCATGGTGAGGAGTATGGATTTAAATTGCGGTCATGGATGTGTAATACCGTGTTGCGGTTACTATTTAAATCCTGTAATTGCAATTGTGATGTAGGGGATCACTATAAACACGAATGCATGGACCGATGCTGGGCATGCTGTGAATCAAATTTACGACATCCTTTACATGATGGGTCGCGACGACATAGCTGTTGGTGTGGGAGGAGAGGGTGGAATCCTTGAAGATGGCACCATATTACCGAACGTTGGTGGATATCTTCCGATTATCGAACAGGTAGGTTTCGGATTCATATCATTTTTAATTGAGTCGTGTTTTTCTCGATCGTGAATGCAACGGATGCTGAAATTTCAGGCTTGGAATCTTTGTTTGTAATTTACTTAATCAGGGGATGACAACAGCTGGAGGTTGTAGGTACAGGCAAGCGATTCCGGTAGGCCTCGGAGGACGATTGGATTTCGACACTAACTACGGTATCCGAAAATCATTTCTTCCGCAGGTACAGAAATTCCGACTCTATTTTTTTTTTCTCGAATCCATCGTGTCCGACATTCTACATCAATGGAATCAGGGAAGCAGGAAATATTCTCCTCTTAAACAACCTACCGCTCAGCAAGTAATGATCGAAAAAACATCAGCCGGTCCGATAACCGTATTCGTGACCGGAGCTCACACGAATTTCGCTGTTTTTCTCATGAAGAACCCGCATCTAAAGCGAAACATCGAGCACATATATGTCATGGGTGGTGGAGTAAGGTCCAATAACCCAACAGGTTGTTGCCCCAAACATGGTACCCCACATTGCCACCCTCGCCAATGTGGCGACCCTGGAAACCTGTTCACGGATTACAACACTAATCCTTATGCCGAATTCAATATCTTCGGAGACCCTTTCGCAGCATATCAGGTACACGTTTATATCCCGAACAGTCTCGTGTTTTTTATATTCGAGTTAAGCCTCTTCACCCATGCCCGAATTTCAATTGCTATTTGCAGGTGTTTCATTCAGGTATACCGGTTACTCTTGTTTCTTTAGATGCAACAAACACCATCCCTATAACCGAGGAGTTTTTCAAGGCATTTGAGCAGAGCCAATGGACTTACGAAGCACAATATTGCTTTAAATCCTTGAAAATGGCTCGGGATACTTGGTTTGATGACCGATTTTATACGGTAAAATCACCGATACAACTCGATAAAAAGTGACATTTTTTTCTTATTTGAGGGCTCATGTTTCTTATAATGTGCAGAGCTATTTCATGTGGGATTCGTTCACATCAGGTGTTGCAGTGTCGATCATGCGTAATTATGGGAAGAACAATGGGGAAAATGAATTTGCTGAAATGGAATACATGAATATAAGTGTGGTTACTTCGAATGAACCTTATGGAATATGTGATGGTTCAAATCCGTTGTTTGATGGGCTTCATTTTCCGAAGTTTAAATTGAATAAAAGTGGATTGCATAGCGGCCATGTCCAGATGGGACTTCGTGATCCATTTTGCTTTGTAGAGAATGGGAAAGGGAAATGCAAGGTAAAATCGTAAAACATTCTTCATTCTTATTGAAATATTGATGTTTAATATGTATGCTATTATGCATGAATACACGCATTAGAGCATATAATATTCCATAAGTCTTCCAAATTTGACCTATCAGTTGGGCAAGTTAGGTTAATTTTGGGTTGGTGAATATTAATCGGATTAATTCATGTTTTAAAGTTTTAAATTATTTTAATTTGAGTTAATATTGGGTTCTGGTTATTTTAAGTTTAGATCAATTTCAATTTTGCGTAGCTTTATGTTTGAGTCATTTGGGATTAAGTCATTTAGCTTTAAAGCTCGAGTTATTTGAGTCATTTCAAGTTAATTTATTTCGAGTTGTACAAGTTCGAATCACTAATTCACAAATCTAATCCAAATACATGAAAATTTTTAATAAAAAAAATTAACATATTCGTATTAGATGCATACTGCATATAATATCACACCCGAACCCATGTGACATATATCAATAGCAGTGATTAAGCTAGAGGGGTAACAGTGACCTTGCCCCAAAAGTAATAGAATTGCTTTAGACTCCTCTTAAAAATCGTAAAAAAACAAATTAATACAACGATAAAAATTCATTTTGACCCAAACATTTATAATTTGCTTCTAACTCCTCTATGAAATATTTTCAGCTTCGCGGCTGCCCGATAATACATACATACCTACATACTTACCTATCTTTTTCTTTTTTGTTAATAATCAAGTAGGATGGTTACACAGTGGAGGGAACTGGTCCAGATTCAGTTCGTATACTTGTTGCAACGAAGGCAAAACCTAATCATGATCTTACCAGCAAACTCAACAGAGAATTTTTCACAAATTTTTTGGATGTAAGCTCTTTTATAAATTTCCCACTATTATTATTCTCGAATTTTGTCTGAAATTTGCTGTTGATATTTCATTTTTAAACATGCTGGAAATGAATACAGGTTTTAAATCGACCTGAAAATACAGCAAGGTTCAATCTCACAACAGAATTTCCTCATTTCAGACAAGCTTTTTACGAACCAGATTTTAAAAACAAAACTCCGGGGAAACCTGTCGTTTTCGACATGGATATGAGTGCCGGAGATTTTATGGCTTTGTTTTATCTCCTCAAAGTGCCTGTGGAACTACTCAACCTTAAGGTAACCTTGTTAATGTTATCAATATATATATATATATATATCATGTCTAACTCGTCCATATCTAAAATTTAGATTCGAATCTGAGTACCATATACATGACGAGCGAATGCATTTCTCTTTATGCAGGCAATATTAGTGAGTCCAACAGGTTGGGCCAACGCAGCAGCAATCGATATCGTTTATGATTTGCTACACATGATGGGACGTGATGACATTCCAGTTGGTCTTGGAGATGTATTCGCTATGAGCCAATCTGACCAAATTTTCCATCTTGTTGGTGACTGTAAATATGCCAAGGCTATCCCACATGGGAGTGGAGGATTTCTGGATTCCGATACCCTTTACGGGTTAGCTCGGGACTTACCACGAAGTCCGAGAAGGTATGAGTTTTAAAAACCGAGATAATTGATTGATCGATTTCGTCGGTTAAACCGGTTGAAAACTGAGCTTAGAACTGAATTACATCATTGATTTTCTATTGCAGGTATACAGCAGAAAACTCTGTAAAATTTGGAGCTCCAAGGGATACAGATCAGCCTGAACTAAGACAACCTTTGGCACTGGAAATTTGGACTTCAATATTGAAAACTATGGATCCTGGATCAAAAATTAATATATTGACTAATGGTCCTTTGACAAGTTTAGCAAAAATTATAACTAGAACAAATTCAACTTCATTCATTCAGGTACGTGTCGGATACGAATATAGATATGAATACATAATTATGTTTTTATATATTTAAAAAATCGTTAGAGAATCATGTCATCCTAATCACATTTGAGTATGTGACAAATATTAGTAATAGGCTTAAAAGAAAAATATGATATATTCAGATGTTTGTAAGGTATATCAATGGCATTGGCCTAAATTATGGTAAAATTGTTATTTAGACCCTTTAAATTTTCTGAAATTATAAATTAATAAATAATAAAATTGTACTTTAACCCTTAAAATTTATAACTCATTTCTGACCCTAAACCAATTTTCTAGCTTCTCCCAGGATATGATATGGAAGAACTTATAAAAATATTAGAAGACCCATACCTGATACATACGTGTATCTAACACTCGCTCTCTATAAGTCCGAGTAACAAAGGTTATTGACAGTATAATTGGCCAGTAAGATTGTTGTTTTAGGTAATGAAATCAGCTAGTGATTTTTTTTTCTTAAATCAAATTGCAGAATGTGTATATTGTAGGAGGGCATATCAGCAGAAGTAGCCTTGATAAAGGAAATGTCTTCACTATTCCTTCCAATAAATATGCTGAATTCAACCTGTTCCTTGACCCGATCGCAGCAAAAACAGTCTTCAAATCAGGCTTAAACATTACACTTATTCCGCTTGGCACTCAGCGCAAAGTCAGTCGGTTCGTCGAGACCATAAAGCGGCTGCAGTTGACAAGAACTCCTGAAGCACGGTTTGTGAAGAGTCTGTTGTCCAGGCTATACACTTTGAAGCAAGCTCATCACAGATACCGTCATACGGTAAAGTTATTATTCTAATTACGAACGTAACGAATGCTATTGCAATCAATAAATAACAACAGTTTCTAATCCCGGGTTTATCTAAAGCAGGATATATTCTTTGGTGAAATCCTTGGAGCTATATTAATGGCTGGAGATCAACGCAAACTGAAACCCACCATGCAAGAAAAGCCCATCAAAGTCATAGCTGAAGGTATTGAAGCTATTGATGGGCAGATTTTGATTGATGAAAAACATGGGAAATTAGTACAAATATTAAAAAATATTGATCCAATGGCATATTATGATCAATTTGCTGATAGATTGGGTGATGAAAAGCAATCAGCTGTATTAGGAAGCTATGATAAACAGAGAAAAATGTGGAATACACCACCTAATCGAACTTAACAAATTCTCATTTATATTTCAGATAACATGAAACAAAGAAGTTAAAGACTAAATATCTGTCTTGTTCCTTTGAGATGCACTTTTCTATGCTTTTTCTCACCAACCAAACAGTGGTTCTATATATTATATAACGGCTTTATTAGGCAAATTTACACCAAATAATGTCAAATAAATCACTAAGTGGAGCAGATTCTTACAAACCTAGGGTAGTGTTTAGCTTCTGTTGATTCAATGGACATTGCGATTAATCAGACCCTCGAATATTGCATAAAGATCTCTGTTATCAGAGCCAAAAATCTCGTTTGCCTTCCTCAAAGTCTCCTGGATAATTCACATAAACAATTGAGGTGAAAATGCTGCCACAAGAAACAAATGAAACAAAGAAGTTAATAAAAAAGAGGATTTTCAGACAAGGAGTTGCATACTTCTTTTGTTTGCTTGTGGGAATTAAATTCTTTAACATTTGAGAGGAATGCACCGAACTGCTCATAAGACAACCGGCTCCTAATGAAACAGAGATGCAAGGGGCTGAGATAGGCAATTTCGCAATTACATTTGCTCGGTTTGTCTTGTAAAACAGGCTATATTTGTGCTATATCAGAAGATAACTTGTTGTGCATATTTAAGCGTCCACAACAATTTATTCTCTCGATTTTATGCTTTCGTGTTACAAAAGTATTTACCTGGCTTGGCGGAAGAATTCTTTTCCATCAACCCGAGTCCGTCCTGAAACATATCCGGAAATAAGTCATGTTAAATATTAAACACAGTAGCTTCCTCACATTTAGTTAAGCTATTTCAGGACACTTTCATCAAAAGTGGTTTCAGTATTATGGAAAAAAAATTTATCCGAGTTGCAACATTATATGATCATCAAACTTCAATGATGGCATTCTCTTTGAGTAAATGTCCCTATCAACTATCGAGAAGGGTCAACATTATTCTATGTCGGCTGTTTATGTAGTATTGCAATCCAGCACTACAAGCAATTAGATTCTAAAATAAGCTCTTATTCTAGAACAGATTCGAAGCTAACCAATCTGTGATCCGGGATCAGAGCTTGACATTGATGGCCTATCATCAAACATGCCTCTTGAGGTAGAAAATGAAACTGAATGTTTCCTAGGGGACACTGGCATTGATGTTCTTGTTGGAGATGCAGAACCCGAAACACTTGGCGGGGAACCTGGAGGAGTTAGCCGAGGGGTGCTTGTTTGTGATGCTAGCAACTGAGGTATGCCGGGACGTGAGGCTGCCATTATAATGGTTCTTAGTAAGAAAAAAGGACAACATATAGAGTAAGAAAAGGTGGAAAGAACAGATTTTCGTGCACACAGTTGCAAACATTTGTAATTTTTCATGATCCAACATATGCTTGTGCAAGCATCCACAAATGCAGAAGATTTTTATAGCGATGTTACTTGGACTCAGGTATGCGTACGGCACAGAACATTCAGTTTTTCAGGTGTCGGCAATGGGTACTTTAAGCAAAATGAATAGTCAAAGCAATATGGTTTAATCATGGAAATAATCATGTTTATGAATCAAATCTACAGCCCAGCCAAAACCAACAGAGAGCAAAGCATTACCATCTGCCTCATGATCCTCCACAAAAGAATTTCCCATACTGGAATACTGGCTGCAGATAAAAGAAGATCCTGAAGGAAAGGTTACATCATCTTCTGAAGAAGTTGAAACAAAGCAAGGGTTGTATCATGAGGGGAAAGGATGTTTAAGCTCTAAACAACAAATTATGCATCTGACAAAGAACTCTATGGAAAGGCACCCCGTAATAAGGCATAGCACGAAAAATTACTCAAGTAAGACCAACAAGCTCAACTCAGTGAATACTAAAGATGAAAAGAATACCCGATGGTGTTGGCTTCACAACGATACGAGGACCCCCTGCCTATAGCAAAAACAAGACTTAATCAAGAGTAAAACTTCTCAGCGTTATCCTAGAAAGGAATGCTCGACATAAACAATAAAGCAATCCAGAAGACAACTTACTGAACTTTCCTCATCCTCTTGAAGTGACTGCACAAGCGTCTTTCTAAAGACCTCCAACTGCACAGTCACGGAAAAGTAAATCTCAGACTTCATTATCTAATAAAACCCTCCTACACTAGCCGTTTTTGTAACATCATTTGACTCGAACCACATCAGTCCTTGCCAGTTTCGTATGCAGAGATGAAGAGCACACTCAAATTTCCAAAATTCTCATAATTTTTGCACCATAAACACAAAATCCACAAAATGAAAAACATTCCAAATCAATCATGATATGATTATCCCTTCCCATGTGAGCCATGGAACAACAAATCGGTTAGAAAATTTTAAAAGGGCACTCTTGAATTTTCCATGAACATCAAATTTTCTTCACCATTTTAAGTTTCAACCATCATATCATCAAACTCTTCATTTTTCTTGAAATATCTATATGCAACTCATATTCAGACGTGGGTATGAGATATGATCCCCAAATACATTGAATACAACCGAGCTGGACACATTCTCATATCTGACACTCACACCGGAATCCGACTAATATAACATATTATACATACAGCCAAGGATTTACTTTCCTCTACTTCCTTTTCCTCTATTTTTATTCTAAGTTACAGATAGAAATTACAACATTTCCTAATTAATAATCAAGTCCTATTAACAATAACTAAAACTTAACTATCGAAAACAAATACTTATTATTATATCACGTTATCATTAAGGACACCTATTACTGTTTTCGACTACCCAAACTGACCAACCCCATTTCAGGATGTATTCAAGTCATATCTTAACCTGGATCTAAATTAGACTCAATACTTTTCTTATAAATACCCTATTAGCCTTCAATGTGCTAAAACACCTTACTATTTTGTATAACTTTAATTGTTATAATATAACCCAGATTTCATTCGAAGCTAAAAATTTTAGCAGCTTTAGTCAAATAATGAACCAAAAGTCAAAACCCCATTAACATTTACCTTGGAAACATCTCTCTGAAGCTTCCTTACAGTACTAGTAAGCGAAGCATTATCCTTCAACAAACTCTCCTACCAACAAAAAAAAAAAAAAAAAAAAAAAAAAAAAGCTCAATTATTCATTTCATTTTTCCAAAAAAAAAAAAGAAAAAAGAAACTAATTGAAACCAAAGTCAACCCAAACCTTCTCCTCATCGGCCTTAGCGAGTTTATCCGAAGTTTGAGACAAAGAAGCATCGAGGGATTCGATCTGAGCATAAAGATCAGCAATTTGTCGATCTTTCTCGGCGAGTTTGAGTTGAAGGGAAGAAGTTTCGGCTTCAAGTAAAGAGATACGAGCTGAGAGTGCAATGGAAGTGAGCTTACGGGCAACATCGAGTTGTTGGAAAGGATCAGAGGGTAATACTTGCAAGATTTCATCGGGAAGATCAAAGGTCGAAGTTGAACCATCCGATTCTTCAGCCAACATTGGTCTCTCTCACTCCAATCTTTCTTAATTTATCCTATTATTTTACCTTTTTGTATTTTAATGAGTGGTTTTTGTTTTTATATTGCATGATTTTTATTTTCAATTATTAATTATTTTGATTTGGATGAAACAAAAAATTTGTGGTTTATTATGTTCCTTGATGGATAGGCAAAAGACAAAAAGTTTATATCTGTGTTTGCCTTTTCAGTTTTATTTCAGTGCCTGTTTTCCTGGGGAATTGAACCCAGCTTAAATTAGGGCTTAATTTTCACTCTAGTCCCCCAAATTATATGCTTATCATTTTGGTTTAGTTCAATTTTTGTAACAACCAACCAGAACGTGCCACACAGCACATCCATCACATGGCATTCATGATTATTAAAATTAAAGATTTTGAATTACCATTAAAAAATATTGGAACTTAAATATTTTTAAAAATATTTTTGATTTTGATCAATTATTGATCGAGCTCCGATCAGTGTTGTTTGACATTTAAATTTTTAGAATTTATATTTTTTAGGTTAAACATTTTCTATTTTTAAAATTTTAGAATTTAGAATTATTGAAAAAAATATAAACTATCTAATTGGTCACTCAATTTTTAGGTTGTTTTTATTTTGGTAACCCAAAATAAAATCTTTGTAATTTGGTCACCTAACTTTTAGGGCACTATCATTTTAGTCACTCAAATATTAAATCTCTAACGATAGTTAAACTGTGCATGCTATATCATATTTGTACTTTCATTTTGGTTACCAAAAAATATCTTTTTAAGTATTGATTGGGGTAAAAAAATGAAGAATTAAAGTGAAAAAACAGTATAAGCTAAAATAATACATAGAAATTATCAAATTGTACTTGTTTATCATTATCAATGGATTAAAATATTTTAACAATTTATTTAATTTATTTTGATGTTTTGGAAATTTTTTCAAAAATATCAATGAAAATTATTCCCTTTAATAGTTGTTTACGAAACCCAAATTTTTTTTAATTATATAATCTTAATCTTCTATGCTAATTTAAAAGTAAAGAAAAATCCTTCAATTAATTAAATTAATTAATTATATCTTCCATTCCAAACAAAACTCATAATTTTTTCATTGCTTCTTTACCCAAATGAAGAACAAATCATTAATTTAATTAATTGTACGTATTTTTCCTTTATTTTTAACTTAGTATGGAAGATTCGAGATGATATAATTAAAGAAAATTTAAGTTTTATAAATAATTATTAATATAATTTATTTGAGTTGATTTCATTAATGATAATCTATAAATATAAAATAAAATTTTAAAATGTAAAAGGATATTAAATTAATTAATTTTAATATTATAGTAACAAACTTGTTGATATTATCAATAGATAAAAAATTTCAACAATTTATTCAACTCATTTTGATGTTTTGAAATTTAAAATTTCAATATTAAAAAAAAAAAGAAATTTAGAATTTCGACAATAGGATAAATAAGTACAATCTGACAATATTTTATGTATTATTTTAGTTTCTATTATTTTTCACTTTAATCCTTGATTTTTTTTACCCCAATCAATACTTAAAAAGATATTTTTTTGGTGACCAAAGTGAAAGCAACCTTAAATTTGAGTAACCAAAATGAAAGTGTAAACATGATGTGGCATGTATAATTAATCACCGTTAGAGATTTAACGCTTTAGGTAACTAAAATAAAAGCACACTAAAAATTGAGTGACCAAAATGAAATTCTCCTCACCTTTAAATCATCAACTAAGTAGTTTACCAGAAAAGAATGAAATTTAATACAAAGTTTCTATAATATATGCTTAAAAATTTTAAGCTTTTCTAAAATTTAAAAACTTTTTTTTTCATTTTTATAAACTTTGCAATCTTTTTATATTATTTTTACTTTTAAAAATTTATATTTATATATTTTATCATTTTTAATTTTTAAAATATTTTTTTATTTTTTGAATTACTTATATATATTATATATAATATTTTTAATTTTTTAACCAATATAATATTAAATATAAAAAATGATTGACATGGTGCGTACTAATAGCTATAAAAAGTTACTCAATTATGAAAAATTATAAAATAGTCACCCAATTATTCAATTGTCTTTTTTAATCACAAGCTAACTAACCGTGACAGTTTATAAAAATGACATAATAACAAATTTATAAGTTAAATTTGATTGAAAATATACAAAAAAATGAAAACACCAAAAAATTTAAGATAATAATTTTCATTTTTTCTCATTCTTTTAAAATTAACCCTCAATGTCACCAAAACAAAGTAAAATTGCAAAAAGGACCAAATTACACAATGTGTAAATGTTGAGTGTTATTTTTTTTAGAATGAAAACTAAATTGGTATAATTTATAAATGTTAAGGGTTAAAGTTGTTATTATGCCAATTTTAAAAGCTGTCAATGATCATTTGTAACTTTTTGTAATCGGATGACTAAAATAAAAATTTACCAATAGTTGAGTGAACATTTTATAACTTTGGTAACAAAAAAAACATTATTTTATATACATGCACTTTGACAACAAATACCAGAACAACTCTATAATAAGAGTAAAGTAGGAGGCAAGGAGAATCCTCAATATACAACTGGTGCAGCAGGGAGTTACAGATAGACCGAGATGGTATCCTCAGAGCCCCGGTGAGTACAAGGTACAAAGTGGGTATAGGATCCTGCTCAGGGGATTTTCCAAGACTGAGGGGGATAGTTACAGTTCCATCGATCAAGAAACCAGAAGTATGTACAGACAATTATGGTAGATACAGTCATCGAAAAAAATAAAAATTACAGTATGGAAATTTATAAATAATTTTGTGCCTACGAATTCCAATCTGTATCAAAGAAGAATACGGACGAATGCAATTTGCCTCAAGTGTGGTGAGGACTCTGAAACTAATATACATGCAAGTTGTGATTGTCTACTTGCCTTGCAGGTTTGGCAGGAACTTGGAATTAATTGGAGGGTGAACCAAACAAAGGACTGTATGGCTAATTGAGTTCAACAATTATTTTTTGGGAGTGGTAACCAGCAAAAATTAATAGTCATAATCGCAATCTGAGCAATTTGGCTTTCGAGAAATAAACTAGTGCTTGAAGGAAAGCAGCAATCTAAGATTGAAACTGTTACCTTCATTTTGGGATACGTTCGTGAGTTGGAATTGTTGACCCGAGAAAGAGTTGAACAAGCGGCAGAGGAGACGGTGGTGTGGCGGTCTCCCTCGAATCCTTTTGTTTGAGTAAATTTTGAAGCAGATTTCTACAAGGAGTTAGAAATAGCACTAACCTGATAATGGTACAGAATGCGTTAGTGGCGGAGACATTGGCTGGTACTTAGGCTTTTAGCTTCGCACAGGAGTTGGGATTTTGGGCAGTGGTGGTTGAGGAGAATTCCTTGATGGTTATAACAAAACTCTGAGCAACATGCATTGATCCTTGATGGTTATAACAAAACTCTGAGCAACATGCATTGATCGATCGAAAATTAGTAACCACATATGGGAACCGAAATAAATTGTATTGGATTTCGAAAGATGTAAATTTTAGCATATTAAGAGAGGGGTAATCGGGTTGCTCCCCTATTAGCCAAAGAGGTTTCGTCGGAAACATGATATCTAGTGAGTGGAGGATGGCCTGACGACAATTCAAAGACTGGTGGAGGAGAAAGGACAGTCTACTCTTCAGGTCAATTGAGTTTCATCAATAAGGTGACAGAAGAGACTAGAAAATTCGATTATAACTAGTAAGGTCAAATTGATTCAATGTCGATTTTGAGTGTCTAAAGTAGTATATTGCATGTGGTATGAGCGGAAAGGCCATTTATTTAGATGAGCGAAGTCACAATTATTTTTGTTATTTAAAAGTTTTTTTTTTTTAATAGATGCATCTGAGTTTACAGTAAAAAAAAGGTAAAGATTTTGCAAATTCTGGTCCCAACCAGAAATTTTATTTAGGACTCCTTATCATGTAAAAATGTCATAGTTGATATTTTAAATATTTTATTTAATTAAATTTTATGATAAATGCATTCAAAATTTATTTTATTTAAAGTTTTTATAATATTTTTTTTCAAATTTTTATCTATAATAAAATTTAAAGAATAATTTATCAATGTTTAAAAAATTTGACCACCAAAAATCAAACTGTGACAAGTTTAGTAGGACGGTAATAATTTTCTTTATTCACCTTTAATTTAAAAAATATATATAATTTTGAATATAAATAGATTTCTTAATATTATTATATTTTAAAATAGTATATTGAGTTATTAAGCATTTATATGATCACCTAAAATAAGGATGAACTTGAATTGAAGCAGTATCTTGCACTTTTAATGCAACTTGTCTCCGACTCTCAACTCTGAGAAAACTGCAACTCAAATGCATTATTCAATGGAAAAAGTTCCCACAAACATTAGTCAGAGCACTCAACTCACTTTGATATTAAAGTTAAGACCGAGCATACCGGACGGGAATACGGTGCTGGATGAGACTCCGACAGGAAGGACAGTCTTTCATCCCTTGTTTCTTGTGGAGCTCATTGCACGTAGTGCAAACAACCTGATGCGCGCAGGGGACAAAAACCACAGACATCTCCTCCGACAAACACATCACGCATTCACGTTCACGTTTCACACCTCCCTCCCCGGAAAAGTCCTGGAAATCTGTCACCACTTCTGAGATAAAAGGGGTTCGAGATTTCTTCTGAGTCATGCTAATATATTTTACATAGCTTCCATCAATGCCCCTCCGAAGTGCAGCTATTTTTGAGGAGTCCATCTTCAGTCTCAATCGAGAGATTTCTTGTTCAAGTTTCTGAATATCCTCTTTGTATTTTTGCAAACTGGTTTCGGCTTTGGACTTAATCATGCCATCTTTTAGTTTTGTTGAAGCCTCGATTTGTTCTCTTTCCTTCCTTACCAAACTAGCCTGAGTAACTACTTCTTCCTTTGCTTTCTGTTCCTGTTGCCGTTTAACCTGTCATAGTTTTCCACTTTCAGTGAGAACAAAGTTGTCATAGCAAAAGCCATAATTACAGAGAAAAAAAAAGCACCCATTTGGACTGCTTTTATCGAACTGGTAGCATACCTTAATACTGATACAAGAGTTATGGGTTGAAATCATACAACTGATATTGTTATACAAAAGCGTATACCAATAGTCTTTGATGCACTTAAATGATGTAAATGTCAAACCAACAAGAAATATGACACCCTGACATGTCCAAGCAAAAGATTTTATATCAACACTCCTGCTTCAAGTGGTTTGGAAACTTTTTTTAACCATTCAAAATACGTAAGATGCCAAAAAATATGAAATCTTATCAGGTAGATTCTCGGAAATCTGGGCCGTCTAATGAAGCAATGGATGCCTTCCTCACCAAGTCTAATTTTTACAGAACTTGTAGAAGTTACTGATAGAAGATTATGAAGTATATCAAGGATCACTACTGTTTTCTATGGGAGACAAAACATAAAAAATGCTTGAAAATTATACATTCCTGAAGACACATACCTCAAACTGTTCTTGGATAACTTTAGCCAGCTGTAATTCATGTAGAAGTTGGGTGACCTTGCGCTTTTCGGTCATGAGCTCTTCTTGGAACAAGGTTTTTTGCTTTTCCCAAGACTGAACTTTCATCAGAGTTTTCTTCTCCCTCTTTGATGCCTCCTGACAACTAGCTGCCGACTCTGCAGCTCGTAATTTTGCAGCCTCCATTTCCTGCCGTAGTGCTGCATTTTCCACCTCAAGCCTGCGGACAGTAGCATTAGCGCGTTCCACCTGCCCGCTAGCCTTGGACAAAGCAACATCCATCTCAACGAGCTTCTTCCTAGTGTTTTCTTCCAAACTCAACTTCTCTTTCTTAAGCCGTTCAACTTCTTCTTTCTCTTGCCTCAAAGTCTTAAGTTCAACTTTGTCTTTACTCAATCGACGAGCGGCCTGCATAACCTTTTGATTAGTCCACTCTGTCCAGTCTTGGAGCTGATTTTGCAGTTCCCGCACCCTCGGTACCAGCTTCAAAATCATCTCATCCTTCTTATTCTGAGGGACCCAATCCCCCAATGAATTACCAAATGGCATCCCAACATAGCTAGGATTAGCAACCTTGAAATGTGAAACAGGAGGCACTACAATTGAATTGCTTTTGGTAGGCAATGAAAGGGAAAGCTCAGTATCAGTAATTGATAGTGTAGGTGGGTTATTCATAGGTAGTAATTCAGGTGGCATGTTTACTGGGGGAGAAATAGTCGCTATATCGGTCTTAGGCACTGCAGAAATATTACTATCATTATCTAAGGAAAATGATGTAGAAGAAGACGGACCCAAATTAGCCAAAAGATGACTCCCATTATCTTGAGAGACATCGGCTCCCATTGCCTTAATTTTCAAAGATGCGCCTTTTATATTAACAGTAGAAGAATTGGAGACAGATTTTAATTTCTTGTCCAAGATTAAACCTCCCAAACTGCTCATTTTAGCTCTCGATGACCCTTTAGATCCATATGTCTTGTAGTTTTTCTCCAGATGAAGTGACTTCTGCCGAAGAAATTCTCTCTTGGTAGAGTGAGTCTTTCTACTACCCAGAAACTTCTCTTCCATTGTTGAAAACTGAGATGTTCCCACCGCACTGAAAGTTTTATCTGCACTATCAGCAGTAGAGTTTGTTCCCTCTTTCTCCGAGACTATACCACTTAGAACAACAGAATTCTTCGATTTTGTTGTGTTGCTGATTCCCATAGACGGTACCTCAGGTGGAGAACTATGAGAACAAGGAAAGGATGGAACTGGTCTACACGGATTTGGAAGATTCAATTCAGAAGTTTTGGCTTCAGGCTTCAACTGGGGTTGGTTTGAAGAAAAAGAAATGCCATTAGAACCTCCATCACCAGCAAAACCACTCAAAGGATCACCATCCATGGCACAAGCATGCGACACATTCATATCAGAAATCAATAAGCACCACATAGCATCCCCAGTGCTGAAGAAAGGCCGGACTTCTCGAAGAACACAAACCAGTTCCGTTAATATATACTTCTCCATCTGCTGGAGATCCTCGAAATAGTGGTCTCTTGAAGGATTATAATCTTGGCCACTTCTTAGAAATGCTAAGGTATTATCCACTATATTTGAGACAGCGTCTTTACAACCATAACAAAGGCCTGATCTCAAGACTGCCTTAGTAGCAATTTCTTCTGTGTAACCATAAGCAACGATTTTCTTTATTGCACTCTTGAATATTGTATCCAAATTGCTTAAAACAAGTTCTTCTAGCTGAGATTCCGTGAGATCACTCCAATCAGCATCTTGGCATTCATCTGCCTCTAGTTCCTCTTTAGCCCGACTTGGCCCAACCTCTGAAGAACCTAACATGCTAGACAATCTCAGGTCGAGTTTCAATCCGCTGGAATGATCTTGGCTCACACTACACAAGTCGCATGCACTAGCTTGACCATGGACTGGGGTGATTTCGAACTTCTCAGCACAAAACTCATAACTCGGACATCCATTTTGAGGTGAAGTTATAATCTTATTTTGATCGCCTAACGGCAGATCAGCACGGAATTTTCGCTTATTTCGGCTACCTTTTTCTCGAATTGACAGCAATGGAGATACGTGATTATCACTGCTACTACCTTTAAGAACCATTGACGCCATTTTTAAGCTGCATTGGGAACGAACAACAATATCAAATCATCAGCACTCAATGCAAAAAACTAAACTATCCAATGACCCATTCACCAAACCCAATCAGAAACACAACTCAAAATCCAAAATTAAAATTTGAAACAATTACATAATAAGCTCATTAGATCACTCACTAGTAAACTAAAAATAGTGATAATTTCATATTAGATATTAGAAAGAAAAAGAAAAAGAAAATCGTACCTTATAATCTCAACTATCAAATTTGACAATAGCAATAATCAAAATTCTGCAACAAAAAGAAAAAAAATCAATTAAAAATAAAACAGTTCAGGTTCCAAAATTAATTAACATATACCCAGCAAGTAAAACCGCAGAACTTGAATTCAATCTATCAGTATCCACAATTACAATCTCAATTTTAAAAAATAGATCAATGAAAAATTAAAAGATGATCATAATTTGAGTTACTGATGAGGTAACAAAGCATCGTTTTATTTGATAAATGATCATAATCCGATGATCGGAAAACATACCTACCCGATTCAAAGTTTATTCGATTGAGAAAAAATCACCAATCTCAAAGCATCGGTGAAAAGAATAAGAAAATATATATACATAAGCGACGATTTATTTTTTCTGAGGCTTTTTTTTTTTTATTATTTGATCATTTATTGTGGGGCAATTTACAGGAAAATACCAAAAAATAACAAAAATTACCGGAAAGTATAGGGTTAAAAATTAATGACCGGAAAGGGCAATTTCCCCCAAAATCGCGTCCCCGTCAGCGCGTTTTGGGAGTCGCGACTAAAAGCGCGTCCCGGGAGCGCTTTACGCCAGCAAAAACGCGCCCCGTGGACGCGCTTTGACGTGGCGTAACCCAAAGCGCTCCCGGGACGCGCTTTAGGCCTTTAAAAAAAAACTATTCTCGAATATTTTAAAATTTACGAGAATAAACCTTTATAAAGGCTCAAAGTGACAACACCATTTTTTTAAGGTGTCATCAATTAATAAAAAATATAACTTACAAAGAAAATCTTTATATAGACCTAAAGTCTCATTTTCCTTGTTTTCTTGAGTAAAACGGGATATGAGATATGTGTATTTATAGACTCATGAATAGTTTTGCAGCTTGTTCCTAAACAATGTGGGATTCTTCCTCTTTTAACTAACAACATAAGAAAACAAGGAACAATGTGGGATGACATGTTGTTAGTTAAAAGAGGAAGGAATCCCACATTGTTTAGGAACAAGCTACAAAACAATTCATGAGTCTATAAATACACATACATATCCCACTTTACTCAAGAAAACAAGGGAAATGAGACTTTGGGTCTATATAAAGATTTCCTTTGTAAGTTATATTTTTTTATTAATTGATGACACCTTAAAAAAAATGGTGTTGTCACTTTGAGCCTTTATAAAGGTTTATTCTCGTAAATTTTTAAAATGTTCGAGAATAGTTTTTTTTTTTTTTAAAAAAGGCCTAAAGCGCGTCCCCGGGGGAGCGCTTTAGGCCGCACTCCCCCAAAAACGCGCTGACGGGGACGCGATTTTGGGGGAAATTGCCCTTTCCGGTCATTAATTTTCAACCCTATACTTTCCGGTAATTTTTGTTATTTTTTGGTATTTTCTGGTTTTTTGCCCTTTATTGTGCATTGAACGTTTTTTAGTCACTCTTTACAAAAATAATTTTTGGCTTCAGAAGAACATTTTATTTTATTTTATTTTTAATTAAATATATTGGCACGCTTTATGTGGTTAAAAATATTTTTAGACGAAAGCTTTCTAAATTCTTACATAAAAAATTAAAACTTTTTTGTCACTACGGATTAAGGATGTCTGAAGAGCCATTGTTGACTATTTTCGCTTTTTTGAATTTAAGTAAGGTTGGTGAAAAATTAGGCAAGTATTTATTAGTATTATTTAAAAAATTAATAAAAATTAAAGAGATATTTTATTATTCAAAAATGTTTAAAAATTTTAAAAATTAAGAAATTTAAAAAAATCAAGATATATAAAAAGGAAAAAATTGGCAAAAAAAAACTTTTTTCCTTTACTTGAAGAACTTAACCTTTGATAGAGAGAAATAGATCAGATGAAACGTAATTTGATAGGATTATATTTGGATAATTTAAATAATAAATTTATATAATTTTTTAAATTTATTATTTTAAAAAAATAAAAAAATGAGAAGAATTTATTTTTTATTATTTTTATATTTTTAAGCGCTTTTAAATTTAATTTCAAAATAAAATAGACCAAACATAAAAATAAATCAAAAGTTGGATAACATTTAATTTGGTGTCCTCATACAGGCAACACTTCTTTTTTCAGCCAATATAAAGGGTAATTACTTCATCAAGTCCCTAAATATTTTAATATAATCACAATTCAGTCTGATGTCGCCAATTTATCTTATGACATTTTAAAAAAAGCTTCGCATTTCATTGTTGTCTAATAAGTAAAAACTTAAAAAGTTTTTTTTTTATATAGAAAAACATTTAAAAGTTAAGTTCTACAATTACGTAGAATTTGGGGACAACTTTAATCCCTCCTCAACCCTTAAATAAGGTGATAAAATACACGTGAGTACGTTCGAACTCATGCCCTCCCGTACGGATAACAATGCCAATACTAACCAAGCTAAGACTCAATTAACTTTAGTAGTAAAGATGTTCAAATAGTCGGTTTAGTTAATAATTGAACCAAACTACCACGAACTAAATTAACCAAAACTTTAAAATCCTTAACTATTAATTAAACTGAATTTTAAAAAAACAATAGAGCAATATTCTAGGTCTTAATAAATAATAATAATCTATATACTATATTTATATTAGGCCATTAGTGTTACAAGACAACCAAATACTAACTCAATTAAAAAATTACTAAAATACCCATTTATGCATAAAATAAATTATATTATTATGAGGATATTTTTGTCCTTTTATATTTCATAAACCAATAAAATTTCAATCATAAATGTAAGATTTAATCCCGTGACGTAATATATTTTAAACGATTAACTTTACCATTTTAACTAAAATATCATTTGATTTTTATATCAACTTCTATAAATATATTATTATATAATAATTATTGACCCAATAAGAACAATTTGCATCTGTGGCTGGCAAATTTAACATTTTCTACAATTTGGAATGAAAATGAAAAGGAAATGAAGATTTAGATTGGATTTCAAACCCTAAAAAAAGAGGAGACTGATCGACAAAGAGAGCCAACAGTGGTAGACATTTAGTATAATAAAACAAATTAATAAATAACAATATATTTCTAATATTATTTTTTAACATGGTCCTTTTAAAAAAATATATAAATATATAAAAGCTACAGATTTGGATTAAGTCAAATCGTGAATTAAACATGACCTCAGCTATGGTGAGAAGCATGAGAATTTTTATGGTGATTTTCTATCAGTACATTTAGATTGAAATAGAGGAGATTTTGAAATAAACATGACCTTAGCTATGTTAAATTGGCCATTTTGTTAATCCATCATCACAACAAGCATTCAGTTTGCTTAGACACCACCATCACCTGTCGGATACCTGAATTACACAAACATGCAGGGTGAAAGCAAATCACAAAATTATATATGCAAATCTCAAGACCATCTTAGCTTAAAATTCATTTCCAGTGGTGCTAAGACAGCACCATTGTGGTAGCATTGTTGATGAATCCTGTCGGATAAAGTGAAACAGCTAAGACAGAAACCATATCTGTAAGGAACCAGATGGCTTCCACAACAACTCTCTATCATCCTATAAATGGATTATGTACCTTAACTTTTATCTGCAAATATGTGAGTAACCTCTTCCTCTTGCAATTGATATACATCTCAATGTTGGAATGAATATGGGGATTAGGGAAAGGAACTTACCATAACATGAAATCTCACCGATGAAACTTGATACAGCTCGATTACAAAATCCAGATACAATAGTGATTGCAGGTGGTTTACATGACGAAATGGTAGGGAATTTCAAGACCAATGGTTTCGGTAAGTTCATCGAGATGCAAGATTGAATCAAATGAACCCACAGCTGGATTCCGCAGCATGGTTAAGACTGCTAAGATAGAGCTGTAATGGCTAAATAGTGGATGAGTTCTACTATATCACACAAAGGAAAGGAGCATACCGGTCAGTCTGTCGATGAAAAGCTTACAGCAATGAACTTCTTGCTTCAGTTTAAGTGCTGAAAAGGAATATCACCTAACAATTTTATAACACATAAACACATACATGAACACCACAAAACAGACAAGCAAGCCAGCAGTCCAAGCCTTTGCATATATGAAAAAATATCTAATAGTAAAACACACACAATCCCACCCACCCACACATATATATATTTCCATAAATTAATGTAAAACCTATACTGAAAGCAGCACAATGAAGTCACACGATACAATGGAAACGAAACAAGAGAATGAATTCAATTGTATATTTGACCTGGAGTGCATATTGGGTACGGATATGAATACTTGTATGCTTAATTTTTCTATGATTTTTATAAAGGATCATAAATCTAAGTGTAGGCACAAATAGCTTCAGAAACAAGAAAGAAGAGTCTTGATAATATAGCCTGGGATTGACATTTTTACCACTTTTAGAAACAGTTTTCTATTCTTTAGAGTCTGGATATACATTACGTATACAAGGGTGTCTTATGGAGTAAAAATATATAGAGGCATCTTACACAAAGGAGATTGAGAATCAGCTCGATTTAATTTTTGTTTTGAAAACTCTGCTCTTTCCAATAACAAAGCTTACACAACTTTCATGGATATATATATATATATATATATATATATAATGATTTGAAAAACATCATTCAAACTTATACATATCAAGAATGATGAAATTCTACTATTTCAAAACTCAAAAGCAATTCCATACCTATACTCATTCATGCAACAAAAGATCAAAGATGGACATGTTTCAGCTATTTACATGATCGCATTCTGTTAAAAGCTTATATTTCATCATCAAATTCGAAAACACGTCTAGGATAAACACTTAAAAATATTCTTTAAAAAACCCAAAGCTATGTCACTAAAAAAACCCAAAAAGAAAAAGAAAAAGTCAACGAAAAGATCAACTTCTAAACAAACCCAGCTTAAAAAGAAAAACCCACATGATCTACTTACAAATTTATTAAGTACCATGTATCAGCCTCTGGTTTTCAAGAAATAACCCAAGTATTGCCATTTACCACCGTTGGAATTTCTATCATTTACTTGTGTAGAAGATTGCCATTTGAGATAAATTTGATCCAAATCTTCAGGGCTTTTTGTTTAGATATATATTTAAAAGAATAAAAAATTCTATTATAATGAGTAAACCACCACATGCAACAAAAAAGAACTGCAGCCCACCGCGAAAGCAAATTGATCACAGGGAAAGCCCCTTTGACCAGCTTTTAACATTCAGATATCAAGAAACAGAACAGAATAATTGCAAACACAAACGTGGGGATTAGGTTTTTTACACCTTTTGCCCATTTTTTGCCGCCTTTCTGCGAGTAAACAACAACTCCATTCAAATGTCCCGCCGGCAAACTATAGTTTAACGGTCATATTTCAAGAACTATTACTTTCACATCAAGCAACCTTTTCTTATTTATATACATTATATCGTTAGATAGGTAGATATTACATTTTTCTCAAGAAAGCAGCATTCTCAGCTTCAAGTAAATATAAAAAATAATTTGTTGTCGGTGAAAACGATAATGGAGCTCCTCAGCCTTGATGATTTTAAGGATACAAAGATTGATCCCAATTGGGGTCCTTTTGATTACTTGCTGCACGTACTCCATGTTGACCAACAGAAATTGCAGAAAAGCCACAATGCACCCCCACCACCTCAAACCCTTCGCAAACATGACCATACGGGTTTCAAGCTAAGGTCCAAGTTCAACAACAGCGTTGGACTGAAAAGGAAACGCAATCTCAAAGCAGTAGAAGAGGAAGACGATGGCAATGGCGATCGGGTAGCACCAAAACTGAAGCCGAAGAGAAGCAAGAAGCAAGAGAAATCCGTTTGCCCAGTCCCACCACCAGACTTGCCTCCCCTATTCAGACAACTTATAGTTGAAGAGATGGGTGGTAGGGGTTTGGTTCTGGTCATACAAAAGACCATCTTTTTCTCCGACATAAACCCTACTGCCAGTCGTTTCTCCATACCCTTCTCGCAAGTCAAAACTCATGACTTTCTCAACGAGGCAGAGGCGAAAGAGTTAGATGACAAAAACTCCATGCAGGTGTGGTTGTTAGACCCATCAATGAGGGGAACAAGCATTACCTTGAACAAGTGGGTTATGAGGTCAAGTTCGCTCTATGTCCTCACTAACACGTGGAATTCTGTTGTGAAGAACAACCAACTCAAGAAAGGCGACATGGTGCAGCTCTGGTCCTTCCGGGTGAATTCCCTGCTGTGCTTCGCACTCGTAAAGCTCTAGCTTCCGATCATATTTGCCACAACATTAGGGTTTTGACTTGTTAGTATTCTGTTTCATTGATTAATAGTCTTTTATTATCACCAAGCATGTTTGGTGGTTAATAATTATTGAAGTTGCATTTTACTAGTTTTTTTTTCTCAATATAGTTGAAAATTCACTCAAACTGTATGATATATACTGCTTCTTCTATATAGTGTTAAATCCCTTTGAAAGGTAATTAAAGATTCCCAAAGTTTTATAATCTTGATAATATGGACAACCATCCATAAGTTTTAGAGAATGCTCATTGTGATATACTTTGCTCAACAAAGTCTAGTAGCTAAGTATTGTTGCAGTCATAAAGGTATTGGGAAGGGCAGAGACACCAGTGGCAAAAGATTCCATATTGGTTTGAATTTTAGGATTTAAACTTTTGGAATTGTTAGGCTCATTATTGGTGTCACTTAATGTTGGTGATATTTTCCATTTCGATTAAAAAGATGCATGGTATTTTATTGCCTATCTCAGTGCTCAGTGCATCCTTAACTATAGTTGAATGAGCTTATAATTTTCTCTTCGAGTCTCACTCCTGCTGTATTTTGATCTTTACTTTCCCTTTTCACTTCTGATCCATGGCTGGAGAAACACTGATTTTGCACCGAATTAGGAGCAGCATAAATGCATACTGATTTGCTTGGGGAAGAGAGAGGCAGAACAGTGAGCTGAATAATGTTGAACACGTCGAAAAATGACTTAAGAGTGTTTCAGAAAGCAACAAAAAATTCTGTAGGTTGGGATATGCATCTGTGTACTTAAAAGACACTAATTCATTAAGACAAAAAAGTTACTGAAACTTAAACATTGTGCCAAATATTGGCTAAGATCATTGACTGAAAGACAAGTGGAGTGGCAAAGGACATGTGTTCAAGTCTTTAGTTGACTTCAGTCTGTTCCAGAATGGATCTAACTGCAATACATGAAATGTTGGAGAAGAATGGATACAAAGATGATGAGGGTATTGCAAATGAGGTTAGCAATCTTTACTTTTTATTTTGTTCAAATCTGAGTCAGAGTAAAAATAGTGAAGAGAAAAAGCAAGTTGATAGCTCATTGGTGCATTGATATAACACATAAACTCTAGAAGTATCATGTTCTTGGTCTTTATTACTCTTCATTTTTCTTTAAGTACCCCGAAACATATTGAACATCGCTTTATAAGAATATAACATCCAAAAATCTTCCATAACTTAAAAAATAAATAAACATGCATGTGCCAAACACGTACTCATATTCAACCCTTTATAAATAAACCTGTACTGTCTTGTGCTAAGTGGCGTTTGTTTGTTTCTGCTTTGCAGCTTTCTTTCCAAATGTGGACGGATCAGATACAGGAAACTCTGAATTCGAAAAAACGTGGAGATACAGCTTTTCGAGCAAAAGAGTTTGAAACAGCCATTGAATGCTACACCCATGTAAGTATTTTATTTTCAAATTTAGTATTCTTCAGAACCATTTTATTATCTGCAATCAAAATCAGACAATGATTTCGATACTTAAAACATGATTGATCTTGTCTACAGTTCATTGGAGGGATGATGGTATCACCAACTGTGTTTGCCAGACGCTGCTTATGCTATATGCTTTGTGACATGCCACAGGAAGCACTTGGAGATGCCATGCAAGCGCAGGTAATATCTCCTGAGTGGCCCACGGCATTTTATCTCCAAGCTGCTGCTTTGTTTAGCCTTGAGATGGACAAAGATGTCCTGGAAACCCTCAAAGATGGTACTGACTTGGAAGCCAGAAAGCATAGCTGAAAGTGTATAGGTTTTTTTAACTCTCTTTCACTTTTATATTATCCATTTTATTTTAAGATAATAACAAGAATGGAATTTTCTTATTTGAGCTTGATTTCAAGGAGATCTGCATATCAATTATCGAAGAATCGTCCATGTATCTACTGATTGATTAAAGATTACTGTGATGAATTGAGATTATTCACTTTCAAATAGCAGGCATTGTCTTTGCAAACTGAGTAACTAATAACCTATTCTATGAGGAGAAAACAGAATGAAACTGTTATTTTGCAACTAACATTGCATACGACCCTTAAAAGACTGGCCTATCTAAAATTTTCAATACGATACTACCTTCCATTTCCAGGTCTTCTGGCTACCTTTTATTGCAATTAATGTTCCTACTAGGATCCATACATTTCTAAGAATGGGAACCAACTTGGTAATATTGTGAAATCAGGCAATATTCAAGACCATTCGACCATTCATGGCCTGACAATACTCAATAGTCATGAAAACCGAAAAAATAAGTCATGCACAAAATGAGAACAGAACTAAGCAGAATGCTGCTTCAAACAAGGGAGAGAACTATTAAATAAATGCAACTCGTTCACAAAACTTTTAGGTCTTACTATGGATTTATCTTTGTGCCAGTAAAAGTTGAGTAGGTTTAAAGCACAAAGTTGTTGGTGCATGAAAGATCAAGTGGATTGAGAAATGAACTGTAAAGCCCTACCAAATCTGAAAATAACAACATGCCTACTGACTGCAAAGGATGAGCCAACAATGCAAAATCAAGTTACCAGCATCTATAATTTACGGCAATGCATCAAGCTAGTTCAGCTTCAGCCTTTGGGGCATTTTCTGTTGGTTTCATCAAGGTTGGGTCGATTCCAACCTATAAATAGGTTGAAAATTTTAAAATCTTATAAAAATAAATTGTTAAAAAATTCTAAAATATCTAAAATATATATATAAAAAAAGCACAAAAGATTATTTAAAATTTTTAAAAAATAAATTTAGAAAAAAAAAAATCAAAATAATGAAGGCATTAATTTTTTAAAAAAATTCAATTTATATTTCATTTAAATATTACTCATATCCAATAAAACTGAAATCATAAATAGTTAAATTACATGAGAAATATTTATATTACAGGAATTTGATTAAATTAACAAGATTTCATTTATCGAATTATAAAAATTAAAAAAATAACTTTATTAAAAAGTAATTATTTTATTTAATAGTAAATTCATGTTATAAAAAGAAAAAAATATCAAGAAATAAAATAGAAAATTTTAAGGAAAATATTATATTTTATAGATAACTTTACAAGGTTTATTAATACCCATATTACAAGTATCCCATGCACAAAATAAATGAAGACATTCATTTTTCAAAGTAATCAACAATGAATTGTTACTTATACTTTATTATGAGAGTTATGAACATTATGAAGATTGAATTTATTATTTTAAATATTTTTTATGTAAAATATTGATTATATTTATAAATGAGAATCTTAATTTTATTAAAATATTTGATTAATTAAATTTACTTGATAATAAAATTATGATTCTATTAAGAAAAATTTATAGTAAATAATTTACATATTAAATAAAAAAGTTGAAATTTATATTGAATTATCTTATATTTAAACTATTATGCTTCCATTAATAGAATATATATTACTTGAGGATTGTTCCCTTCTTCGTTGTGTCGGGGTATAAATAGAGGAGGTTCCATGTTAGGTGGCATTAAGTACCAAGTATCAGCCTCTAGATTTCAAGAAATAACCCAAGTGTTGCCATTTACCGCCACTTGATTTTCTATCATTCACTTGTGTAGAAGATTGTCATTTGAGATAAATTTGATCCAAATCTTTGGGCTTATTGTTTGGGTATATATTTGAAAGAATAAAAAATTCTACTATAATGAGTAAACCACCATGCAAAAAAAAAAAAAATACCGCAGCCCACCGGGAAAGCCCCTTTGACTAGCATTTAACGTTAAGGTATCAAGAAACATAACAGAATAATTGCAAACACAAACGTGGGAATTAGGTTTTTTACACCTTTGCCCATTTTTTGCCGCCTTTCTGCGAGTAAACAACAACTCTATTCAAATGCCCCGCCGGAAAACTATAGTTTAACTGTCATAATATTTCAAGAACTATTACTTTCACCTCAAGTACCCTTTTCTTATTTATATAGATAGATAGATAGATAGATATTACATTTATCTCAAGAAAGCAGCATTCTCAGTTTCAAGCAAATACAGAAAATAATTTGTTGTTGGTGAAAACGATAAGATGATGGTGCTCCTCAGCCTTGATGATTTTATAAAATGAGTTATATTGAGGGAAGGTTTAGGGGTTGGAATCTCTAAACTTTAGGATTTATCATGAGATGATGAAATTGTAGATGAAATGGAGATGGTGGAATAATTGTCTACAACAAAAAAATTGGGTATATTATGTAAACAATGCAAATGTGCATTTTTTTTCTTTAATGGGGGTTACAATTTTGATGATGTAACTTAAGAGGGTGACAAGTACTGTGGTAACTTCTTTTGTGACATGCTGACATGAAAAGTTGAAACTGAGTGAAGGTAGAAAATTTTTTTAAGAGTTAAAATTAAATTATAATTTTAAAAGATTAAATTAAATTTTTATTATTTCTAAGGGGTTAAAGTATAAATTTATTTTTATTAATTAAAAATTTTAAAAATTCTAAATAAAAATTTTTACATTTTAAGAGATTGAAACCTGTCAGCCCCTCTAGCTACGCGTATGATGATGTAAGTATTTTGTTTTATTAAATATGCTAGCAAACACTAAAAAATAAAAAAAATCTTAAAAAAATATTGTCAAAAATTTAAAGAATCATAAAATAAAAAAATATCCAGAAAATGGAAAAAAAATCTAAAGTTTTAAAAATAAATTACAAGTTCTTTTCCTAAAATTTAGTACAAAATTTTAAAATCTTCTAAAGAAATTGTTAAAAATTCTAAAAATCTAAAAATATATAAAAAAAATCCCAAAAGATTATTTAAATTTAAAAAAAAAAATTTAGAAAAAAATCAAAACAATGAAAGCATTAATTTTTTTAAAAATTCAATTTATATTTCATTTAAATATTACTCGTATCCAATAAAACTAAAATCATAAATAATTAAATTACATGAGAAATATCTATATTACAGGAATTTTATCTGCCCCACTCCTGCTCAGTAAGGATAACATCTGTAATTTTTGATCCGCTCCACTCCTGCTCAGTGGAGATAGGATCTGCCTTCTTCGATCCGCTCCACTCCTGCTCCGTGGAGATAGGATCTGCTATCTTCGATCTGCTCCACTCCTGCTCAGTGGGGATAAGATCTACATGCTTTAGCCTGCTCTACTCCTGCTCAGTCAAGATAAGGCTAGTGGTTTAAATCTGCTCCATTGCCGATACATGGAGATAAGATTCACCATTTTTTTATCTGCCCCACTCCTGCTCAGTGAGGATAAGATCTGTAATTTTCGATCTGCTTCACTCTTGCTCAATGGAGATAGGATCTGCCATCTTCGATCTGCTCCATTCCTGCTCAGTGGAGATAGGATCTGCTATCCTCGATCTGCTCCACTCCTGCTCAGTGGAGATAAGATCTGTAATTTTCTGTAACTCTCATCAATTTTGCTACATTGTCCTTCTGGGGAACCCACCTGTAGAATTGATTTCATGGAGTCTATGCTTATGCCAAATGATCAGGATGTCATGAAAAATGCTCCTAACTATATGTATTATGAATGTTATGAATGGATGCAAAATGTCATGACAATGATCCACTTTTAACACTTGGGCTGTCATTGCTTGCTGTTTATTAAGGTGATCCCTGGCGTATGTCTTCTTTGTTCAGCTAATACTTCTAACAAAGAATCTAAAGATGTCGTCACTGCTTAGACCCTTATCTCAAGTCTCCGAGCCCTTTAAGCCTGGTTAGTTCTAAATAATCGTCATGCTTCAGATTCTTGTATTATTTAGAGACTTTTAGAGTAATACACACAACTTCTTTTGTGAAAGCATTATTAGTTCAGTAATCATTATTTCAATATGAAATGTTTGGAAGAAGATCCTATTCAGACAACTTATAGTTGAAGAGATGGGTGGTAGGGGATTGGTTCTGGTCATACAAAAGACCATCTTTTTCTCCGACATAAACCCTACTGCCAGTCGTTTCTCCATACCCTTCTCGCAAGTCAAAACTCATGACTTTCTCAACGAGGCAGAGGCTAAAGAGTTAGATGATAAAAACTCCATGCAGGTGTGGTTGTTAGACCCATCAATGAGGGGAACAAGCATTACCTTGAACAAGTGGGTTATGAGGTCAAGTTCGCTCTATGTCCTCACTAACACGTGGAATTCTGTTGTGAAGAACAACCAACTCAAGAAAGGCGACATGGTGCAACTCTGGTCTTTCCGGGTGAATTCCCTGCTATGCTTCGCCCTCGTAAAGCTCTAGCTTCCGATCATATTTGTTACTTTATACAACATTAGGGTTTTGACTTTTTAGTACTCGTTTTTGTTTTCATTGATTAATAGTCTTTTATTACTGCCAAGCATGTTTGGTGGTTAATAGTTATTGAAATTGCATTTTACTAGCTTTAGTTTTCTCAATATAGTTGAAAATTCAATCAAACTATATCTGTATGATATATACTGCTTCTTCTATATAGTGTTAAATCCCTTTGAAAGGTAATTAAAGATTCCCCAAAGTTTTATAATCTTGATAATATGGACAACCATCCATAAGTTTTAGAGAATGCTCATTGTGATATTACTTTGCTCAACAAAGTCTAGTAGCTAAGTATTGTTGCAGTCATAAAGGTATTGGGAAGGGCAGAGACATCAGCGGCAAAAGATTCCATATTCATATCTCCAATGCCTCAAACATTGAGTTCGCGTTGTATGGCGACAAGCTCTAATGTACTTACATCCGCTTTTGCGTCCACAAAAGAAATTGTATTTCTCATGAGTGATATCTGTATCTATATCTATGTATTTTTTAAGTCCACAAAAGGATCAGCTAAACACTCGTACGCCAACTTCAAATCATTTCCATGCAAAGCATCGAGAGTCTTTGAGAAACTCCTCTTCGTAATTGATTGGAAACACCAGTTTCCCGACAATATATCCACCGCGAGAACCACCGTGCACTACTGTCATGTTTTTCCTTCGACAAGAAGGAAAAAAACTCTGTGGAGGTCTGAGGGAAGTGATGATTTAATTTACCCTCATATATCTGGGCCGTAAAAGGAAGAAGAAAAAGGTTCGAGTTTGTTGTTGAATCTTGATTTTTCAGTGGCCACTTGAAAATGTTTGGTTGAGCTAAAGATGTCTCCATAAATTTTATTTTATTTATATTTTGGGTTAATTATATATTAGTAGTGTCAGTTCAGACTTAAGTTTCGAGTACATCAAGTTTCTTCATTTTTTTTTTCTTCTTTGTTTCTTTTTAATTTTTTCACTTTTTTTTTTATCTATTAAGATAAATTGGTTGGAGATAGAATAACTTGTTAATGCATCTTATGGTTTTGTCTTGTTATTTTGCTTTGTTAATTTTATTTACTATGTTAGATTATATGACCCATTTAAGAGATTGCTTGCAAGTCAAGTTAAACAAAATATATTTTTTTAGAAGATTTAATATTTATTAGTATAATATATTTAGCATTTATTAGCATAGTTTGTTCGACTTACTAATTTAGCCTATAAATAGGTTCTTTAACAACCTTAAAAATATATACCTGTCGAAACTAATTTTTTGTTTAGAAAATGGGCCGATTTTAAAAAGGAAAACGGAGTCGCCACCAATCTTTTTTTTGAAGTGCGATTGGGCCACTTTTGAAAATATTTTGGTCTACGAATTTTAAGAAAATGGGCTCAGGAGTCGGTTACGCACGAGGAAGAATTAGCACCCTCACAACGCCCAAAATTGGTACTGTATTGATTGATTAATGTCCTTAATATCGAAAATTAGAAAATATTTTAAAATATGAATCTTTAAAAATGTTTGGATAACTCGCATTGGATATCAGAACTCTCTTGTTCCGAAAAGTTGAAATACCACATCCAGTACGATAGGACACGATGCTTCAAACCCTCAATACCAAGATCATTTCATGATTTCCAAAATCTATGTATTGCAATTTGAAAAGGGTATTTCACTATTTGGTTAAACTAAAAATCGAAACCCAGCATGATTGGGCACGATTCCTTGAATTTCCAATCATGAAATATTGCCTTTATTTAAGAAACACAATAAAAAAATCTTTGAAGGATATTTAATTGTTTGGACAAACAGAAAATTGAAACCCAGCACGATTGGGTACGAATCTCTCAAACTTCCAAACACGAAACATTGTCTTATTTTCAAAAACGTGATCAAAATCTTTAAAGGATATTTAGTGATCTAAACGAACGAAAAATCGAAGCCCAGAACGATTGGGCACGATTTCCCGAACTTCCAAACACACAATTTCCTTTGTGAAACATTTTTTAAGTTTTTGGAAAAAAAGCAAAAATAAAAACGTGGAAATGTAGACACGATGATAACAGGGAATAACAATAAATACAAAAAAGGAAAAACAATAATATTACAATTATAAAAACGATATGTAACAAATAAAACAAATAGTAATGATAATGAAATATAAAACTAATAATAAATAATTAATAACGAATATATAAAAAAAAGTAAGGATATTAACAGTAATAAAAAGTAGTAAAAGAAATAAAGGTATACTAATAATAATAAAAATAATAGATGTAAAATTAATAATATATAATAAGACAACTAAAGTAAACCATAATATATAATAATAGATATAATAGCATGTAAAAAAAATAAAGAAAAAATATTAGTAATAAAATAATATAATGATAAATATAATAATAAGAATAATAATATATATTAAAGATAACTAATTTGAAAATAAAACAAAACAAGTAAAATAAAGACTGAATTAAACTTAAAACAAGAGTTTAGGCAAATTAAAAAACAAATGGAGGCAGGAGGGACCAAATCGTAACGTGCGCGCGATGTAGAGGGACCAATGCAAAAATTATTCCCACCACCTGAAACGCAGCGCTTGGCTGCGGACCAAATTGAAGTGGCAAATAAGATTTAGGGAAATTTTTAAATAATAAGAAAAAAACTGTAATAGGATGCAATTAAACAGTGGCGCAAACTAAAAGGACCATCCGCGGAATTTACCCATCAAGGGTGAAATTGCGCAAATACACCTGCTGAAGCAGGTAATCACGTGGGGCCTTCCCCCCCTTAATGGCACCGTTCCCTTTTAATCTTTAAAACCAAAAAAACACCCATTTTCCTTCCATTCCACTCTCTGTTTCAGAAAACCAAAACCAAAATCCCTTTTTTCATTTTGTTAGGGTTTGGGTCTCCCCTCATCGCCGCATCACCGCCGGTTAGGCGACTGTTCGCGCGCACGTACGACGGTCTGGTAAGCTTTCTCCCCTTCTCTTTGCTTTCGGTTATTTTCGAAAAAAACATGTAAAAAGAAACTTTATACAAACAGATAAAATGGGCGAAAATTGCCCCTGAAAAACTTATTCCCTATTCTAATGTATACCTATCTTTTACTAAACGTTTACCTCAACTGAGATTGTGTATTGGGATTTCTGGAAACTTATGGGTATATTGCTTTCAAGTATAAAAATTGCCTAAAAAAAAGGGTCCCTTTACATTCGATTTTTCCCTTTTTATAGCCTATAAAACCCCCCTAAAAATAGAATACAATCAAACCCCGAATCCCCACTACAATCCTACTGTTTTACTGGTTCCTGTTTTGTAGGTGTACCACCGGAGGCGTGAAGGCGCACGTTGCGGCTAGCAGACGTGCTGCGTTGGGATGTGGTTGGCGGCGCTATTCTGCTAGGTCTTTTACGATTTCTGTTTCCCTCCTTTTTTAAGTTTTGGGCTAAGGTATATTATTGGATCTGGACTATTTATTTTTACTTGCTGGTTAATTTTGGTATTGGGCCCAGACAATCACAAATTGGGCTCTACAGCTGCCCCTCTTTGCTCGTTGTCATGTAACGAGAATGGAGCAAAGACTTTAAGAGGGCCAATTTTGCCCGGTCTTACTGAGTCTTGATTTCTTAACGCCTCCTTTCTTCAAGTAGCCCCACTTTAGCCCACTGCATTTCTAGGGGTATAGGAGTTTTGTTTTAATCTGCTCCACTACTGCTCAGTGGAGATAAGATCTGTATCTTCAACCTGCTCCACTCCTGCTCAGTGGAGATAAGGCTAATGGCCTAAATCTGCTCCATTGTCGATACATGGAGATAAGATCCATCATTTTTTATCTGCCCCACTCCTGCTCAGTGGGGATAAGATCTATAATTTTCGATCTGCTTCACTCCTGCTCAATGGAGATAGGATCTGCTATCTTCGATCTGCTCCACTCTTGCTCAGTGGAGATAAGATCTGCATGCTTTAGCCTGCTCCACTCCTGCTCAGTCGAGATAAGGCTAGTGGCTTAAATCTACTCCATTGTCGATACATAGAGATAAGACTTGCTGCTTTCGATCTGCTCCACTCCTGCTCAGTGGAGATAAGATCTGTATCTTCAGCCTGCTCCACTCCTACTTAGTGGAGATAAGGCTATAAACTTCAGTCTGCTCCATTGTCGATACATGGAGATAAGACTTGCTGCTTTCGATCTGCTCCACTCCTGCTCAGTGGAGATAAGATCTGTATTTTCAGCCTGCTCCACTCCTGCTCAGTGGAGATAAGGCTAGTGGCCTAAATCTGCTCCATTGCCGATGCATGGAGATAAGATCCACCATTTTTTATCTGCCCCACTCCTGCTCAGTGAGGATAAGATCTGTAATTTTTGATCCGCTCCACTCCTGCTCAGTGGAGATAGGATCTACCTTCTTCGATCCGCTCTACTCCTGCTCCGTGGAGATAGGATCTGCTATCTTCGATGTGCTCCACTCCTGCTCAGTGAGGATAAGATCTACATGCTTTAGCCTGCTCTACTCCTGCTCAGTCAAGATAAGGCTAGTGGTTTAAATCTGCTCCATTGCCGATAAATGGAGATAAGATTCACCATTTTTTTATCTGCCCCACTCCTGCTCAGTGAGGATAAGATCTGTAATTTTCGATCTGCTCCACTCTTGCTCAATGGAGATAGGATCTGCCATCTTCGATCTGCTCCCCTCCTGCTCAGTGGAGATAGGATCTGCTATCCTCGATCTGCTCCACCCCTGCTCAGTGGAGATAAGATCTGTAATTTTCTGCAACTCTCATCAATTTTGCTACATTGTCCTTCAGGGGAACCTACCTGTAGAATTGATTTCATGGAGTCTATTCTTATGCCAAATGATCAGGATGTCATGAAAAATGCTCCTAACCATATGTATTATGAATGTTATGAATGGATGCAAAATGTCATGAGAATGATCCACTTTTAACACTTGGGCTGTCATTGCTTGCTGTTTATTAAGGTGATCCCTGGCGTATGTCTTCTTTGTTCAGCTAATACTTCTAACAAAGAATCTAAAGATCTCGTCACTGCTTAGACCCTTATCTCAAGTCTCCGAGCCCTTTAAGCCTGGTTAGTTCTAAATAATCGTCATGTTTCAGATTCTTGTATTATTTAGAGACTTTTAGAGTAATACACACAACTTCTTTTGTGAAAGCATTATTAGTTCAGTAATCATTATTTCAATATGAAATGTTTGGAAGAAGATCATAGAGATGAATAAAACTAAAATTTATTCGGGACAAAACCCATGAAGAATGGATTGAGCCAAGGAAACAAATTCCACTAAGTTTAATAAAATGAGTTATATTGAGGGAAGGTTTAAGGGTTGGAATCTCTAAACTTTAGAATTTATCACGAGACGATGAAATTGTAGATGAAATGGAGATGATGGAATAATTGTCTACAACAAAAGAACTGTGTATATTATGTAAACAATGCAAATGTGCATTTTTTTTTAATGGGGTTACAATTTTGATGATGTAACTTAAGAAGGTGACAAGTAGTGTGGTAACTTTTTCTTGTGACATGCTGACATGGAAATTTGATACTGAGTGAAGGTAGAAAAAAATTTTAAGGGTTAAAATTAAATTATAATTTTAAGAGATTAAATTAAATTTTTATTTTTTAAAGGGATATACTTTTATTTTTATTAATTAAAAAATTTAAAAATTCTAAATAAAAAATTTTTCATTTTAGGAAATTGAAACATGCCAACCCTCTAGCTATGCGTATGATGAAGTAAGTATTTTGTTTTATTAATATGCTAGCAAACACTAAAAAATAAAAAATAAAATTCTTAAAAAATATTGACAAAAATTTAAAGAATTATAAAATAATAAAATATCCAAAAGAAATCTAAAATTTTAAAAATAAATTACAAGTTTTTTTTTCTAAAATTTAGTACAAGATTTTAAAATCTTCTAAAGAAATTGTTAAAAATTCTAAAATACCTAAAATATATATAAAAAAAAAGCCCAAAAGATTATTTAAATTTTTAAGAAAATAAATTTAGAAAAAAAATCAAAATAATGAAAGCATTAATTTTTTAAAAAATTAAATTTATATTTCATTTAAATATTACTCATATCCAATAAAACTAAAATCATAAATAGTTAAATTACATAAGAAATATTTATATTACAGGAATTTGATTAAATTAACAAGTTTTCATTTATCGAATTATAAAAATTAAAAAAATAAATTTATTAAAAAGTAATTATCTTATTTAATAGTAAATTCATGTTATAAAAATAAAAAAGTATCAAGAAATAAAATAGAAAATTTTAAGGAAAATATTATATTTTATAGATAACTTTACAAGGTTTATTTAATACCCATATTACAAGTATCTCATGCACAAAATAAATGAAGACATTCATTTTTCAAAGTAATCAACAATGAATTGTTACTTATACTTTATTATGAGAGTTACGAACATTATGAAGATTGAATTTATTATTTTAAATATTTTTTATGTAAAATATTGATTATATTTATAAATAAGAATCTTAATTTTATTAAAATATTTGGTTAATTAAATTTACTTGATAATAAAATTTATCATAAGTATAATAAGAATTATATATGATTCTATTAAGAAAAACTTATAGTAAATAATTTACATAATAAATAAAAAAGTTGAAATTTATATTGAATTATCTTATATTTAAATTATTATGTTTCCATTAATAGAATATATATTACTTGAGGATTGATCCCTTCTTCGTTGTGTCGGGGTATAAATAGAGGAGGTTCCATGTTAGGTGGCATTAAGTACCAAGTGTCAACCTCTAGATTTCAAGAAATAAACCAAGTGTTGCCATTTACCGCCGCTTGATTTTCTATCATTCACTTGTGTAGAAGATTGCCATTTGAGATAAATTTGATCCAAATCTTTGGGCTTTTTGTTTGGGTATAAATTTGAAAGAATAAAAAATTCTACTATAATGAGTAAACCACCATGCAAAAAAAAAAAAAGCAGCCCACCGGGAAAGCCCCTTTAACCAGCATTTAACGTTAAGGTATCAAGAAACATAACAGGATAATTGCAAACACAAACGTGGGAATTAGGTTTTTTACACCTTTGCCCATTTTTTGCCGCCTTTCTGCGAGTAAACAACAACTCTATTCAAATGTCCCGCCGGAAAACTATAGTTTAACGGTCATATTTCAAGAACTATTACTTTCACCTCAAGCACCCTTTTCTTATTTATATACATTACATAAATAGATAGATAGATAGATAGATAGATAGATATTACATTTATCTCAAGAAAGCAGCATTCTCAGTTTCAAGTAAATACAGAAAATAATTTGTTGTCGGTGAAAACGATAAGATGATGGAGCTCCTCAGCCTTGATGATTTTATAAAATGAGTTATATTGAGGGAGGTTTAGGGGTTGGAATCTCTAAACTTTAGGATTTATCATGATATGATGAAATTGTAGATGAAATGGAAATGGTGGAATAATTGTCTACAACAAAAAAACTGTGTATATTATGTAAACAATGCAAATGTGCATTTTTTTTTTCTTTAATGGGGTTACAATTTTGACGATGTAACTTAAGAAGGTGACAAGTACTGTGGTAATTTTTTTTTTGTGACATGCTAACATGAAAATTTGATACTGAGTGAAGGTAGAAATTTCTTTTAAGAGTTAAAATTAAATTATAATTTTAAAAGATTAAATTAATTTTTTATTATTTTTAAGGGGTTAAAGAATAATTTTATTTTTATTAATTAAAAATTTTAAAAATTCTAAATAAAAAATTTTGCATTTTAAGAGATTGAAACCTGTCGGCCCCTCTAGCTATGCGTATGGTGATGTAAGTATTTTGTTTTATTAAATATGCTAGCAAACACTAAAAAATAAAAAAAAATTCTTAAAAAAATATTGTCAAAAATTTAAAGAATTATAAAATAATAAAATATCCAGAAAATGGAAAAAAATCTAAAGTTTTGAAAATAAATTACAAGTTATTTTCCTAAAATTTAGTACAAAATTTTAAAATCTTTTAAAGAAATTGTTAAAAATTCTAAAATATCTAAAAATATATAAAAAAAATCCCAAAAGATTATTTAAATTTAAAAAAATTAAATTTAGAAAAAAATTAAAATAATGAAAGCATTAATTTTTTTTAAAAAATTCAATTTATATTTCATTTAGATATTACTCATATCCAATAAAACTAAAATCATAAATAATTAAATTACATGAGATATATTTATATTACAGGAATTTGATTAAATTAACCAGATTTCATTTATCGAATTATAAAAATTAAAAAAATAACTTTATTAAAAAGTAATTATTTTATTTAATAGTAAAAAAATGGATCTCTTCCAATCATAAACTGTTTAATATACGCTATAAAAGAACACGCGCACTCACATATACACAAAAAAGGAGTGAGAAACGATGTCGAGATCTGGGATGCTTCAGGTTCCACAACTGCCCCCACGATCTGTAAACCCATTTCAGTTTCATTCTGCCTCTGCAATACCCTTCAGGTATTTTGCTTAAAACTTTGAATCTTATGGCTCTCATGTCATCTTTTGATTCTTTCGGTCTTCAAAGTTCAGATCTTTATGTTTATGCAAAAGAGGATGAATATTTATGTTGTTTTTTTTTTTTTTGTTAGGGTTTTATTTGCTAACTAGACTACGAATTAATTTTGTTATATTCCAACTATACTATTGGGTGAAATCTAGAAGCATGTTACTGGATTAGTTGCAAGTTTTATCTTTTTGTAATGGTTAAAAACTTAAGGATTTTGTTTCTATTACAGGGGAATTGAAGCTGTTGATACAGTAATGTCACCGCAGTCGGCTTTTGAGAACTCCGGTCCTGCCGTGGCACATCTCATTATGGTGAGTCCACGGGTAAGAACCTAAGCAAATCTGTAGCTTTGTTTTATTTTTTTTTAATTTGTTTATAAATTTATTTGTAGCTTTAACTATTGTATTATATATGATTTGTTCTCAATTTCTCAGATTATTTACAATGGCATCCTTGAGACTATGAAAACAAATAGGGAGACTTTTGCACTCCCACAAACCAAATAGAGAAGGTTGTGGCCTAATGTTTGGAAGCATCTTGATAAGCTTGAAGTAAATGGAAAGCAAGTGTTTGCACTTTGCATGCAAATATTGTCACAAGTTGTTAATAGGGCTAAGCAAAAGTGGAACCACACTTGAAAAACCATTTGAAAAGATGCTTAGAAAGGAAAAAAAACAAACAAAATTAAGAAATGATGAAGCTGATATTTTCGGCTCATGCTAATGAATGAGGCTCAATGTTTGGTTAGTAAATGAGTTACCTGGATTTTACTTAAATGATTATTAAGCATCGATATTCATAGATATGGTTGAACAAGAGTCTTTCAATTTTATTTTATTTTGTAAGAATTGGCACCACATGTTTGAGTTCCAATCAAAAGCTATCTTGGTATTTGACATACATTTGCTTGCCTTTAAGAAAGATATGTATTAAATATATTTTGATTGATTTGCTTGTAACTGGAATATGATAGTTAGGAAGAACTATCATGGAAAGATTGTGTTTTGTTGCTTGATCATTGAGAGCACATTTTATTCATTAGGATTGGAAACAAAAGATGAAAATTGTTAGTCTTCAAAATTTCAGGGCATATCTATGACACAAACTTTAAGTGGAATTGTTAAGAGCTTGATTTTTGGAGTGAAATATAGTTGAAGTTTCTCCTTCTCTTTCTTATAGATGTGATGTATGTCTATTAACGAAGTATCTTTCGATTGAAACTCAAACATGGGTTGCAAATTTTTCACAAAATTATTGAAAATTTTTGGTTCAGCCATATGCAATGGATATTGAAACTTAATAATCATTTTCGCAAAATCCAAGCGATTCCTTTTCTGATCAAACATTGAGCTTCTTTCATTTGTGGTAGTTGAATATATCAACTTCCTTTCTTGATTTCATATTTTTCTTTCTAGACATCTTTCTCACTGTGTTTTCAAGCGTTCCACTCTTGCTTAACCCTGTTAACTTCTTATGACTCTGGAGATAAACACTAGAGGTGGTATTTGCTCGTAATGTAGCTAGGTTATTTCCCTTCAACTTTAATCGGTGGGGTGTTAAACTTCGTCTAACGATGTAAACTCTTAGCCATTCCTGGGCCTGCAAAACAGGTAACTTTTTCACAATCTATACTATATTCCAGTTTTGATCATCCCTACAGGAAGTGTTTTTGCTGTATTAGAATTTGACTACATTTTGCTCTTGTTTAGATTATGGCATTTACTCTTATGTGCTGCATAACACCTAGCTCTTTTCTCTTCTCTATGATAATTGGGGGTGATAAATTAAGGTGGTCTGATCAGTTATCAATACAGTCTCTTGCTAGTCTTCAGAGCAACAAGACTTCCCTATTACCCGTGTTGCGAGGTGGTTTGGGCTCAAGGCAATGTTTCTTGCCATAAGATGGAAATTACATTTTGTTTTTCAATCTTCATGTTTAAGTTCTTTCTTATATTTTTCTACTTCAGACAGACTAAGTAGTAAATGTGATTATGCTTTAGAAAGTTTGGTGTCACAAGGAATGGTTGATGATTTAGCAGATAAACCTACATATTGAAGTTGATAATCGGGACATAGTTGTGGATAGTCAACTTAAGGAAGTTGTCCAAGCAAAACTCAAGTTAATCCCGAGTTATGTAATAATATTGTTGATTTGATTTTGGGTGTTACCTAGTGTTATATTATTCTTATTGGCATCTCCTGTCAGGTTGTGGAGTTCGACATGTTGCAAATATCACGGGTTCTCTAAGTCATCGAAATAAAGTGAAAGCAAACTTGAGTGTTTATATATTCAGCAGATTAAGTAGAAGGGCCTTCAGTCTCTCCAAGTAATGGGTTAGTCTTGTTGGGCCAAATGATCCCAAGTGAACAAGATGGATCATCAAAGTGTGCTTTGGTTGCTGGTTCTTTTGCGCGGCTTGTGACTTAAAAGCAGATGATTTCAAATATATATGAAAAAAAAAGGGTATTTTTTGGTAATTTACCCTTTAATATAAAACTGTGTTTAGGGGTTCAAATCTTATAATCACAAATAAAATTGTGGAAAGATAAAATTATAAAACCAGTTCTTTTATTAGTTGTGATTTTATATCGATTCAATTGAAATATAATATAAATGACAATCTAAAATAATTGTATTATTTTCAACCTAAAACATTAACTTGAAGCTTCGATTTTATTATGTCAATCAAACCTTCATTTTGTTCTAATAAAAGTTATTAATAAATATAATTATTTTCGGATGTAACATAATCTAATAGATTATAAAACCTGTAGGCTTTATCATTATGTAGTTTTTGTATCAATACAGTCATGAAATTTACAGACTACATCGTGGGAAGTTAGCCATATCAATGGTATCATCATCCCTGCCTCACTCACTTATCACCCCAGCACTACTGGAAACAGTTCACATAGAAAGTACATGTTTTCCTAATCCCCCGACCCCCCGTTTCGTCAAGTCGCGATAATCAACTTCAAGCTGGATTTCTCTGCATGTTTGGATTAATAGGTGCAAGATCAGAGCTAAGGTACCTTCACCTTGACAAATTTCATTGTGTTACATTAGCAAGATGTCCTTGGCGCGCTGAAATCAATCAACATGAGAATCTTGCATGCCAAAAACGACTTCTGCTTGCTCCTTTCGGCTAACCCACATCCTGATACCAGCCAAAACAGAACTGTCGGTTTAGATTCGAACATCTGTATTTGAAGAAATATGATGTATCTTTATTCTTCTCTAGACTGATAGCAAGACTCGTGATTATTTAGCATGGCTGCATATTAAAATGATGAGATATCGGTATTAAATATCAACTGATGCATTTTGTGTTTGCTAGTAATGACTCAGAGTCGAAGATTCCATTTACGACGTAGCAGGAAAAAATGGAAAAAGGAAAAGCTTCAACCCCATGTTTTATCTCCTACCTTTCAAAGACATATTCTCTGATAGGTTTCATTGAAAAAAAAAAAAAAAAAAAAAAATCATCAAGAAACAGAGTTAGTGAGACTACTCCTCACCCAATGGCTGTATTTATGCTGGAACAACTATAAAGAAAATGACACAAGTGGCAAAACAGAGAAACCATGTATAAGGCAAATCAACTAATCTGGTGGCACAGTGAATGAAGAACAGATGGCTCAAATATATATATATAAACTCAGAAAACTACAGCTCGAGTGACCAACCGAATCCAAAGGCCTCTGATGCATCAGTGGTGGAACAATGGCAGCGCTTTGATTCATGGAACCGCCAATTTGGCAGGGTCCGGAATGTACTTCACTATCAGTGGTGCCAACACCCGACTGCTGGATCGCAGAGAACATTAGTTAATCACAATGCGATTAATGAAAAAAGAGCAAACCCCCCCCCCCTTAAATTAACACATATATATCAAGAGACTACATAAAATAATTATAAATTAATCACACTTTTTATAATCCATGACCACTAAAAGAGTTTTTTCAGATTAGAACTTTCCTAAATTTTTCTATTAGGTAGTATGTACAAATGTACAAGTTATATCAACTGCAAGGCACAATAAGCAATATAGTCCAAACTTCTGCTCCCTTCTAAATCAAGATATGACTCGTCGTAGTACTTCAGCCAGGCTAATTGGACAAATCACTTCGAATTACGTACAAGGCGGTAATTTCTACAACACAATTTTAAAAGATCTTCACTCACTTCTAAGAAAGATACAGGACCGGGAGACAAAGCCATATGACAAAAAATGTAACTTTAAACATTGAGAACATGAATAACCAGAGAAAGATTTAAATAGTTCATACATTTGATAGGCCTTTGATCTGTACAATTATGATTGTAATATCATCGGTTCGATTTTCAAGCTCCAACCAACGTTTATAGGAGTCTCCAGCAATTGCAGCACAAGCATCGCTGGGATCTTTGTATGCCGTCGCCTGAAATAAGAAAATTATAAATTTGTCAATGAAATACTCAAATTATGTCTCAAATATCTTTCGAAACCAGCTGGAACCATAGATTGTTACATCTGAGAGAAGCCACTTATAAACGACAATGAGTTAATTTATTGATAATATCAGTAATTGGTTCAAAAAGCAAGACAGAAAATTCTTTTGAACTTTCCTTTTCGGGTTTACTTATAAAACTCAATAGCGTAAAACAGGTTTACAAACATTGTTTTGCAATAAACATGCATTAAAATCTAATGTATTTAGCAGTGGCCTGCAAATCAAAAGCAAGTATAAGCAAATGGATGATGTATAGATAGATATACCATGGCATTATAAAGCAAATGGGAAAAGTAAGGATAATTTATAGATTCCAAAAGTTCACATGTATCGTACCATGTTGACAACAGTTTGGCTTGAGAGAAACTCGAAAACTCCATCACTTGCAACAACAAAGAAAAGATGACTGGGTGTAAGTTTAACAATAGAAATCTCAGGAACTGCAATCACACCAATCTTCTCTGCCGTGCTATCTCCTACACTCCTTGTAAATGCAGTCCCAGGATACATTCCGTTTGGAACCCACAACCTCGGAGGATCGCCACCATGACTTTCTTCATCACCCCAATGTTGAATATCTGGGTCTTTAAGGCCTTCCACTTGATCAACACTCAGAACCCTGGCCCCAAAAAGCTTCACCCGATCGTATTCATCTTTCCTAAATGGTGTCTGATCCACGGATAAATCCTCAGCCAAAATTCGATCCCCATCCTTAACAGCGATCACAGCCCTTGAATCACCCACATTAGCAACATAAAGTGTATCCCCAACAACCAGTACAGTTATCGCTGTGGTACCACTTAAAGCATCATCAATCTCACTATCACGTAACTCGGAATTCGTAGCTAAAAATGCTGAATTATAAGCTTTTAAAGGATTATCCAATAACGTGGGGTCACTGGATAATATTTCTACAAGTTTATCCTTAACAAAATTTGAACATTGAGCACCATATTGACCATGTCCATCAAATACTCCAAAGAAATGAACATTTGGGTTACCTTGAATTTGTGTTTTGATGCAGAAACTATCTTGGTTTTCCCTATCAGTTGTGTCTGGGTAATAACCATGTTGCGTTAAGCTTGAGTACTGCAACGTGAAGTTGTGAGATGGAACATGAACTAACTCCAATGAACTTTGAGTAAGACCGTCTTTGTTTTTATAAGGTCTTATTTCTCTCTGATGATGACCTGAATCCTCATCTGATGTTGATGAATCTCTGTTACAACACTTTCCATGGGCACAACCCATTATTTCAAAACACACACTGACACACACACAAAAGAAAGAAAGAATAACTATTTTACTAAAAGTGCAGCTCAAGCGTTTGATAAAAGGCCTGAAAGAAACTGGAACTGAGACGGGACGAAAGAAGGAGCATTTTTAGGTGAAAATGGACAGATGGGTTTCTCTTGAAGCTGACATTTTAGATTTTTATGGAAATTTGGTTAGAAAACATGCTTTAAAGAGAACAAATCGAAGGGAACTTGGAGGAAAAAAAACTCTAAAAAGTGGGGGAAAAAAGGTGATTTTTTTTGGGGTTAGTGCAAAATGCAAAACAATAGAGTTGGAGTTTTAAGACAAACAGGAAGAATAAACCCTTTAACAAGCAAAAACAAAAAAGTGAAACCCTAAATCAAGGCTAGGGAAAAGAAGAAATCCTTTTTAGGATTTAGGGGATTCCTTCTTCAATTCAAGGCAAAAAGATCTCTTTCTTGAGAAAATGGAAAGAAAGAAAGGGATCAGCTGCACAAGAAGGAAATTAAAGGGACTCAAACAAAAATTAAAAAACGTAAACCCTAAAAGTGAAGGGCGGGGGGGGGGGGAATATGGATTTCTTGTGCTTCAAAGTTATAACTTTAGAAGCAGAGAGAAGATGCAGAAAATCGATGTGCGTGCCGTACGTGCATGGCTGAATCTGGCTTTGCCCCGTCCCCCGGCCAAAGGGAAAAAAGGGTAAACTATAAAATGGTCACCTAACTATTAGCGTTTTTCTGTTTTAGTCATCCAGGTTTAAAATTTTTATTTTAATCACTGAGGTTTTCGAAATTTAATATTTTGATGGCTACTCCTTAAATCAGTGACGTTGGCTTTTTATTTATTGGTAGTAAATTTAGCCCTCTAATATTTACAATATTTATAATAATTTATCAATTTAGTCTTAATTTTAAATCATTCAATAAATTTAGTCCTCAACTTTACATATTCTATCAATTTAATTGTACTTCTTAGAAATTTAAAATTTAAAATTAAAAAACTTTGAAAAATAAAAATATTTAAAAGTTTATTTTTTATAAAAATACATAAGATTTTATAAAAATATATACAAAATTAAAAATAAATTAATAATCGTTTTTTCCTTTTTCAAAAATACAATTATTTATTAAAATAATATTTTTATAATAAAATATTAAAAACCCCACAAACAAGACTTAAACTAGGATCAGATTTTCCTTTTTTTTTTAGTTTATATTATAAATAATAAATTTTCCTATACATCTGACCTTACCTCTTGGTCCTCATCAAATTTGCTAAACATTGGGCACTGCCTTTGCCTACAATTACCAGCACCAATAACTCTTACTCTGAACTCGTTAATTTTCACATCCTCCACTATCCCACCATCGCACCATCAAACTAGGAATTGATCGTGGAGTTGCTGGCATGGCTTTCCATCTACTGAGTCTCAAAGGCCTAATCCTCACTTATAAATTCTCAATCATGAGCACAACCTCAGAATAACAAACCTATTCTGGGCAACAATCTAAAAACATCGATTTTCATTCTTTTCGACCTCATTCTATAGTTTTTGACTCAATCTGAACATGGTGGTCGCTAATGTTAAAAAAAAAAAATCCCTATAAATTGTTTTATTTACAAGATTATCAATTATTTTAATAAATAAATTTCATGTTATAAAATGAGAAAAATATATATTCATTTATTTATAAATGCTTTTATAATTTTTATGTATTTTTATCAAAAAATGAACTTTTAAATTTTTTTACTTTTTACAAGTTTTTTTTTATATTTCTAATGTTTAAGAATCAATACTAAATTGGCAAAATGTTTAAAGTTGAGTGCTAAATTTATTGAATTGTTTAGATTTAAGACTAAATTATTAGAATCATTACTAAATTTATTATTATGCCAATAAAAAAGTCATTGTTAGCTATTCAACAGATGAGTGATCAAAATATTAAAATTAGATAACATTATTGACTAAAATAGAAACTTTTAAATTAGTGTGACCAGAAAACAACATGCTAATAGTTAGGTGATTGTTTTTACTTTTTAGGGTTTACCTAAGAAAAAATAGAAACAAAGAAACGAAAATAAATTTAAAAAATGCTTATATTGGATGTATAATATTTTTACTAGAATATTGGATTTTTATTATTTATTAGGGTAAATTACATTTAAGGTCATTAAATTATTAGTAAATTTACGTTTTGGTCACTCAACTTTAAAAGTTACAAAATGGTCATTGCACTATTCAAAAACTTTCATTTAAGTCATTAGGCTATGAAAATCATTGTTGTATGACTTTTCCTATTCGCACTGCCTATATCAATCTAAAGCTCTCCACCTTCTCTTCTACAGTTTATTATTATTTTTTCATAAAACAGTTTGAACGCCATGAATCTACAAACCAAAAGCAAAACACCTTTTTTCTCTGACCTCTAACATTGATCATCAAATTGACTTGGATCTAAAATGTGTTATTTTACTCGTCGATGGATATCGATACATCATATCGATCATTGATTCATCCCTTAAAACTCGTTAGCAAGACTTTTTTATTAGAAATAAAAACCTTAACAGCTCATTGACTTAAACAAAAACTTTCAGACAGTTCAGTGAGTCAAATGAAAACTTTTGAATTGTTCAATAAATATTTTGTAGCTTTTTAAAGTTGAGTAACCAAAACTAAACTTATTAATAGTTTAGTAACCTTGAGTGTAATTAATTCTCTAGCCAGAAGTACTTTCCGGAGAGGTAAACAACTTTTATCAATTCCTCTTTTGTTTCCTTATTTTTCTAAGCGAGGTGCTTCCATTTTTGTTCTCATTGGAAGATAATGTGTTAAATTTTCTTGTCCCTGAAAACCCATTTGCCCCCAGAAAATCTTCTTTCTTTGCTATTGTTTTCCATTTTGTTGACCGAATTCTCAATTTTGTTTTGCTTTATATATATACATTATATCTCTTACTCGGGGTGGAATTAAAAAAATTGGATTGTGGGGTAAATTTTTTTAAAATTAAAGTGTTTATAAAAAATTATATAAATTAATGTAAATATTAACTATTGATAAATCAATATATATATGGTTAAATGTAATATTAACTATTGATAGATCGATATATATATATATGGTTAAATGTAAAATTATTACAAAATTATTAAAACAATAATTAAAAGAAAAAGCACATCGAATAAATTTGAATAACGCATATCTTTGTTACAATTATCCACATCACTTTTTCATGTGTTGAAATTGTTGAATTATCTTCTCTTTGTCAATGATGATAGAAATTTACCCTTCTTATATTATCTCTATCATTTGGATGATAACCTATAATCTTAGTTTTTAATCTTAGATGGATTGAAAAGTTTTCAATGTTAAACTCGAGTTGACTCTTTTGATCTTTTTTCAAATTGATTTGTATCTCACTTTAGTTATTAACTATTTTTTTATTATTGTTTTTCCTCTACTTCACTAGTAAAATTTCATTTAAAATATTTTTCTATTCCTATTAAACATTGGTAAAAAATAAATCTAAGCCATAAACACAAATGTTTTTATGAAGCCAACATACAATTACTAATTTTCTTTCATAAAAATGAAAATCACGTAAGTATTTTTTGTTGTCATGAGCATGCTACATGTCAATATTCAACCACAAGATTCACAATAATCACAATAATGACAACAATTTCTAAATAAGAATGCTACAATTATGATTAATATTTAAGAAATTTAAGATTATATAAATACAATCAATCATAATTTCTTGAAGGATTTGTATTAGTTAACCATTAAAAATAATTACCCAATCAAGATGTCAGTAATATCATACAAAATTAATATCCCAAAATTATTCAATAAATGAATAACTGAATCTTGCATAAAGATTCTAAACTATCACAAGAAAATCCACAATTCTAAAATTTCTAAAGATTAATCAATAAAACAAGAAAAGAAAAGAAAGTTATTGCCAAATTAGAAGACCCACCTAAAAATATTAAAATATTGATCACTTTCTTGAAGAAATTCTAGGGTGTTTGAGAGAATAAGATAAATTTGAGAGAAACATGATAATGCTAAAAGAAAATAAAAAAAGGTAAAGTACACCATTAGCCACTTAACTTTGAGTAAAATAACAAATCAGTCACTGGTAATCATTTTCTGTTATGCTTGTAATAGAAAGTTGACCTGTAATGTTTAATGGTCACCTTGGCTTCCTATGATGGAAACAACCCCAATTTAAGAACCCTAGCTGGGCTAGGCAATAAAAGAAGAAGAAGAATAACTGGAGATACCCTAGCTACGGTTGTTTTGTTCCTCCAAGATAGATCTACCACCCAGTTCGCTGCTGTCCCTTTGAATCTTTGTGTCCTGAGCGACTCCGTTGAATCTTTGTCCCTTTTTTTTTTCTTCTCTTCTCCTCTCTTTTTTTTTTCTTAACTCTAGTCGTCGTCGTTCATGGCCTTCTCCGGCCAATCGTAATCACCAAATGGCTTATCTTTTCCTTTTCTAAAATTTCACTTTAGTTTTCCCAATAGGCCTTCAAAATCCAGAGATTAAAATCTTAAATCTTCGAACAAGGCTTCAACAAATCTTCGTTGTCCACCGTCGGATCACCGTCATATTTTGGCCATAGCTCTTCTTAGACCAACCATGACTCTTGACTGCTCAGATCATCGAATTGGTGGCCTACAACCCGTAAAACCCGAAATGGTGTGGGTTTCTTCTTTTTTTATTCTATTTCCTTTTTAGTTTTTTTTTTAGTTATCTCTTTTGATGCAAACCAATTTGGGATTCTTGTTCTCTTTTAGCTAGTTTGGTTTTGGATGCTTGTTATTTGGTATTTTTGTTTTTGGTTGGGATTTCACGGGTCTAGAATGTTTAGGGGTTGGGATTTGGTGGTGGTGTATTGGTAAAGGAGTGATAATGAGTAATGCTGGTGAGGTGATTAAATGATAGTGGGCTTGTGGAGGTGGCCAATGTCAAAGGTGGTGGCAAGGGTGTAACACCCTTTACCCGGGTTCTACGCCAGAACCGGGCCCAAGGCGTTATCGAAATAAAACCACTTGATCGCCACTTAGGCTCATCATGACTACTCTCTCTCTAGTCACCTCAACAACCTTATTCTCAACTTACGAGACCTCACTCATACACACGAGGGCTCTCGAGACTATTCTGGAACTTTTTCGAACTTTAAAAAAAATTCTCTTTTATACAGGGCTCACACGCCCGTGTAATATCAGACACGCCCGTGTGTAAACACACACGCCCATGCCTTCAACCCGTGCCTGAAAACCCAAGCATTCTGCCAAAACCCCACGGCTAGGGCACACGCCCGTGCTCTCCAACCATGGTGAACACTGACTTCACTCACACGGCCTAGAGTCTAGACACATGCCCGTGTGGATAGCTCGTGGCCTACACTACTTGAAACTGTCAAAGAGACACAGCCAAGGCACACGCTCGTGGGTTGGCCGTGTGTCACACATGGCCTAGACACATGTCCGTGTGTCTATCCACATGAACAAGAACAAGTCTGAAACACCCCACACCCGGCCCACGAGCCTGAACCGGATCTGGTATGTTCCTTAAGAAAATCGGCTTCAAATTCTTTCGTTACTTAGAAAATTTTTTGTGAATTTTTAGAAAGATATTGGTGTTGGGTTGGGCTTAGGTTGAATACCCATTTATTAAATTTTGAAATTCCAACTTAATTAAGGTGACAAAATAATTTTAAAAGAAATAAATTTACTTAACTTTATTCAAAAAATAAATTGTATCTTAATCAAATAAAATAAACAGAAATAAAGAAAATCCAACTGGGCCTTATGGCCTTATTACATCATTCAAACCCAAAATAAGATTTAAAGTACTAAGATTATATAAAGACCAAAATTTCTAAATAAATTCTTCAAGTGATGCATGGCCACCTTTAGCTCCCCGCCGTCCCGGTCCATTACCGCTCATCACCGAAAAATAATTCTCAACAGGGTGAGTCCATTGCACTCAATGTGTACACATGATGACTAATTTCCAACAAATCGGGCATACAAGTCATATCAATTTCATGTGCATACAAATTTAAGGATGATGCAACCCAAACCCAAACCTATTTGTCCATCCGCTACACACCACCGTACCAACTGCACACCGTGGGGACTACTAAGTCGACCCTCCATCCGCTACACACCATCAAGGCGATCGGCTGCGATCGACGTGCTCATCGCCCACTTATGTTGTGTCATTAGACATCTGTATTCACTGGATGTAACCGGTTACCACTTATCACTTTTTGTGACCGAAGTCACCACTTTACGTTGGTGAGACCGTAGTCATCACCTTCACTTTCTTCCTCCACAATTATCCCGAATGCCCCAATTATTTCGTAACATAAATCACATACTAAATTTTTCATCCATGTTACTAATCACATATTCAAAGTATATCACATTCACAATCCTATCAAAAGTAGGAATCGTGCACTGGTACTCCTTACCACATTTGTGGTGCTTAGCCACATTCACATCTTGTTACATATTTATATATTTAATGATTGCCATGCAATTTATTGAAAGTTAGTAAGAGTACACACCGATTCGCTTAAGGTTTCCAATCCAAATCACGAAAAGCTTGATCTAATGCCTTAGATCTTAATTCTCTACATTCAATCATTTAATACTTAGTAAAGAGCCATTCGACTATAAATCCAAATCCTAGTAGGATTAGTATACTTAAAACTTACCTTGAAACTCTCAAATCCCGAAATCCTTGTATCCTTCTGTCGAAATCCCTATAACTACATGTTAGATCAATTTCTAACATTTATTCACAACAATTAACCCTTAGCCGAATGTTAAATATGACTTACCTTAGATTCTTAAATCAAATTCACCGAATAACTAGAAACGCGCGCCTATGGTGTACCTTCGGGAAAAGAACTCTCTCCTTCCTTGTAGTCGACACTTAGTAAATCTCGGAAGATCTCTTTGACAATGAGATATTAAGGGTATTAGAATCTTAATTTCGATGATTTTTAAAAGAAATAGAATGAGAATCTAACCTAAACTTACCCTTACTTGAAGAAATCGATTGCATCTTCACTTCAACCTTCAGAGATTCGGCTATGGCCTTGATCTTAGCAAGCTTTCGGCTTTTGGAATATTGAGAGGAGAAGAATGAAGAAGAAAAGAAAAAGAAAAAGAGAATAATGGTAGAGAAATTTAGTGAGAGAGAATAGGAGAAATTTTAGAGAATTTTCAGAGGTTTTCTTGGAGAGAAAAGAATGAATGAAGAATAGCCTTACTCTTCCTTTTATAGCCAAAATTACTAGCTAGAGTCCTTTACTTGGCCACCACTCTTCTATTTTGATAACTTTATCCTTTAATTATCATAAAAGAGTTTAATCCAATATTTATCTCTTCTAAATAATCCAATTTAAAAATCCTTTATTTATCACCTTTTTAATCGAGTATTTATGAAAATAAAACACCTCTCTTTTTAAACACATGTGCCATCCACCTCAGCCTTCTGGAAGCAAAATTAAAACCTTCATTTAATTGCTTCCCTTGTGACTCGAACCCAGGCCCATGCCTCTTGCACATGGTGCCATTTCCATAGGCCCTAAGTGGCACCTTCAGGCCACTTTTCCAAGCCTGTTTGTGTGTCAAACTTCTCCAACTTTTTCTTTTAAGGCCCTCTAGCCCTTATTTCCTATTTTGAACTTTAAAACTCATCATTTCGGGGTCATTTCTAAGTTTCCTAAAATTTTCGATCGGCTCTGTAACTTGCCATTTTTCTTACATTCCAAGTTTCCAAAAATGTTCAGGTTTCCTAAAATGTTCAGTTTCCAAAATGTTCAGGTTTCCAAAAATGTGTTCTTTCCTTTTTTGAACCATTTCCTTACATTTCCATACATTTCCATACATTTCCTTACATTTCCCTACATTGCCTTACATTTCCATACATTTCCACACATTTCCATACATTTCCATACATTTCCATATATTTCTATACATTTCCTTATTTCTAGAATTCACATAACACATTCATACATAATTCATAAAACATGCCATTTTACCACATGGTTCCTTGTGTCATGCTTCACACGGAGTTTCTTTTAAAGCCTCATTTACCTAGCTCCCCTTTTTACTTAAAAACCAATAATTTTCCAAAGCTTTCTTCTTCCATCCTAAAATTCTAAAAACCCTTAATACACTTCCAAACATTGCCAAAACCTACTAACTCATGAATTATGCACAAACGCATAACCCCTAATCTAGGATGTTACAGTTCTACCCTCCTTAAAAATAATTTCGTCCTCGAAATTACTTACTAACAAATGTATCATCCTTCTCACCGCACTATGCTTACGCAAGACTCGATCTTAATAGAACCATCATACTTTCTAGGCACAATCTCTAAGTTCACGTCCCCTAGAACTTATTTCTAACGTCGCGATTTAATCGATTTAAGAGAATTTTATGAATTTGTCTTTATTCCACCGATTACCATGAAGAAGTTTTATGGAAAGAATTTTAGGAGTGGTTCTTTCGTATTCATACATGCACACAGATCTTTACATTCATACATCCATCAATCAATTATGAACATTCGTTCATTCAGAGAAATGCTATAGTTTTCATTGTTATTGTTTTTCCACTACCTGTGGGTATTTTCGTAATTTTGTCCTACAGTGGGTTTTCGTAATTTGTCAAAAGAAAAAGTTCCTTGGTGATTTTGTCAAAAGTATTTTGGTAATTTCAAAGTCCGGAGTAATTTGGAAAAATTTTGAAATCGGGGTATTTTGGAATTTTTGGCCCTGTGGTATTTCGGGTAATTTTTCGTGAACCTAGGGGTAAATTTGTAAAAGTTAACAAATCAGGGATATTTTAGAAGTTGTAAAACTTTGAGGGTTCTTTTGAGACTTTTATTTTCCAAAATGGTGATGTTGCAAAAATTTTGGAAATCGAGGTCATTTTGGTAATTTTGTAAGTTAGGGCAATTTTGTAATTTTCCAAAATCAAGATAGTTTGATATTTTACAAATTAGGGTTTTTGAACATTTGATAAAGTAATGAAATTTTGTTAAAACTATGGGTGGTTTGGTCATTTTATAAACCAAGGGGTATTTTTTTTTTTACCACTAAAGGTATTTTTGTAATCTAAATTTTTTTCAGAAGAAAATGTTGTAAAATAGTTCTCATAAGTTTCTAAGAGTTTTAAAACTAAATTTTGGTTATACATTTTTTTTATAATAGAAAAACGGCTAAGTCCCTTTCGGGTTTTATTCTTTGTGTTTAGCCTATGACCGAGCCCTCTTGGTCGGGGTGAACTAAAGCTACGCACTGTGCAGGATTCGAATGAAGAGGAGGTGAGTCACGCGGACTGCTTAAATACCAAGCTCTCACCGACCTTTCTAGACATGCGCATCAGAGGTTGCCACACCACTGAGCCTTCTGAGTTAGGGCGAACCGAAGCTACGCACACGGTGCAGGATACTGCGAAGAGAGGAGGTGAGTCACTAGGATCGCTTAAATACTGTGCTCTTAGGATCCAATCCTGAACATGCGTGCATGGGGTTGCCACACACTAGCTCAATGACTTAGTCATAGGTTTGTTAAGTTCATTAAGTCTTATGAGTTTCAAGTGTTTGAGTAGTCTAATCTCTAGGGTTCAAATTCCTATCATTCTATTCTACGTTCCATGCCTTTTCTACCCTTATACGGTTCATAAATCACGTAATCACTCATAAAGTTAGGGTACTTACTGTGGGTGGATCATGGGTGGAGACTTAGGTGCCATGCTAAATACCTACTCAATTTCAAGAAAATTATTTTGGCTCGCTTTGAAAACATTTTGGACCTTAGCCCACAAAGCCGAGAGTTTAAAATTGGGCTCGATACCAATCGAAACACTCCCACACCCTACCCACGAGCCCGAACCGGATCTCGTATGTTCCTAAAAAAATCGGCTTCAAATTCTTTTCGTTACTTAGAAAATTTTTGTGAATTTTTAGAAAGATATTGGTGTTAGGTTGAGCTTAGGTTGAATACCCATTTATTAAATTTTGAAATTCCAACTTAATTAAGGTGACAAAATAATTTTAAAAGAAATAAATTTACTTAACTTTATTCAAAAAATAAATTGTATCTTAATCAAATAAAATAAACAGAAATAAAGAAAATCCAACTGGGCCTTATGGCCTTATTACATCATTCAAACCCAAAATAAGATTTAAAGTACTAAGATTATATAAAGACCAAAATTTCTAAATAAATTCTTCAAGTGATGCATGGCCACCTTTAGCTCCTGCCGACCCGGTCCATTACTGCTCATCACCTGAAAAATAATTCCCCAACGGGGTAAGTCCACAGACTCAATGTGTACACAGTACTAATTTCCAACAAATCAGGCATACAAGTCATATCAATTTCATGTGCATACAAATTTAAGGATGATGCAACCCAAACCCAAACCTATTTGTCCATCCGCTACACACCACCCGTACCAACCTGTACACCGTGGGGACTACTAAGTCGACCCTCCATCCGCTACACACCATCGAAGGCAGTCGCTGCAGTCGACGTGCTCATCGCCCACTTATGTTGTGTCATTAGACACTGTATTCACTGGATGTAACCGAAGTTACCACTTATCACTTTTTGTGACCGAAGTCACCACTTTACGTTGGTGAGACCGTAGTCATCACCTTCACTTTCTTCCTCCACAATTATCCCGAATGCCCCAATTATTTCGTAACATAAATCACATACTAAATTTTTCATCCATGTTACTAATCACATATTCAAAGTATATCACATTCACAATCCTATCAAAAGTAGGAATCGTACCTGGATACTCCTTACCACATTTGTGGTGCTTAGCCACATTCACATACTGTTACATATTTATATATTTAATGATTGCCATGCAATTTATTGAAAGTTAGTAAGAGTACACACCTGATTCGCTTAAGGTTTCCAATCCAAATCCTGAAAAGCTTGATCTAATGCCTTAGATCTTAATTCTCTACATTCAATCATTTAATACTTAGTAAAGAGCCATTCGACTATAAATCCAAATCCTAGTAGGATTAGTATACTTAAAACTTACCTTGAAACTCTCAAATCCCGAAATCCTTGTATCCTTCTGTCGAAATCCCTATAACTACATGTTAGATCAATTTCTAACATTTATTCACAACAATTAACCCTTAGCCGAATGTTAAATATGACTTACCTTAGATTCTTAAATCCTGAAATTCACCGAATAACTAGGGAACGCGCGGCCTATGGTGTACCTTCGGGAAAAGAACTTCTCCTTCCTTGTAGTCGACACTTAGTAAATCTCGGAAGATCTCTTGACAATGAGATATTAAGGGTATTAGAATCTTAATTTGACAAATTTTTAAAAGAAATAGAATGAGAATCTAACCTAAACTTACCCTTACTTGAAGAAATCGATTGCATCTTCACTTCAACCTTCGGAGAGATTCGGCTATGGCCTTGATCTTAGCAAGCTTTCGGCTTTTGGAATATTGAGAGGAGAAGAATGAAGAAGAAAAGAAAAGAGAAAAAGAGAATAATGGTAGAGAAAATTAAATTGAGAGAGAATAGGAGAAATTTTAGAGAATTTTTAGTGAGAGGTTTTCTTGGAGAGAAAAGAATGAATGAAGAATAGCCTTACTCTTCCTTTTATAGCCAAAATTACTAGCTAGAGTCCTTTACTTGGCCACCACTCTTCTATTTTGATAACTTTATCCTTTAATTATCATAAAAGAGTTTAATCCAATATTTATCTCTTCTAAATAATCCAATTTAAAAATCCTTTATTTATCACCTTTTAATCGAATATTTATGAAAATAAAACACCTCTCTTTTTAAACACATGTGCCGTCCACTCAACCTTTCGGAAGCAAAATTAAAACCTTCATTTAATTGCTTCCTTGTGACTCGAACCAGGCCCATGCCTCTTGCACATGGTGCCATTTCCATAGGCCCTAAGTGGCACCTTCAGCCAGCCTTTTTCCAAGCTGTTTGTGTGTCAAACTTCTCCAACTTTTTCTTTTAAGGCCCTCAGCCCTTATTTCCTATTTTGAACTTTAAAACTCATCATTTTGGGTCATTTCTAAGTTTCCTAAAATTTTCGATCGGCTCAGTAACTTGCCATTTTTCTTACATTCCAAGTTTCAAAAATGTTTGAGTTTCCTAAAATGTTGATTTCAAAATGTTTGAGTTTCCAAAAATGTGTTCTTTCCATTTTTGAACCATTTCCTTACATTTCCATACATTTCCATGCATTTCCTTACATTTCCTTACATTTCCCTACATTGCCTTACATTTCCATACATTTCCACACATTTCCATACATTTCCATATATTTCTATACATTTTCTTATTTCTAGAATTCACATAACACATTCATACATAATTCATAAAACATGCCATTTTACCACATGGTTCCTTGTGTCATGCTTCACACGGAGTTTCTTTTAAAGCCTCATTTACCTAGCTCCCCTTTTTACTTAAAAACCAATAATTTTCCAAAGCTTTCTTCTTCCATCCTAAAATTCTAAAAACCCTTAATACACTTCCAAACACTGCCAAAACCTACTAACTCATGAATTATGCACAAACGCATAACCCCTAATCTAGGATGTTACAAAGTCTATGTGCTAAGTTCTTCTCATCCCTCAAGTTCATACAACATATACTCATTCAACACATCCATAATCAACTCATTATGAAACATAAACTCGCATGGATATCTACATCTTTTCGTATAATATAGTAGCCAACAACTATGGTATTATACAAATAGATTATCCATCTAAAGGCCAATACATCTTAGCCATTACAACAGAATTCACTAACTTGTTTAGCCCTTATACATGCCATATACAAAACACTGAGTTTAATGTACCGGAGTGTGCTGATAGTGTGGGCGATCCTCCAATTGATTCACATATCTCGATTCACCTCTTTCTCTATAAGACAAGGGAAAAGAAAAGGAGTAAGCTTTCAGCGTAGTAAGTTTACACATAAACAATTTAAGCATCATAGTATAAGCTAAACAACAATTAGCATTATACTACCAAATAAATTGACATCACAATTATGCCCAAATAAATTGACATCACAATTATGCTTACTCTTTCTATCCCTTACCACATTTCCAACACATCATGAGTCACACACTCATAATCATCAACATGCACCCCTGCATTCAATATCACATTTACACAATATACAACACAATATTATTGCTCGATAATTCATCCACACAGCTAGTCAACTCAATAATACAACTACACAGCTAATCCACACAGCTAATTTCTCAATAATACAACCACGCAGCTAATTTCTCAATAATACAACCACACAGCTAATTTCTCGATGGTTTCGCACTTAGCCCACCACCTTCAATTAATAAGGTAGTATCGCACTTAGCCTACCACAGAGGTATTCTTAGTGGTTTCGCACATATCCCACTGAATAATATACTTATCTATGGTATCGCACACAGCCCATCATTGTTAAGTATTAAGGTGGTATCGTACTTAGCCCACCAACAAATATTATCACTACACATCCATCCACATATCTACTTACTCATTCATTCATTCATAATATCTACCACATTCATTCCACTTGAACCACATAGGTTCTCAATCATTCTCAATCATTCCCATACATGTTACACACTAGATAGCATTAAGAATGTGTAAGTATAAATACATTGATTACGCATAAACTTACCTCGATACTCAAAAGTAGAGAAACGTGCAATTTAGTCCACCACCTTGCTCTTGCCTCAGTTTCGATCTGGGCTTCATTTTTCTTGATCTAAAATGATAAATCAACTCATTCAATACACACATTGACTAAATTGACCATTATCTCATACATTAGCAAAATCCCCATTTTGCCCCTAATTTTCCTCATATTTACACTTTTGGCCCAAGGCTCGGAAAGTGATTTTTATTCAACTTTCTAGCCTTTCATGCTTAGTTGAACCATTTTCTCAACTAAAGAATTCATCAATTCTCACTAAATTACACATGTATGACCAAACTCAAGACTTTCACAAACTAGTCCCTACATGCATTTTCATGGAAAATCACTTAGCAAAAGATGTTTCTACTACATCAAGATTTCATATTCTTCCATAAAACATCAAAATACATGCATGTCATACATGGGTACATTTTTTAACATCCATCATAGCTCATCAAATAGATAAAAATAGCTTGCTCATGCTTCTAGGACTTCAAAAATACGAAGAATATAAAAAACGGGGCTTAGATGCACTTACCAGCAAGCTTGAAAAGTTGAAGAGTCCTAACAATGGCTTCCTTCAAGTTTCGACAGCTTGGAGAAGAAGATGAATGAATTTGTCATCTTTTCTCCCTTTTTAATCATTTATTAATTAAATGACCAAAATGCCCTTTTTGATAAACTTTCTATTTTAACTCATCCATGCCCAATTTTGTCCAAAAATTAAAAATTGGTAAAATTTCTATTTAAGGACCCCTAATTAATATTCTAAATCTATTTCACACAAATAGCTTCTAGAATCTCACATTTTTCAACTTTTGCAATTTAGTCCTTTTAAACAATTCAACCGCAATTTCACAAAATTGCTTCATGAAACTTTCACACTAGCATGCAAACATAGCATAAACCTTAAAAACTCATACATAGATCTCGGATTTGTGGTCTCACACCACTATTCCAACTAGGCCCAAAACCGGGATGTTACAGAGGGAGTTGAGAGGGATGAAGAAAAATGGTGAAAAAGCCCCATGTTCTCCTTTTGTTTTTGTTGTTTAATGGGAGGTGGTGTGTGGGAGGGATGATAGGAAAATGTCCAATGTGGCAAGTTAATTGCCACGTCACCTATTATGTTAGCCTGTAATTGAAAATGTTAGTGGGTGACTGTTTTGTTATTTTCCTAAAATTGAGTAACTGTTTTATTATTTTCTTAAAATTGAGTGATTGTTGGTGTAATTTACCCATAAAAAATTAGAAAATTTTAGGGTTTTAGCAAGCGGAGAAACATTCTTTTATTTTATATAAAATAATTTATTTTTTAAATAATTTTTTTAAAAAATGTTAGGTGTGTCATTTTCAAATTTTATGTTAAATCAAATTTTTGGTGAGGTAAAATTTTTTTATGGGGATAATTTTTCAATTTTTGATGAAATAAATTATATAAAATTTTAAAATATATATAACTGAAAAAGGTTTCCTTTTTTTATGAGGTGAATTGATCCCACAATTATTCAAGTTTCAAGCATTCAAGTTTCAAGCATGATTTCTAGAGAAAATAAAAATAATCATGTATCACAAAGAAGTAAAAAGTAAAAATAAAAATATATTAAATTTAGTTAGTTATAAAATTATTCTTTTTATACAATATAATTCCAAATCAGGCTGTCATAGCCCAATTTTGCCCGGGCTAACAAGCTCAACTAAACAAAATTAAACCCCAAACCAGACCCAAATCAGATTAACCCACTAAGGCCCAAACAAGCTCCAAACCCAACAAATCAGCCCAATGTCAAACTAAACAAGCTCTAACCCAGCAAAGAAATTTTCAGACTTTTCAAACCCTAGGTGCGGCGCACCTAGGGTCTTCTAACCCCGACGTGCAGTGCCGAAGACCGCTCCTCCACCGCTCCTCGCACCACAGGCCACCGCCGTCGAGCCACTTGTGCTCCACCGCCTCTGACCTACCAGCATTAAAATAGAAGTGACAGAAAGCAAAGAAAGTTGTAAAAAGATCGGCTATAAAAACTGATCTAACCATTGTAAAAGGTCTTCTTTTTTTTTGGAGAATCAATACTAAAAGAACAAAGTTTCTACAGTAGACTTTCAAACACAATACAAGCATAGATTAAACACAAACAGAACCAGAGAGAAATAAGAAGGAATCGAAGGCGCTAAAAAACCACTAAAAAAAAAAATCAAATCAGTGACTAATAGGTGATTTACTTTCGAAGTCTCCTCTTTTCGTTTCTTCTCTTTTTTTTTTTTGACATATATATACACACATATACTGTTATTATTATTTTTTTCTAAAAATATAAAAAAAATATATTTCTTACCTTTTCCGGCCACCGTGGCGCGACGGAGAACCACGAACGGAGCGACGCTGAAGCCCCCCCTTTTCGGACCTGCAGAGAACAGAAGAGAGAAGTCAGATCTTCTTTTTAAAACACAAAGCAGAAATGATTTTTTTCAACAATTTTTTGCCTTATATAGCTATGGGAAACGATGTCGTTTTGGCCGGCGTCCAAAAGCCCCAAAACGACGTCGTTTCACCTGAGACTCCCGCGCCCGACCAAACCCAATCAAGGATCCGCAGAGTTTTTTGATTGGGCTAATTTGCCTTTTGGCCCTTTCGCGTTTTCAGTTTTTTAAATGAGACTTTCTTTTTATTTTAATTTCGCCTGCAAGTTTTGTGCAGCTTTAAATTTAACCCTCATTTAAACGCTGCGTTTAACGGATCGGGTAAATTACCTTTTAGCCCCCTCTCCATTTTCGCACGCTTCAGTTTAATCCTTTTGTTATATATTTATTTATAATTTGTCCTAAAAAACTTCCGTTTTAATGCAATTTAGCCCATTTTTTATTTTGCAATTTTTATCATCATTTTTTATTTTTATTGTCTACTATGGATTATCTATTATTATTATCATTATTTTATTGCCACAACCACCATTTTACTTATTTATTTGTTTATTTTATGTTTTTGTTTTACTATTATTTTGCATATTATTTTCTATTATTATTATTACCTTATTATTACTACTATATCTCTACTATTACTATTATTATATTATAATATATATTTGCTTATTCTTTTGCATATATTACATTATTTATTAATGACTATTACTATTGTCATTTTATTTTTCGTTTTATTTTTCATTACTATTTATACATTATATATTATTATTAGTATTATTTATATTGTCATTGTCATTGTTCTTTATTATTATTATTATTATTATTATTATTATTATTATTATTATTATTATTATTATTATTATTATTATTATTACTATCACTATTTTTTGTATGTCATTACTTTTATTTTATTATTATCATCCTATTATTATCATCACAATTGTTATTTTATTTTCATTATTATTGTTGTTATTATTCAATATCATCATCATCATTATTAGTAGTATTTTTACATATGTTCATCATCAAACAAAATACATTTCGTAAAATTATTGTGTTTCATTTAAAGGTTTTTAAAATAAAGGCAATGTTTTGTATTTAGAAATTCGGGGAATAGTGCCCTAACGTGCTGGGTTGCGATTTTCCTTTTAACTAAATAACCTGACATCCTTTTAAACGAGACTTCGTAAATCATGAGACGTCTTTGATTACGAGAGATTAAAAAATCGTGTCCTAACGTGCCGGATGTGATGTTTGTATTCTTTCGTAACAAAGAAATCTCAAATTTTGACTCAAACCTCTATGATTATTTTCCTAGGTTAATGCGATACTATACTTTTTTGTAAAATTACTACATTTCATCTAAAGGTCTTAAAATAAGGCAATGTTTTGCATTTAGAAATTCGGGGAATAGTGCCCTAACGTGCTGGGTTGCGATTTTCCGTTTGACTAAATAACTAAACATCCTTTTGATAAGTTTCGTAAATCATGAGATAGCTTTGATCACGAAGGTTTAAAATATCATGTCCTAACGTGCTGGATGTGATGTTTGTATCCTCTCGGAACAAAGAAATCTCAAAATTCCGGCCTAAATTATCCAAACATTTTAATAGTGTGATATGTAATTACATTCTTAAACAAATATTAATTATTATAAAAAATTATAGATAATACTTAAGGACAAATACTTTAAACAAATATCAAAACCTAAAATTAAATTATTGTATACAATATATTAGTTCAAGTGGGTATGACAATATGTTTAATTATTAATAAAATTAATAAGAAAAAACCGCAATTTTATTTATTTACTTTAACAGTTTATATTTCTTAGGCTATCCACATATCCCTCTATAACATTAATGCATTGTCATCAATGGTTAGTCATTGATAAGTATAATAATTAACAATAAAATATTACATAATTTAGTTAAAATTAATAAAGGTGTGTAAATTTCGGCTAGAAGAAAATTAACCGATCAACTCAAATTAGTTTGGTTAATCGATTGATTACAGAATTTAATTTAATCAGAAGTCAATTAAAAGTCTTTTTTTAAATTTCAATTTGAAATCGGGTAATTAACTGATCAACCAAAATTAATAACAATATATATTATATATCTATAAAACTATGAATATAAGCCTAATATGTTTACATAAGTCCAATATCTATAAGACTAGACTATACATGTCAAATATTTATTGCACTATATGATGTCATTTAATTTAGACATCAAATTGAACATTAAAATCAAACTTGAGTGTCAAATGATATATTAACCCTAATTTCATCTTTTAACATGTTTATAAAGTCTTATTAGGGGCAAAGTGAAAAAAATTTGTTAAAGGGGAAATCTACTAATGGGCCTTGTTTTTTGTAAGGCCAAACGTTGACCCACTATTTCATGAAGCAATTCCTTGTATTTCTTTTTCCTTTTCCATTTTATTTTTAAAAAAAGAAGAAAAAACATGAAATCGACTGGCTTTTTAAAAGGACAAAAAAACCATCTCTTTATAATATGATACGTGGTGATTTGCATGCGAGCTACGTATATAATCATTGTAAAGATTCTTAATGTATATGAAGGGTCTCATGCAAAGTTCACAATTATTTGACTCATTATTTTATATTAAATGTAATAAATTTGTTTAAATACAAAGATAAGACATTATAATTTATTATGAGGTTGCGTAGAGTGAATCGATTTTGAATATTTTCACGTAGCTCGTAAATTTAATTAAATAAATTTAAATTTTAAACATAAAATGAAATAGATGAGGTATTGAGACGTGTTGATACAAGGTGTCAACGATGGTAAAGAAAGAGGGGACGAGTGTTCTGGTCTAGGAGTAGAGAGAAAGAAGATAATCCAAATAGGGTTATTTTTAGTACCATCCTTCTCCCCCTTCTTCAAGAGGGTTTTTAGAGCTTTACTATATAGAAGGATTAATCTAGTCGGATTCTGAGCTGAATCCCAAATTAAATTTTTTTTTTATAATTATATACAAGACGTAAGAAATCATCTAATACGTATATAAGAGACACAAAGAAGAAAAAATGGCAAAAGGCAAAAATATAAAAGAAAAATTTTCATTTTCATATAAACCATAAAAAAAAAAAAAGAAGGAAAAAACCATGAGCATATTCCCCACTAAATATATAACATCAAAATTCTTTTAGGCGTGACAAAACTAAGTGGGGTGCATTATCATGGTGATCCCAATTTCCCACATATCCTGCTCCCCACCTTTCTGATGCTGCCACGTCATCCATCCAAAACCATCACCTTTTCTTTTTTTCTTTTTACGTTTTACCTTAAGTCAACCCCACATTCATCACCCTTTTTAACCAATCAAATCCATCCACATCATCATATATATATATATATATATATTTAAGGTCAAATTCTACTTTTGATCCCTCTACTATACTCAATATTTAAATTTAATCCAGGTATTTTAAGTTGACATAATTTAATTATCTATTTTTATTATAATTAATTATTCAAATAACTAACACAATCAACCATTCCAATGCTTATGATTTTTTTTCTTAAAATTACCTCTTCCATTCAATGAGTTGGAAATGATATTTTTAAGAAAAAAATCAACATTAACATTTTAATAAAAATAGTTAATTATGTTAATTATTTGAACTAACTAATGATACTATAAAATTAGAAGATCATGTTATGTCAAATTAAAATATAGAGAATAAATCCAAAATTTGAGTATAATTGAGGGACCAAAACCAGAATTTTACCTTTTTTCTTAACCCCTAGATTTTTTTCATACAAAAAAATTTCCCCCCAACTAAACCTCTCTACTTCACTGGTTTTAACGATTTATCTACCTTTGTTGTTGTCGTTGTTGTTGATGACGTCGTTTTCTGGTTTTATTTCCGGCGAGCCGGGGTGAACGTTTGGAAGACGACAGTACCGGTGGTGGGGAACTCATCCATAGCAAAACTCCGGCATTTGAGTCCTAATGGTTCCATGGCATGAGCTACCCTGGTCCAAACTTCACGGCGATGGCTCGTCGTTGAAACAGAAACTGTCGCCGGCTTGAAAACTTGAACCGCCTTCTTCAAGGTCTCAACAATGTCGTCTTGGTCATCGTAAACGGACCCAACATACTCGAAGCTAGCGTAACTGAACCCATCTTCAGGTGTGACATGGATCGTGGAGTACCGATCACCATCGACGCCATTCATGGAGTACCCACAAGGATCAAACACGAAATCGCAAATCAAAGCTCGAGGGTTAATGTTGCCGATCCCAGTCAACTCGGTCATTTCTTTAGCAGCTGAGTCTCCACCGGTTTTGAAGAATTTCCGAGCCAAGACTCGGTCGAGCTCCGTCATGCAAACTTCGACGGTGAATTCACCGTCGGATAAATGAGCTCCGTTGTCAGAAGCGGCGGAGAAAACATGCCACGAATACGAAGGTTTCTTGGAAGGCATAACGGAAGCTTTTCGAAAGCAAAGATTGTTGGGGAGATTTTCTTCAATGTAAATAACTTCTTGTTTGAAGTTAATATGAGGGAAAGGCTGTGATTTAGGGAAGATGAAAGTACCTCGGGTGTACCTACACCCGCATATCGTAAGGCCGAGATTTTTGGCCAAGTGAATCAACGGCCGAATCGATTTGAGTAACTGAGTGGTCCCACATGTTTTGATGATGATCTTAGTGGGGTAAACAAACAAACTGGATTCAGACAACACGTAAGCATCGAAGAAATGGTTCCCGACAGCCGAAACGACAGTGCATTGAACGACACGTAACACATTTTCCAGTGATTCAAATTCAAGCAGCCTAAGTCCCATTGTGGTGACCGTTGGATCATTATCGTCCCCAAAGAAATGGAGCTCTAAGCGTTTCTCAAACCCTTCGAAACCTGAAACAGCCATTGCTAAAAAAAGACCCTCGACCAAATCGAAAAAAAGAAGAAGGAAAACCCAAAGTGGAAGTTGGGAAAATGGATCAAAAGGGAGGAAAATATAGAGAGAGAGGGATGAAGATTGAAGAAGAAGTGGAGAGAGTGGCTTTTATAGGGAAGTTTTTAGAGAGAGAGAAGTGGGAAAGGCATGCGGGTGAGGCAACCAAGAATCATGATTGCAGGCATATAATGAAGTGAAATAAGATGATGATGGTGATGATATATACATATATATCTTGTCTAAAAACTTCCTTCTTTTTTTTGATACGATATACAGGGCTGTGGCGAAGCATATTTACTCTTTTTTTTTTAAAAAAAATTTAACAGGATTTAAATTAAATTATTAATAATTGATAAGCTTAAATATCCAATTCATCCCATTTCTTTTGATATTTAGATGGTTTGATATTTTACTACAGCCATTGCCAACTCTCTTTCAATCAGTTCCAATCACTGTTCTTCCATTAATTCATGTGTACAAATAAACACCGTCTTAGCTTCTTTTTTTTTCCCTTTGGGGAGTAAAGTAAGCCACTAACTTGTTTAATCAAATAGATATACCATTAGTAGCATCAAGGTATTTTTAAAATGATTTTTTGGTGATAAAAGAAGAGATTACAACAACCAAATTACATTAACAACCCTAACTCTTCAAACGGAAATATTTTAAATATTCGCAATCTTTGGCTTCCAAAGTGAGCTATCTTGGCTAGATTATCTGCTTCTTGGCTTTTTTCTTTGGGTATGTAATAAATATTCCAATGAAGAATTTGAAACTGAATTAAACCAGATTTTTCTGAATGGCCTTAACCACTTCAAAACTATCAATTTGGATCAACAATTTTTAAAATGCTTTTAAAATCATTTAAAAGTCCAATTTTTCGGATTTTTAGTTTGATTCATATAATTTATTGAATCCATTGTTATTATTTGAATTAGTTGTTATTAATTGGTTTTCCAATTACTTATCAAATATCTATAATTGCAAATGTAATGAATGTTATTATAATAAATTCAAAGTATGTTAGGTAAAAGTATTATAGAAGCCTTTCTATTATGAGTCAGATTGTATTTCGTTCTCTCTACTCAAAAAATAGGTAAATTGGTCCTTGTAAGTTAGATTAAACAGTAAATTGATCTATTTCTACAATTAAAAATAGATTCATATATTTTAATATAATGTACAATAATTAATTTGCTCATTTTTTTATAGAGGGAACAAAATGCAATCTAAAACTTAATATAAACACCTTCATGATATTTTTACCATATATCTTGCTACAAGCAAGCCAAATTATGAAAACAACTACACTATCCTTTTCAGAAACAATCTCATTAATCAACCATATGTAATATGTAGGTATGTATATATATATATATATCATCTATATAATCAGATTCATTAACTAGTGTTTGATTGTGAATTGGAGTGTGTTTCAAAATGTTTGTATAGAATATAATTGGTGGCACTCATCAAAGGATGATGGTGTTGGGGTGAATTTGTAGCAACATGAAATCATAACCATAAGCCTTAGTTGTTTCTTCATCAACATTTCTCTCCCAGGGTTATCAAGGATTTTTGTCTCAATTTTTTACTTCACATGCAAACGTCTAATTATTCCAACATTCCTGTCTGGGTTTCATTGTAAAGTAAAACTAATTACAGCATGAGTTTGTGTAGTTCGAAACGTCTTACTCGAATTCGTGTCGGGTATGAATATTTTTAAGTTTTTTCATTTGAGAAACAAATGTTTGGGAAAAAAATTAAGGCTTAATTGAATGTTAATTTTTAAGAATGATAGCATGAATCAATCGAATAAAATCCGGTTTTCAGGTGCCGGTTAAAGAAAGGTTAATTTTCTTTTTACTGTTAACAGGCAAACATTGACAACAAGCTAAGGGGAATTAGCATGGTATAATCAAAATCATTGAAAACTTTTTGGTATTTGATTTTGTTTTAGGTCAAAACTGATGGAGGATTTACTGTATCAAAAGTCATTCATGGCAGTGTTCAAAGAACAGAAAACATATATAATCATAGGATGGACCAAAATGTTTGAATGCAGGACAAACAAACAATCATCAGCTTTTGCAAATTAGAAAAATGTCCGGTCAGCTTGGTTTTGCTTTTTTTAAATTTGCTCTCAAATAGTGAATAGTTTTATACCCTGCCAAGAAAATAAAATTGAATTTAGTTACACACTATTAATGTATTAAATATAAATTTAAATCTTGTTTAAAGAGTGTTGGGTTTAAAGAATATACTTATGATAATATGATTACAAGAACATAGATTACTTAGCATATTAATGGATATGCAAGCTTTTATTGCTTGGTTGATGAAATCTAAGGTTACTTAAAAGCACATTTCACTAAATTATTCTTATGATAAACGTTAAAGTTTATAACATTTTAGCTTCACGATAAATGAATGTATTTTTGTAATAAATTATTTTCATATATATTTTTTCACATAAATAAACTAGAATTGAAGAGGAGTAGTAAACAACTAGAGCTTCTTCTTTTTTTTTAATAGAAATAATAGAAATACAAATATTAAATCATGTTATTTATTATGGTTTGATGGTAAATTTGAATAAATTTAGTGGCGAATGCAAAGGGTCTCGCAAGAGCCCTGGCCCCTAAAATGGAAATTTTCTATATAGACCCCTTAAAATTTTAAATTTGTAATAGTAAAATAATATTGTGACCCTCAAAAATAATAAAAATTTGATTTAATCTTTTAAAAATTATAAAGATATAGGCTATTAAAAAGATAAAATTACATTTTTATTATCGTAAAAATATACCATTTAATTTCGGTCCCCTAAAAAATTTTCTAGCTTCACCCCTGACCTAAATGATAAAAAAAGAAGATAAATTGTTATAAAATTAATATTTCAATACGAATGTAAATATAAAATTTAATATAATAGATTAAATATTAAATTTTTATCAACTTATAATAATTAAATAAGCATAGTTGATTTACTTGAAGATTACGTAAAAAAAAACAGAAAATTTGATTTGTTAGTTTTTATTATAATTTTATTTTGGTTTAAGAAAAAAAATTAAAGTCATTAAAAAATGGGGTTAAATTGTCAAAATATCACATCGATAAAGGAATGTAAGTTTATTAAAAAAAGATGTGGTACTCAGATTACCCCTATATTCTGAAATATTGATACAGTTGGAAATGTGAGATTACCAACTCAAGGTGACGCTTGAAATAAACCAAATGCACCCTTAAAATAATACTTCCATCCCATGCTTTAATATAAAGTTATTACTAAATAGTGCCCTTAAAGGCACATTGTATTCCTAACGAGAGAATTCACATTCAAATATTGGAAATGACACTATTTTAAAGTATGAATACGAACTTCAAAACAATTAATTTTCATGAACCGTAAATTAAATATAAAAAATATATTGATTTTACCAAAAGAAAAAGAAGGAAGTGCCCTTAAAACCTATAGTAAATTTATTTATTTTAGAAAAACCTAACATTTTAAACTTTCGAATTTACATAACTTATTTAAGACTTTATCTCAGTTTTAAATGTTTTGTATTTAATATACCGACAATGTTTAATTCTATACATTATCATTGAACCAGATAATGACATGTCATCTAAAAATGGTGGTGTATCTTTAAAATTTTTAAATGAAGTGTTATCATAGTCTATACACTGCGAGTAGATCAAATATTAACATTTTTAAATAGAAAAGACCTTTAGAATCAAAATTGAACTAAAATTAATCATCGTGTGGGTCAAAAAACATTAATTCATATAATATATATTAAATTATGGCATAGCCACGATGTTCTGTTTCTTTATGCGCATTTATCCTAAGTTGGTTTTATCCGGTTATATTTTGTTATTTGTCCATTTGTATTTTTTATTGATTTGATTCTACTTTATAATTGTTCATATATATATATTTGTACTTGTAATCTCTAAAAAAAACGACATGCCCAAAAAATATCATTAAATATTAGAAGATGAAAAAAATACTTAACTTATAAATTAGTACCTAAACTATACCATTTCCCCATCTTGGTACTTAAATTTTTTTGTTACAAGTGGTACCTAAACTACCTTTTTCCCAAATTGCTACCTTCGTTAGATCAACAGTTAGTCAAACTTTTAAGTCTATTTAAAACAAAGGCTTAACCTAGAATTTTTCCCCAAGTTGATACCTAAACTATTCTTTCGTTACCCTTTTAACGCCAAAATGTTTTAATTTTTTTTTCTTCTTTTACATTATTTCTCATCTTTTTTCTTTTTCTTTTCCTATATAATGCCTAACAATGCTTGAAATTTGCCCTCCCAAGTCCAGACAACCTAATTTTTTTAAAAATACACTCTACGGATTTATTAATTGTTGGACTAACGAAGTTACCGATTTAAGGAAAAAATAATTTAAGTCAATTTATCAAAAAAAATATCAAATTTAAAAAATAGTATAATTTTAATATCAATTTATGAGTTAAACCAAAAAATAATAATAACATTTAAGGATAACTATAAGTTTGAAGAGAAAAATAAAAATATATGAAAAAGAATTCAGGCGTGGCAACTAAATAATGAGAATATCCTTGGATTAGGGGAGACCCCGTACGTGAAAATCAAAGGCAATCTATAACATCATTTTTATTCTCCATGAACCAAAAATAAATAAATAAATAAATTTGTACAAAAAATAAAAAAAATACATATACATACAACTATCTTTAATTTATAAATTAGGATGAATTTAGATAATATCCATGTATAATTAAATAAAATATTTTTATTTATGTAAAATATTTTTGTAAATTATCTCATTATAGATTTTGATTATATCTGTTCTTCAACGTACTCAAACCCACATCCTCCTCTTACCTATTTTATAATTAAATTTTAAAATGATTTCTTAGTGATAATCTAATTAATTGAAGGTTGGATAAACAAGATGTATGTATCCCTAATTCAAACAAAATCTTTAATAACTTTTATTTTTGGTGATCAAAAGTTATAATCGGAGGTTTTGAGTTTGAGCTTTGTAGATAGAAAAAATAATGTTGAGTGTTTTGTCTCCTGTTTTAAGAATTCAATTTATCTTTATTTCGATTTAGTTGAAGTCTAATATAATTATTGAATACTGAAAAATCTTAGGAACGAAAACAAAACCCTTCAATATCAAATAAATACATGTATTTCGAACTTTACACCAAAGATTATAATAATAATTAAGCATGATAATTAAGTTGTCTAGAAGTATGAAAAGTACATATAGAGAAGAATAACCAAAGGGGAAATACAAGAAGAGTAAAAGAAGTGTCATAATTATCTCAAAAGCAAAGGTGGAATTAGAATGAGAAATGGTGATCTTGTGACAAAAGCAATGATGCTACTATAGATGTCTTTTAAGTTTTCTTTTTTTTAAAAATTATTACTACAAAAATGTTTTAGGAGAAGATTTTGTGATTAAGTTTAGAGGATTTAATTAAAATTTTGAGAGGCTAAAGCATCCCTTAGTTCCCATGAGAAGGGATTGTATAAAATTGTCATTCCGTGTCATTCCGTGTCATTCCTATCTCTGACAAATCAGATTTTTCCACTTGATTTTCAGGTTTTTCCTCCTGCAAAAATTCAAATCAAGTTAAAAATGCTAAAATTCAAGAGGAAAAACTTGATTTATCATTCTCCTATTGGAAAAGGGATAAGGATGACGTAGAATCACAGTTTCATACAATCCTTTCTCTAGCTCCCATTACCATATGCCTTGAGATAATGCAATTTTACTTTGGAATTAAAAGGAAAGAGTTGAAGATGATGGTGTTTTTAACTTCATAGTTATTAAATATAGTTGGGTTACTTGCTAAAACTCGAAATTTTGATTAATATTTAGGAGGGTTTAAATAAAAATATTAACTTTGAAAAATGAATTAAGACAAAATAAAAATAGATTCATTTAAAATATGAGTCGACTTGAATCTATCATTCAAGACCTGAATGGTCGAACCTTTAATTGATTCAACGCTATATTTTTTAATTGATTTAGAAAAATTACATGAACCTATGTGATATTTGTAAATATTTGATTCATTTTTTATAGATTATAATAATATTGATTTTTAAACAATTTTATTAGCCGAACTGATATAAAATTAACTCAAGACGCCAGTTCAATCAATCAATTTATATATGATATAGATATATAAATAAAAAGTGAATCTAATTGTAAGAAATACAAAGGGGGGTATAGGACAAGAAAGTGAAGACAAGAAGATGATGGAGAGGCAATGATGGGAAGTGGTGAGTTTTAGAATCAAATTTTTTGCAGTTTTAAAGGAAGGAAATGATTGAATAATGTTAATGTTAACTTATGGGTGGCTGGCAGCCCCCCCATTATTACCACATTCCCCACATCAGCTGCATGCGCACCCCACTCTTCTCTCTCATTTCTCTTCATCCTATATCTTAAACAATAATTTATCTGGAATATTTCGATTAGTTCGATCCGTTAACATATATCTTATATTAATTTATTAATATTATTTACTAAAATAATATTTATAAAAAAATATTAAGTCTCAAACACTAAACATAAAATTTTGAATTGATGTTCGTAAAACATGTTATTTTTAACTTTTTTTTTTTAATTATCATATCAATAAAAATGGTCATAACACTAGTAATAATAATACCCATTTATTGAAATCAAAAGCTTACTTGAAAAGACTCAAACAAAATCCCACCTTTTACATCAAAAGATGAAACCAAAATCTTCCTTGTTAGGGATTTAAATGCCTACATGTAACTCTAAGCTAAGCATATTCATATCACCCTACAATAACTATAGTGCAATAAATTAATTCAAAATTCAAAACTACGTAAGGGCCATCAGGATAATAAGTAAAAAGCAGACACTTATAAATGATGAAACCCCTAAGTAATGCCTAAATATGATTGGATGGATAATTACAAATATTGTAATTTAATATATATATATTGTAAATTGAAATAAACCCAAAGCTAAGCACAATTATTGGTCCCACTTTCTTACCCTTTTTAAACCATTCCCACCAAAACTCACCACCCCAAACCCCAAATCATGCAAGCCCTAAGCTAAGCCACCAAGTTTGGTCCCACTCATGAGTTTGAATATGCCTCCCCCGACAACCACCATGGCTTGGTCCCATTGCAACTACACACATAATCTAAGATGTGCCCCAACATCTTGGCATATAATTGGTCCAAACCTTGGGGTTTTATATGTTTTTTTTGGGGGAGGGTTAGACAAATAGTCCCCACAAGGTCCCTTTGGTTGGTCGACATATGAATGTCTATAGGGGCATCTAACAAGTTGCCTTTAGCCGCCATACATATATGATTTGCATGCGCAACATCTGCCCACACACATGTTGCACTATTTGTGCAAGAATTGCTTTCCCAAAATAACTTAATGGGTAACTTTTGTTTCCCTTTTCTTGGTTTTGCGAGTCTCTACTGAGTGCCACTGTACCATGCGCCCAAAATAATTTTGGTTAAAATTTTGTACAAATGGCCCACCATCTTTTATTTAGAAAAACGGTATTATCAGAAGATTAATTTATTCGAAGTTTGTGATTATCACTCTAATAATATTGTCTTTAATATTTAAATTTGAGTTCTTATGTTAAAGTATAATATGCCCCATCACCACATTTATCTTGGATATGCTTTCATTATAATGAAAGTACTTGTCAAATCCTTTAACTCTGCCAGATCAATTTAATTCATATATTACTAAAAACAATCAAATAAGATTAGATTTGAACGGAGCAAACATTTAGGCTTTAATTGATAGAGTGGAAAGAAAATTAGAACGATAGAAAATTGAAAGTGTAGAAAAATAGAAAGATGAAAAATATAGTTTTTCTTTTTATTGATGTGCTTGATAGCAGGGATAGAAAACTTGAAAGAAAAAAATAAATTTCTTTCAGTTTATTGCTTGGTAGAGTTTAAAAGTAAGAGTAAAGAAAATAAAATATTTGAAAAATGCATGCTTTTGAACAAACATGCATGCACCTCTTCTTTTTTTCTCTCTTCTTATCATTTCAGTCCCTAATGATTTATTTTTATATATTAGGATAAAAAATAGACTTCTCTCTTCTTTTCTTTTCTCTCGTTTTTCTTTCATTTACTTTTATTTACTATTTATCAAATTTAATATTTTAAAAGTTTTTATGGTTTTACAAATAAAATCTTTTATTTAGAATTGAATTGCAAACGAAAAAAATATTTTCATGCCATTTTTTAAATAGTAAATATTATCTCTATTAAAAATTAGTTTTGTTTGGTTCTTATTAATAGTATAGTAACTAAATTGACATGTTTACTAATAGGAGAACTAATTTGATCCGGTCTATATAATAAAAGGACTTGTCAAATACTTTCACCTTCCGTTATACTATAAAGGCAACACGAATCTTATTCGAATTCGAGTAACCTATGCTAGTTCTACTAAACACCGTCATATGATTGTATAAACAATGTGGACTAAACTTAAGTTCCATGACTAAATGCTTTACTCTTGGATTCATTTTCATTGGGTTGTATCACTTCGATTCCAACTTATCAAGCAGGTCTTTAGAGACAATTTAAATCACAAATCGTATCAAGTTTGAGCCTATAATACAAATTAAGTCATTTCGATAACTTTATTAATAAATTTTTCATTAAATTTTAAATATTTTACCTTCCGATATTTAAATATCTAATTTCAAAATTAAAATTCAATTGGTAACGTATATTAAGATTCAACATAAGTCAATTAATAGCGTTATCAATTAAATTTTAAAGATTAAATTTTTAAACTTAAAAATCCAAAGATTATAGCGTTGTCAAAATTTGGGGCTGAAAACCGTCGTAATCCAGTTATATTGGCACAACAGTATCATACCTCGTAGATGCTAAAGATTTTTTAGTCAAACAAGACATGATGTTAGGGATGGTTTTTAACATAAAATAAAATAGGTAGTAATAATAATGATCTTGTAAGTGTTAGCCCCACAAACACATTAAAGAAAAAAAAAAACATCTTTTATCATTTTCTCACATTCTTACTCAGGCCTATGAAAATGAGTGAAAGTTATTTTTAAATAAAAGGATATATAATTTTTGTTTGGTCCATTTTTTTTAACGGTATTCGATTGTTATATTGTGTTTCTTTTAAATTTGGGCAAAATTCTTTTAGAATTATTCTTTTTTGGTGAGAAAGAAGAATAAATAAACTAATTATATAAATTAGACTATTCTCTCTGACGGGGAGATCTCAAACAAGCGTAAACTATTTATTCTATGTTGAGTCAATTTGACCAAACGATCAACTCTTTGATTATCCTCTCTAAAAATGTGACGAATGCTCTATTGTCTGAACCGCGACAATATTTAATGATTCTTCTGACCAAAGTAGAATTAGACCTTTTTGAAGAACCGCCTCAAAACTATCAGTTTGAATTAACATGTGTACACTATCATAGCCATGCTCAATTAAAAGAATTAGTCCATCCAAAATACCTCGTGACTTAGTATCAAAAACAAAATTTAAGTATTAACACACTGCTTTCTTTATTAACCATATTCGAATTTGAAACTTTATTTAAAAAAAATTAAATTCTTCATCATTTGATCTAATAGATAATCGAATAAAATGTTATTATTGCAACTATAAATATTAAAATAGATTAAGTCTTGATTTAATTGATATTATTACTATTGTAACAATTAAAAAAACGTAAAATTAAATATGTAAGTATTATCTTCTAATTTACAGATTTGGAAAAATTTGAAATATTAGTAAACTTATAGTGTAGTGTGTTGTGTTTAAGTGTCTACGGTGTCTTAATTCGTTTCCCTTCATCCCTACAGCTTTTACAATAACTTCCCGTAACTGTACAGTGTACAGTACAGCAGCAGAGCTTTTCTGTCGTCTGTCCCACCCAATCATGCTTTGTCTGCGTACACGTCTTAAAAAGTTGATTTATTCTTTTCATAAATTTAACTTATTTAAATCAGTTCCAGTTGAATTATTATTTAGGATAAAGAAATATTTAAGTTTTGAATTTGATTTTCTTTTTCAATTTAATTTTTGAATTTCTTTTATCTATATTAAATTCGAAATTTGATAATTTTTTTTAATTTGGTCCCTGAACTTTGATTCTGTTAAGGTGTGATGAAGTGAAACCTTGATGTTGTAATTAATTGGGTTCAAAAATAGAGGGACGAGAGGGAATGAAAAAGTGGAAAAAATATGAATTTTGAGTATGCTTGGTTAAAAAGAAAAGTAAAAGGAAAAAAATACGAAAGATGATCATTTTCATCCTAATGCATAAAAAATTAATTCTTTCAAATTGGAAAGATGAGAGGAGAGAAAATGAGAAAGAAATTCATGTTAGTTCAAAATTATTCATTTTTTCAAATGTTTTATTTTCTTTCCTTTTATTTTTCGACTCTACCAAGCAATGGATGGAAATAAAATTACTTTCTGTTTTCATTTTTCCATCTTTCTTACCAAACACTTATGGAACGAAAAATTATGTTTTCTGTAACACCCCAAACTTGGCCTAAACGTTATGACCGAATCTAGAAGTATCACATGAAATGGATTGAAAAACAGTTATCGTTAAATTAAAACCCCTTTCCAGTTCATTTAGCCTTTATAATATTGTTAATTTCAAAGCTCTCTTTCATTTAATCATTTAGAGATAAAACGTATTTGTAGCAGAAGTTTGTAAAATCGTTGTGTTTAGAAAACCATTATCAAGATTTTAGAAACCCTTACTTTTGGTAAACCGTCATAGTTATAAGTAAATAAAATCAAAAACCGAAAACCAAAATCAAACAGTTTAAAATAATCCAGAGAGTCCCAGAAAATACAAACTCTCAAATCTTAACGCCAAACTTAAATAAAAACTAAAAAAAATAAAACGATTTTGGCGAATGGTCATCGTCGAGTCCTCTGCTGCACCGATCCGCCTAATTCTGTGGATTACCTGTATAGAATAAACAGAAAAGAGTGAGTTTACGTAAACTTAGTGTGTAACCCAACAGAATTAAGCATGCACATAGAAAACAGAATCAACCAAATACAGATTCAGGCTTAAGCCCATTACAGATACAGATGCAAAGTAGGCCTTAAGACCATTTCAGATATAGATACAGATATGCAGATCAGAATCAGAAATTAGATATCCTACCCACATCCTCTACACACCATCTCCGACCATCCCTACACACCATGTGGGGTTTAAAACACCTACCCAGCCCTACACACCACATTGTGCCGATGTGACACATACCAGATATATTGCAGCCATGCTGCCAGATAAAAGGCGCACAAATGCCTTTCAGAACACTTCCTCCAATATACATCAACCCATCCCCAATATCAGATAACATAACATGCATACAGTATTACAGATAGTACATGCTTAACATGCTTAAATAAACAGATAACAGATATGCATGGCATAGACGAGCTCAGAACAATACATCAGTCACATAGTTTTAGGGTTTACTAGCCTTTACAGACCCATCGGTAGGTCCACGGTCGATTAGAACGACCCATGCGACCCTACGAAAAATTTCAATATAATGGGCCCACATGCCCGTGTGGCCCACCTGTCCTGATTGGCCTTGCCCGTGTAGATCCCACGGCTTGGCCCAAAGTTCACACGCCTGTGTGACTCACCCGTGTGGGTCCACACGCTTATGTAGCCCACACGCCTGGTATGGTTTAGCTCGTGTGGCCCACACAGCCGTGTCTTGCGCACGGCCTGGCCTTCTTCATTCACACATCATGTTGTCACACACGGCCTACCACACAGGGGACCATACACCAGTGTGGCGTCGACAGATTGTAATTTCGGCTTTCGTCGAATCCCGTTTTTCTACTTTTCGGGTACACACCTGGTATCATTTCAATGTAAATCCACCCCTGAGCCTTCCAAAACCTAACAATCAGAATACCCAACACCTTTACCAACCAAAATCGAGTTAACAAAACCAAAATAACTAAAACCCGAAAACTTACCCCGACAGAATCGACTACGCGTGGCAAACTAAACCTCCAGAGTGACAACCTCTGCCTCACCACCTTCTCCTACGCCACAGTAATCATCAACACAACCGTTTATCAACCATCAAAAAGTTTGTCCGCAGCCCATAAACCAAAGGTTAACCACGAACCCAACTTTACTTACCACGCAATTAACGAATCCCATAGAAATCGTAGCAACGATAGTTGCAAGAGAAAAACAATAGTAACCGAAGCAGAAGAAAAAAGAAATTAGATTTTAGATAGTAGGAAAAGAGAAGAAAACGACAGGAAGAGATTTTTGGGAAGCAGGAAACAAACTAATCAGGTTCTAATAACCTCCCTAATTTTCCTCCCACTAACCCACTAACAACCCACTTACTCAGAATTTCTGTTCAACCGAAACTCTTTTAGTCAAATGAGCAAAAATAAACTCCCACGCTTGCACAGGGATTCGAACACAGGATCTCTAGCACACCAACTCCCTTGCCACTTGAATCAGCAGGCTCATTCTAATATGAAGCTACAAGCAATTTAATATAAGCCTACCAATAAAGGATAGGGCTTAATTCCAAAAATAACAAAGTTGCCAAGGGTAAGCCTTGAATCCATGACCTCTCACACAAACCCAGAACACTCAACCACTGAAGCAGATACACAATTGTGTCAGAATTTTACAGAAGCAAACTTAACAAATTTGGGGCTTTACATTTTCCATCCTTCTAATTTTCTATCCCTTTAATTTTTCATCATTCCAATTTTCTTTCCACTTTATCAAGCAAAATCTAAGAGTGTGTAATGTTCTCACCTAAAAATTTTGAAAATTTTACATAAAATATAAAAATTATTCAAAATTAAGAGATTATAAAGAAATTGTGATTTCTTTTATAAATCTTTTAAATTTTTGAAGTGATGATACGTCATAATCATACTTTAACAAAATCCAAGTTCAAAGACCAATTTTGAGAAAAGTTGGTAAGTTTTGGGACTAATGTGAACAAAAAAGTTCAGAGACTAAGGTGAGAGAAGTTGTTAAGTTCAAGAACTAAAAGTGTGATTTGTTGGGTGGAAAAGTAGAGGGATAGAACGAGAGAATGGAAAAGTGAAAAGAAAATAAATTTTAAGTGTGCTTGGTAAAAAAGAAAAGCAAGAGGAAAAAAATACGAGAGATGATCATTTTCAATCCTAATGTATCAAAACTAATCCTTCCAAATTGAAATTATGAGAGGAGAAAATAAGCGAGAGTTGTATGTTAGTTTAAAATTATGTATTTTTTAATATTTTTATTTTATTTTATTTTTTAGTTTTCAACTCTAAGGAGTAATAGATGGAAGGAGTCATTTTCTTTTAAATTTCTCTATCTTTCCTACTAAACACACCTATGGAAAGATTGCTTTTTATCCATTAAAATGAAAATGATCATCCTAATACATAATTTTAAACTAACATACATTACTCTCTCGTTTTCTCTCATTTTATCATTCCAATTTAGAATGATTGATTTTTATGTATTAGAATGAAAAATGATCATCTCTTCCATTTTTTTCCTACCAAGCATACTCCAATTTTATTTTCTTTCCATTTTTCCACTCAACCAAACACACTCTAAATTTAAAAAATACAAAAAATTAAAAACATATTTTAACTTTATATTAATACATATTCTAATATAAATATAAAAAATATATAATTTAAAATCTTCTAAATAATATTGAGATACATATAATATAATCCTTGGAATGAATTAACACCTCTATTTATGAAAAATGGAATTCTTATTACAATTAGTAATGACATAACCATGCTGTCATTCCTTATGCCTAACCCCAAAGGGTTGCACCAAAAAAGAGAAGAAAGAAAAAACAAGTGGACCCATTGAAAAGTGAGTGAAAAGAAGTGCAATTTTTTGTTTCATTCTTATTTATATTCCTATTAAATATCTATTTTTCAAATATAAATGTAATATTGTAAAAAGATTAATTATTACTCATGCATGGGAAAGAATGTGGAGAGATTTTATAAAAAATTAGAGAGAGCCCAAAAGACCTGGTTTTTGATGGCATTAATAAATGCACATTGAGGAGGGGCCAAAGGCATGGCATATCCAAACATGGAGGCTATCATGTCCCTCAAGTACTCATCTCTAAACCCTTTTGTCTCTTTTGATATTCGATAATTATATTTAGAGATGATAAAATATTAAGTATTTATAAGTTTTAAATTACTTAAATTTGAAGCCATTATTTTACTTATAATTGGAATATATGAATTAAATATTATTATTTATTGTATATCTAAAATTGTAAAGAAGAATATTAATTTAAATCCGTAAATATTTGAATTTAAATCCATTAACTTTTTTATATATAATTGAAATTATAAGCCTTTTATGACTAACCGGTTTAGATATTTGAATTTACATTCGTTATCTAAATAAGTAATGTGGATTCAGATCACGGATGTTTGGAGTATCTATTTCCATTCGCAATGAATAATAATTTTAAGATTTGGATCCAAGTATTATTTGCATATAAAATATTCAAATCCGAAAAAATAAATTGAATATCCATAAATATCCAAATCTGCAATCTAAATTACTATCCCTAAGTCTCTATTAAATTCAAAATCGAATTAAGTATTTTTTTCTTCTAAGATTATTTTTCACCCACAATGCTTGAAATTGGATTTTAGTTATTTAAAACATCCCTGATTTGATTCAAAAATCAAAAAAGATTTTCTTAGACTTTCGATAATTGATAATTACATTGAATCTCAAATAAATTCGAAATCAAACTGAAATAGATTTAATATTCTTTGGTAATATTAGTTGAAAGATCCGTCAACTTTAGATATACATGGATAATTCAAAAGGTTTTAATATTATACTATTTGGGGATGTTGGGGTTCTCATCTCTGGACAATCAAATCTCTTGGAAAAGCTTCCTACACTTTCTACAATGGAAGACAGGGTTTGGGTTTTTGGATTTTGGAAGAACAAAAAAGTGTTGGATATGGTGATTAGGCTTTTGGGACTGACAGTGAACCAAAAGATATGAGACCACACTGCCCACATCTTGGAACTTGGGATACTCTTATTATTTAATTAAATTAATACTGCTCTTATTTACTTACTGCTTCCACCAACATTTTAGGGTTCTAATTACTCTACCACTTAAATCATTCTCCACCCATTTATAAAATTATAGGTGGTAAGATGGAAAGTATCTTTTCAATAAACAATTTAGAAAAAAGAAAAGGTTATTTCTCTTATTATAATCTCTTCGATGGTTATAATTATACTCAAATATTTAAATAAGATCAAATTATATATTGAATCAAACTTAATTTACTCAATATTATGATATTTATACGTCAAAACATAAAAATTATAAACACTTGAATACTCAAATATTTGATTTTATTTTCTTGAAATTTAAAAGAAAAAGGAGAGAGACAATCACAAAATTGCATATGAAATAGGTTTTGTTGATAGATAATCATATTAGCACTTTTCGTTTTAGGTAAATAGGGTTTTCTTGCATCCCAAACAGGCACTTAAAAAGCCCCCCACCATCTGGTTTGATTAGGCAGACAAAAGAATCTATTAATGAGATAAAGAAAAGGCTAAAAATGTGACATAATGATTATAATGTTGATATTGTTATATGATCAAAATATATGCTTTTAAATGTGACATGCATGATACAAGCATTGCATCAACTTAATCAATTTTATTTCCTTTTAACTAAGATTAAATGTTAGTTCTATTGGTATTTATATTGTTGTCAATATAAGAGAATATAGGTTCTAGTGCGTTAAAACAGTTATCCTCCTAGGTTGGGGAGAGGTTATGGATAATTTTATACATTGTGTCAAATAAAGCAGATATAATCAAAACATATAATAAGATTGTTAAAAAAAAAAAACTATATAATGAATTTTTGCTATTCAATGTTCTTAGGACAAAACCAGATGAGTTATGGATTATTTACTTAGACCAAGTCTATTTTTTTACTTAATTTAATCTATAAATTTAAACAAAAAATATTTTAATTAATAAGTAAATCAAGTTAGCTCGATTGAGGTGTTTATGAAGCGGACTGGAGTCGAGTCTAGATAATATTTAAGTCAGGTCAAATATTGTATAGTATTAGAATAATATATGTTTGTTCAAGATTCATCTATATTTGTAATAAACTATTCTAGTTCTTTTTTAAACTTGTCATTTTAAAAAATAATTTATGTAAATTGTCATTTATATATTTATTAAAAAATGATTAAAAAGCAAAAAAGACATTAGTTGAATTGATATAGTAGAGATGTTTAAATATTTCGTGTTTTAGGTTCAAATTTTATTATATGAGTGTATTTTTTTTATTTTTTATATAAAAGATATAAAAAGACAAAAACATCCTCAAAATGATGTAATTTATTGTAGGCTTAAGGGTGTAAAAAGCTCTCAATTTTTTAACAAAAAGCAATTAAGCCCCTCCTTTTTTTTTTGTACTCAATTGAGCACTTAAATTTTCAAAATGTATAAAAAAAGGCACTCAAACTTCTTCAAAAGAAAAATAAAAAATTAAGCCCTTACTTCTTTTCTTTTTTTTTTTCACTCAATTGGGTACTTGAACTTTCAAAATGCATAAAAAAGACCCTCAAAATTTTTTAAAGAAGTATTTAAGTCCCTGCTCTTATTAGAAATTATAAAAAATAAAATTTAAAAATGATTAAAAATTATATTTTTTATAAAAATCGTAAAAAAATAAAAAAATTTGTTAACTTTTATAAAAATCATAAAAAAAATTTAATGAACCCTAGTTTTTTTCAATTAAAGTCATCACGTGTTGCAACATAGCGTGACATGTGGCGAAAAATGAAAAAAAAAATCAATAAAAGTTATAGAAAAATTATAAAATGCTTCTTTTGGTATGATAATTTTTATAAATTTTTACGAAATTTATATTTATTTACATTTTGTATAATTTTCTCCTGACTTTATAAATTTATATAATTTTTTATATTTCTATATAATTTTTTTAATTTTTTATGATTTTTATAAAATTTTATAATTTTTTAATATATTTTTTACAATTTTTATATTTTTATAATTTTTAATAAATTTTTAGTAATTGAATTTTTTTATTAAAATTTGATAATATTTATAGCTTTTATTGATTTTAATTTTTTATAACTTTTTTTCTAATTTTTAATAAAAGCAGGGGCTTAATTGTTTTTTTTCAAAAAGTTTGAGGGTCTTTTTGATGTATTTTGAAAGTTTAAGTACCCAATTAAGTGCAAAAAAAAAAGTAGGGGCTTAATTGCTTTTTTTGAAAAAGTTTGAGAGCTTTTTTGATACATTTTGAAAGTTCAAGTACCTAAATGAGTGAAAAAAAAGAACTTAATAATTTTTTTTGAAAAAGTTTGAGGACTTTTTACGGCCTTAAACCTTTATTTTATAAAGCAATAAATGTTTTAATATGAAGTTCTTCGAGGAACTTTCTCATTTCTCAATCTACACCCCTGATTAAGGTAGAGAATGTGATTTTTTTTGGCCAACTTAACTAGTTATAATTTTAAAGAAATAGATCCAGTCAAATTAAAGCTCGAGAATCAAGGTAATCGAATCGATTTTAGGTCGATCGGTTAACCAACTTTAATTATTAGATTTGAATAATATATTTTTATTTTTTATATTCTTAATTATAAATATAATATAAATACTTAAAAATATTAAATTAAATCAAAATTTTAAATTAAATTAATTTGAAAATTTAAAAATAAATAACAATAAAAATAACCAACAAAATCGGATCCATAAATTTAATTAATTTCCCAATTTTAACCGAAATCAAGAGAAGTTGGGGAGGGACTCAAGATAAATGAATTTTGGGTCATATTATTCATTTAACTGTTGATACTGATCTGGGCCTTCTCAATCTTGAAGCCGGTAAGGCCCAAAACCCCACAAGAGGTAGCCGAATCGATCAAGGACAGTCCCACCGCACTCCACATCAAACCCCTTTTCCAAAGTTGAGTATCTTGAGAAGGTCTTTCTTCTTCTTCTATATGTTGGCATAATTTCAAGCATTCTTTTTGTTTTTTTTGGAGTTGGCCGAAGTGATGGGTTTCATGAATTATTTCATTTGATAATAGTTTTAGCATTAAATTTACTGGTTTTATCTTTTATTACTTCACATGTTATGCCATTTACATTATTGTTCTTCTCCATATATTTGATGCTTTTTGCTTTCCCAACTGGCATGAAATGCTACAAGCCGTCAACAGGATGTCAACAATGGAGTTTTTGAAGTAATTGTTGAAGTGCCATAGGTAACAGCATAGAATTTATTACTGGACATATTTGAAATTGGTATTTCGACTTTGAATGAAGTTAATATGTTGGAGTTATAAAATCAATCTATTTGAAATAATTTATCTTAAAAGATTGAATGGAATCAGATTAAGGAATCGTATTAATTGGATTGGAATAGCATTGAAGACAGATCTCCTGTAATTCACTTTATATTGGTCTTTATTATTATATTGCATCTTGCTATTATACTTGTTGTTTAATAGAGAAATTAATTGTAATTGATCTCTAGTGTGTTAGCAAGATTCGAAAAATATTATATATTGGGAGGCTTGTATAGATTTTTGTATCGAGTATTGAGAGCACTTCTCTATTCATTGTGGAACAATTTGTGTTTACTGCCTAGAGGTAAATGATCTAAACCTTTTATGTATAAAAGATAGTTTGCTATACTGGGATGTGATAGGATTTGGATTACTTGTTGTATTGGGTTGAAAAATACTAGATTTACTCATTGAGTGAGGATTTACAGACATAAGGAAACCGAACTGAGTAAACAATTTATTGTGTTTTTGTTTTCTCTATTTTATTGCAATGCCACACGACAGCCATTACTTCCATTCAAACACTCTGTTTTCCTAGGCAATTAGCACCAGTTTGTTTCAAAAATTGGTATAAGAGTATCCCGGTTAATGTAGATAGTGGTGTTTTTTTTGGTGTTGTTAATTGCTAGACATAGAAGAATCTTTAGGTTATTATCTCCTATGTTGGAGGGTTCCAACTATGTTTATCAAAAGGCAAGAATGAAAGCATTCATCAAGTCCATTGATGAAATGCATAGCGCTTTGTAGGGAAGAGCGTTCAATTAAATTGAGTGAAAAAAATCAAGTTAGTTGAGTTGACGAGTTTTATTTTATATCTTAAATCGATTTAAAATTTTGAATTTGTTTTTAAATCGGGTCAAGTGAAAAGAAATTCGAGTTGAGTCGAATCGAGTGAAATTGTTAAAGTTAACTTAACAAAATTAAACATGTTAAATTAAAATCTTGTTACAATATAACTAATTCCACATTAAAGCACATAAATTTGAAACTATATGTATTTGAAAACTCTTTCAAAATAAAAGATACTTTAGTATAATAAACTTAGATCGGTAATTTACTTGTTTAGGTCCTCAAAAATATTATTTTGGAAAATTTTATAATTTTTTTATATTCTTTAGATTTTTTTTAGGATTTTCAATATTTTTAATTTAAAAAATTATGAAAATTTGGAATTTTTAATAAATAATTTAAAATTTTAAAAATTATTTTGATTCTTTTTTTTTTTAATTTTTGTTGATAGAAACCAATTTGCTCATTTTCAAAATGGTATGGGCCAAAGAGATATTTGTATTAATATGTTATTCAAGTTATTTGAATATTTTGAGTCAGTTGAATTGTAAAATTCAACTCAAATTGTTATTCGAACATTTTGAGTCATTTAAATTGTAAAATTCAACTCAAATTAAACTTAAAAAACCAATGTACTTATTTGAGTTCACTCAAATAATTTAATTTGATTAACTCAAAATTAAAAAAAAAAAATCAATTTATTCGAGTCAAATTGAGTTTTGCTCACCCCTATCGCTTTGTCTTGACTCAATTAAATAATCTTAAATCCCTGTAAAATAAAAAAAATCAATTAAGAACTAGTAAAAATGTAAAAATAATACAATTAAACCCTCTACAGCATCATCATCATTTTTTCACATCAACTGACTATGTTTACTGTCTCGTTATTATTTTTTCCATGCCATTCGTCATGTTAACTTATCACGTCAGCACTTAACGTTCGTTAAAGATTTCGACAGAAAAACAAAATCAAGAAACTCGATTGGGTACATTTAAAAGCTCAATTGGTGTACTTTTCGAGAGGCTTAATTGATTTTATTAATTATTTTCAGTAGGCTTATTTGAAAATTTACCAAATTATTAAATAATAATTGGAGCGAACAAAGGTCCAAAAGCCTAGCCTGAACCGGTTTCCGTATAATTTGAAATTTGGCGTCAAAAACTTTCAAAAAAATAAAAATAAAAATGAGACACATCTCAAAACGGGCAATCTCCTAATTCTCAATTCTCCTCCATCCTTCCCTTCAAAAACCCTAATTTCCCATTAATAAAACATTAGATTTGAAATAAAGCCAAGAAAAAAGGAGGGTTTTTTTCTTTGTTTCTCTTGCAATTGAATCTGTGCAATCCACAATGGATTTCTTCAAAATTTTATTCTCCGACGATGTACAACCCCAAAGCCCCGATCCCCCCACTGAACCGTCTCCAAACCTGGGATCATCCTCCACGTGGAGTTTCGGCGGCCTAGTGAAAACCCTTGCGAGCAAGTCGGAATCGGTGATTGAATCCTACCGGAAGGATTTCGAGGAACTCGGATCGGGATTGAAGAAGGAAACCGAGATTATCAGGAGCGTGGCCTCACGCGCTGTCACTGACTCCCTCGACATCGGCGCCTCAGTTGCTCAGGAAAAGCTCGAGTCGGTGGGACAGGCTATTGATGACATCGGTAGCTCCGTTTGGAAATCAACGGCTCAGATCATCTCTCACGGTAAAGATACGTTCTTATCACCTTCCGACGATTATGATTCCGATCCTGAAAATCTAGAAACAAAAAATTAAATATCAATAGTAATAGCGTTAATGAAAAACGGTACAGTCGTTTTGAGATGCAAATTCGAGCGCTTCAATCAAGTAGAACTACTTACTGTACGGAACCCGATGATTTGGAGGATTATGGGAATTGGAAATTAGGGATGAATTTGGAAGATAAAAGAGGGGAAATTGAAGATTTGATAAGTGAAAATTCAGCTGTTCAAGATATTTTTAGAGAAGTTGAATCAAATGAATTTGAATATAAGAGATACTGGAGTAACTACTTTTATAAGTTAAGTAAGCTAATCAAGGCGGAGGAGGCGAGAGCTAAGCTCGTTAAACGAGCAATTTCGGGGGAGGAAGACGAGGATTTGAGCTGGGATATTGATGAGGACGATGAAGGAGGAGAGAGTGGAAATGTTGATAGTGAGAAAAAGGAGCATGGTTTGAGTGAAGATGGTGAGGAATGTTTGAAAAAGGATGAGGATAAAGTGAGTTCGTGTAAGGATAGTGATGTTTCCATAATTTCGACCCAACATTCAATGGCTGAGGAGGAAGGGTGGGATGAGATTGAGGAGATCCGGAGTAGTAACGACAATAAAGGGAACAATGTTGTTGGGAGCACTGGTAGGGTTGATCTATGTAAGCGGCTGAGTGTTGCAGAGGAAGAAGAGGATTTGAGTTGGGATATCGATGACGAGGAAGAAGATCAGCCTGTTAAAGCTTGATTGAATACCTGTAATAGTATTAATGATTCTTTTAAGATAGTTTTCGTTTTTAATTGATAAGAAACTCAGGTTCTTGTAAGGATAGTGATGTTTCTGTAGCATCAAGCCGACACTTGCTGCCCTAGGGGCTAGGAGGAACGGTGGGATGAGATGGAGGAGATTCGGAGTAGTAATGATAAAGGGATGAAGTATTGGTAGCACTGGTAGGGTTTATCCGTGAAGCCGCTGAATGTTGCAGAGGAAGAGGAGGATTTGAGTTGGGATATTGATGGTGATTTTGAGGATAAGCCTGTTAAAGCTTAATTCGATATTGATGTAGGGAATCAAAATAAACCGTAGATGCTAGCAATATTATCATTTAGGTTCTTTTAGGATGAAATTTTTTTTTAAAAAACCCAGCTTCCATAGTTTGTATATGATAAAAGATCAACCAAACATTCAGTTCATTATGTAAAAATTTCACAGTTATTGAATTCAATTGGCTTTTTCTTTTTTGAATGTTTGGCATACTAGAAAATTAACCCAAAGATAATATAATCTGTAAATTGATCCATGGACAATGAATATTACATATAATAAAGCAACTTCATAAGCAAAACTTATTAAGGAAAAAAAAAACGTGGTATTGAACAAGAAGAAAGAACCAATGATATAAAGTTGGGATAGTTCCAATTATGCATATCCCCCATATGATACTGATCAGGTTAGAAATACTGCAAACAGAAGTAGCCGGCTTGGTACTTGTGAAGAAACCACCGGCGAAAGTATTTTAGTGTCACCTTGTTTCGGTTCTTGCCAACCTGACCTTGTGAGTGAATATGATACAACTAACTGTCACCTGATCTCAGAACCCGCATAATGGAAATGAACAAGTTCAGGATGTCCAAATAGAGAGTGGCGGATGCTAATATGTAATCGTCGTATGTGAAGCGCTTGATCAAGTTGTCGGTGTCGTAGACTATGAACCCACAGAATACCAAGGCGCTGATTGCACCATAGATGGCAGTAGTGGTTGGGCCGAGTGGGAAGAACATCTGCATGATAATAAAACATGTGTTAGGTCAGAAGAAACCTGCATATGAGTGTGTGAAAGCACAAATGATCTTATAGTGTTGAACTTCTAATTGCATAGATTGATGACCAAGATACATGAAACCGTACATACGAGTATGTGGAAGCACAAATAATTGTATATTGTTGAACCGAGACCGAGACATCTCACCTGGATTAGACTGGTTAGGACGAGGATCACAAGGCTGGTGAACAAAATTGGCCCAAGGTAGTTAAAGTCCTTGCCAGTCTTAGATGCCCAGAAAGTGTAGCCAGTAAGAGATGTAACCACAGCTGCTGTTAAAATTAGTGCTTCAAGCACTATTCTTCCTGAATCCATGCAATGAAAAGCAGTTTAGTTTCAAGAATCCCAGATTTATAACTAGACCTAGAACTTGTTGACAGCAAGTATGGAGTAGGGATACTAACCATCAGTGTTGGCGCAGCTCACACCGATTGTGAGACTCAGAAACACGGTGAAGGCGCCAAGGATGATAAAATTCAGTGGGTGCTTTTGGTGATAGACGTGCAAGGGCCACACCACTGCATGGATTGAGTTTTGTAGTTAAGAAATAAAGACAAAGTGTGGTAATGTGACATAATAAATGAAGAACAGCTCCTAAAATTCTTTGAAGTAATTACTTGGGAGACAAAAGAGTTCTCTATGAATCAAACTAAATGCATTATAACTAGACATTTTCATGGGTTAGGTTATCTGTTCAGTCTAAAATTTGAGAGGATTTAGACAAAAAAATTAGACCCGGTTAAAATATAAGTTGAGCTTGGATAACATTCAAGACCAGAACGCGACCCATTTTAAGTTTATAATACTTTATATTATATTATTTTTATATATTATGTAATTTAGAACACATTAAAAAAATAAATTTATACTAAATATATAATACTACTTTTAATGTAAACATTAAAATAATATTAAGATGATTATATACTTTTTTTAATATATAAAATTATTAAATCTTAAAATAATATAATATAAATATATTTTTTTAAAAATTATAAAATAATATCAACGAGCCTAAAATGGGCTTGGGTAAATCTTTTGCAAATATAAGCGCGTTTGAAAAAAATTTTAGACTCAAATTCTGGGTCGAGCCAAGTTTGGACAATTATAAAATATATTAATATCATACTTAAACCCGACCTGACCTAACCCATGAGTACCTCAAATTATAACCAATAATTAACCAACTGAAGAGAAAGGAAAAATGGTAAGAGTTATAGGAAAGCTCTTAAAGCACAAACAAGGGTTCAATGATTATTATAAGTGCAACTAATACACATTTGAATAACTATTACTAGAATTATTAGAATTAATCAACTCTAATAATTATGATAGATATGATAACTTGAATATATTTTGATCCATATCAAAATAAATTTGAACAAATACACCATATTTTTGTGTTTCGATCGGATAATCACATGGCTGAAATAAAAAGAATCGCAAGTGAAATACTATCGTACGAAGGACAAAAAATAGGTAAAAGAAAAGAGAGAGGACATTACAGATGAGGGGGATTAAACAGAGGAAGAGCAAGAGTCCTGAGTTTCCACGTAGGAGGTCGATGATCGAAGGCGATGATACCACAAAGGCGGAGACCACGGTGGTAAGCAATAGCTGTACTGCCAGGATGCCGTAGACCTTGCGGATAAAGCCCCATCGGAGCTCATTCTCGCCATAGCTGAGTCCCGGGTAAAGAGTCTCCCCTGACTCTAGATCTATCAGATCCGCCTTGCGGGCGTCCGCGCGACTCAGGCTCTCGTATCCGTACATCGTTTTTATTTCCGCGGGAAAACCCGTTCGGAAAAAAATCGTCGGGATTTATTTATATTAATAAATTATTAATAGTAAATGTAAATATAAATATCGATAACCAATCAAAATGATTGGTAATGTTGGATCCACGCGTTATTAAGAGCTTAATAAACAGATTATAATTTTATTTTTTTCAATTTGATTATAACAATAAATTTTATTGGCATTTTTAACTAAAACAAATTAATTTAACGTCGTAATAAAAATGACTTTTTGGTAATTTTAAAATAAAGAAACAAAAAGAAAATTCATTTTTTATATATAATTTATAAGTGTAAATATTGTTTAGCCAAATAAATACACAACACAAACGGATTTTTGATGGAATTCATAGAAATGGTGTCACTAAACAATCAATATATTGTAAAATTTAACATTGAAATGTCAAATAAACTCAAATAATAAGAATTTTAATTTAAGATTGTTATTGAATTAAGATAAGTTCTAATATAAATATATAATTTTTTTTTAAAAAATGAAAATTTCATCAAAATCAAATTTCCACATATATTATTACTTAAAATCAAAATCATAAAAAAAATGACATTATTGTACAAACACTCTACCAGGATATTAAAAAATTGATTACATATTTTTTCTACAAAAATTGGGATGTTAGTGGTATTAACAAATAATCATGTAAAACCTGTCCACGTTCTATGTATATATTTTTTTGTATTACGTTATTTTTATTTTACCTCAGTCAAAACAAACAGCAAAAAATTGAAAAAGAAAAAAAGAAGAAGAGATTTTATTAAAGAAAGAAACAAGTAAAAGAGAAACGAACTACAAGGAAAATTATATTTATTTATACCGATTTAAACTTATAAACTATACTATTTTGATTTGCATACAGATAAGCATCCATAGTGCAGTTCAGATTCGACTAAATTGAACAAAGTTTTAAGAAATTTCAGACCCTAAAAAGCGAAAGTAAGAAGGGAAAAAAAAGATAGATGAGTACTTGAAACGATTCTTCTTTGTTTTTTTAGTTGATATCGGAGTCGTCAAAATCGTCTTCGAAGTTGTTGAAGAAATCGGCATCGGCGAGCTTGTTGTCGGAAGCGATGACGCCTTCGCCGAAGATCTCCGGTGTGTCAACATCGTCGACTTCCATGGCTGAACCTTGGTCGTCTGGGTCCGTCACGAATTCCATCGGCATCGGCCTCATCTTTTCCCCCTTTTCTTTAAGCTTCTAGGGATTTCTTTCGCTGGTTTAATTTTAATTATTTTTGTTGAAATATCACGCTGAGGTTATATAGAGGAAAGTTAACCCCGAAACGATGCCGCTTATAGGTCCTTTAAGAAAACGCAGCGTTTCAGCCTTTAATTGGGAAGAGAATTTTTTTCCTTTTGGCATAATGACCTTTTTGTGGCTCTAATTTTGGAAATTGAGCGTTTCAGCGTTTTCAGAAAACTATTGGAAATTGACAAGAAGCTGAAAGGCTTCTCCAGGTAAAGTCTTTGACCTTCTCAAGGACCTTGCAATTCCAAAGGCACGACAACGGTCCCTCCACAACATAATGATGCACCGTGGTAGCTAAGCTCACTGCTACTCGATAGTCGGTCTTGACACTATACTGGCCGTCCTTACTATGGTGTCAAACAAGCCTGTCCAATTGCTTATGGAATCTTATAGGGACCTTTAAGCTACGACGCACATCAATGGGAGCAAAAGAGGCTCTCAGCAAATCCATATTCCACGACAGACAGTCAACTGAAAAAAGCTCACTTACCCGTAGATTCTCCATGCCTGGAAAAGGTAGGGACTCAACAGAGAAGCTACTATAATCTCCCAACCAAGGATCGTTGAAAGCTTCCACCTAAAACGACCGGGTGCACTGGCAAGCAAGTCCCTTGCTGCATATGCTCCTCCAAGTGTACGATGGGCATGAACCCTAACTCATTGTAAAAAAGTCACCCTCAGAGAAATATTTGGCTTTGATAACACGATTAAGAAGAAAATGTGGGTGAGTAACCAAGCGCACGGCTTATTTGCCAAGCATAGCTAAATAAAGCAATGCAGGTTCCGAAACCCCAAACCCTCCTGCTTCTTGGGAAAGCAGAGCCTATCCCATGGTGCCCAATGAACCATTCGCCTGTCATTGTTTCCCGACCCTACCAAATAGAATTCATCATCCTCTGCAGCTCCTACACATACTAGCAGGTATCAAGAAAGCACCCATACAGAACACAGGAATAGCTTGAGCCATAGTTTTAATCACGACTTCCTTACCCGATTTGGACAACGAGTTATTCTTCTAGGAGAAAAGACACCTGCTAAACCGCTCCTTAATAAAAGAAAAAAATCGCCTCTTGTTTCGACCCACCAACAATGGCAACCCAAGATATCGACCATGGTTAAACGGTGTTGAGACCCCTAATACTGACGTAGCAGCATTCCGATCTTGTAACTTGGTATTTGAGCAGAACATAATCTCAGACTTCTGAAAGTTAACTACCTGCCTAGAAGCAACTTCATACCAAGACAATATGCTCTTCATAGTAGTATAGTCCAAACTTGTAGCCCGGGAAAAGAAGAAGCTATCATCTGCAAACAACAGATGGGATACAGAATGGCTCCAACGGCTCACCGGTATTCCATGCAAATCCCCTCGAGCCTTAGCTTCGCGAAGAAGATGACTCAGACCTTCTATGCACAAGATAAATAAATAAGGGGATAACTGGTCCCCTTGCCTTAAACCCTGCTTGGCACAATTAGCCCCACCTCCCGGCCACGATATCCACTGTCTGGCAAAACCCATTCTTTGCATAATAAACTCAAAGAAGCCCCAATCGAAACTGTCGTAAGTCTTTCTAATATCAACCTTCAACGCTACCTCTCCCACCCTCCCTCGACCCTTATTTCGCATATGATGGATCAACTCAAAAGCGACCAGAACATCTGACAACCTGGCACAAAGGCAGATCGCATCCGAGAAATAACACCAGGCAAGATACCCTTCAGTCTATTAGCAAGCACTTTCGACAGAATTTTATACAAGACGTTGCACAAAGTGATAGGCCGCAGATCCTTCATACAATCAGGTTCATTCATCTTACAAATCAAAACAATTGTAGTGTCATTCATAGAATCTTGGAATGCTCCTTGATTTAACCAATGACAACACTCATTGAACACATCCTGACCCACGACATGCCAACGAGATTGATAAAGGGCAGGGTTCATACCGTCCGAACTTGGAGCCTTGTCCGGGGTGCATCTCCATGATCGCCGCTTTGAATTCATGGCGCAAGCAATGCTGCATTCTGACTAGCGTCCACAAAAGCGAGTAAAATCATAAAAATACTGAAATCCGACTTAGTCGAAGCAGCAAATACACCTTCAAAATAAATATACTTTATTTATCATTTATTTTTATATTTTAAAATATAAATAATTTCAAAAATAAAAAAAAAATTATAATTCGTTTAGACGAGAAATTCGGGGAAAAAATCCTATTAAAAAGCCCAATCAAGTTCACTCATTAAACCGATGTTTTGGGCTTTTGTTTTTCTCCCTATAATGTGAAATTTAACTTGTCAATATTTATATTTTGTTTTGTTAAATTGATTCTTATTTTATTTTTGAGTTAAATTTGACTATAAATTATTTAAAAAGAGATAAATTTTATTATATTTAAATTATTTTTAATGAAAATACTGATTAAAATATTAAAGTTTTAAACATGATTGTCTATGACAATTCACATGTTATTCATGATAATTTTTTGGATTTTTATCAACCTTTTATATATTATTAATTTTTAATTTTTTATAAATTTCAAATTATTTTTTGACTTGGCATATCAAACAAATCATACCATATCAACATGAAATACATATAAATTACCACATGAGTTGTTACGATAACATGTTAAAAATTTAATGTTTTAGTAAGTATTTCTATCTTATTTTTAAAATGTATAGTTCATTTTTAAAGGTTAATAATTAATTTTAACTTTTAAAAAAAACAATGATTAAATTAGCAAAAAATGCAAAGTTTAAAGACTAAATTTGATATTATCCCTTTTTAGTTTCTCTTCCCATCTCTTTTTAACTCTGCTCTTTAGCCAATTTGCTAGTGCTAATCCAATTTTTGTTTTTGGTTGAAAAGATAAAAAATGGAAAAAATTACATTAACATAAAGTTAACTTCCCGAAGGGGAAGCTTCAGATATTTGTAGTGCTTCTTTCTTTACTTGTACTAATTTAGTGATTCCATCCACTTCCTTATTATATTCCTTAAGAATATGCTGAATGATTTGATATTTTATTTTGGATAAGAGTTGAATAAATTCTCCTTACCAACGTTGAATCTGAACCATTGCGAGCCAGATTTTGAATTTTATTTATTGCCTCCATACTATTTATCTGAATTAGAGCGCTATTATAATTCTGTTCCAGAAAAAACTATAAACCATCTTTGATGCCGATAACTTACTCTCAATAACAAAACAAAATCCTAAATACATGTTATAATCTAAGGTCCACCTTTTATTTTGATCCACCTGCAAAAAATCTTTTATCCACTTTCACCACACCATCTATTCTTAAGCAGATCCAATTCCCGCAAGGGGAATAAAGTAAAATTTTAGGTTACAAATCGGCCTTCATTACCTTATTGCTACATCAGACGTACTGTTTGACCAACTGTAGTATACTTTAATAATTAGATAAACTTGTGCTAAGACGTTACTATTTTCCTCAGTCACTTTCAAACATGGTGGCTTTAATTTATTTAGTTTTATTTTTTATTTTTTTAATCATCATGTCAGAATTCAGATATAGATCATAGAATTAGATTTAGTTGTACCTTTTTCAACCGCAGGTTTCTTAATAACAGCAAAGATGAACTGTGTTTGTCTTTGAAAATATAATTAATATAATCATCAAACCCAATTCTTGAAGAGAAAACAAAAGTACAGGTAATTAATGATGCTTCCCATGGCTCATCAGCTACCATTTTTTAATTTCCAACCAGCTGGAACATTTTTTATAAAAAAAAAAAATTCTACAACGAACAGAATTTGTCTTTTTCCAGGAAAATAATGCCGCAATAATAATGACAAAAAAAGCGTCAATTTAAAGTACACCGGTTAGCACAAGACTGACCCACTTTGGACTCAAATTTATATCTGGTCTGCCTGCCTGACTGCCTTTTTCTAGAAAACGTGTATTGGTTGTGGTTCTTAGTGTGTTTTTTTGGACCACATCGTATTTCTTTCTCCTACATATATATATGCTGTTGTACTTCTGATTTCATTGTTCATCTTCAACTCACAGAACTCGGTTTGGAACCGTTTATATTTTCTCACTGTTCTTTCCATTTGTTTTAGAGCTTCCAGCATCGGCATCGGAGATCAGCGACGCCGCATTATCCCAGGTGAGGCAGCCGAGTTTGGAGCTTAGAATGGATCATAACGGCGAGCATCCGGCTTCTGTAGAGGTGAAGGAATGTCATGCATCTGGCTTTGATAGCATCAGCGTAAGTTTACACCTTTTTTTTTTTTTTATAGTAAATGTGTTTCTCTCGGGGGCAGTACTTAATATGGGATCTCTTTGTCTTCATAAATTATGTATAGTCCTTGTCACCAGATATGATTTTAAATATGTAAACTAATGTCAGATTTGGATGTACCAAAAAGAATATGACAGATTCATTTAGTTAAATGGTAAATTTCTTTTAAGATCACTAAACTATTAGTAAAGTTATATTTTAGTCATTTAAAATAAAAATATTACTATATGAAAGCTTTCATTTAAGTCACCAGATTGTTAAAATTATTGTTGTATGGTCTTCTTTGTTTGCACAATTTGCAACAATCAAAAGCTCTCATTTCTCTTCTCTGATCTCCAATATTAACCATCAGATCGATTTGAATTTAATGTATGTTATTCTACTCATTGATAGGTACTGATCTACCGTATCGATCGTCAAATTGTCGCTTGAAGCTCGTTATCCAGACTTTTCTTTTTGAAAAAACTTAACAGCCAATGATTGAATAAAAACATTCGAATAGTTCAGTGACTTAAATGAAAACTTTTGAATACTTTAATAACCATTTTGTAACGTTTTGAAGTGATCAAAACATAAACTTACTAATAGTTTAATAATTGTGAGTATAATTTATCCTTTATTAAATAAGTTCTTATGCTTTATTGTATTCGAATGTTCTTACCTTTTGATTTCAAATGAAATGTTGATTGATGTTAACAATTTATTTAGGTATGAATTCAAGGTTAGAGGCTGATTTTGATACAGGTTGAAAATTAAGGGCTTATTTGGTATAAATTAAAGTTTAAAGTGCTTATTTGGGTATAATAAAATTGTAAGAGTTTATTTAAATAAAATAGTATATTTCATGGGTTTTATTTAAGATTTTTAGCTTTTTATTTTTGTCATACTTCCACTTTCTTTTCATTTAGTATGTCATTATTACGGATACCTTTATACTAACAGTTAAATTATATTTTATTTTCTTACTCTAAAAATGGATAATTAGTAGTTATATAAAAAAGTAAATTGATCATTATGTTAAAAATTTATTTTATTTCTATTATGAAAACTAATTTTTGTACATCACCATGGTATATATATGGCGCACCATTTATTATAATTTGATTATTCTATCAACATGTTAATTTTTAACAATACAAATAATCAAACTTTTAATACAACATCTACCTATAAAAATTAAATTACTCTTTTTTTTAGTAGTAAATTACATGTACTTTTACCGTCGTACTTACAATTAAACATAATGAAATCGTTTGAAATATATTTGCGCATTTGCAGGTGGAAAATGAAACAAATAATTTCTCAAACCAAATCAAGGTTTGGCAACCCAGCAATGGTGATGAGAGGAAGCTTTGTATTTCAATGCCCTCTTCTCCCACTAACCATTGTCATGTAGATGAAGCTAAGGGTTTAGAAAATGGAGTTCCAGATTCCTCAGCTAACACTAAAAACATCAATCAACAACAACAACATCCCAACCACAAAAAGCTCAAAGACAAGAGGTTTGATTCCTTCAAAACATGGTCTGGTAGACTTGAAAGGCAGCTATCAAATTTACGTGGAAAGCCACAGGAAATTGAATCAGATTCAGAGAATATTGAACCATTGCCACTACCTGTGGACCGATTCTTCGATGCATTGGAAGGACCAGAATTAGAGACCCTAAGGGTATCATTTCTAATACTCTCAAATCATAATTAGACCATTGGTTTCTATTGGAAGAACCTGACATTGTTTTGTTTTTAACAGGCTTCCGAGGAGATTGTTCTTCCTGATAATAAAACTTGGCCATTCCTCCTTCGATATCCCATTACTGCATTTGGTATCTGTCTAGGAGTTAGTAGCCAAGCTATCATGTGGAAAACCCTAGCCACTTCCCCATCTACAAAGTTTCTTCACATCAACTTGATTATAAATCATATACTATGGTGGATATCTGTCGCTTTAGTAGCCATTGTTGCTTCCATTTACCTTCTGAAAGTGATTCTCTACTTTGAAGCAGTTCGTCGAGAGTATTACCATCCAATCCGTGTCAACTTCTTCTTTGCCCCATGGATAGCTCTTTTGTTTTTAGCTCTTGGAGTGCCGCCTTCACTTGTTTCAAAATTGCCTGTACCTTTATGGTACGTTCTTATGACACCAATCTTCTGTTTGGAGATTAAAATATATGGACAATGGATGTCAGGCGGTCAACGAAGGCTTTCAAAGGTGGCTAATCCTTCAAACCATCTCTCAATCGTTGGGAACTTCGTGGGAGCACTATTGGGTGCATCAATGGGGCTTAAAGAAGGACCTATTTTCTTCTTTGCTGTTGGTCTAGCTCATTACGTAGTTCTTTTTGTAACTCTTTATCAAAGACTTCCAACAAACGACACACTCCCCAAAGATCTCCATCCTGTATTCTTTCTATTTGTTGCAGCACCAAGTGTTGCTTCAATGGCATGGGCTACGATTCAAGGCTCCTTCGACAATGGAGCTCGAATTGCTTACTTCATTGCCTTGTTCCTTTATTTCTCACTGGTATGTTTAGCCTCTTTGAACATCAGGAAAAGTTCCATATGAACAATTTGACTTATAACTTGTACCCTTTGCAGGCAGTTCGGGTTAACTTTTTTCGAGGATTCAAGTATGTATGCATCTCTGTTTACCTATAATTCAGTGCTATTAGGAATTCCCTAAATTTTCACTTCTTTTACAGGTTCTCATTGGCTTGGTGGGCATACACATTTCCGATGACTGGGGCGGCGACAGCAGCCATGAGATATTCAAGTGAACTGACAAATATTGTAACTCAAACACTTTGTGTCACACTCTCCATTGTTGCTACACTTACAGTAACAGCACTACTTGTAACCACTATATTGCATGCCTTTGTCCTACGAGACCTCTTCCCTAATGACAAAGCCATTGCCATTAGTGACAGAAAGCCCAAACCTCATAAGAAGTGGTTCAATCTTACAGACATTGAAACTTTCTTGAAATTTGCAAGTTCTGACAACAAGGATATAGAAGCTGCCTTAAAGATTCCCACTCCAGAAGCCACATCAGTGTAAAACTTCATCATCATCAGCCTTGGTTTCAACCTTTAGCAGCAGGATCTTGCCGATTTTTGTTCTTTTAGAATCTTCAAACACTCGATACATGTGAGGAACATCAGTTTTTGGTTTCCAATGAGCATGTACGCAGAGAGAAATGAAGGTTTCTGGCACTTTTCTGCACCAAATTAAAGTGAAGGAATAATAATATTATTGCAAATTGCAAACGTATTGTATTATTACTGCTAAAATAAAACCAATCAATTTAAAATCGCATTCTAGTTTTTTTTTCCCCCTTTTTTTCAAAGAACAGAACGGCCTGCTTAAAGCATCTTGTGATTGGTTGTCCGAATGGAAACTTCATATGAGCTTGGTAAGTTCAATATGTCAACTGTTAGAGGCAGATTCATTAGAGCATGTAATATTTAAGGGAAAGAGTTTACCCATACCAATTTCCAACAGTATAATTCTTGTGATTAATGTAATAAGAAAAACAACATATTTAATGTAAATAATACTTAAAATGAATAATATTTTGTCAGTAATAGTACAATATTATAAAATGTTATTTGCATACAATGTTTAAAAGGAAATATTGTATAATCATAATTTCATTTTTCAATCCTCATTGTTTTGATGTCTGCAAATTCGATATAAATAAATTAGTTATATTAATGCATTTTTACTTATAAAATAAAAATTGTAGCACCTTCTTGCATATGTTTTTTTTTTTTTGCGCTTTTTTTTTTTTGTCTGACTTGACTAATTTTTTTTTATGAAGATATTAAAACCCCTCTAGATAATGCAACATATAATTGACCATGAGACAAAACATGTAGTGGCAAATATACTTTTATTGTCGGTATTGTTTGGCTGAAAAGGATATCTTTCATTTTCTACGGTTGAGAGTGGAATTCTTGATAAAAGGACTTAATTTCGAGCAAGTTGATCAATTGTTATCTCATAGTGTATTACATTATTATGGAAATGTTTGCAAACCATTTTTGTTCCATAGCATAAGCCATTTGATGGATCCAAATTTTTTAAAATTATAATCAGACAATTGACTTTTGACTTTTAAGATCAGTTTGTGTGGAGGCAAACCATTTGGTACAAGTGTATTCAAGAATTCTTCGAGATAGTTATTATTTATATCACCCACAGTTTAGTCGAAACTATTGAATATTTTACTATTACCTGAGAACATATTTATCATCTTCTCATTGATTTTGTCCACATAGTTGTTTATTGTTGCCAAAATCGCACGATTTGTCATGTATTGTGCTGAAATTGAATTTTCAGTTCCATTACCAACTTGAAGGAGGAATCCACCAAATGCTCGATCTTGTCCTGCTCTTTGTTCTTTGTTAACATGTGTTTCTCTATTTTTTGCCAGAGATATGATATTACCAAACAATGATTAACTATCTGAAGCCGAATCGCTTGTGGCACAACTAGTAAAACTTGTCGAAAATTTCCTCCAAACACTAATATTTTTCCACCAAACGATCCTGAATTACTCACGATGTCCTTTAAAGTTGTATTAACCGATTGTATAACAAACTTTTTTGCCATTGGTGCTTCATCTCATGAGTAGTGATTCTCTTCATATCAATTCTACTTTAGCACTTTGTTTGAATGTGCTACACATACTTATTTCTGTTGGATTCAACGAAATTACATTTCTACTTTAGCCTTAGTTAAATTATTTAATGCAAAAAGGAGCTTCAACATTAACATTAAATTTTTTTTTATGTGTTTTAAGTGTTATTCTCCCTTTTAATATTTTTATATTGTTTGCCTAATAATTATATTTCTATTCTTTTAATAAGGAGCTTACCCCATGCAATAATTTTATTAACCCACAATTCATAATTTTATTTTACATTAACTCAACTAAATACCACATGTTTTGATTTTTACGACGGCATGTTTGCAATATCATAATCCGAAGTTGCATTCTTATTATTCCCATATTTATGAAATTCCAAATTTCATCTTTAAATTCTTTTGCAAAATAATTATTAAAATATCATTCTTTTAATACCTTAGTATGTAATATATTCAAAATATTACAAATATATTATATTTTAAATGTTAATACATACATTCAACCTGTACATCATACATAAATACAAACTAGTTTATATATTATAACAAAGTATTTAAGCCATTAAATTAGCAATTGAATAATATGATAAAAAATTGGTTGCATCGACATTTATAATATTTGAATAATTTATTTATTTTGGCTAAAAAAACCCAACCCTTTAGACTTTCTAAATCCAACCCAATATATTTCAACCAACACAATAATATTATGAGTGCATATATATATAATTTAACTATACTAATATATGTATAATATAACCTAAAGAAAAAAAAATGATAGCTTTTTAATACAAAATTTTTACCCAGATTTAACCAATCAAAATTAATATTTTTCTCATTCACGGTTTTAGTATGATATCTATTATAGTGAATATTTTTTAAAATTTAATAATTTATTTGAGAGTGATTAGAACTCACTTTGTTTCTTTGAATAATAATATATTAACTCTTCTAGAGCATTGAATTAATTTTGTACTATGAAATATTTACATATTTTTTTTCCCACAATAAACATAGAGTAACAATATATCAACTCTTTTTGTGCTTTAAAATAATTTTGTAGCACTAAAATTTGGTTTTGTTTCATTACTAAATAAGAAAAATACTAACAAGTACATGACTAATGCCTTTTCATACATTGATCACATATTATTTCACATATGGGACATTGACAATCTTATTTGAAATTATTAAACCGTTGCTTGCAAAATAATATGAGCACTTAAAAAGGAGTGATAGGAAAGTGGGCAAACCGAAAACAGAAAGCTATACCTAGGTTTAAATTACGTCAAATTCTTTCCATTTTTATTAAATTTTGGCAGAATAAGTAATTTACCAAATTAGCCCTTTAAAATTTGCCTAAACTTGCCATTTGGTCCTCTTTCCTAATCACAATAGAATCTTGGTTATTTTTTTCAACCCTATTTAGAATTTCTTTCTCTCTCTTCTTTAAATACATCTTTTTCCTTTATTTCCTCTTTTCTTGTTTCAAAAAAAATCATCTTCTTTTGGTGGAAATTTTATATTTGAATCCTGAACTCAAAATCAACCCGTTCAATCCGTTTTTCGTGTCGATTTAAGCGCAACATTGTCAATTTCGTTTCTAACGTGCCAAGATCGTTAAGCATTCTTGTTTCTAATTCCGTAGAACCCTAGAATTCTGGAATAACATCGTTCTTGACAATCTTTCAAAATGATTACGAATCTTTTACGATTTTTCCCGAAAATCTTGATAATTTCGATAAATCTTGGAAGTTGATATTAATTCTTGCGTTATTATTGATCGAAAGACTTGTTGTAGGTATCCCAAGATAGGTTTGGACGTGAGGATCGTCGTATGAGACCCTGGAAGTCAGGTGTGTGTTCTTTTACGAGAAAATCAAGGCAAAATCCAATCCAGACCAGGCCACACGGGCGTGTGGGCTACCCGTTTGGATCAAATGGCCTCTCACACAACCATTGCCACTGAAACCCTAGCATTTTCACTTCTCATATGGCCTAGCCACACAGTTGTGTCTCTCCTGTAGCTTAATTTTTACGTTTTCCACACGACCTCAATTTGTTATACGACCATGTAACCCTTCGACATGACTTGAGCCATTCCACATGGCCTGGCCACACGACCATGTGCCCCTGTTTCTTAAATTTTACAATTTTACCTAGAATTTTATGTTTTGTGCATATTAGTCCCTGAATGATTCCCAAACTATTTTTAGTGCATTATTTTATGCAATTATTGTTGGGAAATGTACCCATATTTATTTGAATGATGAATAAATAAATAAAGTTAATTTCACATTTCATTATTATGTCTTGTGTATTTTTGTTTTATCTTTCATATTTTGCATGCATAGTGAGATTGTGACAAGCAAATGTTAGCTCATTGATTGTCTAAGTTCATATTGAAGATAAGTGGCATTGTAATAATGTCTACATTGTGAGAAAGACAACTTACTTCAGTAGATAATCTAAATGAGTCCGTAATTCCGTAAAAGAAACAAAGTTAGCATTGGATTCAAATACTGAAAAGGATTATTATGTCGTCTATAATTCCATTTGGGGAGATGATTAGTTTTGGCTATCGGAGCAGTTTACTCCACAAGTAGAGACATAGATGTATTCATTGGTAGAATGATACATTGGACTGGACCCAAGATGAATTAATTTTGAATCCGTTTGTGAATTGATTCACTTCTGACGTTTATGGTGTGACTTACCTAAATCCTGAGTTAGTCACTAACCATGCATATGCAACTCATGTGCTTTGATATAAGGGGAGACTTATGCTCTAAAGATGGTCGAGCCCACAGTCGATATGTTGGGTACATGACTTGTGTATGGCATGGTTTTACTAGCAACAGTGGAATTCATAGCTCAATTAAAGAGTTAATGGGATTGTGTGAATTGATAAAATATAGAACGTGGCATGGGTTGCTTGTTTTCGAACGAGCAATTTATCACAATCAATTATAGACAGTGATCATATTTAATCATTAAGAAGACACAATGATGACACTGAGATAAAATGGGATTGTATTGAGTGAACGAATTTAACTTAAAGGAATCAAGGATATCTGTAACATCCTAAATTAGGGGTTGTGCGTTTGGAGCATAAATTTACGAGTTGGTAGGCTTTAAGAGCGGTTTGGAGGCGTTTTAGGAGTTCTTAAAGCTCGAGGACTAAAATGGAAGCTTTGGAAAATTTTTGGAATTTTAGGTTAAAAAGAGGAAAAGAGGAAAAGAGGCCTTAAAAGAAATTATGTGGGGTTTATAGCATAAGGAATAATTTGGCAAAGTGGCTTGGGGCGCTAGGGTACTTTAGGAGGGTAAGAGTTCGAGCTGCATGTATCGCATTTTGGGAGTTTTATTTTTGTTGGCGAGCAAGGTAAGGAGGCCTTAAAGGAAATTTCGTAGCGTGTTTGGCATATAAAATGCCTTGGAAGAGTGGCTTCCATGCGCCACTTAGGGGCTTGGACATAACTCCATAACGTCTGGAGTTCGAGTCGTGGGCGCGGCATAAGTGTTTTATTTTTGGAAATTGGCGTTAAGGGGAAAAAGGAGGTTTTAAAAGAAATTCGGAGTGGAACTTGTCGCAAGAAAGTGCCTGGGTGGAGTGGCTAAGGACGTTGCTTGAGGGCTGCGGCTGGGAGGACTCGTGTTCGAGTCCTGGGGGTCGCGCTTAAGGCGTTTTATTTTTGCTTTTAGCGCTAAAGCATAAGGGGCCAGCAAAGGGTAGTTTAAAATAAATTTATGGCAGAATATGCCATGAAAGGCGTGTTAGAAGAGTGGCTGGAAGCATGGGGGATTCTCTCCGTGTCTCGATTCGAGACACAGAAATTTTGACTGGTTTCTTTTTATGCTCTGTGAGGTGGGTGGTGCATGGGGCATGCACGCGTAAGCAATGCTTTTTGGGATAATTGTTATTTTATTTTTTTAGTATTATTATAATTTTTAAGTATGGGGAGTTTTAATTATTTTATTATTGGAGTATGGGTTAGTTTAATTTATGCATGGGATGTTTTTTTATTATTATTTTATTTTATTTATTGAAGAAAGAGTTTAGGTGATGGGGTGTTGTTATGTTATTATTATTATTATTATTATAGGATGATGGGTTAGTTATATTTATTATTATTATTATTTTATGTATGGTGATGGGGTAGTAATGGGGGATAGAATAAACAATGTGTTTTGGTAATTGATGTTAGAAATTAGCAAAAGGGAGAGCATGGCTGGCCTTGTCCTTTGTTCTTGGCCAAAATTTTTGAATCTTTGACCTTCTTTCCCCCATTTGTGAGCATGGCCGAATGTTGCATTTTTGGGGGCTTGCTTGATCGGTTTTGAGTGTTCAAGGAGGTGCTGAAATTCCTTGAATTTATCTTCTTTCCTTTTCTTTTGCTTTTGTCGAAATTCATGCTTTGCTTTCTTTCTTCCCACTTTGTGCATGGCTGAAATAGGGACCTTGGGGGCTTGTATTTTCGGTTTTGAAAGGGGGTTAAGTGCCGAATATTACTCATCCTTATAGAGCTTAGGCCGAATCTACAAGGGTAAGTATCTTTCTACTTTAGCAATCGGTTTAGGCCTTGGTTGTTTGGATGGCTGAATATTTTTAGGGCCATAAAATGTGTTTCTTTTGCATGTGCCATCGTGAAGGAGCTTTAAAGGAGAAGCTTCAGGATTTTGAACATCAAGGTGTGGAATTTCGATAACTTCGGGAGCTAATCGACAGGAACAAGTGGTGTTTCGGGATCGAAATAAGCTAGGTAAATGATTCATGGTATTCGGCCTAAGGCCATATTATTGGTATTAAGTGTGACCGATTTTGGTTATGTGTATTTAGGAGCAAATCAATAGAAGTAGAAGAAGCTTTCGGGATTTTTAATCCCTTCTCGGTAAGGCTGTAAGTTATGATTTAGTTATTCGTTTAAGGCTAGTATTAATCGGTTTTGATTAGAGTATTGTTGATGGAGGCAAATACCAGTCAAGGAGGGCAAGGGAAAGTCCCTATTCTGAAGTTTAAGAAACGATTTGTCTCGGCGGTGCGAGATTGGCCGCCGGGGTGTGGGCCAGCGTCTGGACAACAACGTAGGCAGATAGCCGTAGTGTCGCTTAGTGATAGTATCGAGATTGAGGGCATAACGCTGTTAGTAATCAGGTGCGTAGTTATCGCACTATTCTCTTGCTTGTTTACATGTGTTATCTGTAAATGTATATGTTGTGCATGTTAGCCGAAATAAGGGCTAAGATGATGGATACCCAAGGTGGGTGATCGAATAATCAGGTTAGTGGTTATGGTATTAACCTTTCAGTGTTATAAATGATTATTGATGATGTATAAAAATGTGATGGCATGTGATGTATATTTGTTTCGAGTAATATGTTGCCATGGTACATATATATATGCATGGGACTTGGGATGTGACTGTTGGAGGAAGGGGTGTACGCTATGTGCGTGGTCTCATGCTAGCCTCGTGCTACATTAGCGCTTGATGTTAGCTATGTGCTTCATCAAGGGAGGTGTTGGCTAAGTGCCCATCTCGACGGTTGATAGCTGTGTGCATCATCGTAGACTGATTGATATGTGGGATCACTATGTGATCGGTGGCTCTGCCACGGCCTTGAGCAGTGAGTCTGCCAAGGTAAGATATGTGGATCACTGTGATCAGTGGCTCTGCCACGGCCTTGAGCAGTGAGTCTGCCAAGGTAAGGTATGTGGATCACTATGTGATCGGTGGATTAGCCACGGTCTTAAGCAGGGAGTCTGCTAAGGTAGGAGTAACGGATGGACTTAGGATGGGTTGGGCTTCATAATTGCATATTCATGTGTATGGACTGTGTCGATATGGGCCAAACCCATATGTGGAGACATGTGTAATAACTATGCACTGAGTCTTGGTGACTCACCCCTTTTTCTACCATTTTTACAGGTGAGTAGATCGCGGAGACGGAGCCGGAGAGCACTCAAGGCGGCCATGCATGTTCCTCGGCTTTGAAATTTTATTTCGTACCGTTAAAGTTTACTATCTACTAAATTTCGGTTTGGTTTGTAATATGGCCGCTAATTATTATTTTGGATGTTTAAGTAGTTGCTTTTACCTTATTTCTATTATATTATTCACGAACTTCTAAACTGTTAAGCAAATCGGTAAAAGCAACGTTTTCAAAATAAGTATTCGTACGCGTTTTCAAAGACGTTACCATCAGGTAGCAAATTTTAACAAGTTAACGATAACCCCGATATTTATAAAAATCTAAATGATCAAATGGTTTCAAAGGAAAAGAAAAAGTTTTCAACTCAATCGTGTTTATCAAACCAACCTATCTTAGTTTTAGCAAACACCGTTTTACAAATTCAACAATATTTTCAGATTTCCACTGTTAACCCGATTCTTTCAAAACGTTTTTACTCCGTGACATACCAGATCCGGTCAAGGCTCGTGGGCTGGGTTTGGGGGGTTACAAATTGGTATCAAAGCCCGGTTCAAAACTCGACTGTGGGGGCCTAAGGCTCAAAAATGTTTTCTTGATAAGTCTCTATGAAATATTATGGAAATGGTTTTGTTTTAAACAGCATGGCACCGAGTCTCCGACACCGATCCGTTCGGGTAAGTACCTCTGACTATTGAGGTGATTTGAATAGTGAATGTGTGTGGTAAATACCACTGAATAAATGTGTTGAATATGTCTCTAAGCATGAATGTGACTCTCTGAATTAGAATAGTAAACTCGAACTGAAACTTTGTGTGATCGAAAAAAACCACTTCTAGAACTTTATTTCATAAAATTGTTCACGATTAATCAGTGGAACAAAATTCTGATGCATAAAACTTTCTAAGTCAGATTGCGCGATAAGAGATGAGTTCTAGGGCACGCGGCCGTCGTGGACGCGGTAGAAGTAGAATGGCGACATCGGGCCGGTAGGGTCCGCCATGGGTCGAGAACGGCGTGCGCGCCCAGCGATGGGACGCAGAGGATCAAAATCAGACGGAAGAGGATGACGCAGTATCGCGGGCTATGCTACGAGTGCTAGAACGAGTAGCAGGAGCTAATGTGGGAAATAGAGCTCGAAAGTCAGTATCGGAAAGGCTTAGGTCGAATAGAGCCGAAGTTTTTAGAGGAGTATCGAGAGTAGCTCTGAATGTAGCGGAGTATTGGTTGGAAGCAGTCGAAAGAATCATGGATGATTTGGACTGTACTCTTGAGGAAAAGCTGAAAGGTGCTGTCTCGTTGCTCCGAGATGAAGCTTATCGATGGTGGCTCACTGTCAGGCAAGGTGTTCCGGCAGATCGACTAGATTGGGAATATTTTAAGCTTAAGTTTGAAGGGAAGTACGTTGGAGCTAGCTACTTGGGCTCGCAAAGGAAGACGTTTCTAAACTTGGTGCAAGGAAGTAAGTCGGTAGCAGAGTATGAAGCAGAATTTATGCGGTTAAGTCAGTACGCTAAAGGGATCGTGGCTACTGATTACGAAAGGTGTGTCCGGTTCGAAGATGGGCTACGAGACGAGTTGTGAGAGTTGATTGCTCCGCATAGAGAAAGAGACTTCGCCATTCTAGTGGAGAAAGCTCGGATCGCTGAAGAAGTTAAGAGGGCTGTAAGAGAGAAACGAGATGAGGAAAGGAACCGGGATAAGAGAAATTTTGGATCGTCTGAATCATCTGAGGGTCTTCGAAAAAAGCAAGGGTTGAAAATTTTGCTCGTGTGACTAAGGCAGCTACGAGAAATCGGAGCCGTCCGTGTGCTCAGTGTGGAAGGTATCATGACGGCGAATGTTGGAACCGGAAGCGAGTATGTTATAGGTGTAAGTCTAAGTCTCACTTGATTAAAGACTGTCCTCAAGTGATGGATAGGGCTCGAGGTCAAGGACGTGGAACTCCAAGAAAAGGTGCTGAAGGTTCAGATGCGAGATGAGATAATAGGTATGTTCCCTAATTCTGGAATCTCTGTATTGCTTGGATTGTTATGAGATAGTTCGTGTTTGTATGCTAGTAAAGTATGATAGTTCTTTAGATCAGAATGCGCAGCGGTGGAGTAAGTGTGATAAGTTAAGATGTACGATTTTTCAGTAGTAAGCAATTTCGAGGACGAAATTGTTTTAAGGGGGGTAGAATTGTAACATCCTAAAATAGGGGTTGTGCATTTGGAGCATAAATTTACGAGTTGTTAGGCTTTAAGAGCGGTTTGGAGGCATTTTAGGAGTTCTTAAAGCTCGAGGACTAAAATGGAAGCTTTGGAAAAATTTTGGAATTTTAGGTTAAAAAGAGGAAAAGAGGCCTTAAAAGAAATTATGTGGGGTTTATAGCATAAGGAATAATTTGGCAAAGTGGCTTGGGGCGCTAGGGTACTTTAGGAGGGCAAGAGTTCGAGCTGCATGTATCGCATTTTGGGAGTTTTATTTTTATTGGCGAGCAAGGCAAGGAGGCCTTAAAGGAAATTTCGTGGCGTGTTTGGCATATAAAATGCCTTGGCAGAGTGGCTTCCATGCGCCACTTAGGGGCTTGGACATAACTCCATAACGTCTGGAGTTCGAGTCGTGGGCGCGGCATAAGTGTTTTATTTTTGGAAATTGGCGTTAAGGGGAAAAGGGAGGTTTTAAAAGAAATTCGGAGTGGAACTTGTCGCAAGGAAGCGCCTGGGTTGAGTGGCTAAGGACGTTGCTTGAGGGCTGCGGCTGGGAGGACTCGTGTTCGAGTCCTGGGGGTCGCGCTTAAGGCGTTTTATTTTTTCTTTTAGCGCTAAAGCATAAGGGGCCAGCAAAGGGTAGTTTAAAATAAATTTATGGCAGAATATGCCATGAAAGGCGCGTTAGAAGAGTGGCTGGAAGCATGGGGGATTCTCTCTAGGTCTCGGGTTCGAGACATGGGGGCTGCACCTGGGTTTCTTTTTTATGCCGGCGTGAGGGTGGCTGCATGGGGCATGCACGCGTGAGCAATGCTTTTTGGGATAATCGTTATTTTTTTTTTTTAGTATTTTTATAATTTTTAAGTATGGGGAGTTTTAATTATTTTATTATTGGAGTATGTGTTAGTTTAATTTATGCATGGGATGTTTTTTTTTATTATTTTATTTTATTTATTGAAGAAAGAGTTTAGGTGATGGGGTGTTGTTATGTTGTTGTTATTATTATTATTATAGGATGATGGGTTAGTTATATTTATTATTATTATTATTATTATTATTTTACGTATGGTGATGGGGTAGTAATGGGGGATAGAATAAACAATGTGTTTTGGTAATTGATGTTAGAAATTAGCAAAAGGGAGAGCATGGCCGGCCTTGTCCTTTGTTCTTGGCCAAAATTTTTGAATCTTTGACCTTCTTTCCCCCATTTGTGAGCATGGCCGAATGTTGCATTTTTGGGGGCTTGCTTGATCGGTTTTGAGTGTTCAAGGAGGTGCCGAAATTCCTTGGATTTATCTTCTTTCCTTTTCATTTGTTCTTGCCGAAATTCATACTTTGCTTTCTTTCTTCCCACTTTGTGCATGGCTGAAATAAGGACCTTGGGGGCTTGTATTTTCGGTTTTGAAAGGGGGTTAAGTGCCGAATATTACTCATCCTTATAGAGCTTAGGCCGAATCTACAAGGGTAAGTATCTTTCTACTTTAGCAATCGGTTTAGGCCTTGGTTGTTTGGATGACTGAATATTTTTAGGGCCATAAAATGGGTTTCTTTTGCATGTGCCATCATGAAGGAGCTTTAAAGGAGAAGCTTCGGGATTTTGAACATCAAGGTGTGGAATTTCGATAACTTCGGGAGCTAATCGATAGGAACAAGTGGTGTTTCGGGATCGAAATAAGCTAGGTAAATGATTCATGGTATTCGGCCTAAGGCCATATTATTGGTATTAAGTGTGACCGATTTTGGTTATGTGTATTTAGGAGCAAATCGATAGAAGTAGAAGAAGCTTTCGGGATTTTTAATCCCTTCTCGGTAAGGCTGTAAGTTATGATTTAGTTATTCGTTTAAGGCTAGTATTAATCGGTTTTGATTAGAGTATTGTTGATGGAGGCAAATACCAGTCAAGGAGGGCAAAGAAAAGTCCCTATTCTGAAGTTTAAGAAACGATCTGTCTCGGCGGTGCGAGATTGGCCGCCGGGGTGTGGGCCAGTGTCCGAACAACAACGTAGGCAGATAGCCGTAGTGTCGCTTAGTGATAGTATCGAGATTGAGGGCATAACGCTGTTAGTAATCAGGTGCGTAGTTATTGCACTGTTCTCTTGCTTGTTTACATGTGTTATCTGTAAATGTATATGTTGTGCATGTTAGCCAAAATAAGGGCTAAGATGATGGATACCCAAGGTGGGTGATCGAATAATCAGGTTAGTGGTTATGGTATTAACCTTTCAGTGTTATAAATGATTATTGATGATGTATAAAAATGTGATGGCATGTGATGTATATTTGTTTCGAGTAATATGTTGCCATGGTACATATATATATGCATGGGACTTGGGATGTGACTGTTGGAGGAAGGGGTGTACGCTATGTGCGTGGTCTCATGCTAGCCTCGTGCTACATTAGCGCTTGATGTTAGCTATGTGCTCCATCAAGGGAGGTGTTGGCTGAGTGCCCATCTCGACGGTTGATAGCTGTGTGCATCACCGTGGACTGATTGATATGTGGGATCACTATGTGGTCGGTGGCTCTGCCACGGCCTTGAGCAGTAAGTTTGCCAAGGTAAGATATGTGGGATCCCTATGTGATCGGTGGCTCTGCCACAGCTTTGAGCAGTGAGTCTGCCAAGGTAAGATATGTGGATCACTATGTGATCGGTGGCTCTGCAACGGCCTTGAGCAGTGAGTCTGCCAAGGTAAGATATGTGGATCACTATGTGATCGGTGGATTAGCCATGGCCTTGAGCAGGGAGTCTGCTAAGGTAGGAGTAACGGATGGACTTAGGATGGGTTGGGCTTCATAATTGCATATTCATGTGTATGGACTGTGTGGATATGGGCCAAACCTATATGTGGAGACATGTGTAATAACTATGCACTGAGTCTTGGTGACTCACCCCTTTTTCTACCATTTTTACAGGTGAGTAGATCGCGGAGACGGAGCCGGAGAGGACTCAAGGCGGCCATGCATGTTCCTCGGCTTTGAAATTTTATTTCATCATCAAGTTAAAGTTTACTATTTACTAAATTTCAGTTTGGTTTGTAATATGGCCGCTAATTATTATTTTGGATGTTTAAGTAGTTGCTTTTACCTTATTTCTATTATATTATTCACGAACTTATAAAAATATTAAGCAAATCGGTAAAAGCAACATTTTCAAAATAAGTATTAAATGCAGCGTTTTCAAAGACGTTACCATCGGGTAGCAAATTTTAACAAGTTAACGATAACCCCGATATTTCTAAAAATCTAAATGATCAAATGGTTTCAAAGGAAAAGAAAAAGTTTTCAACTCAATCGTGTTTATCATACCAACCTATCTTAGTTTTAGCAAACACCGTTTTACAAATTCAACAATATTTTCAGATTTCCACTGTTAACCCGATTCTTTCAAAACGTTTTTGCTCCGTGACATACCAGATCCAGTCAAGGCTCGTGGGCCGGGTTTGGGGGGTTACAATATCATATGAGGGTAACACACACGTGACGAAGTCATTGGACAAAACAGTTGGATGAATTGTTTTGTAAAGAGTATACAACAAGGAGTTTTCAATCATGGTACTTCTTGTCGATTGACTCCATGATTAAGTAATTACGAATTATTGGAACGATGCTTCTGGACATAATTGCAATCACTATAACCTAATTCTATATGCCCGATTGGTCCCTCCGCTAGCTCAACAAAAGCTCGATCAGGCTCTATTTGAATCAGAAGAAAATTCTACGACTTTAGAAATAATTGAAATGAGTCGATTTATTCGATATGACATTAAATTAGGTGGTCGTGAGAATTGTTCAACTAAAGAATTTGATTAAAAAATTTTCTTGAAAAATTATTTTGGAAAATCTTAGTGCTTTTTGGAAAAATTAATTTTGATCAAGTAAAATTAAATTAATCAAATTAATTAAAATTAATATGATATTTTTAGAAATTAATTTTTAAGTCAGATAATTGGCCCAATGGGTAATTGAACTTGAAAATTGAACCTGAGATTATAAATTGGGCCCGAGAGCCCAAAACCAAGACCAAGACACAAAAATTAGTCAAACTGAGCTCGGTATGTGAAACTAGACCAATAGTCCAATTGGTGGCTAGACCGAACCGGTCGGGTAGTAATTGACCCAGACCAAACCAGTAATAGCTAAACCGGCTCGGGGTGCCATAAGGGTGTCGCACCTGCATCACCAGACACGGCGGTTGGTATTCGGTGGTTAAGCAGTGGAAGAGTTACACTCCTGCTAGGACTCTACCAAATAATTTGATTTCAGATTAACTATTCTAGAAATAATATTATTTTAATAGTTTATTAAATTTAATTTAATACTTATCTTAATAGTATTTTATTAATTTAATATTAAAATTATTATCTTAATACTAAATTTAATTTAATGTTTATCTTGTAGACAAACATTCTATAATTTTAATAATATTTAATATTAAATTAATATAATATTTATCAAGATAAATATGAGATTAAATTTAATATTAAAGTGATTAAGTTTAATTATAGTTGAATTCTCTATACTCTCCCTATATAAAAAGAGCATTGGGTCATTATTTTACACACACTTGAATTCATGAGAAAGTTGTAGAGAGAAAATTCTTTGAAGAGATTATTCTAGAAAATTTCTAAAGATATTTTTCTGATTTACAACTTGACCAAAAAGTTTAAGAGAAATTGCAAAATTACCCCACTAGTAATTTTTGTGAAAATTTTTCTGATTCAAAGTGAGCCCTCACTCGACAAACGTGAGCTTGAGGATAGTAGAGAAGACTACTTGGTCAAAGGGTTCATCCTAGACGAATAAAAAAGGTACAATTTTGATTAAGTGTTTATTATTTTTTATATCATAACCAAGATCTTGTTTTGGAAAATTTTTAAGTTTTTCCCTAAATTTATTTTCTGCTGCGTTTTCCAAACCCGTTTTTCCAACAATTAAGTTCGTGATAGTATAAGTTATGCTAGAATTCATGATTAGATTGATTGAAATCAGATGATATTTATATGCATTCGTATGATTTGTGAACAATACTTATGGCTTTTGTATTGATATTTGTGATTGAATGTATAGAATACCTCATACCATTAACTCTATCATAGAAAACATGACTTCAGTTACTAGGATTGATTTTTCACAAGCATATTAATTGCTACTAAATCAAACTGATATGAGTATATTGTTTACCACTGTATTGTTTCATTAAAGGCATATTAAATGCTACTATAATGATTTGTTATGTGCATATTAATTGTTACCTATGAAATTGTTATGAGCATACCATAATGCATTGCATGGGGTGGAACATTATGAACAGAGGAAGTATTTGGCAATTTATCTGCAAAATAAAAATGATTGTGCAAATCACGAGCAATGCGATAGTTATTATCTGCAAACTGTTGTGTATCCACAACCAGAGGTGGATTCCATCAACGGGGTATTGTTGTGTACCCACAACCATAGTAGATCCTATGTGGGATGGTATTGCTGTATACCCACAGCCATAACAGATCCTATGTGCGACGGTATTGCTGTGTACCCACAGCCATAGCAAATCCTATCTGCGACAGTACTTGTTGTGTATCCACAGTCATGTGACGACTCTCATCCACAATACTGCTGTGTTGGTCATAACTTATGGTAGTTGTCATCTGCGAACCAGTAGTGGTTTAACCACAAAGCCGTTGTGTTGGTGGATGGAGTTCTAGGGAACTCCCAATGTGGTGTGTAGCGGTGGGGTAAGATCTTTTGAAAAACCAAAATTGTATGGCATTCATAAAAACATGTGAATACAAAACTGTGATTTTTGAGATGATACACACACACACACATATATATACATATGTATATTGTTGTGTGATCTGAAATATTGATACGTGTGTAATTACTATGGAGAATTGTTTGATGAACAATGTTTCTGTGTGATTAATTGTTGCACCGATTATTATTGTGCTGAGTTAATCTAAATTAACTATATTCTGAATTATTACACGATTATGATTATTCTGAATTCTGATAAATTTATAGTGAAGTGTTTTATGTGAAAAATAATTAATCTGAAGTGCTTTGCGATTGTGTTTATTCTCGGAATTGTTAAATTGCTTTATTTACTATCTTGTTTTGGTTTCCTTGTGATGGAAATCACACTGAGCTTTCATAGTTCACCCCATTAATTTCCTTCTTTTTAGATAACTTACAAAGTTAGGACGTGGACTTGGCATTCAGAAGACTCGACTCGGAATATTAATTTCTATATAAAAGTATTTTAAATTGATCGTTTTAATTCCGATTATTTGAAACTATATTATTATTGTGGCATGAAACTTAGTTTACGATTTTTATTTAGGCATGCATGACTTTTAAATCATTTAGGCTATCAAAATATGAATTTTTATTTAATTATGCATGAAGTTGGGTTTTATTAAAATTATGTTAATATTACTTTTCTGTTGCTAAATTGTAAATGTGCGCTGAAAGTAATTCAGATTTTCAATTAAGTTTCAATGGTAAACATTGTTATAATGAATATGTTAAACTTAATCGTTTTTTTTTAACTCCTTAGTTTTTCTTAAAAGAGACTAAACTTCCTTCTAAAATAAACAAATGTTTTTAATTAATTGTTTTTAAAACTTCGATAATTCTGCTAGGCCATTTCGGTGACTGATGTAATCTTTTGAATTTGGGCCTAACATCTAGGCCGAGTTGAGGAGGTTACACATTTTTTTATTAAAATATAAATAAAATTTTATTCAATATTTAATTTGATACATTAACTTTGTTTTTGTACTATTTGATACATTAATATTAATTTTAGTTCAATTTTCACAAATCATTAACACCGGGCTTCATTTTAGATTTACTTTTGTTTATACAATAATTTTATTTACCCAACATGAGAATAATTGAATTTATTTATTTTTCTAAATGTTTGAAATTGAATTAATAAAATCAAAGTTTCATATATACAATCAAATCAAAATCAAATTTATATATATAATTGAAACAAATCAAAGTTCACATTGAATTATTGTTTAATATAATTTTGATATTTATCCTTATAACTAACATTGGTTGCATCCAAAGTTATTATTTGATTGACGAAATATGAATATTTTATTTTGTAGTGTTAAGTTAAACTAAGTTATAATATGAGTTATTTTGCTGATATATTTAGACGAAGAAATATAAAAGTAGTCTTCTAAAAAGCTAATACACAGTAATATAAAAACTGGTTTATAAATACCAAATAAATAAATAGGTGACTTAAACTATGCTCTCTCTTTTTTTATGTTGGTATCTATTTTTTTTCTTAAATTATTATTTCGTTATCCAACTCAATTTTTTTTTGTAACAGTGTTTAAAAAATCGGTTGTCACGCGGTATCAATAAGAAAATGTCACGTGGCACCTTTCGACCAATCAAAATGTGCCATGTGCTATTTAAAATAAAAACATTAACCCACTTTTGATTGGATATCGACCGGTGTGTTAACCACCGTTTGACTGGCATTGATAGTCTTCAAGGCGCTATTAGAACGTGATACATTATCTTTCTTCTTTTTTTTAATATTATATATAACATATTATTTAAAGATGTAAAAAATCATGTATAATATATAAATAATTCACAAAATTTTAAAAGATATATAAATACAAATTTTAAAAATTAAGAAAAATGTATAAAAATCAAAATGTTATATAAAGTTGAAAAAAATAATTTTTTTTCAAAAACTCTAAATTCTAAAAATTCAAATATATAAAACTATATTAATTAAGTCTGCTCTTTAAGTAGCACGTCTCTTGTCTAGCTAGTTTAGGGTTTTACGATTGGTTCCTTTCCTTGTAGTGATTTTCTATCATTGACACCTTTTTATTTTGCGGTGATCATTTTATCAATTGATTTTCTTTTTGGGTTTCGTTCTCTCACCATCATTGAAGACTTATTTTTCATGATTGCCTACTATTCTTGGTTTGCTTGCTGTTCGCGCTAAATTTGGATATTTCTCTTTTGGGTTGCGATCGCAAATACTGTTACCTGTTCAAAGTTAAAATCTTGATTAGGAAAAGACAAGAGATGGCATTAATAAACAAAGACCTCATTGATTTAAGTCTCGATGAGGAAGAATATGAGGGTGTACAGTTTGAGACGGAGGCTATACCAAAAAAACCTCTGTATGATTTGTGTTTGGTGGGTTGCGACCTTACAGCAAGCATGCTACACTTCCCGACACTAAAAAAACACGATGGCCAATTTATGGCATCCATTAGAGGGAAAACGGATTTCTGACTTAGGAGAAAAACTTTATCTATTTAGATTATTTTATGAGGTTGATGTGGAGCGAGTAATGAGTGGAACACCTTGGACTTTCAACAATCATCTTCTTCTACTTCATAGACTACAAATTGGGGATGATCTGATTTAATTCCGTTGGTATACTCTAATTTTTGGGTGCAAATACATGATCTTCCATTAGGATATTTCTCAGATTATGTGGCTCAACAATTGGGGGATTTCGCGGGCAAATTTTTGGAACATGATACAAATAAATTACTCAAGGCCATAAGAACTTTATGCGCATTAGAGTTCAAATAGATATAAGAGAGCCATGAAAGAGGGAAAAAAATCGTAACTCCCAAATCAGATTCGATCTATGTGAAATTTAGATATGAAAAACTATCCCTATTTTATTTCCTTTTTGGAATTTTAGGGCATGAAGATAGGTTTTGTCGAAAATGGATTGATTTAGGATTAAGAGAAGTGGTGTGGTTGGGATGCTTTGTTAGAGTGCAAATAAGGAGAGCTATTATTCCACCAAGCGTGTGGATAAGAGAGGATAATTCGGGAAGGAATTTTGGGAAAGTTTCCAGCAAGGAAGAGACATGGGATAATGATAAAAGGACAAGTAGTTTCAATGGATACCAAGATAGGGGGTTGATTAACCAAACTTGGGGAATTAATTTGGAGGGTAATTAGAGGCAATATAAAAGGGAAATGAGTTATTTGTCCTAGTGAGGGAGAAAATGAGGATGTGGATGGGGATAATGAGGAGATACTACTAGAAAACACTGAAGGGAAAAAAAGACACAAATTGAATAGTTAAGTTCGAGAAAAATACACATATGAATGAGGGAATATACAAGGTGAACAACGTGGAACAACCAACATGAATAAGATATTAGCGACTACCATTAGGCAAGCTGACCGGACGCAATGAAAATCTTCAGCTAGAACTTCCGGTGGGTTAGGGAGTCCACGAGGCGTTAGAAGACTTCAGTATATGCTGAAGATATATAATACCCATGTTGTCTTCTTTATGGAGACTAAATTAGACAATTTTCAAATGGAAAAAGTAAGACGACGGTGTGGTATTTTATATGGTATTGATGTTCCAACAACTGGAACTAGGGGCGATCTAAGCCTTGGTTGGAGAAGTGAGATGTCAATGAATTTAAGAGCTTTTCTAATGATCAAATTGGTGTAAATATTGAAGACAATGAAGCTAGGGCAACTTGGAGGTTGACCGATTTCTATGGGTCTCAGGAGGCGCGAGGAAGAAGTGAGGCATATAATATGTTGAGGCATCTAGGTTGTGAGCAAATTATGCCATGGCTAGTTTGTGGCGATTTTAATGAGATTCTTTTTTCTTTTGAAAAGAAAGAAGGATTACTATGAGAAAAAAGGAGAATGGAAGAGTTTCGATCAATTTTGAGTAATTGCCAGCTAGAAGATGTGAGGTATGTTGGTAGATGGTTTACATGGGAACAATGAAACCTACCCGAAACAAATATTAGAGAACGTCTTGATAGAGTAATGGCTAATAAGGAATGGTTCGACCTTTTCCCTAAATATACAAGTCAAATTTTGTAAAAGGGATTTAGTAAAAGGAGGGAAGGATTTAGATTTGAGGTATGGTGGACTATGGAGTCCTCAAGGATTTAGATTTAAGGCATGGTGGACTATGGAGTCGTCTTGCGAAGAAGAAATCAAGAGATTATGGACGATAAGTAGAGGTGGAATAGTAGAAAAACTAGAAGCTGTAGGAAAAGGTTTACATAGATGAGTAATAGAGATCAAAAAATTTAAAAAGAGATTGACGAAAAAATTATTGACCCAAATTAAGGAATTGGTGACATGGATAGGACGAATGAAAATATGACAGAATTAACTAATGCCAAAATTCACTCAAATTTGGAGAATGAAAAAGAATAAAAGTACTGATAGTATCGAGTAAGGATGAACTGGCTAAAAGAAAGAGATAAAAATACAAAATTCTTCCATAATTGTGTGTCTCAAAGAAGAAGTGCGAATCGAGTTGAAGAACTAGAGGATGAGCATGGGCAAATAACTTCAAACAAGAGGGCAATGGCGGAAGTGGTAAAACACTATTTTGAAAATTTATTTTCCTTAAGAGGAGTTTGCAATATTGAATATATATTGTCAGGGATTGATGTGTGTATATCAAGGGATATGAATAAAGATCGAATAGAAAAATTCACAAATGAAGAAATTGTTGCTGCCATTAAAAGTATGGGGCTAACAAAAGCCGCCGGGAGTGACGGGTTCCTTACACTATTCTTTAAAAAAACTGGCATATTGTCGGGGAAGAGACCGGCGAGTTCTGTTTGGATATTCTGAATAATGGCACCACAATGGATGAAATCAATTTGACAAACATAGTCATTATTCTTAAAGTTGCAAGCCCTATAAACCTAAAAAATTTCCGACCTGAGTAAGGTAAATGATGGAGTGGAATGGCTTTTTCTGGAAAAAGTTTTACAGAAGCTGGGATTTGAGTAACTTACTCGGTATGCTTAAACAATGAACTAGGGGAAAGATTCAAACCAATGAGAGGATTACGCCAAGGTCATACACGCCTATGTCCTTTGCCCGTGTGAACTCTGCACTAACATGGCCATACACAGCCTGGGCACACGCCCGTGTGCCTTGCCCATGTGGCTCAAATTCGATGAATAGTGAGTTACATGGCCAACCACACGGCCGTGTAGCATTAATAGCCACATTTTTTTGCGTCTGAAATTCACGAAAATAAGGGTTTTCAATACACACTTAATATGGATTCAAAACAGAAACAAAAAGGATGAGTTCCCATCCTTAAACGACCAACAATTGTCCAACAAACAGTTAACTTACAGTCAAAAAGCTAAAAACTAACATTCCAAAATCAAAGTAACGTCGAAGAACCTTTGACACAAAACCTTTAAATAAAACTTACCGACTAACTAATCGCACTAGAAAGGAGAAGTTAGACCCCTTACAGGATTAATGCAAAGTAACATAGCACAAAAAGAAATGAACTTGAAATGAAGAAACCGAATCAATGAAGAAGGAAGCAAAATGGTAACATTAGAAAAAGTAATGAAAAAATGGGAAAAAAAAATGAAGCTTTTATTTTAAGAAAGTTTAATCAACTAAAATAAACTACCTCACAAGGTAGTTCAATAAAAAAAAATCCCCGTAGCTTTTGTTGAGACTCGAACACAAGATCAAAGGGTATATAAACGCTTCACCATTGAATCAGCAGGCTCATTCTTGATATTAATTGACTGAGTTTAATTTATAAACCAACATTCAAAGGTAAAGGTTTAAGCAAAATGACAAAATTTCCAGAAACATGATGTGAACCCAAAACCTTTCACACACATACCCAGAATACTTGACCACTGAACCAAACAAATTTACTTGTCAAGAATTTCCAAAATTTAAACTCAAATCAAGGGATGACCTCTTTTGGTTTTAAAAAACAATTTCTTCTAAGCTGGTTTTTAGGACGTTACACAAAATCTGGGTTCTTAAGAGTCGAAGTTGAAGAAGATGCACTAGCTACTATTAAAAAACTTCAGAGTCAATAAGATGACAGATCTGAAATAACTGATTACATCATAGATGCAAAAAGACTAAGACGAAACTTTGTTACATGTCAATTTAATCATGCAGGGAGACAAGCAAACACGGTAACGCATACCTTAGCAATTGAATAACTAAAAAAAAGGGAAGGTACTCACTTGATTTTTGGCCTCTCTAGTACGATTATTAGGGTCGTTCCGATTGACAGATATGGTGAAATTATAGGTAGCGGAGGGGTTTTGCTTTAAGGATTACAAAAAAAGAAGGAGACTTGAAAAGCCGACGACACATATCTGAAAAATAAAGGACAGAGATATGGTATTCTAAGAAACATGAAGAAAGGTTAAAGGAAGATAACTTAGATTCATAGGAAATTAGTCAGCAGTTTTCTAAATAAGTGAGTAACACCGCTAATCTGAAGAGGTAACTTCAATCGAAGACATGCAAAAGGAGATGACCATTTTTCAGTGCACTGAAGAGACAAAATGCTTTTAGAGAAGGAGAGATATGCAGAAATGAAGAATCTGGTTGCGGGAAAAGGAGGATTAGGGTCTTTTTCTTTTTTTCAACTTTTTTTGTTTTTTACGTTTGGGCTTAGGGCTTGAACTTGGTCTGGATTATGGACCATTTTTTGTCAGGTTATTACTGTTAATTTTTATTTTTATTTTTCACTCCTTTTTTGAAATAAAACACGTAGACCAGACTTTTGAAAGAAGAAGGGCGAATCGGGTTGAAGAACTAGAGGATGAGCATAGGCAAATAACTTCAAACAAGAGGGCGATGGCGGAAGTGGTAAAACACTATTTTGAAAATTTATTTGCCTTAAGAGAAGTTTGCAATGTTGAATATATATTATTAGGGATTGATGTGCGTATATCAAGGGATATGAATAAAGATCGAATAGAAAAATTCACAAAGGAAGAAATTGTTGTTGTCATTTAAAGTATGGGGCCAACAAAAGCCCCCAGGAGTGACGGGTTCCTTACACTATTCTTTATAAAAAACTGGCATATTGTTGGGGAAGAGATCGGCGAGTTCTGTTTGGATATCTTGAATAATGGCAGCACAATGGATGAAATCAATTTGACAAACATAGTCATTATTCCTAAATTTGCAAGCCCTATAAACCTAAAAAATTTCTGACCTATTAGTCTATGCACAGTAATCTATGAGATTATATCAAAGGTGGTTGCTAATTGATTCCAAAAGGTTTTAGATGTTTGTATTGATAAAGCACAAAGTGCTTTTGTGTCAGGAAGACTTATTACAGATAATGTATTATCAGCTTATGAGTTAATGCATACTTTGAAGAAGAGACGAATGGGTCAAAACGAGAACTTCGCATTAAAGCTAGACATGAGTAAGGCATATGATGGAGTGTAATGGGTTTTTCTGGAAAAGGTTTTGCAGAAGCTGGGATTTGAGTAAGTTACTCGATATGTTTAAACGGTGAACTAGGGGAAATATTCAAACCAATGAGAGGATTGCACCAAGGTGACCCCTTAATCCCCTATTTATTCTTAATTTGCAGTGAAGGTTTATCTTTACTAATGAGGTTAGCTACTCAAGAAGGCTTTATCAAATGAGTAAAGGTGTGTCGAAAGGGTCCTACCATCACGCATCTTCTTTTAGCAGATGATTGCATTTTATTTAGTGATGCCATAAAAAGAGGAGCGCATAATCTTAAAGCTATTTTTAAGAGAATATGAAGCTTGTTTAGGTCAATGTATTAATTTTGACAAGTTAATGACATTTTTTAGTTTGAACATTTCAGAGACAAAAAGGGAGCAAATAGCGAATATACTAGAAGTACGAACCTCGAGAAATATAGAAAAATATTTTGGTTTACCGAACATGATAGGAAGAGATAGAAAAAAGAACTTTTTAGCTTCTTAAGGATAGTATGTTGAGTAAAATTAAAGGATGGAGTTCATGATTTTTATTAATTGGAGGTAGGGAGGTATTTATAAAAGCAGGATTACAGGCAATCCCTACTTATTCTATGGCATGTTTTTTATTGCCGAAATCATTTTGTGATGAATTGGAAAACATTATGGGACGATTTTGGTGGTAAAAAATCATGAAAGACGTGGTATTCATTGGCATGGGTGGAAAAATCTTGGGGAGCTTAAAGAGGATGGAGGGATGGGATTTAGATGCTTATCAAAATTTAATGTTGCAATACTTGTAAAACAAGGGTGGTGTTTGCTTTGTTATTCAGATTAATTATTAGCAAAATCATTAAAAGCGAAGTACTTTCCCAATTCAGATTTCATGCAAGCTAGTTTGGAGACCTTACCATCCAATACTTGGAAGAGCATATGATCGGCGAGAAGACTTTTTGAAAACGGATTATATTGGCAGATTGGGTCTGGAAGTAGGTTCGTATATGGGATAAAGCATGGGTTTTGGGTACTGATGATAACAAAATACAATATTCAAATTTTGAACAACGCTTAGTCTATGTTTCGAATTTAATTGACAATAATACAAACCAATGGAAGGAAGAAGTAATAAAAGGTACCTTTTATCTCAAAGACGTCGAAAGGATTTTATGCATTCCCCTCCCTATGAAGCAAGAAGTGGACAAAGTAGTCTGGAGCGGTGAAACATTAAGGTCGTATACAGTACGGAGCGACTACAAAAGTTATTACCTACTGACAACTCCATAAATTTACAAGCAAACTTCAATGATTACAAACCATTGTACAAAAATTTATGGACGATAGACTTGCCCTCAAAGACAAAAATCCTGTTATGGAAAGTTTAAATAATTTTATATCGACTTTCTATAATCTATACCAACGAAGACTTGGAAATACAACCAACTTTCTAAGATATACCAACAACTTGGAAACCATAGATCATGTTTTTAGAGGTTGTCATTTTGTTGCTGAAGTTTGGACCAAATTGGGAATTAGGTGGACCCTGGAACAAGATTAGTTACAATATAGGGAACGAATGAAAATGCATTTTGAAAAAGAATCAAGTCAACACATAAAAATAATAGTGGGCACCATTTGGGGATTATGGATGGCTCGTAATAAATTGGTACATGAGAAAAAGATACAAACAGAAGCAAGCTTGATCCAATTTATTACAAAATATATTCATGAAATTGAAGGTGTTAATGAGAGAATACCTATTAGAACAATGGGTAAGGAATTTTGGAAACCCCCAAGGGATACACACGATAAAATTAATTTTGCTGTTGCATTTGATAAACAGAGCAAGAGGTCATGTACATGAAGTGTGATTAGAGATAAGTCGAGTAGTATGCTTAAATCAATAAGCTATCAAAATGGGCACATACTGACAACATTTGCAGCCGAGACACTTGTATGTCTCTAAGCGATTGGATTTGGGGCAGAATATAACACCCTAAACTGGGCATGAAAGTTTAAGGCGAACTTAGATGAGTTACACCAATACATTGAAAACTGATTTCTTTTCAGGATTTTAATTTTGAATACCAAAAATTCATTTTTGTTGATTTAAGTGGTTAAGTAGTTTCACTTAGAAATTAACGGATACTGACGTGATTATCAAAGAAAAGTAGGGTAAGTCCAAAAACAAATTACAAACCCACAAGACCAAATTATAGTTATATCAATGCAAAACAATTCGAGCTCCCGAACGCCATCCAGTCCTAAGTCAGATGTCCACCTGACAGAATAAAGTAAAACAAAGGGTGAGCTATCAAGCATCGCGTGTAACCAAACTCAAATACAAATAAATAGATCTTAATATATAACTCAAAGTCACGCAAGGAGCTTAAAACAATTTTATAACTATTACGAAATAAATCTAGAGTATCACGAAGGTTTTCACAATGGTGATACAACAGAACCAAACAAAATAGAACAAAACAAAACATAAAAAATAAGCAAAGTAGAGTAGAACAAAACAAAACCGAACAAAAGATGTGCGTTGTATAGATGTTGTATTTTTCAAACAGATCAGAATGCAGATTTATAAAAAAAACATCCTACCCAAACTTCGTTACACACCAAATAGAGTTCCCCCAAAACTTATCCAACCAAATCACGCTAACAGATAACTATGGACGGTGCCACTAGTATTTTGCAGCTAAAACTCCCAGATCGAATACATATGGTTAGGCCACTATAGTACAGTCGAATTGCCAGAACAGAAGTGTGGATAAACCACCAGGTAGTCCAAATCATTAAACTTCCAGAAACTTCCTCCTTTTACATCAACCAAAGTCACATGCAATGTGTCATGGTATGCTTATGCAGAATCAGAGTAATGAGCATGGAAGGCATGCAATGTGTCACTTAGGTTTAAACATAAAAAATATACGTACAGATCACAAGTTGTTCATTATAAGATCATCAAATATCAAGTTATATAGCCTAATTCAGATTGTACGGACCTTATAGTAGGCTTGCGCTTACTTCGGATGACGCTCATAACCCTAAGGAAAAATTCCAAATATAGCTTCACGCGCCCATGTGGTTTCACATGGCCTAGAGAACTGGCCCGTGTGACTCCACACGGTCTGGCACACACCCGTGTGTCCCACACAGCCTGACACATGCCCTTATGTCCCACATGGCCTGACAGACGTCCGTGTGGTTTTAATTCGCAAACAGTGAGTTACACAGTTTGGACACATGCCCATGTCCTTACCTGTGTGGCTCACACGGCCTAGGCAGACGCTCATGTCCTTACCTATGTAGCTCAAACAGCCTGGGCACACACCCATGTCCTTGTCCATGTGGCTCATACGGCCTATGCACAAGCCCATGTCCTTTTCTGTGTAGCTCACACTGTCTGGGAACACGTCCATGTCCTTTGCCCATGTGAACTCTGCACTAACATGGCCATACACAGCCTGGGCACACGCCCGTGTGCCTTGCCCGTGTGGCTCAAATCCGATGAATAGTGAGTTACATGGCCAACCACACGACCGTGTAGCATTAATAGACACATTTCTTTGCGTCTGAAATTCACGAAAAACTTATTTTCAGTACACACTTGATATGGATTCAAAACAGAAGCAAAAAGGATGAGTACCATCCTTAAACGACCAACAATTATCCAACAAACAGTTAACTCACAATCAAATCGCTAAAAATTAGCATTCCAGAATCAAAGTAACGTCAAAGAACCTTCGACACTGAACCTTTAAATAAAACTTACCGGCCAACTAATCGCACTAGAAAGGAGAAGTTAGACCCCTTACAGAATCAATGCAACGTAACATAGCACAAAAAGAAATGAACTTGAAATGATGAAACCAAATCAATGAAGAAGGAAGCAAAAGGGTAACTTTAGAAAAAATAATGAAAAAATAGGAAAAAAAATGAAGCTTTTGTTTTGGGAAAGTTTAATCAACTAAAATCAACTACCCCACAAGGTAGTTTAGTAAAAAAAATATCCCCGTAGCTTCTGCCGAGACTCGAACACAAGATCAAAGAGTATATAAACGCTGAACCATTGAACCAACAGGCTCATTCTTGATATTAATTGACTGAGTTTAATTTATAAACCAACATTCAAAGGTAAAGGTTTAAGCAAAATGACAAAATTTCCAGAAACATGATGTGAACCCAAAACCTCTCACACACATACCCAGAATACTTGATCACTGAACCAAACCAATTTACTTGTCAAGAATTTCCAAAATTTAAACTCAAATCAAGGGATGACCTCTTTTGGTTTTAAAAAACGATTTCTTCTAAGCTGGTTTTTAGGATGTTACACAAAATCTGGGTTCTTAAGAGTCGAAGTTGAAGAAGATGCACTAGCTATTATTAAAAAACTTCAGAGTCAAGAAGATGACAGATCTGAAATAACTGCTTACATCATAGATGCAAAAAGACTAAGACGAAACTTTGTTACATGTCAGTTTAATCATGCAGGAAAATAAGCAAACACGGTAACGCATACCTTAGCAATTGAATGACTAAAAGAAAGGGAAGGTACTCATTTGATTTTTGGCCTCTCTAGTACGATTGTTAGGGTCGTTGCGGTTGACAGATATGGTGAAATTGTAGGTAGAGGAGGGGTTTTGCTTTAAGGATTACAATAAAAGAAGGAGACTTGGAAAGCCGACGACGCATATTTGAAAAATAAAGGACAGAGATGTGGTATTCTCAGAAACATGAAGAAATGTTAAAGGAAGGTAACTCAGATTCATAGGAAATTAGTCAATGGTTTTCTAAATAAGTGAGTAACATCGCTAATCTGGAAAGGTACCTTCAATTGAAGACATGCAAAAGGAGATGACCATCTTTCAGTGCACTGAAGAGACAAAGTTCTTTCAGAGAAAGAGAGAGGTGCAGAAATGAAGAATCTGGCTGTGGGAAAAGGAGGATTAGGGTCTTTTTCTTTTTTTTTTTTCAACTTTTTTTGTTTTTTTATGTTTGGGCTTAGGGCTTGAACTTGGTCGGGATTATGGACCATTTTTTGTAGGGTTATTACTGTTAATTTGTGTTTTTGTCTTTCACTCCTTTTTTAAAATAAAACACGTAGATGAGACTTTTATAAAAAAAAAATCAAATATATATATCTAAACTTTTAAAAATTTAAAACTTTATATATATTGATGAACTTTGTCTATTTTGGAATCAGTAACCTACGATTTTATTTCAACAAAAAGAAAAAGCAATCGGTAACCTCTGACGATATTATTTCAACAAAAAGAAAAAGGAATCAGCCAACCATGTGAGAAACAAAAGTAACTTTTATTTGTCTTCTTATCCTTCTCTCTTTTTCTTATGTCTTCCTATCCTGGAAACACAATCTTTTTCAACAACACAACAAACATTCAATTTTCATTCAATCTTTTTCATCATGAGAATACTGTTGCTTATAAAATCCTACACTCCAATCTTCCCCTTCATCTGCATTAAAATCACTTCCATCGTATTTTCTCTTAGTTTTAAGCAGTAGGTTTGCGAAAGCATTTTGTGATGGACTCAAACAATGAATGACTCACTTGCAACCATGAACGTTACCATCACGGAAAGCTTCGGGTTTAATGGGTAGGGGACACTTTTAGTGTCAGTGCTAGAAAATGTTTTTAAACTATATTTATAATTTTTAAAGAATTAAATTAAATTTTTATTATTTTTAAGGAGCAAAGTGTAATTTTAACATAACATTACTAACAAATTTTGGCGTGTAATTTTAACATAACATTACTATTTGTAGTAAATTTTGGCTGACTTTTTGAGCTGATAGTGTGAATTGAAAATCAGAAATGTTGCAATTTATCCTTCACCTTTGACTCTTAACTACTACCCAATGAACCTCATCCTCTTTAAAACAATACCCTCCAATCCTCCCACTTCATGTGCAAACCTTCGTCCTAGTCAAAATATTTTCTCTTAGTTTGAAGAAGTAGAGTTGCGAAAGCATTTTTAGATGGATTCAAACAATGGCTCACCTGCAACAATGAGGGTTAGCATTACGGAGAGCTTCAATTTTAATAGGAAGTGGGCTTCTTTGGTTTTGCTTCTGGTTGTCATGCTTGGGTTGATGATATCTGCAACTGTGTATAAATGTAAGAGAGGCTGTGCAGATATCAAAGTCGAAGCTGAAGCTGAGCTCGGTGAATGATATATCCGATGGACGTGTCTCTGCTTCATGGTATGTTGTAGCTAATTTTCCTTCCTTTTTTTTTTTTTTTTTTTTTTTTTTTTTCATTTTTATCAACTTTCTGTAGCAGCTTTCCTCCAACACCACCTAAGATGTGTTCATCTATAGAACTGATCCAATTCCACGAAAATATAATTTAAACCGGTGCATGTCTATAACCGCCCTATGTCATTAAGTAGTGCGAAGATCGCTCTATCCCTTTTCTTCCATTTCTTTCGTTTATAACTGGCCCCGAGATTGTTGATGACAACTTGTGGTATGATCCCTGTTATATGTGTATATATTACATGCAGATTGGAGTCTTCATGGATCATTTGGGAAAGCAATTATGGGCGTGTTTAACTTTTTGTGACAAGATATTTTTTCCCTAAAATTTTAAGAGTATTATCATGTTGAACTTTTACCTTAATTAGTGTCTTCATGATACCATGGGCCTTTTTTCCTAGAGAAATCATGATTGTTTTACTTTATTTGGGCTGCATGACATTGTATTCATAAAAGATGTAATTATAACTAGCTTCCAAATGAATTTTAAGTTACTATATATTTATTACTCACTAACATTACTTTCATTTTCTTGAATATCGGATAGATTTATTGCAGAGCGCACCCATAATATGGACTATGTTTGTTACAACGTTTTAGTATTGAATAGATGAGTCTTGTGGAAATGAGTGTGGCTTATTATTATTATAATTTATTCACGTGCGATAGAGCAGTTTATATTTTTTTGTCATTTCCACTTACTTTCCCACATACTTGTTGTATTATTTAATTGTTTTCTATTACCATTTAAATAATATGAATGGATTGAAATTTTAGAATAATTGTTTTTTTTTATTATCATTAATTAATACCACAACACCAACATACTTTCTGTATTATAACTTTTTAATGTGGATACTCATAATATTCAAACATGATACTATTGTGAAGATTGCTCTATCCCTACTTTTACTTTGGTATGTGGAGAGATCATCTTTTATTGACATAGAGTGCACGTTGACAATTTAACCCGTAAAATGTATAAATTATAAAAAAATAAATGAGAAAATTAAATTATAGGAATTAAATCTTAAATTCAAATATAATAAAAGAATCAAAACCATAAATTTAATATTATAAAAATAGATGAGAAAATGATGTAAAATTAAAGAATTGATACTAAGCCTCAAATGTGAAGATAATAAAAGGATTAAAACCAGAATTTGAGATTATAATTTTTATTTTTTTCCTCATCCATAGACCCCTAGAACATTAACATTAAATTGAAAATGGCTTAAGTTCAAGCATTAAGTAACTTACATTATAACTCAATTTTCAATTACATGAAACACTTTTAATTTAATCAAATTACATAATTTAATTTTAATTATTCTTGAGTCACTTAAAACAACATTGTTAAATCATTTTAACCAGATGTTTAACATTCTTTGTCTCTGCATCTTTAGGTTCTTCGGCCATTTCTCCTTCGTAGATTGAAATCAGATGTTGAGAAAGGTTTGCCTCCCAAAAAGGAAACTATCCTGAAAGTAGGAATGTCCCAGATGCAGAAACAGTACCATAGGGCTTTGCTGCAAAAAGATCTTGAAGTTGTAAATGCTGGTGGAGAGCGTAAGCATCTTCTGAACATTGCAATGCAGCTACGTAAATGTTGTAATCAGCCATACATTTTCCAAGGTGCCGAACCTGGACCTACATATACAACAGGAGACCATCTTATTACCAATGCTGGTAAGTTCACTTCCTGGAAGATATTGAATTCTTTGGCGCTGAATGAAAACTGACCTTATCTATTTATTTCCAGGTAAAATGGTTAATTCTCTTTGACAAATTACTTCCAAAGCTGAAGGAGCGTGATTCTAGAGTTCTGATATTTTCACAGGTAATCTTGAGGGTTGTGTCCATGAATGTGTTGGTTATTGGTCTATATATTTCCCTATGGTATTCTTCCATTTTAAATTTATTTACATTATTTACATTTAAGTTTCCTCATTTACTTTCTGGGTTTCTTACTTATGATTTTGCTGTGGAATTTATTGTATTCAGATGACAAGGCTACTGGATATTCTTGAAGATTATTTGATGTTTCGTGGATACCAGTATTATCGGATTGATGGTAATACAGGTGGTGAGGATCGGGCCAATAGAATTGGTCAAAAGAAGGAAGTTCAAGTGTTCCGCTTTTGAACAGAGGTTTGAAAATTGTCTTCATACTTATTGAGACGTTAGCCTATATTCCATAATAGGGTAAGCTTTATTTATTTTTAATCATGAAACAGTACACTATTTTTTTGATTAATTTGTCTTAATAAAGAAGGCAATTAAGTAAAAAGAAAGAAAAAATTACAACCACATAGCGGTGTAAGCCTAGGGACACAAAACAAGCCTGAAAATTAAAGTATCCAACAACCCACCCTAGTTTCTCCATCTCCAATTGTTGTTGCAAGAGGCATCCTCAATTCATATCTTTTCATCGTCAAACAAGAACCCATGTTGAGAGAGAGTATGTGTGCCGACTGGCTTGCTTCGCCATGGATATGGTCAAACATACAAGAAGTCGAAGCATGTGAGGTTCATCCACCAATCAGAGCATAGATAAGTAACCCCCATCGATCTACTTCTTCTCTTTATAGTGTGTTTTTCCATAAAACTTAAACAATCTAAGCTTGTCTTTCTGCATCGCAGAATATCAAAACAGTATGAAAGCTGCTGGTGGCCCATCGGGTCACCCAGATCAAGACACCCACAGCTGGAGCGCCTCAAATTTCACCTTTGCAATTTCATGGTTAGGAGTTCATGTTCTTTCCTGGTTCTCATCTACGTCTTGCTTGATTTATCTCAATTAATGTTGTTTGAAATTATAGCAGATTTCATTTGGAACTTTGTCCTTTACTAGTTTCCATGATCGCTGTTGCTCTGATTCATTTTTCTTCATAAACCCTATGCATATTCGGACATTATAATGGAATGTCATCCCTCTAAATAAATGGGAAAATGTTTAGAAAAATGAGTATACATGTATTACTTTTTAACGATAAATTAAGTTTAAATAGAAAGAAAGAAAAAAAGGAATTTTGTTTTTAGAGAATCAGAGGTGGAGGTAACTATGGTAGTGGTGATGGAAGAAGATAAATTTTGAGAATCGATTATATCGATATAATATGTAAAATTTAAAGGTTAAATTTATTATTATATCAATTTTTTAATTGCCATATTTCCCTCTCATAAGAGATTTAATGGAAATGTAAAAAAAAGATCTCGATTAATTGAATGACCAAATTAAAAAAAATAATAGTTGATGACCGAAACAGAAATTTACCCTTTCAACTTTTTATCTTATGAAATTAAATTTGTGCATGGAGACATTAGGTATTTTCTTTTTGGGTAAACTGCACTGGAGGTGATGGTTAAATTTTTTTTAGTTATTCAACTATAAAATATTTAAATTGGTCACCTAATTTATTGGATTTATTTATTTGGTTCTTTTCCGTTTATTGCTGTTAAGACCTGGAAGCAAAGATGATGTGGTAGTTTTAAAAATGGTAAATAAATATAGTTAGCTCTCAATAATTACACATTTTATCAATTTGATCATGACTATAGAAAAGTTAATTCTCAACATTTATAAATAATCTCAATTTGCTCCTAATTCTAATAAAATTATATATTATATCGATTTAATCATAATTTAATATTAACATATTTAAAAAATTATTTTATATTAATATTAAATAAGAATAATTATATTAATATTGAAAAATATCTCTCCTTTTAACGATTGACAAAATACCGAAGTTTTATATTAATTTAGTTTTTCTACTTTATTTTTTACCAATTTATTTTTTTTATATACGTGTTTGCAAGTAACAAAGTTAAATTGTTTTAAGTTTTATTGTTAAACATATTAATTTAATATTTTATAATGTTTTAATTATAAATTTTTTTTAGGTAATTATAAATATTTAATCTATATATCTATATATAACATATATTTTCGACTCCTAAAGGAGTCATTAGGAGTTAATAAGGGTATTATAGATATCTATATTAACATTATTTTAAATTAATTCATAAAAAAATATTTATCAATTTGATTCAATTCATACAAAAATATAAATAAAAATTAGCAAGCGTGATGGAACATCGAAACCACCAAATATCAATTTGTTCACGGGAATTTAAACATAGCACAACCGGTTCGACTTCCTAACTGTATGCCAAATAACTTCAACCCAATGTGCACTTTTTGAGAGGTTTTAAAGCAGGTTCGTATCTTACGATTGTTTCGTTAGAGTGATTATCGGGCCAAGGCTAAAAATGGGTTTAATTAATCATGAAAAGAACCATTCTTGAAGGTGTATAGAATTGGTTTAAATGAAATTGTAGAAAGTGGGAAGGAGAAGGGGCTTGGAAGGCAAATAAGCTAAAATTATTGCAAGTAAAAGAAAAAAATAAAAATGTCAGAATGGAGCAGACGCAGGAAGGAAAATAAAGAAAGAATTTTATTAAATGTCAGAAGTCAAAATGTGTTTTTAGTTGGCTGTAACTATTAGCTATTTATACACATTTTTTTTGGTTAAAATTTAGATAGATTTTTCTAAATATCATCATTAAATAAATTAAAATTTTAAAAATCACATTTAAACTAGAGATTAAATTTAAATTAATTACAGAATTTTAACAATATCAAAACTCCTTCCATCTTTATCCGGTCACTAAAAAAAATCTTTAATCATTTAATCTTTATCCGACCATCTTTAAACCTTCAATTTTTCAAATCACACCCTCTTTTTTATATTTTTGTTCTAATTTATTCTCTTTTTGTAAGAATTTGAATTCAACATACCAACTTCCTGATAAGAAAAACTCAAATTTAATAGTATTTTATTCGATAATTAGCCAAAGATAAATATATTAAAAATATGAATTTATCTTACTATCAAAATGGAAAAATATAAAAAAGATTGAACTTTTAATTTTTAACTTCTATCACACAAAGTTAACTTAAATTTTAGCATTTCATTTTAATTATTCATAATTTAATTTCCAAAAATTCATTTTTTGGACTAATTAATTGTTTTTTTTCTTTTTAATAATATATATTATATTTCCATTTCTTTTTAAAATCATTGGAGTTAATAAGAGTAGTATTCCAAATATATTATGAAAAATTATTATATCACTAATTATTACTTAACAATATTATATATTTTAATTAATATTGTTTATTGTTAAGTAAATGATTTTTATTTATACCAATTTATTTATTTTTTAATTCTCGAGAGTTACATTTTAGTGTTTTCTGAAGGTTACAATGTCTTTATTTGTGTATATATTCTTCAGAGTTATATTTATTTATGTAAAAAATTATTATGTTAAAGTAATAAAAGGCCAAACATATTCCTAGTGTTATGGAAGCTGGAAAAAGGTAGAAGTAGCATAGATAAAGAGATCACACATTTTGACTTGAAATATAAGTAGATGTTAAAAAGTGTCTTTGGACGGATGGACGGTGCTATGGTACGATAAAATAATTTACTTTATTGTTATAATAATTAATCTCATCGTCAGAAAAATCTTTCGCCTATCTAAAAATATCTTAAGACTCGAAACGATTATTTTATTTTTTGAGCGAATATTCACCCAAAAAAATAAACTTCAAAAGGCCATTCAAATTACCTCTCTAAAGAAGCCCATTATCTTTATTCAAATTAAAATAAAAAATTTATCTTTTCTAAAATCAAATCCATGAAGCCCGTTATCTTTATTTAAGAATATCTCTAATTGATCCCTAAATTAGAATGAAACAAAGAGAGAACTTAGGGTTTGCTTATTTGAAAGAAAATGTAAAACTTTATCATTATTATTATAATCTTAAAATTATATATGAAACAAATAAATTATCGATATAGCATAATTTTATATCTATATATTACATACATAAATAATTATATTTATTCAATATAAAAAATAAATTGATATATTTATTTTCTTCAAATATATATGAGTGAATCAAAATTAAAGTTTCGTGTATATATTTGAATCACAATCAATGTTTCATATGTATAATTGCACAAGATCAAAATTCATGTATCAAATAACACGTTAAATCAATATTCATGTATAATTTTAATATTATACCAATATAATCTATGATAAATTAGTATTGAGTAGGATCTTTTTAAACTTTATATAATTTATGATTTTTTTAATAATTTATTTAATGGAGGTAGTTAAATTAGTTAGATCGATAGAGACGACTATAATCCAATTAAGAAAACCTTGAAAAAAGGAAAAGGATAGGCGATAGTCTTCAATGTTTGACAGATGGCATAATATTTATATGGCACGTGAACATTAAATGTGCAAATACTTTTTATCAGCCTCTCGAGTAAAAATGAGAAAGGGGGATTTATGTGTCACAATGTTTGAATATTACCCAACAATTATAAAAAAAACAAGCTCTTTAAATGTCATTCCCTTAATTTTCGTAAATAATTTTTAAATGCATTGGATTAATTATTTTTATTTTTTAGTGATGGAATTAAATTAAATTTCTTGAAACCTTCGCATTAATTACAAACATATTTCGTAATTTAAAAATAAAAAAACAAATCAAAATTGAATAAAAATAATATAAAAAAATATTTAGTAATTTAAAGAAATTTGAATAGCTACATATTCTTCATACTATAAATAGTGAATTTGTATGGGGTTTATTTTATTCTTCATCCTATAAAATATTTTTTAAATTAAATGAAAGTCGATGCAAATTAATCATAATATAAAATATCAATATTTTAAAAGTTAAAAATTAATATTTTTTTATTTTTACTTTTTCAATTATGAGATATTACAAATTTTGCAACATTTTTAATAAATAATATAATAATAATATCTCTAGTGATATTAATTATACTCTGTTGTAATTACAAAAAAATTGTAATTCTCTATACGTATTTAGTTAACAAAATGTAATTACATCGTAATTCATTGTCATGTTTGGTAGTACAAGTTGTAATTATATAGATACATAATTTATATATATATTTAAAATATATTAATTGCTATAAAAATTAATTTCTAAGCAAGAAACAAAATAAAAATAAAATCATCATATGTATGAGGTTAGTCTAAAAAAGTAGTTTATAATACGATTATTAATAAAAATAGCAAGAAAAATAAATATCATATGCAATTTTATCTATTTTTCCCTCTTTAATATTTAACATGCATTTCTTATCATCATATGTTGATCATTGACTGAATTTATCATCTGAATTTAAATTTGTATCAATAGAGTACTCACAGAATTTTTCCGGTAACATCCATTTAAATTTCTTTTTTATTTTATGTTGAAAAGCTCTAAACCTTTCTTATTATTTCATTGAGATTTAAAGAATATAATGTGAAAATAGTTTACCGAAGCATACTAAAATGCAGTTATTTGGTTGGCCTCTAAATTTTAAATTTATTGCACAAATACTTTACAACCGAAATTTGCGCAGCAATTAACGAGAGGAACTTCATTGTGATTCATTCAATTGATTGTATAAACATTTATATGATATATTAATCTATTTTGATGTATCATTTCAAAGTTATCGTCATATATAAATATTTATAAATAATGAATTCTTTTTAGTGGTGAATAAAAAAATGGCATCTGCCGGGCAGCTTGAGATATGTTATGTGCACTTAAAATGTTTAGAGGTATGAGATTTCAGAATCTCTATTGTTTTAATTTGATGATTCGGTAAACAAGTATATCGATTTATGAATCTACACCATTAAAACTATCAAAATCTCCTTCTTTCATATACTCTATGAAAGTATTGATCATATATCTTGTCGAGTTTTAAAATTTATAAAAGAAAATGATCGAACCTAGAAACTAACTCTGACAACGATTAAAGGCAAGCGTACCTATCGAACAGTAGTATAGCTTAGGCAAGACCGGATTGTCGAACCCAAAGGAACTAAAAGTACTAATACTAACTTTCTTTCTATTATTTAGCCTAAAATATTAAGTGATTGGTTGATTAAACTAAAACTAACTAATTACCAAACTAAGACGCAAAGACAAAAAGACTAAATTTGGGAAATAACTTTTAGAAAAACTCAGTTGATTTAGACGATACCCTTGGGAAGAATCCACCTAGACTTCACTTATTATTTAACCCTGAACCATACGATTTATTTACTTAGTTTGATCCGTAAGACTCCCTAACGTATATTAAACCCTTTCTCGAGGCGAATAACGTCTAACCATAGGTTAATTAACGGAAATCTCTTTCTCGAATAATAACCCCCTAGAATAGCAATAAATCGATCTATGGACTCCCATATTAGGTTTCACCTTAATCCGGCAAAATCTCGTCACCCTATCTCTAAGCGTGCGATCAACTCCGCTTAATTATGCTAGATCTACTCTTAGGCAGGGTTTATTCCTCCTCCACCTAAGCACATCTGACTTGAATCAATATCCCAGAAATATTAACACAAGAATTAAGCACACATAATTAAAAACAAACTAAGTATCTATCATATAATTCAGGAATCAATAACAAGATTCATCTAGGTTTCATCCCCTTCAGGTATCTGAAGGGTTTAGTTCATAACTATAAAAGAAAATAACTATAAAAGAAAACATCTCAAGAGAAAAGATAAAACAAAACATAAGAAATCCCTAAAACTCCCTGAAGGAATTGAAGGAGAGATTTGCCGTCTTGAGTGGAATTCCGGCTTCTTGAGATGGATCAACTGACTGTCTTCAAGTGATTCCCACAAATCTGAGCTTTTCGGCTTAGCTCCTTGGCCTAGCTAACCGCTCACTTTCAGCTGATACTTAGGGGGTTTATATAGGCTCTTGGAATGCGTTTCTTCGCCCCTAAGTATCCAAATTCGAATGAAATTGCTCTTCCAGCGACAAGGACATGGCCATGGCACACGCCCTTGTGAGTCGTGGTCAGGCCGTGCTCAGACTTCTTTAATGAGGCACGGCCGTGTAAATCGAGGAAAGACCGTGTTCTAGATGATCAGTGAGGCACGGCCGTGTGTGCTTTGGTTCAGGCCGTGTCGATTTCGTCCTTGGCCTAATTTACTCTGTTTTGGGCCAGTTTTTTGTTCTTTTTATCCTCGAGTGCATTCCTGGGTATAAGACATGAAAAGAAAGGGTTAAGAGCACCTTATTACATAAATCGAGGGATAAATCATCCAAAAGCATACTAAATGTGGGATTAAAATATGTTACTTTTACGGTTTATCAAGTATAAATCATCTCAATTCCACCAATGATTGAAGTTATAAAATATGCAATATGCTAATATGATCCGACATTTTTTTATACTATATTCTACGAAGTATGAATCATCTCAATTACACCAATGATTAAAGTTATAAAATATACAACGTATTAGTACGATCCGACATTTTTTTATATTATACTAAGGTGATGTTGTTAATATGAGAAAATTTTTTAGAGCAATAAATGTCTTCTCAACTATATTTTGAAACCTTGAATGTCTCAAATTAAAGAGTTTGCTAGTTGTCTATGGTGCTTGTGTCTAGCACCATTCTCTCAAATTGTATAATACCCCACAATATGGTGGAAGAAAATCTTTTCTATTTGTATAATTAGCACCGACATTATAATATTTTGGTTCACAGTCCAAATAGTTTGTAGTTTTAATTATAGAAACTTAATTTAGAGAAAGACTTATGCTTGGTTATATGCTTTTTATAATACGTAAATTAAGTAAAAAATAATATAAATTTTACAATATATAACATTTATAAAAAGGATTTTATAAATTGTCCAAAACTTTCATAACACTTTTTATAGATAAAATAATTTTTTGGCATAACTTTAGAAATTTATTTTTTTATAAATAAATTATGATAAAAAAAAACTATAACATTTCCTATAAATAAATATATTATAACACTTTTATAACATGTAAATTTTTTATTATAATAAAACTTTTGGCCATAACTTTAGTAATTTTTTAGGATTTAAATAATATTATTTTTTGTTGTAACTTTATAAAATACATAAATTATTTTTATAATATATTTTTTAAGACTTATACTAAAAGAAAATTTTGGCCATAACAATCTTAAACACTCCTACGTGTTCATGCTTATAATATAATTTTTATAACTTGTATAAAATTAATTTTTTACAATTGGATTTGATTGTAATTATATATGTAATTACTTCAATTCTTTCACGCCTTTAAGAATTAGAAAGTGTAATTGAGGTGCTCCAAATACATCTAATTTGAAGGAACCCACAGATCACAATAGTTATTCAAACATGCCACCGTTGTGTAATTACAAGCAATTACACTCAATTTGAATTACTAGGCGGCTTTCTAAATACTTAATTTTTTGACATTAATTTTACTTAACTAATCAACACTAATTAGGATTAAAATATTATTAAGGAGAATTGATCTAATGTTCGGAAGAATATGGTATTAATTAAAATTTTAAAAAAAATGAAGTGACGCATTTTTATTAGATGCCTAAAAAGATAAAACTTATTATTTTATTTAAATTTAATCATAATATATTGTTATTTTTAAATAAAAAGTAATTATGAAATTCCTATGGACTCGACCTAATTCAAACTTTTTTACGTCCTAACCATTATGTGGGAAGAAGAGTAAGGAATATTTTTAGGAAAATTTTAATCTCAATGCGAGTGTTGTTGGAATTAGACTGCACCATTCGGGTAAATTGGTTGGATCAATAATTGATTAATGTATTGATCCGAATAAAGGGATTGAATCAGCCTCTAAGCAAACCGCTTGAAACTTATTGTATATAATTGTTGATATAGTATACAACAAGGGTGGAGAAAGGTTGAAGGCAAGGAGGAGTATACGATGGTTTTAAGAAGGTCAGTTTGCCTAAAGAGGCGGAGAGGCGAAAATGGGCAAGAGGATAGGTTGATTGCTGGAAAGAGGATGATTGCTCAAAGTAGAGGGTGATGCTTCTTTCTTCATCATTAAAGAGAATTTAAAGGAGGGATCCTCTTGTCTTGAAGTGCAACGTGGCAGGTCGTTACTATGGATATTGGATGTACTGGCGTAGTGTATGTGAGTTACGAACGTAATGATCCCAAATACTACGAGGTTGTTATTGTTCTCTAGTGGGGCTCATTTGACGTTTGAGGTGTGTTCACACTTGGAGAAATGTTTGTATCTAGAAAGCGGGTGCTTGATGAAGTAACCTGCAGAGTGGGTGGCCTTCTTAGGGAAGCGGATGGTTAAGGTCATTTTCAAGGGGGAGCAGATGGTCAACGGGGGTTAGAAAGGCTTATTTCAATGGCTTATTACGCTGGTCTGTGTCTAGGTGGTAGGGGATATAATAATAATATATAAATAAAGGGATTCAATTAGCCTTTATGCGATCTGCTTGAAACTTGTTGTTTAATATAATATATATAAGAGAGAGATAAGGTATTTTCAAATAAAGTATATACTATTAAAGTTTGGTTTGTAGATTAAAAAAAACCTTAAGAAAAAAAAATCAATTGAACCCTTATATTAAATTTGTAACCAATTAAGTCCTTATCGTTAACTTAAAAAAAATCAATTAAGCCCCCTCTATTAACAATTTTCGTCTTTAACCACGTTGACCATTAAAATAAATTAGTGAGCCAATCAAATGATGACATGTGGCAACTTTTGGTTTAATCTTATGTTTTCTCATAAACATCATAAAAAATTATAAAATTATTAAAAGTTAAAAAATATTAAAAATAATATAAACTTATAAAGATAATAAAAAACTTATAAAAATTATAAAAATTATAAAAAATCTAATAAGTTATAATAAATTATAAAATATTTTATAAATTTAATAAAAAACATATTTAAAATATATAAAATATTACAAAAACTTATAAAAAAAGTCATAAAAGCTTATAAAAATATAAAAAATTCTAATAAAATATAAAAATATCAAAACTATAAAAATTTATAAAACTATAAATTATAAAAAAAATCATTTAAACTCCTAAAGTCATAATGAACACATAACGTTAAACCAATAGTTGGATAATGAGAATAGATATCAAATCAGAATTATTTTCATGTTGAATAAAATATTCTTGATATTTTACAAATAAAATGATAATTGCGAGACCCTCTCTTTGTTATTAATAAATTATTATTTTTAAAATTTTTATCTCCAATTTTGTAAGTACAATAGTTTAGACATTAAAAAGTTTAAAATTATTAGCTAAGTATTGTATAATATAAAGTATTTTTGGTACAGTTAGATACTATCAAACCACAATTTCATTATCCAACTATTAGTATATTTCAGAATGAAATATTCTGACCAAGGTTTTCAAAACTGGATTGATGATCAAACTAGTTAGGCCATTGGTTTGCCTATTCGACTAGTTCGATTGGTCTGTCCGATTCAATTCAACAAATCATTAAAAAATTAAAAAAAAAATCGGTTCAACTGCCCAGTGCTCGAGTCAACCAATCTAATGGCTTTTCCAGACCAATACCTTGTTGGTTCCTATCCAATCGATCCGATTGACCGATTTGGTCTCATTCAAAAAATATTGATTCTAGTGATTATTCTCATTATCTAATAGTTGGTCTAATGTAGAGGTGATCATGGGCCGGGCCGGGCCGGGTTCGGGCCCAGACAAAATTTTAGGCCCGTTTTTTAGGCCCGAGCCCAGCCCGGCCGGAAATATGGGCCTAAAAATTTGTCCAAGCCCGGCCTGAAAGAAAATCGATAAACTTGAGCCCAGCCTGGCCCGACCCATATTAATTTTTTTTAGTGTTTTTCATTAAATAAAAAATTTTAAGACAAATATTAAAACAAAAAAACAAATAAAAAATATGTAAAAAATTTTTTAGCTTTTTTCATTAAATAAAAAATTTTAAAACAAATATTAAAACAAAAAACAAATAAAAAATATGTAAATTTAAAAAGTATATTTGATTAAAAATAAAATATATATTTAATATATAATTCGGGCAGGGCCGAGCTCAGGCCAAAAAAGTTTTACTCGTTTTTTGTCGAAACCCATATTTTTACCCGAACCCTCCCATTTTTGGGCGGGTCATCGGGCCGGGCAGGGTAGCCCAACCCATTATCACCTCTAGTCTAATGTATGGACATTTTGATTTTAAGGGTTTAATTTCCAATAAATGAATTTTTATATATTTTAATGTTTTATAATTTTATTAAAAAATTTTTTTTGTATAATTTATTAGAATTTATTAGATTTTTTTATAAATTTTTATCATGTTTATAAGTTTTATGATTTTTTTTTCTAATTTATTAGAATTACGACTGCAGTATAACAAATTATAGAGATGGGACAAAAAGGCTGAAATCAACAAAAGAACAGGCATACAGAGAATTCTTCCAAGAAATGGGTACTGAAGTCATGGAGCAGGATGTTTCTACAACACAATTGAGATCGGCGACTGCCAAGAGGCAAGCCGACCGGGCACAATGAAAAGTATAAGCTAGAATGTCCGTGGATTGGAGAGTCTACGGGCGACAAGAAGGCTGCGATACTTTTTAAAGCAGCAAAATCCCTACATGATCTTCTTAATGGAGACAAAAATTTATAAACAGCGTATGGAAAAAGTCAGGAGGATCTGTGACTTTCCTAATGAGATTGAGGTTGGAGCTGAAGGATCGCGTGGAGGCTTATGCTTAGTATGGAAGGAAGCCATCAATGTCACTTTAAGAAACTTCTTTAAGAATCACATTGACGTCATGATCAAAGAGGAGAATTCAAATCATGAATGGAGATTTACGAGTTTCTACGGTTCGTCTTATTTTAATTGTAAGAATGATTCTTGGAATTTACTACGGAAGTTAGGGGAAGATCAAAGTCAGCCATGGTTGGTAAAAGGGGACTTTAATGAAATAATGTATACTTTTGAAAAAAGTGGAGGGATACCAAGGTAAGAAAGGAGAATGGAGGCATTTCGAGAGGTTTTAGAAAAATGTCAATTGGAAGATATAGGATATTCGGGGGTTTGGTTCACATGGGAAAGGGGAAGTTTTGCAAACACAAACATTAAAGAAAGAATTGATAGAGGGGTCGCAAATGAAAAATGGAGGAGTCTTTTCCCAACAAACAAGACCTTCCATCTACCCCATTTAATATCAGATCAATGCCTGCTCCTTTTAAATACAGAAAATGAGAACATCCAAGTTGGGAACACACAATTTAAATTTGAGGCGTGGTGGATTACAGAGGAATCACTAGAGAAAGAAATTAAGGATTGCTGGGAATCAAATACAAATTCAATCTCAGAGAAACTGAAGAAGTTACAAATACATTTAAGTGATTGGTCAAGGATGATTAAAGCAAAGAGGGAGGAGCTTAAGAAAAAGCTGACTAAAGAACTGGAGGAGCTGATGGCAAAAGATAGTGACGATGATACTATAGCAAGGATTATCACACAAGGGTTGATCTGAATATGGAAATTGATAGGGATGAAATTTATTGGGAGTAGAGGGCAAGGGCGAACTGGCTTAAAGCAGGAGACAAAAATTCTGCTTTCTTTCATAAATTTGCCTTATCCCGGCAAAAAATAAATACAATTTCAAGGCTGCAGCTTGATGATGGAGGTGAGACGACTGACGAAAGGGAGATAGTTGAAACTGCCACTTTTTACTTTCAGAAATTATTTACATCAAACAGGGTTGGGGATCTATCTTATTTATTACAAGGCATCAAGAAGAATATTCCGCCAGACAAGAATGCTGCCTTATTAGCAGCATATACAGAAGAAGAAGTATTTTCAGCTTTAAAAGGGATGGGGGCGACTAAAGCACCAGGACCTGATGGTTTTCCAGCTGTATTCTTTCAACGTTATTGGCATATTGTAGGCAAAGATGTCACCAAGTTTTGTTTGGGTATTCTAAACACAGATCAGAGCTTTGGTCAACTCAATTCAACATACATAGTGCTCATTCCGAAAATTCAAAATCCGGTTAATTTAGCTAATTTCAGACCGATAAGTCTGTGTACAGTGCTATACAAGATTGTGACAAAGGCTATTGCGAATAGGCTGTAAGATGTTATTGGTGGATGTATTGATGTGGCTCAAAGTGCTTTTATTCCCGGAAGGTTAATTTCTGACAACGTTCTTATTGCTTATGAAATACTTCATACTTTTAGGAAGAAACGCACGGGGAAAAAGAAATATATGGCAGTCAAGTTGGATATGAGCAAGGCTTATGATAGAGTTAAATGGGGTTTTCTTAAAGAAGTTATGTTGAAGATGGGTTTTCAAGAAGAAGTGGTAAGATTAATTTTAAAATGTATCTCCACAGTATCATTTGCAGTCAGCACCAATGGAAAGAGAGGAAGAGTTTTTCAAGCTTCTAGAGGTTTGAGACAGGGAGATCCTTTGAGTCCTTTTCTCTTTCTACTATGCAGCGAGGGATTGTCCGCACTTATGAGATTAACTAAGAAAGAGGATTTAATTAAAGGAGCAAAGGCTAGTAGACGAGGACCAACACCAACAATTTCACATTTGCTTTTTGCTAATGATTATATACTGTTTGGGGAAGCAACAAAAGAAGGAGCGGGACAGCTGAAAAGAATCATAAAGGAGTATGAAAAATGCTCGGGTCAATGTGTTAATTTTAATAAATCAACAATCTTTTACAGCTCAAATACATCGGAAGCAAAAAGAGGGAGATATTGTCAATATTAGGAGTAAGTTCTTCAAATGAAATGGAGAAATAAGTTCTTCAAATGAAATGGAGAAATACTTGGGTCTTCCTAGTGTGATTGGCAGGCGCAGAAAGGAGTCATTTCAAAATCTTAAAGAGAAGCTTCAATTAATGATTAAAGGATGGAGTAACATGTTCTTATCACAAGGAGGGAAGGAGGTATTCATTAAATCCGTCTTACAGGCAATCCCTACTTATGCAATGTCTTGCTTTCTATTACCAAGCACTTTTTGTAAAGAATTAGAGAGGATTATTGCAAATTTCTAGTGGTAAAAAGCATACAGGAAGAAAGGGATTCATTGGTGTTAATGAAAATACTTGTGCCGAACAAAAGAAGAGGGAGGTATGGGATTTAGGAATATGGCGAAATTCAATGTGTCTTTACTGGCTAAGCAAGGGTGGAGAATTATGAATAATACTGATTCGTTAGTAACACAAGTACTTAAAGCGAAATATTTTTCGAATACGAATTTTTTAGATTTAAGTCTGGGGAATAATTGCTCATACACATGGAGGAGTATATGGGCAGCTAAAGGTGTTCCAGGAGAAGGTATATGTTGAAAGAAAGGAACGGGTCACTATCTCGATTCTTCATGATATTTGGATACCAGACTTAATTAATCCCAGATTATCATCACATGTTAATAATTTGAGCGATTGTAAAGTTGCTGACTTAATCGATGAAAGTAGTAGAAGATGGAAATCAGAGTTGATAGAATCTACCTTTTCGGAAGATATAGCTGAAAAGATTAGTCGCATTCCGCTAGTAGTAGAATCCCATGATGATCGTCTTGCTTGGAGAGGAGAGCCTTCAGGAGAGTTCACGGTACGCAGTGCCTATAAACTATTACAAAGCATTGAGATGGATCCTGGAGCTTACGCTGTACGGACCGACTACAAAAAATTTTACAAAAAATTCTGGCTACTTAATTTACCAACTAAGATTAAAATTACAACTTGGAAGATATCATGGAATTATCTACCCACACGAATCAATATGTAGCACAGGAAGTTGTCAAATAATGTAATATGTCCTCGGTGTGGTCAAGGAGCTGAAACTATGAATCATTTGTTTAGAGAATATCCTGTTTCAAGATCAGTTTGGGAAGAGTTACTTTTTTCAGAATTTCTGAAAGACAAATATATAGAGTTCTCACAGTGGCTGACCTGGGTCTTCGAAATGACTACACTCCCTCAATGCGAAATGTTTTGTTGTGCTCTATGGGTGATCTGGGGAGCCAGAAATAAGTTAGTACATGAGAAAGTAAGCAGATCTGGGAAGGAGATAGCAAGATTTATTAATTGTTATATTTTAGAGATTAAGGGAGTTGAAGAAAAGTTACTAAAGACACTTTTGGAAGTTCAGAAATGGAAGCACCCTCTCGGAAACGCTATCAAGGTTAACTTTGACGCAGCATATGATGAAAAGTTTACGAAGTTGGCAGTGGGAGTCGTTGCCAGAACCAATAAAGGTGTAGTTTTGGTATCACTTTCGAAGATATACCAACAAATTGAGTCCCCATTTGCGGCCGAGGCAATAGTATGTAGAACAGCAATACAAATTAGCGTGGACATGCAGTAGGCAGAAAGTTATTGAAGGGGACGCACTATCAGTAATAAAAAAATGCAAAAGCAGAAATGAAGATAGATCAAGGATTGGGGCGTACATTCATGATATACAACAGTTACGGAGGAAACTCATGAATAGTAAGTTTGAATATACCCCAAGATCATCGAATGGTCTGGCACATATTCTTGCAACAGAAACACTTAAGGGAAGGGGAGAGTTTTACCTGATTAGAAGAGTCACTGCATATGCAGAGCGATTGAAGGAAGAGGAAGAGAAGGGCGAGGCAGTTTGACAATAGAGAAATGATGAAGGAAATGGGGGAGATGAAAATGGATGAAAGAGATCAGATTGAAAGGGGGAAGATGTGGAGAAAGAAGAGGCTGAAATGGAACAATAAATGCGGTATGTGAACAACTTTGTTGGTATCTGGAAACGTCTGAAACAAGAAATGGCAGATGTGAAAGGAAATGACGTGCCAGGCTTTCTGATTGGGCAAAATCGAGGTGCCATTAATATGGCTTTAGTTTTAAATTTTCAATTTCTTATTTTTCGGGCTGTTGAAAATAGCTCAGAGACTTCTCGATTCTTTCTATTTTCTTAGGGTTCCATTTGTTTATTGTTTGGGCCTGGAACTTATTTAGGCCTTTTAATTTTCTTTCGTGTATAGTGTTTTATTTTAATAAAGCCCAATTTGATTATTTTTCAAAAAAAATATTTATAAGTTTTATGTTTTTTATAATATTTATAAGTTTTTATTAATTTTAATAATTTTTTATGTATTTTAATGAGTTTTTATGAGAAAATATAATATTAAACTAGAAGCTATCATGTGTAACCATTTAATTAGTCGGTTAATTAATTTTAACGATCAACATAACCAAAGACATAAACAATTAACGAAGAGATTTAATTGAACGCGGATTTAATGCACAAACTCAAATTTTTTTTTTTTTTTTGGTTAAGGACTTTAAAGATAAAATATTGTTTTATAAAATAATAAAACCCTTATACATTATTCACAGAAAAAAGAAAAAGAAAAAAGAATTATTAGGTTTCCCAAAAGAGATTATCATCTAGTCACTTACATGGGAAAAGAAGGAACACTAAACAGCAGTCAATGCAAAGAGAAGAAATATAGAAAATGAAAGGGCAGAGACACCCTTGTCAACATCATTATTTTAACTTATTTGATATTTAACTTTTAATAATAATTTTTATTAAACATTTAAATGTAGGAATAAATGTTAAAATGTCCCTATATTCCCTGTCCTTTTTAAAATTTAGGAATTTAGTTTTTTTATTTGTACTTTTAAAAATTTATTTTTTTATTTTTTAAATTTTAAGATTCAAGTTCAACTATTAAATTTTTGTGGGTTAAATTTGTTGTTGTGACATTTTGAAATAAAAAATCTATTCACTTGGTAATCATGTAATTAAAAAAATATGTTTTAATTAACCTAAATTTAACAAAAAAAGAGAGTTTAAAAATATTAACAATTGTACCTAAATTTTGAAATCTAAAAAATAGAGTTACTAAATTCCTAAAAATACGAGTATAAGGACTAAATTCCTAATTTTGAATAAATTCCTAATTTTGAAAAGTATAGGGACTGTAGTCATATTTTAACTTAAGAATAAATAACTTCATTGATGACTTGTGTTAACCACTATACTCTTTACAAAATTTAGAATTTAGTTCTTATACTTTTATTTCTAGGAATTTAGTCTTTTTATTTTTCAAATTTCAAAATTCAAATCTAATTGTTAGCGCTGTTAATTTTTTTTTGTTAAATTTGTCGGAGTGACATTTTGGAATAAAAAATTACTCACATGGTAGCTATGTAACTAAGAAATGATGTTGTAATGAACCTGGATTTAACAAAATAATTTCAACAATGTTAGCAATTGGACTTGAATTCTAAAATTTGAAAAGTAGAGGGACTAAATTCTTTAAAAAAATACAAAGACTAAGTTTCAAATTTATGAAATGTATAGGAACATATGACATATTTTAACATAACTTTTATTATATTTGACAAAGATATTCTTTTATAAATTAAAATATGCTCCAAATCTTTATAGTTTTTGCATATTTAAATTTAGTTGTTCTATTTGTAGTTTCAGGAATTTAATCATTTACTTTTAAATTTTCATAATTCAAATTCAGTTCTTAATACTATTAATTTTTTTGTTAAATTTATTGGTGCGAAATTTTGATTTAAAAAAATTCAATTGGTAACCATATAACAAAAAATAACGTTGCGATGAATCGTTTTTCAACATAAGAATTTTAATAATATTAACAAATAAAATTATATTTTTAAATCTAAAAAATTGAAAAATTAAGTTCTTTAAATACAAATAAAATAGCTGAATTTCAAATATACTAAAACAAAAACCTTAAAAGCATATTTCAACTTTGAAAATTTTCTTTAGAACATTAGTTAACAAAATTTAAATTTATTAAATTAATTATAAAAGCTATCTTCATAATTTTCTTCAATCAGAAAGTATTCAATTGAGGGCCCATTTTTTATTTATTTATTTTGAATATAGCAACCAATTTTGAATGAATACTAGATTTTAGAAAGAAAAGAAAAAGGATTTTTCAAATTTGAGTTGACTTCATCTTAACTTATAATTAATGATAAAATATATTAATTATTTAAATTTAATTATAATATATTATTTTTTAAAATAACAAAACAAATATCAAATTACATGGACTCAGCTTAATTTAAGCTTAAAGCCTTAAATAAAAAAAAAGTAAGTTTTAAAATTCTCTTATTTATATTAATAAATGGTTGCGTATAATGATAAGATATATTGTACGCTTATAAAGAAGATTTAAATTCGTATATTAAAAATGACATTATTAAAAGAACAATCACAAACATTAATATAAGCGGTAAAACGAACATGAAATATATCAAATAAAAAAATTCTTCTAATTATGTCTCAGCCATTAAACACTTGTTATTATGGCTAACACATAAACTTCATTGGAGAAAGCCTTCAAATTACAGTAACATCACGTGGGAAGAAGAGTAAGGAATAGTTTGTAGGAATATTTTATACTCAAAGCGTTTGTTTTTTATTTTATTTTTGATACTTCCCTATGCGTAATGATTAGGTGTGATGTCAAAAAAATTACATTAAAGGGTTAAAAATTAATAATACATTTTTGAAAGAGTTAAAAGTGATTTTTATTATTATTTTATTTTGTAATTTCATTAATTTTGAAAGAACTATATAATAGATTTATCATTTTTGGTGGGTCAAAACTACTGTATACCCCTTTTATCTTTACTGCTCATAATAATGACTTCATTTTAGACCTTTTACGCAAGGAGCAAAGGTCCCTAACACTTCTCTTTTCATCTACAATGCTCAAGCTCGAGACCCTTAAAAAAAATCAAACTTTTTTTATCGCTTGATCTAATATCAAAACTAGACAGGCCCGACCTTAGAATTGTCTGAAGGTGCGGCTGCCCAGGGCCCAATGTTAAAAGGGGTTTAAAATATTATTTTTTAACTTTTAAGGGGCTTAGATAAGTTTTATCAACTTTTAAGAAGCCCCAAAAAGAATTTTTTTTAGCTTTTAAGGGTTTAAAATTTTTTTTACCTAATTTTAAGGGATTTAAAAGAATTTTTCTTAATTTTTAAGGAACATAAAACTCTATTTTATTGTTTTGCCTATGAACTCAAAAATATCAAGAATGAAGCTGAAATTAGAGGAATGAAATTATTTTAAAATTTTTAAAATTATAAAAATAATATAGTGAAAAATTATAGTCCTACCTTTCACATCATCCCAAAGTCACTCCTTTTCTTCATATCACCCACTCAATGAAAAATCAAAAAGTTTTTGTTGTTTTTTTTGTTTAGGTAAATTGTGAACTCTTTTATCATCCATTCAATGAAATTTCTTAGATTGAATAAAACCAAAAAAAAGGGTGACCTTTGTAGACAAAAGCCACAAAAGGTTCACTATCAAGTGTTTAGTATTCTACTTGTGGAATTTGAAGTGTGAATGCTATTTTATTTTTCCTTTTATTAGCTAAGCCCACTTCCATGTGACCAAAATGTTAATTGATTTTACTTTTTCTTCACTTGGGTATTTGTTTAAAATTTCTATAATATAATAAAAAATAAAAGGAATATATATATTTTTTTGGGTCAACAAAAGACTTCCAACCCTTAAAAGAAAAACAAAAACCATTGATGATATTGATGTGCACCAAAACCACTTGCTTGTTTGCTTTTGCTTTAGTTGCAAGCCTAACTTTTGACCACCAAGCCTTAAACCATTTACCATTCAATTTCCCATTAATTAAAAAAAGAACTATTGATTTCCAGATTAATTCCAGCTCGAAGTTTGATTTTGAATATTAAAAAATTAATTAAAAGTCGAGTTAGAATTTTTGATGTTTTAATAAATACATAGTTGGAGACAATATTAAATAATATCTAGGGGCGAAGTCAGAACAATTTTTTAGGGGGCGGGATAAAATTTTAATTTTTTATAGTTTATATCTTTATAATTTGTAAAGGATTAAATTAAATTTTTATAATTTTAGGGGGGCAAAGTGTAATTTTACTTTTACTAATTTAAAATTTTTAAAAAATTCTAAAAGCCTAAATAGTAATTTTACATTTTAAGGGGGTCGGGGCCCATGCCAGCCCCCTGGCTTTGCCCCTGATAATATCTATTAAATCCTTTAATTAAAATGATGTGATTTTTTTATAAATATTATGTGAAAATAATGAACTAACATGGCATTATCGCACTCCTCATATCATAATATATTTGCCGTATAATATTCTAAAGATGATATAAGTTAATTTAACGAAATAAAATTTTGAAATTAGAAAAATATAAAAAACTATATAATTTATTATATATACATGTATGACAATCTAAATCCATGTCTCATATACATACCTTAGCTGTCGCATGAGAAAACAAAAATCCTTGACTTTATGGCCAAATTAAATTGTGTTCCAGTTCTTGGTCTCTGCCAATGTGAAACGGCAACTAGCTTCCCTATGAATTGATAAGATAATGAGTGGTCTTCAATGTATTCACTAATATTTATTTAAAAGTTAAATAAAAATTTATTTTTTTTTACAGTTTTTGAGTTTTGTAAGATGTAAATTAGGAAATTAATGAAATTAATTAGCCCTAATTATGAAGGGATTGCTTAGTTTTCTCATCCATAAATTTCCAATCCAATTTTTTTCCCATGTGATTAGAACAAACAAATAAAATCTCGTTGAAAAAAGGTCCACTTGCTCCAAGATTCTAGGTCAATGTTATCACAGTTACCAAGAGTCCTTCCCCGCGGTGCTCATTAATAAAAAATAAAAAAAAAAAAACTTAAAATAGAATGCTACGTAAATTAAGTCCTAATTTAATTTAATATAGGTAATTATGGGATTGAACTTTCTATTTAAGACTTAAAAATAAATATTGTATCAAATAAAATAGATATAATAAGAATTTGTAATAAAATTGATATAAAATAAATCCCAAAATATTTTTTTTATCACATGAATCCTATGAAAATAAAGTGAAATCACATTTTTTTTTCCACTGAAGAAGAAGAAAACAAGAAGAGAGTTTTGAAAAGTAAAAACAAAAAGAAGATTGTATTCAACAAGGTTCTTCACCACCAAAGGTAACATCAATATTCTAACTAAGAACAAGTCCCATTTTTAAAGCTTACATGGAAAAATAACATGAAACTCACCCACCCACCTACCAAGTAAGATTAATTATCTCACACAAATCTCAAGGAATTCATATACATATATAAAAGATAATCTACCCAATATGATAAAATGTTCTTAACAAGTTTGGATTTGATAAAAAAAAAATTTAGACTGAAGGAGGAGTTGGGAAGCTTTCAATTTTCCTCATTTGAATGCCATTTTTTTGGGATTCATCTTCATCATGATAAACATAAGCAAGTCCACCATGCCTGGTTAAGTCCATGCCAGCCATTTCATCTTCGACTGAGATTCTTAAGAGCCCGAATTTGTGAAGGAAATAGAACAGGGTTCCCATTGTGGCACTCACCCACCCGACGATAACCAGAATCTGGATGATCTGCGCCGCGAACAGCTTCCCTCCCCCGCCCATGAACAGCCCGTACTTGGCTGGCCTGCCGGGGTAAACTTGTTTCACGAGCTTTTCAGACGCGAACAAACCTGTGAAAATGACACCCCAAGCGCCGCATCCACCGTGCAATTGGGCAGCCTCCAAGGGGTCGTCGAACTTGACTTTCTCGGCTAGTTTGTTGCATCCGATTAAGACTAGAGCGGCGACGAAGCCGCAGATGATAGCGGCCCATGGTTCAACCACCGAGCAGCCTGATGTGATGGCGGCGAAGCCACCGAGTAAGCCGTTGCAAACATCGGTGACGTTCCAATGGCCAGTCAAAATCCTTTTACCAAAAAGGGTAGTCAACGCCGCTGTACATCCGGCTAAAGTGGTGGTCACCGCCGTTCTTCCCACCGCACTCCACTGACCATAATAGCTACCGGAAGTGTAAAAACTCGAGATTTTATTAAACGAACCGGGGTTGAACCCATACCAACCGAACCAAAGCATGAAAGTACCAAGAACAACAAGCGTCGCACTATGACCACGCAAAGCCACCGATCTACCCGAATGATCAAACCTTCCGATTCTTGGTCCTTCAATAAGCGCACCCCATAAACCGGCGACACCACCGACGATATGAACAACACCAGAGCCGGCGAAATCAATAACACCGGAGCCAAAAAGGAAATCATCTGTTCTAAAAGCACTAGCCCAACCATCAGTCGCCCAAAACCAATGCGAAACAACAGGGTAAACAAATCCGGTCAAGAAAGACGAGTAAATAAGATAAGCAACGAATTGGGTTCTTTCAGCAATGGAGCCACTGGTAATCCCAGCAGCTGCAATAGCAAAAGCCCATTGATATAGGAAATTGCTATAATCAAACGAAGAAGAAGGGATGGATTCTAAAGCAAAGTTATGGCGGCCGATGAAGCCATTGGAAGGGGACCCAAAGGCAAAGGCGAACCCAAAAAGGTAATAAAAAAGACCACCGGTGGCAGCGTCGAGGACGTTGGTTAACATGATGTTCATGGTGTTTTTGGCTCGGACTGAGCCAGCACAGAGCATAGCAAAGCCGAGTTGCATGGAGAAGACGAGGTAGGCTGAGAAGAGAAGGTAAGTGTTGTCGACGGCATAAGAAGCGTCACTGAACTTGCTGCATATGTAGTCGGCGGCGCCGGTGCCGTTGACGCCGAGGAGCGGAGCTAAGTCCGCTGAACAAGTTGTCATTGGCCCAGGTTAAAAGAAGGAAGATGAGCGGAAATGAGAGAGAAAGAGAGTTATAGGCAGAGCATGGAATAGTGGTTGATGTTTATATAGGAAGACTTCGTGCAAAAAGTAGGACTTTTCCATTCACATTTTGTGTGCTTTTATATAAATAATATATACATATGGAATATTCTTCCTTTTCCTCTTTTATTGAAATTTTGTTTGCATTTGTGTAAATTTGGTAAATGATTGGTGGAAATTTTAATAATTTTGAAATAAAAATGTAATTAACATTTAATTATTTACGTTAATTAAAACTTTGTATAATAGTATTTTAGGAAAAATTCTAGACATGGTGTCCTTAAAAAATCAATCATGTACCCATCCTCCATCAATGCATAGGATAGGATGTAAATGAAAGAAATACATAATATTAGAAATATATCTATAAAAAATTTAGTTAATAATTAAATTACACATAAAGTGGTACGATAATTATGAATAAATTATCTTTTGGTTCCATCCCTAATCATTCCATTTTTAATTGTTTTGTTTAAACATATAAAAATAGTAAAAAAAAAAATAAATACGTCATTATATTAATATTTATTGTTTTTGTTTTTAAATTGGTTACTAAGTATTATTTTATTAAGTTGATCTGTAATATCAATTTACTCAACACATTATATACAAACGGAATAACTTATTAAAATTTTAAATCTAAAATAATATAAATGACTTAAATTCAAATATTATAAATAATAATATTCGTTAAAAAGGAAATAATAATATTAGAAATGACGTGAATATGTCACTGAAAATACAAATTATATAATTAAATAAAATATGATGCCACCTGGATGTATGAGTATTTTAAATTTTAGGCTTAATATATAATCATATGTTTTCATGTGTGATACGATAATATCACAATTATCATTTGAAAAATCTTTAAAAATAATAAAAATACTAAAATTATTAAAAATATAAAATTACAAAAACAATATAAAATTTAAAAATATACTAATTTTTTAAAAGAGATTAGATATTTTAATATTTTTTAAAATTTTATAAATTATATTGATTAGAGCTTGAATATTGGATTATTGTCTCTTGGAAGGATACTACCTACGGTAATTGTTTTATAACTCTATCAATTCAAATTTATAATGGACAGATCCTTTTAGGGGATAAATTTGGATTTTTTTTTTCAAATGATTCAAATAGTTAAAAATAATGTTATTTCAATTAAATAATATTTCAAAAAAAATAATTACCTCAAGACAAGTTATTTATCTCTAGACCAATATATTAAGAACTGTTGTCAAGTGTTTGACCATTTGAAAGAACTTTAGTACAAAATAAAAAGAGCACGTGCATGATGATAGATATGCTAGCAGTAACACTAGCAATGTGCTAAAAATTAATGTAATTTAAAATATTAAAAATTTGATAAAATTTTCTTCAATTTTTATTAAAATATTTTTAAAATACAATTTTTATAAAAAATTGATTGTATTATTTAACACCCCATGCCCGACCCGTTTGTCGAATTCAGGTATGAAGCGTCACAAATGGTCCGGGTTCACCTATTCTTAATTTTGCTAACTCAATTGCTAATAAACAGTCTAAAAATAACACTATCTAATAATGAAATAAAAAAACAATAATTCTTAAAACTAAGGCCTTAAGCCATTGAATGCTTAGTTTCTTAAATTTTTATCTCTAATCCGACTATTTATTTACAAGGAAAGTCTTACATCTCTTATCATGGCTAACTATCCCATTACCCAGATTCTAGGGCGCTATCATGATACAACATAACAATTTTTGGGTATGTGCATGACTCTGAACATCCAACGATTCTTGATCTCAACACTATCTGGCTGGGTCTCTCTTCTAAATCCTAAATCAACCCCGCAAATCCTGCAAACATTAGCCACACTACTGTAAGTTCAAATGAACTTAGTGAGTTCTTTCACTAGGTCACACATAAACAATTGAACCCTATCTCATGAGGGAAACAAATGTAAACTAATCTAAATATAATTTAACTCTCTACTTGCTCAAGGTGAGTGTTCCTCATCAAGGTGGCAAACTTCATCCGATCCAATGAGCTACTCGGCTCCCTATAGGACCTTCCATTTCTTGAACCCTCCACTTGACCATAATCCAAATACCTCTCCATTTCAACAAATCCTATCTATACTTAGCGTCTTTCATTCCTTTCATACACACCGTGTACAAGGTGTTTGTTGACCTCTAACCTATTTAGATTTATGCTTGTTTTCCCATACTATTCCTCTATATTAGCTTTCTTGCCTTTCCTTCCAAGGGTTCTTAGGACATACCTTCATTGGCAGACCTTCCCATTCGAACCAGTCTGTAACACCTCTAACCCGTATCTGTAACACCCCCTACCGGTATCCGTTGCCGGAATAAAGTACGAGGAATTACCGAAGAGTATGAAACACTTACAGACAATTTAAACCATTTATCACTCAAATACCGAAATTGGTTATAAAAGTTTCTTTAACGGATCCTCGAGGTCCAAATCATGCATTAGAATCGGGTCGGGACCAAATCAGAATCGTATGAAATTTTTCGCAAAATCCCAAAATTTATCTCATTTATAAGGGTCTCACGCCTGGGGACACACCCGCATGGCATGGCCGTGTGGCTCACATGGCCTTGTCTCCGAGGCGTGTAACTCTCTGACTTGCATCTATGAAGGAACTCGGGTCATAAGACCTTAGTACACGCCCGTGTTGCTAGGCCGTGTGGTAAAATTAATTTTCACAAATTAGGCTATTTTCCAAGCCATATTTCTCACTCATTTGATCCTTATTCTTCACCCACATTTAATACATACAAAAACCAATTTAAGATATTCAATCGAGCCTTATACTTAATACCATTTGTTAGTCGTACATTTCATATAAATAACAAGAAACATATATGAGCTCAATTCTCATTAAATTTCTCATATATATAGACAATTTCACATTATGTAATCATATAACGTATAGCAACCATATCTTAGTATTTTAAATACATTTTCATAACAACTTGTCCTGATTTCATACTATTTTATATTTGAGCTTTACTCATCAAAGTATTGGAAATATCATCTTTATGCAAATAATAACATGAGGTACATAATTCCATAATTATGAATGAACATATGTATCAAACATATTCCATGTTCATTTATCATAGTCTCGTGTCTCCATATATCAGTAACCATCATTTTTTTGTATTTCAGATAAATACTTGTAACCATACATAAGTAGCAATTCGTTATTCCTTCCTGTCAATCACAATTTCAAATGACAAATTCTTATGAATACGCTCACTAATTTTATAATTCCATGTATTTGCCGTTTTCCATATTTATCCCGTTGAATTCATCGGAATTTCGATGGATTTCCTATAGTACACTCATGGTGTACAATCTCATTAACCGTCAATTCGTACTCATATATACATAAGTCTTTTTCAGAGAGCACACTCCCGCAAACCTCATTTCTTATAGCAGGATTACCAGTCCAGGCTAAATCCCCTGTAAGAGAGTACACTCCCGCGAACCTCATTTCTTACAGTGGGATTACCAGTCTAGGCTAAATCCCCTATAACATATGCTCAAAGATTACTGTCGGGATTACTAGTCCAGGCTAAATCCCCTGCAATGACAAATACTCTATAGAGCTTTGTCTGGATTACCAGTCCAGGCTAAATCCAGATTCACATTTACTTTGGATTACCCGTCCGGGCTAAATCAATTTCACACATATTCTTCGGGAGGGCTTATATCAGGATCACCCGTCCGGGCTAGATCCTTTTTACACATATTCTTCGGGAGGGCTATATCAAGATAGGATCACCCGTCCAGGCTAGATCCTTTTTACTGTTAATTCCTTTTCAGAGATCCATCGAATTTTCCTTTCATTCAACCGAGATTTATATTCCATTTTCATCAAGAATATCAATACTTCATCAATTATCATACAATAAACATCCAAATTATATTCACATCAATAAAAATATGTTTCAAGTATTTAAGGATATAATTCAAGTTACACGAACTTACAATTCAATTTTTATACCATAACGATAATCTTAATTTCATAATAAATATTTGAAATAAAACATTATATCATTTCTAATTCAACGTTTATCGATTATAATCGGGCATGTATAAATCATTCATATATTTTCCTCCTCCTCCTCTCCATTCCACATCCTTAGTATAAATAACATATTTGTAAGTAACATTATCTATAATTTTTCACTATCTATTTATGTGAATATTCAAGCTGTTCATCCATGTCACAGTCACTAAATTATTTTTATCTTGAGCTAAAAAACTCCAAATTAAGATCCGATAATTTTCCCTGAAACTAAACTCACGTATCTTCTTACCATAAAATTTTCAGAATTTTTGGTTCAACCAATACTACAGTTTATTCTTTAAAGTCACCCATGTTCTGTTGTCTGACAGTTTCGACCTTTCTTCACTAAAAGTTAATTATCTCCTCATACGGGATTCGCATGATGTTCTCGTTTGTTTCTCTTGAAAATAGACTCGTTCAGGATTTTAAACATATAAATTTAAGCCCCTAATTATTTTTCTTCAATTTTTGATGATTTTCCAAAGTCAAAATAGGGGAACCTGAAATCATTCTGACCTTGTCTCACAAAACCTGTTATATCTCATGATTTGCAATTCCATTGCTTACACCGTTTCTTCTATAAGAAACTAGACTCAATAATATTTAATAAAATATTTTATTCATCCTCTAATTCGATTTCTAAAATTTTTGGTGATTTTTCAAAGTTAGACTACTGCTACTGTCCAAACTGTTTTAGTGCAAAGTGTTGATTACCATTTTGCCCCAAATTTCACAGTTCATACAATTCAGTCCTTGTCCAATTAATGCCTCAATTAGGCTAATTTTTCTCAATCAATACCTTATTATATAATTTTAAACTACTTCCTAACCCTTGAAAATCAGAAATTTAGCAATAAACATTAATTCCAAACTCTTTTACAATTATGTCCTAAAACAAATTTCCATCAATTTTACTTGATAAAATCATAATATATAAAAATTAAAGCTTCAATTCTATATTTATTCATCATATGTTTCCAGCACTCATCCATAAAAACTTTAAAAATTATCCATAGAATCAAAAACTAATGACATAGTAAGTTGGACCTAATTGTAAAAGTCCAAAAACATAGAAATTTCAAGGAGAAAGTAAGAATTAAACTTACATGAAGCTAGAGTATGAAAACTAGCTTGAACCCTCTTCCATGGCTATTTTTCAGCTGATGAAAATGAAGAGAAATAAAGAGAATTCTAGATATTCCAATTTGGTCCCATTTTTATTTAGCTAATTTTGGCAATTTTCCAATTTTGCCCTTATTTCACCCATTTCCTGATTTTTCTCAGCTATTGCCGCCCAAAATATCTCCTTTGGGCTTATTTGCACTTTAAATACTTCCTCATTTGAAAATTAAGCTATTTAATCCTTCTAGCAACTTTTACAACATTTTCAATTTAGTCCTTTTTATTTAATTAACCACCTAAACGTCAAAATTTTCTAACGAAATTTTAATACTACCTTATTGACATTCTGTAAATATTTATAAAAATATTTATGACTCGTTTTATAACACCGAGATCTCGATACCTCTTTTTCTCAATTTCTTGACCCAATAAATTTTATAAAAAACAATTTACTATTTCAAAAATCTTTGAAAAGTTACATTTGGCTCGTAAATATTAAATAATATAATCTACAAGTTCATTTTTCAGATTTGGTGGTCTCGAACCATTATTTCCTACATCGCTGAAATTTGGGCTATTACAGTATCTGTCGCCGGAGTAAGGTTACGAGGTATTACCGATCAATACACATCATTTAACATACAATACTCATACATTTATGCATTCATACTCAAATGCCATTCAACACAATTCAATTTGTGTCTTATAAAAGCCTACGAGGCCTTAAACATCCTTTAGAAGTGGGTCGGGACTAAACCGATAACATACGAAATTTTTGGAAAACTTAGAAATTTTCATCCATATAAGAGTCACACGCCTGTGTGAACAGGCCATGTACCTCACATGGCTCCAGACACGCCCATGTCTCAGGCCGTGTGGAAACAGAGCATACATACTAGCTTGGGTCACATGGCCGACCACATGCCCGTGTGCCCTTTGAAATGGCCACACACGCCTGTGTGCCAGACCGTGTACTAGGCCGTGCCAAACCTGTAGGGTATATTGACTTATGCAACTCGGCCAATTTACACGCCTGTGTGCTAGGCTGTGTGCCATTTAGGGGGTATACTGACTTGTGACACATGGCCAATCACATGCCCGTGTGTGAGGCCATATGGAGCATACTGACTTTAATTTAATTTCATCACCAGGGGACACACGATCGTGCAACATGACTGTGTGTTGCACACGGCTGAGACACACGCCCCGTGTGGACAAAAATAGGCCATTTGTAAAGCCATTTTGCCACCCTATTTTTACATACAAATATAAGCATAAATTGCAACATTTCACAACTCAATAGGCAACCAATTCATGACATTTCATACATACATTACACCAATTCAACATAGTAATTAATGCCTAATAATAACATGCATTTTCCATTCACATACTAACCACATATCAAGATAACATTTGCATATTTCCATTCCATCTATTACTAGCCAAAACATACCATATTTGAATACTTAAACACAACCAAAATATTATATCAAGTTAAGCCAAATCACATGTAACATCCTGAATTTTTGGGCTTATGCGTTTAATGGGTGGATATGTTTAATGTGTTAATTTAAGTGTTAGGGGTCCAAATTGGGCTCAGGCTTAGGTAGAGGCCTTGATTAAAATTATCTGTTTAGGCATTATAGGGTTTAAAAGGTAGTATCTATGTTTAAAATACCAAAGTGGGCTTGTAGCCCAATCTTAGGAGGTGACGCCACACAAGGGAGTAAGGGGCCCAAATTTAAGTTTGATGGAGCCCATTTCTTTTAATTTAAGTTAGCTAAATTTTAGGCATTAGGATTAGGTGGAGTGGATGGCAACAAGGCTAAAATTTAGGGGTTTTAATGTTTAAAATATGTGGATAATAAGCAGATAAAGGCTATTATTTAGGAATTTATTTTATGTGGATAATAAGTAGATAAAGGCTAAAATTTAGGGATTTTAATGATTAAAATATGTGGATAATATACTGATAAATGAGGGAGGAGTTAGAGATAATTAAGTCTCTCTTTGAGGAGCTAGTAGATTAAGATAAAGGAGAAAAGATAGAATTTATCTGCAAGGTTAGGTAAGTGTCGAAATTTCTATAAATAGGGGGGATATCTCTTCAATTTCGGCATTTGGGTTTTTCTCTTATTCTTTTCTATTCTTCTCTGAGTAAAAGTCGAAAACTCCTAAAGTTCCATCATCTTCTTCATTCTCTGCAAAAGCCGAAATCTCTAAGCCTAATCCCTCATCTTCACTTTGATTCAAGCCGAAACTCTTTTCATTCTTTTTCTTCCTAGCCGAAATCTTCAAGTCTCTTCCTTGTTTTCTTTTCTTCTTCTCTTTTCCTGTCAGAAACCGAAACTCTTCACTCAAGTATTTTAAAAAAGACACATCAGCCTTCTCTTGTTCATACTTTTTTCGAGATTTTCCTAAAAGTCGGAATCCCTAGATCTCATCTCCTGTGATTGTCGAATTACTTCTGTGGTGCCTACTTGTACCGAAATCTGAAGGGAACTTTAGTAGAGTCAATCGCATAGATCTCTAAGTTATAGATCGGTAGCACTCGAATCGTGTTACTTTCGAGGTTTCAAGGTAAAAAGATCTATTAGTTTCAACGTGTAAATTCGGGATTTACTAACCCTTGGCTGAGTATAGGAGAGACCCTATTTTCACATCTTTCCGGCTTTTTGAGCAAAGTTGTAGATCGGTCTAGCAAGGGTATCGACATTAATCAGGTGTGTAACTCTCCATACCATTTAGATCTTTTTGATTAATATATGATTATAAGTCTTATATGTTTTGATAAATGCTGAAATCCCAGCATAATGACGGAAACCCAAATAGGGTAAAAGCAAATCACCAGGTTAGTGAATGTTCTGATTAAATGATATAAGAATAATGATTTTATGTGATTGCATGGGTTGGGTTTGATGAAAGGAGGTAGTTATATGTTGTAGCGGTTCTTAACGTGAGCTGTTGTAACGGTTCCTTACCGTGATCTGTTGTAGCGGCTTTTGCCGTGATCTGATGATGAGTAGCACGACTACCATCAAGGCGTGTAGCGGTGTAACACCCTAAATTAGAGGCTGTGTGTTGGAGCATAATTCATAAAATAGTAGGCTTGAAGAATGGTTGGGATGTGTTTTAGGGATTCTTAAAACTCTAGGACTAAAGGGGGAGCTTTGGAAAAAAAATTTAGATTTAGGTGTAAAATGAGGAATTTGGGCTGGGGGGGCCGTAAGAATAATTTTTGGCGTTTGTAGGCATAAGAATCGCCTTGGCAGAGTGGCTTCCATGCGCCACTTAAGGCTTGAGAGTGACGCCATGCAGGTCTGGAGTTCGAGTCTTGGGCGCGACATAAGCGTGTTTATTTTTTTTTTGTGCAAGATGGCGCTAGATTGAAGGAGACTTTAAATTAAATTGTGGCAGAATTATGACATCAATGAGCCAGTAGCAAAGTGGTTGGGACGTTTGCAGCCAAGGGAGCCTCTCGAGGACTCGTGTTCGAGTCCTGGAGGTCGCGCATGAGTGCGTTTTATTTTTGTCCTTAGCGTTGAAACAAGGGAGCATACGAGGGAGTGTTTAAAAGAAATCTTGATAAGATTATGTCACGAAAGATGCCTTGGCTGAGTGGCTAAAGGCGCTGCATGGGAGGGGGCAATGGCAGTGAGGTCATGGGTTCGAAACCCATGTACAAAGAATGGAGGATTTTATTTTTCCCTCCTTTCTTTTGGTAGCGTGCACTAGTGGCCTGCATGGGTTTTATTATTTTTGTTTAGTGTTCTCAAAGGCTGCATATGGGGTAAGTTTATTTTATTTGGCTTTATTATTTTATGTTATTAAAAGTATGGGATATTGGATCAATGCTGGATTTTATTTTTTTGTTTATTAGAAGATAATGGTGGCCATTAATTTTTATTTGTTTTGAATAGGTAATACAGGGATAAAATAAGAGATTTTATGGGGATTAGATAAGTGGAAGTGTGGTGGCCAAAATAAGGTGTTTTGGGTTGTTGAAATTCGGTCATGTGGGGCGAATAAGTGCCAAATTCCTTTAATTAGGGAGAGTGCCCATTTTTATTCATTTATCTATTTAAAGATGTGGCTAACAGATAGAAGATTAGGCATGAGTTTTAATTTAATTGAATGGGAGATAAAGATATAAAATAGGAGAGGAAATTAAGGAATTTGGCTTATTCAAAGTTGTTTGAATTAGTGGTAGGCGAATAAGTGGGGGTGCCGAATGCATTCTGGGTGCATATTCGGTCAGCTTTAGTCTAGTACACCTAGCCGAATTTTCAAGAAGTAGTTCTCTCATTTTTCTTCCTTAAAACCGAAAACACCAAGCATCCATAGGGGATTTTCCTTCTTTTCTTTTTATTGTAGTAGTCGAATCTCCCTGCTAATTTCTTAGTTGCTTTGGCCGAATATTAGACAAGGGTGGGGGCCTTTCTTTAATTGATTGGAAAGGGCTCCGAGATTTGTGAAGTATCCAGTCTCCATTCGTTAGCAAACGAACTTTGGGCAAGGGAATCTTGTGTGGCCGATTGTTTCTTCAAGGATTTAGGGTTATCGTTGGTAGTGTGTGTGTACATACACATTTTATAACTAATTAATGTGCTGAATCTATTGTGTATGCTAAACTGGATTGTGTAGATGTGGATTTAATACCCTAAAGGTATAAGCAATGATTCAGGTAAGTCCTTGGTAATACGAGGTTATTATTTGATACGTATGGAGGCATGACATATTTGGTATATGTGATATGGTTGATGATAAATCCAGTGTATGATATTAATTAAACATGGTGGGCATAATTTCTGTTAAATGCATATCATATATATAGGTGGGTTAAACGAGTAGAGGGGGAAGTGATATTCGTGTCGACGGACACTAGTGGTTTGGTACCACATTTCGTGACTACGGTCACCAGAGGTTTGGCACCTCATAGCGTCTCGTCTCCGTGGCTTAGCACCACAGTGGGTTGGCCCCACAGATGACATTATGGGACTGACGCCAGTGATTTGGTATCACACGTGGGTTGGCCCCACAACTTATGAATTGTGACTTCGAGTCACCAGTGGTTTGGCACCACAAGTATTGACGGATATCGTGACTTTAAGTCACCAGTGGTTTGGCACCACCAGTGGTTTGGTACCACACGGGGTAGAGAAAGGCGTTTGGATGGCTAGGTTGGGTGCATATTAAACTTGTGCATGTTAAATTAGTTATGATTTGTGTATGATGTTGTACTAAACCGGGGGAAGGGTTACACATTGAGTCTTGGTGACTCACCTTCTCCTTTAATATTTTTCAGGTGACTCGTAGATTACGGATGAGGAGCCGGATGGACTCGAGGTGGCCATGCAGTTAAAATGTGGATTTAGATGAACTTTGAACTATTTTTATTTTATCGTTGGTTTAATTTGTTCAAGTTGAAATAAGGCCTCCTAAGATTTCATTTTGATATTTTACATGTCTTGGATAATTTGTTTAAACTACTTAATAACTTTTAAATGGTTACACACATTTTCTTAAATCCAAACGTCAAGGATTTTCTTCCGTACCATCGGGTACATTGACAAAACTTGATAACAACCGGACTTAATAAAGTTTTAAATAACTAAGTTTTGTTTTCTTTGTACGCTTCAAATTTATCTTTCCTTAAATACAATAACATATTTAAAGGAATATATTTTTTTTCTCATAACTGGAATCGATAAAAAGGGATTTCAAAAATGGTTTTCTCTGTGACATACCAAATTCGGTCGTAATGTTTGGGCCGGGTTTGGGGTGTTACAAATTGGTATCAGAGCCCGGTTCAAAGCTCGGCTGTGGGGGCCCAAGGCCCAAAATGTTTTGGGAAAGCCTTTGTGAAATATTTTTGGGTATTAAACAGCATGGCATCGAGTCTCCGGCACCAATCCGCCCAGGTAAGTACCTCTAACTCTGTGTGGATTATTATTTGTAGAAAGGTAGGTAGAGAACGTAGATAGTATGTGAAGTGTTTGAATCTTAGGACTAGTCCACCCCAACAAAACTCATAAGACTTTAATGGCTTAATTAAACCAACCTGTGACCAAGTCGCCGAGTTAGGGTGTGGTAACCTTGGTGCGCATGTCGAGGACTCACCTCCTCTTCGCAGGAATCCTACCTGGTGCGTAGCTTCGATTCACCCTAACCAAGAGGACTCGGTTATAGGCTAAACACACTAAATAAAACCGAAAGGGATTAGCCATGTTTTTATGAAAACCCTAGTTTTGAAATCACCAAAGTACCTCTTTCAATAGTAAAAAAAAAAATTATTTTTGGAAAATTTCCAAAATATTTTCTAGTTACAACCCTAGTGGCAAAATTACAAAAATGCCTTGGTTTCTAAAATTACTATACTACCTCGATTTCAATAAATTTTTCTTACTTTACGAAAGTATCTAAAAAGCCAATTTTGCAAAATAATACCCTGACTTAAAAAAAAAATTTACAAAATTATCCCTAACTTACAAAATTACCAAAATAACCCTGATTTTTAAAATTTTTACAACACTACCAATTTGGAGAACGAATTCAACCCTCAAAGTTTTACAATTTTTGAAATACCTCGAAATTATGAAAACCTTACAAATTTACCCTGGTTTATTACCAAAATACCTCTGTAGGGCAAATGATGAAAATACCACTGGGATAGGAACGGACAGAAATGTCCGAAGAGTGAATGTGTGTGGGAGATACTATGGAATGGATGTGTTTTCTGTGAATTAGGATAGAAAACTCGAAACTTGATTGCTCGAAAGAATCTTTATTAAACTTTCTTCATAAAAATTTCTTCGCGAATAACCAAGTGGAACAAGTACTGATCCATAAAAATTTCTTAATTAGGTTAAAGCGCAATAGTTAAAATGAGCTCTAGAGGACGTGGCCGTCGTGGACGCGGTAAGGGCAGGATGATCGTGTCAGAACCCGTTAGGTCAGGTCAGGGGTCAGAGAATGAAGTACCGCCACCACCGCCCCTAACTTTTGGAGCTGATGAACAGGATCAGACAGGGGGTGAGGCGGTATTGCAAGCTGTATTGCGAGTCCTTGAGATGGTGGCTGGGGCAAGTGGAGGTATGGGAGCTCGGAAGTTCATGCGAGCGACTCGATCCAACGAGTTGAGGTATTCCGGGGTGTGTCGGGCGTGGCACCCTGTGCAGTGGAATATTGGTTAGAATCGACTGAGAGGATCATGGACAATCTCGATTTAACGAATGAGGAGAAGCTAAAAGGAGCAGTATCGCTTCTAAAGGATGAGTCATACCAGTGGTGGCTCACGGTTCGGGATGGTGCTACTACGGTGATGGCCTTACTTGGGAGTACTTCAAAGTTCGCTTTATCGAGAAAAAGTATGTGGGCACCAGCTACACCGATGATGCTCGAGGAAAGCTTTTCAGGATTGGTACAAGGAACTAAGTCGGTGTCGGAATATGAGGCGGAATTTTTTAAGGTGGCGAGATATGCTAGAGGCATCGTGGCTATCGAACATGAGCGTTGTGTCCGCTTTGAGGACTCGGGCAGAGATGACTTGAGGTTGCTTGATTGCTCGCAGCGCAGTTCGTGAATTTTCGTCCCTAGTGGAAAAGGCTAAGGTAGCCGAAGGGATCAAAGAGTCTCGTGAGGAGAGAATTATGACAAGAATAAACCGAAAAGAGGTTTTGGGCCATCTGGATCAAGTAATAATGCATGTAAAAGAAGCAAGCTAGAGAGAGTGGGCCGAATCGAGAAAGGAAAACCCATGACTACTAATCGAGAGACCAGGCTCGGTGTAATCGTTGTGGAAAGTCACATTGGGGAGGTTGTTGGACCGGGAAAGAGGATGCTTTGAATGTGGATCTTTGGATCACCGTGTAAGGGATTATCCTCGAAGCTAGCTAAGAATCGCCGGAGAGGTCGAACCATACTCGGGCTAGAAATGTGGGACCACCGCAGAGAAGGGTCGTGGTAATGGTAGAGGAGGTAATGGTTCTAATCGAGGTCGCGGAGTTCGAAGCAGAGATGCAGCAACACGCAGGCAAGGCACCGGGTTAGTCTACGCAATGAGGCGCCACGAGAGGGTGGCGCACCGGACGTCATAACCGTGACGTTCTAATTTTTGGTCTTCCATATGTTGCATTAATTGATGTGGGTTCGACGCATTCATACGTTGCTAGTAGTGTGGTAGAGACTATGAACTTAGACTTTGAGGCGCTTATAGGGAGATGACCGTAATTAGCCCTCAGGACACTCAGTAGTAGTGAACAAGCTATATAGAGATGTACCCCTAGAACTCCAAGGGGTAGCGTTTGTGGCTGATTTGATGGAACTGTCGTTAGGGGAGTTCGATCTGATTCTTGGAATGGACTGGCTGGTTAAGTATCAGGCAAGGTTGGATTGCGCTGCTAAGCGCATGGTTCTAAAAACGGCTAAGGGTGATGAAGTGGTCATGATAGGTAATAGAAGAGATTATCTATCCAATGTAGTGTCTGCTTTGAAGGCTGAGAAGATGGTCAAGAAAGGTTGTGAGGCGTTTTTGGTTCAAATCTGTGCCTTGGAGGCTAAGGAGTCAGCAGTTGAGAAAGTCCGAACTGTAGGAGAATTCGCTGATGTGTTTCCAGAAGAACTCCCAGGTCTGCCTCCAAACCGGGAAGTTGAGTTCGGTATAGACTTGTTGCCCGGAACGGCACCTGTGTCTATAGCACCCTACCGAATGGCACCAAAGAAATTGGTGGAGCTGAAGGCTCAAATTCAAGAGCTCTTGGATAGAGGGTTTATTCGACCAAGTATATCTCTGTGGGGAGCACCTGTACTGTTTGTCAAGAAGAAAGACGGGTCAATACGGATGTGTATTGACTACCGTCAGCTAAACAAGTTAACGATAAAAAACAAGTATCCGTTGCCCCGGATTGATGACTTGTTTGACCAACTGAAAGGTGCATCGGTGTTCTCGAAGATAGATCTTAGGTCGGGTTATCATCAACTTAAGGTGAAGGAGGTTGATGTGCACAAGACGGCATTTCGTACTCGGTATGGGCATTACGAGTTCCTAGTGATGCCGTTTGGGTTGACCAACGCGCCGGCAGCATTCATGGACTTAATGAATAGAGTGTTTTAGCAGTACTTGGATTAATTTGTCGTGGTGTTTATAGACGACATATTGGTTTACTCAAAGACAGGGAAGGAGCATGATAGGCATTTGCGTATAGTTCTACAAGTATTGAGAGAGAAGCAGTTATATGCCAAATTCAGTAAGTGCGAATTTTGGCTAAGGGAGGTGGCTTTCTTAGGTCACGAGTATCACCGGTGAAGGGATTAGAGTGGGCCTCGCAAGGTTGAAGCGGTGTTGGATTGGAAACCGCCTAGGTCGGTGGCGAAAATTCAAGTTTTCTGGTCCGGCAGGTACTATCGAAGATTTGTGGAAGGATTCTCTTTAATTGTGTAGTTGACTAAGTTATTAAGAAAAGGAGTCCCATTTGTTTGGTCGAAAAACAGCAGCAAGAAAGTTTTGATAAGCTAAGGAAGATTCGGACGGAAGCTCAGGTTTTTAGTACGACTGAGGCGGGAAGTTGTTCACGGTTTATTGTGATGCGTCCCATACTGGTTTGGGATGTGTCTTTGATCTGAGGAAGGAAGGTAGTGGCCTATGCATCCCGTCACTAAGGCGCATGAGGTTAACTATCCGACTCACGACTTGGAGTTAGCGGCAGTAGTCTTCGCTTTGAAAATATGGAGGCATTACTTGTATGGGGAAAAGTCGATAGTCTACACGGATCACAAAAGTTTGAGGTATTTCTTGACTCAGAAGGACTTAAATTTGAGGCAGCGCCGATGGATTGAACTATTGAAGGACTACGACTGTTCAATTGAGTACCATCCAGGCAAGGCTAACGTGGTGGCTGATGCGTTGAGCCGGAAGGTCGTGACAGACTTAAGGGCGATGTTTGCTCATCTCAGTCTATACGACGATGGAAGTCTTTTGGCAGAGTTGCAAGTTAAGCCAACTTGGATCGAGGAGATTAAGGAAAAGCAATTAAAGGATGACAGTTTAAATACGCGGAGGTTGCAAGTTCAAGATGGTGGTTTGGAAGGGTATAGTTTGACTGGTGATGGTATGTTGTGTTTTCAAGGGCGGCCTTGTATGACGAAGGATGTGGAATTGAGGCAAAGAATTCTTCAGGATGCACATAGCAGCCTATACGCTATGCACCCTGGAGGTAGCAAGATGTATGGAGATTTGCGGAAGCAGTTCTGGTGGCCGGGGTTGAAGCGTGAGGTAATCGAATTCGTGGGAAGGTGTCTGACGTGTCAGCAGGTAAAGGCTGAACATTAGTTGCCATCAGGGTTACTTCAACCAGTGAAGATCCCTCAATGGAAATGGGAGAGGATCACTATGGACTTTGTCAGTGGGCTACCCCTTACGCCCAGCAAGAAGGATGCAGTTTGGGTGATTGTGGACCGTCTGACCAAGTCAGCTCATTTCATATCGGTAAGAGTGGATTATCCTCTTCAGAGGCTAGCAAAGTTGTATGTGGCTGAGATAGTAAGATTGCATGGTGTGCCAGTATCAATTATCTCCGATAGGGATCCAAGGTTTACGTCAAGGTTCTGGAAAGCGTTGCATCAGGCTTTGGGTACACGATTGGATTTCGAAGACAAACATTCCATCCACGATCGACAGGCAATGTAAAGCGGTCATCTGATTTTAGAAGATATGCTAAGAGGTTGTGTTTTGGATCTCAGTGGTAGTTGGGAAGAGTATCTACCGTTGGCAGAATTCACTTATAACAATAGTTATCAAGCGAGCATCCAAATGGCACCATATGAAGCACTATATGAACGAAGATGCCGTACTCCTACGTGTTGGACGGAGTTGGGTGAACGACAAGTTTTAGGTCCAGAGTTGGTAACAGAGACTGAAGAGAAAGTAAAGGTGATTCGGGCTCGTCTCAAGGAAGCGGCGGATAGGCAGAAGTCCTACGCTGATCTTAAGCGCAAGGAAATGGAGTATGGAGTAGGAGATAAAGTTTTTCTGAAAGTGTCGCCTTGGAAAAAGGTATTAAGATTTGGGCGAAAAGAGAAGCTAAGCTCAAGGTTCATCGGCCCATATACAGTAGTAAAGCGAGTGGGACCGGTAGCTTATCAACTCGAGCTGCCAGCAGAATTGAGTCAGATTCATAACGTCTTTCATGTGTCGATGCTTAGACAGTATCGGTCAGATCCATCACACGTTGTGCCAGTGGCAGAGATTGAGGTAAACTCGGACTTATCTTTCGAGGAGGAACCAGTTCAGATCTTGGATCGGGATGTCAAGGTTCTACGTAGGAAGTCAGTACCTTTGGTGAAAGTGCTATGGCGGAACCATGGTGTAGAAGAAGCTACGTGGGAACCCGAGGAGGTGATGCGGCAAAGAATAATACCCCACCTCTTCCGATCGGGTAATTTCGAGGCCGAAATTATTTTTAAGGGGGGTAGAATTGTAACATCCTAAATTAAGGGCTGTGTGTTGGAGCATAATTCATGAATTAGTAGGCTTGAAGAATGGTTGGGATGTGTTTTAGGGATTCTTAAAACTCTAGGACTAAAGGGGGAGATTTGGAAAAAAAATTTGGATTTAAGTGTAAAATGAGGAATTTGGGCTGGGGAGGCCTTAAGAATAATTTTTGGCGTTTGTAGGCATAAGAATCGCCTTGGCAGAGTGGCTTCCATGCGCCACTTAAGGCTTGAGAGTGACGCCATGCAGGTCTGGAGTTCGAGTCTTAGGAGCGACATAAGCGTGTTTGTTTTTTTTTTTTGCAAGATGGCGCTAGATTGAAGGAGATTTTAAATTAAATTGTGGCAGAATTATGACATCAATGAGCCAGTAGCAAAGTGGTTGGGACGCTTGCAGCCAAGGGAGCCTCTCGAGGACTCGTGTTCGAGTCCTGGAGGTCGCGCATGAGTGCGTTTTATTTTTGTCCTTAGCGTTGAAACAAGGGAGCATACGAGGGAGTGTTTAAAAGAAATCTTGATAAGATTATGTCACGAAAGATGCCTTGGCTGAGTGACTAAAGGCGCTGCATGGGAGGGGGCAATGGCGGTGAGGTCATGGGTTCGAAACCCATGTACAGCAATGGAGGATTTTATTTTTCCCTCCCTTTCTTTTGGCCGGCGTGCACTAGTGGCCTGCATGGGTTTTATTATTTTTGTTTAGTGTTCTCAAAGGCTGCATATGGGGTAAGTTTATTTTATTTGGCTTTATTATTTTATGTTATTAAAAGAATGGGATATTGGATCAATGCTAGATTTTATTTTTTTGTTTATTAGAAGATAATGGTGGCCATTAATTTTTATTTGTTTTGAATAGGTAATATAGGGATAAAATAAGAGATTTTATGGGGATTAGATAAGTGGAAGTGTGGTGGCCAAAATAAGGTGTTTTGGGTTGTTGAAATTCGGTCATGTGGGGTGAATAAGTGCCGAATTCCTTTAATTAGGGAGAGTGCCCATTTTTATTCATTTATCTATTTAAAGAGGTGGCTAAAAGATAGAAGATAGGCATGAGTTTTAATTTAATTGAATGGGAGATAAAGATATAAAATAGGAGAGGAAATTAAGGAATTTGGCTTATTCAAAGTTGTTTGAATTAGTGGTAGGCGAATAAGTGGGGGTGCCGAATGCATTCTGGGTGCATATTCGGTCAGCTTTAGTCTAGTACACCTAGCCGAATTTTCAAGAAGTAGTTCTCTCATTTTTCTTCCTTAAAACCGAAAACACCAAGCATCCATAGGGGATTTTCCTTCTTTTCTTTTTATTGTAGTAGCCGAATCTCCCTGCTAATTTCTTAGTTGCTTTGGCCGAATATTAGACAAGGGTGGGGGCCTTTCTTTAATCGATTGGAAAGGGCTCCGAGATTTGTGAAGTATTCAGTCTCCATTCGTTAGCAAATGAACTTTGGGCAAGGGAATCTTGTGTGGCCAATTGTTTCTTCAAGGATTTAGGGTTATCGTTGGTGACAGGTGTGTACATACACATTTTATAACTAATTAATGTGCTGAATCTATTGTGTATACTAAACTGGATTGTGTAGATGTGGATTTAATACCCTAAAGGTATAAGCAAGGATTCAGGTAAGTCCTTGGTAATACGAGGTTATTATTTGATGCGTATGGAGGCATGACATATTTGGTATATGTGATATGGTTGATGATAAATCCAGTGTATGATATTAATTAAACATGGTGGGCATAATTTCTGTTAAATGCATATCATATATATATGTGGGTTAAACGAGTGGAGGGGGAAGTGATATTCGTGTCGACGGACACCAGTGGTTTGGTACCACATTTCGTGACTACGGTCACCAGAGGTTTGGCACCTCATAGCGTCTCGTCTCCGTGGCTTAGCACCACAGTGGGTTGGCCCCACAGATGACATTATGGGATGACGCCAGTGATTTGGTATCACACGTGGGTTGGCCCCACAACTTATGAATTGTGACTTCGAGTCACCAGTGGTTTGGCACCACAAGTATTGACGGATATCGTGACTTTAAGTCACCAGTGGTTTGGCACCACCGGTGGTTTGGTACACACACTGGTAGAGAAAGGCGTTTGGATGGCTAGGTTGGGTGCATATTAAACTTGTGCATGTTAAATTAGTTATGATTTGTGTATGACGTTGTACTAAACCGGGGGAAGGGTTACACATTGAGTCTTGGTGACTCACCTTCTCCTTTAATATTTTTCAGGTGACTCGTAGATTACGGATGAGGAATAGGATGGACTCGAGGTGGCCATGCGTTAAAATGTGGATTTAGATGAACTTTGAACTATTTTTATTTTATCGTTGGTTTAATTTGTTCAAGTTGAAATAAGGCCTCCTAAGATTTCATTTTGATATTTTACATGTCTTGGATAATTTGTTTAAACTACTTAATAACTTTTAAATGGTTACACACGTTTTCTTAAATCCAAACGTCAAGGATTTTCTTCCGTACCATCGGGTACATTGACAAAACTTGATAACAACCGGACTTAATAAAGTTTTAAATAACTAAGTTTTGTTTTCTTTGTACGCTTCAAATTTATCTTTCCTTAAATACAATAACATATTTAAAGGGATATATTTTTTTTTCTCATAACTGGAATCGATAAAAAGGGATTTCAAAAATGGTTTTCTCTGTGACATACCAAATTCGGTCGTAATGTTTGGGCTGGGTTTGGGGTGTTACAAGCGGTGTGGGTTGATTGTAGAAATCCCCAATGGTGTGAATAGCTGGTACGAGTGCGTGTAGCGGATGGAAACCTAGGATTTGGGTTGGGCTTTGCATATTATTTTTGTGCTATGTATATTAATTATTCTGTTTTATGGGGCTGAAGCCCAAATCTAATGGTGCACGAGGGTTGCACACTGAGTCTCGCGACTCACCCTTTTATTTTAACAATTTCAGGTGACACTTAGCGTGTCGGACCGGGCTGGAGAAGAGAGCAAGGTGGCAATGCAAAAGAACATTTGAGATTCAGCAAAAAGACTTTAGTTTATTATTTTATATTTTTATTTAATGGGTTTAAAATCTTGTTGTAATAAGGCCATGGGCCACTAGACTATTATTTATGTTTTTGGGTTTAAGTTGGGTTTAATTATTAGACATTTTAATTTTTATGATTAAAATTAAGCTAAGACATGTACAAGATTTTTGGATTTTAATTAAAATTCACCAAGGCAATTTATAATTTTATATCTTATATGACTTAATAAATTATTAAGTTTTTCGGTATTAATGATTAAACCTAGAAATCATTTTCCAAAATGCGACATGTTTTGCAAAATCACTCAAGTGACATACCAGATCTGGTTGTAGTGTTTGGGCCGGGTTTGGGGTGTTACATCACATGGCTTCAACTCATATCACAACATGTAACAAGATAAATATCTCAAGTAACCTTAACTATCATTCTCATAACTAGCCTATACATGCCATATTTACATATATCCACAAATTCATAAGTACCAATCAACAACTGGATAGTGTCATGCGTAACTCCGACTTTATCCGGATCGAGCGAGCTATCGAACCTCTATAATACATGGAAAATAAACAGAGTAAGCTTTATAGCTTAGTAAGCCCGTATAATTTAGAAATAATCTTACCATTTGTTACAAAATCAAACCATTAAACAAAGTAAATCAAATTCACTTGCCAAATGCCTAAACACAAGCATTCATCAATGTGTAAGTCTCATAGGTACATATATTCAACCTTTATCCCAATTTCATACTAAATTCATGTAACATATAAAAGATATGTAACAATTCATTCACATTCATATAATCAACAATCCATAATATAAATAATAATTCATTCATATAAACAATACTTCATCCGTATAAATAGAAATTATGCCCGTTGAACCCATTAGAACTTCAAAGGATACTCGGGTGATATATATCAGTAATCCGTCAATTCATTATCATTTTCGCTCTTTCGAGCTATGATCAGTAAGCTCCTCCTGAACTGATGGACAGTAAGCTCTATTGAGCTGAAACGGCAAGCTCTTATGAGCTGATATATCGGTAAGCTCATATGAGTTGTGGTGAGTCCACAACAATGCAGGAGTTCGACCAAAAGAATAACCCTAGTGACATGTCACTCGTATCCTACGAATTCATACGGTTCAAACGGGACTCGGAAACCATCAGTCTATATCAAATAGGCATTCATATTCTAAGTATATCAATTATATATATACATTTCAAATAATTACAAGTATTTAAAAGTTCGATTCTAATTATACGAACTTACCTCGAGTATGAAAACGACGAAATGAGTTAATTACTTGATAATCTTGCCTTTCCCCCGATCCAATTCCGGATTCCTCTTTTCTTGATCTAAATATATTCAAAATTAACTTATTTAATTAATCATTCATTCAATTTAGTCCAAAACATACATTTAGACTTATTTTCACATTAGCCCCTAAACTTTCACACTTTTACAATTTAATCCTTATTTTACAAAAGATACAAATTCAAGCAATTCAATCCAAATACATGCTAGCAAAATTTCATAGGGACCCCTAGCAGCCGATATCTTTCATTATTTCACATATTGACCACATAAAATTTCACATTTCATAATTTAATCTCTTTTTGACATTTTTGTCAAAAATCACTTTACAAAACATGAAAATCTATCATCAAAAATTCATATTTCAACTTCAAGCACCAAAGAACACATAAACTCACCAATGGAAACTCTCAAAATCTTTAACAGTTTCAAAATTTAAGGTACCAGCTAGCTAGAATACGAAGCAACGATATCAAAAACGTAAAAATCATCGAAAACCGAGCTAAAACCATACCTTAATGAGCTAGGAATGTGCCGAATGCTTCAAGCTATTCTCATCACTTTTCTAAGCCCTAACTTCGGCTAGGATGAAGTTGATAACTAAAATTTGCCTTTTGTTTTATTAAATTATAACTTAATTTCTAATTTACCAAAATACCCTTTATTATAAACATGTAATACATATAATGGATGGCCATAATTGTCCACTTACTCTAATCATGGACTAATAACATTATAAGGACCTTTTGTTTACTAGATCATAGCAAGTAAACACCTTTAATAAGTAGAATGCAACTTTTACATTTTATGCGATTTAGTCTTGTTTACTGAATTAAGCATTCAAACAGTAAAATTTCTTTACGAAACTTTCACACAAAAATTCTATCATGCTGTAAACTTCAATAAAATAATAAAATAAATATTTTGGCCTCAGATTTGTGGTCCAGAAACTACTGTTCTGATTTGACCTAAAAACGGGCTATTACACAGTCCTTAGCAAACTCCCCTCTTTTCCATACCATAAAAATATACATGTTTATTTAGGGTAGATTTGTTAATATTAGCATTACATATTTAAATTATAAAAATATCACCGAGCATTGTACTCAACATACAATTTGTTCTCTTTGTGTACAAGTTAGGTTAACTCGAGATTTTCGAGCATCGACCAAAGCATCCAAACCATAATCCCTGTCTGAGTTATGTTCGTCTATTTCCAAATTTATTTATTTTTGGCATGTACCTAATAGGCTAAGTTTTGTGGTAATATGATGCTTTAATTTAATATTATATTTTATTGTCATATAACTATATATGTATAGATTTATATATAGGATGGATTTGTTATATGGTTGTTAAATGCATTTATATTTGAAAGATAGATTTAGTTTAGTATGATTAAGGAATGTATATAATTTTGATAAATATCACATAAATTGTATAAGATAACTATGAATTGGTTGTAGTTGCTTTAGCAATGAATGTGACATGCTATAGCTCAGACTTGGCGATCGGTCAAGTTTAGGGTGTTACAGTTTTACTCATCATACTTGGCTGCCATAGCATATTTCATAAATGGTCTTACATCATAGACCTTATACTTTGCATCATGCTGCCATGGCGTCTTTTATCTATGGTCTTACGCCATATATATTTTACCTCAAACCATGATGTCATGGTGGCTTTCATCCATGGTCTTACGCTACGTACTTCATACCAGACTGTCATAACGTCTTTCATCTATGGTATTACGTCATATATCGTCTTCATGGTGTCGTCCTAAAGGACAAGTCGATACACCTTCATGGTAAATACCTTTTCATAATACAAATTTCCTGAATCCTCCTCCCATTACCTCTTTTACACTACCTAACATTAATACTCGAACACCACAATGTTCACTCCGCAAGGCCCAAAGCTTCGCCTGAGGCAATATCTAATAAGATCACTTCGCATTTCCTATATTAACTTCATCTATCCATTTGAGGTTTTCCCATAGTCATGCAATGCATGCACATATCATCATACTTCATGTTCATGCAACCATGGCATATTCAGACAACATAAAATCATAACGTCTATGGAGTTTTAGGAACTCACTTGAAGTTTCATCATTTCAATAGCTTAGCCTTCTCGAACGCTAAATCTTCCATTCTCCTGGTAGTTAAGCATTACATCCAAAACCTACAGGTTAAACTTGAACTTTATCTTAAAAGCCTAAACTTTCATGACATGTAAAACCCTTAAGACAATTATGAAGATCCATAGCTTTGTTTATTAACTTTTACGTGCATAGAAAGGGCTAAAAACCTTACCAGCTTGCTAGTTTTCCTACTCTTTCAGCTGAACCCTCTTGAAGTCTACTCCATGCAAAAATTTTCATGGTTATTCATCTTCAAGCTATCGAAGAAGATGAAGTACGAGAGAAAATGAAATGGATTCGAGAAGGAAATCATCTCTCGAAGCCATTTTTTTAACTATTTGTAGCCCTTCCCGCGCTAATACCAACCTTAGGAGAACCATCTATCACTAATTATTATATCCCCCACTAAGAAACTGGTTGGTTCCATTTTAACCAAACCAGGTTTGGTTCTTAACCATTTCCAATGCAGTTTCCAGCTTTCTTATTTCTTCTAATAGAGGCCACCAACTTGTGGTTTCTTTCAATTTAGTCCCTTAATTATTTAAAATTTTGGGTTTATTGGAAACCGAGTGTTACATATCTACTTGCATTTCCTTATTTATAGTTTCAACATACATTTACTGGAATTTCTACTACCATATTTTCTTAATTATACTTTCTACGTATATTCCCCAAATTCAATTATTGGTACTTACCTTTCTATTAGCTAATCTAGGTACATGTATTAACGTATCGCATGTAAAATCTTAACAATAGTGAGGACTCGAGGGACTTAGCTAGATTGATCGCTATGCACATAAGGGTACTTCTTTCCAATCTTCTAGGTTAGAGGACCGACTAAACCTATGCTTTGATACCGATAAACTTGTAACATCCCACACTTAACCTACTCGCTGGATCCGAGTATGAAACGTCACAAATTGTCTGGGTTCACCTACTCTTAATTTTGCTAACTCAGCTACTAATAAGCAGTCTAAAAATAAAATTATCTAATAAGGAAATTAAAAATAATAATTCTTACAACTAAGGCCTTAAGCCACGAAATGCTTAGTCTCTTAAATTTCTATTTCTAATTCGATCGTTTATTTATAAGGAAACTCTTACATCTCTTATCATGGCTAACTATCCCATTACCCAGATTTTAGGGCGCTATTAGGATACAACATAACAATTCCTGGGGCAAAGCCTCCAATGGTTACTCTTTCCTATGTGCATGACTTTAAACATCCAACGATTCTTGTTCTCAACACTGTCTGGCTGGGTCCCTCCTCTGAGTCCTCAATTAACCCCACAAATCCTGCAAACATCAGCCACACTCCTGTAAGTTCAAATGAACTTAGTGAATTCTTTCACTAGGTTACATATAAACAATCGAACCCTATCTCACGAGAAAAACAAATCTAAACAAATCTAAACAGAATTTAACTCCCTACTTGCTCAAGGTGAGTGTTCTTTATCAGGGTGGTGGACTCCACTTGATCCTATGAGTTACTCAGCTCAATATAGGACCTTCTATTTATCAAACCCTATACTTAACCATAATTTAGATACCTCACTATATCAACAAATCCTATTATTATTTTACGTCTTTCTTTCATTTCATACAAATTGCGTATAAGGTGTTTGTTGACCTTTAACCTACTTAGTTGTATTCTTGTTTTCCCATACTATTCCTCTATGTTAGCTTTCTCACATTTCCTCTCAAGGGTTCTTAAGATATACCTTCCATGGAGGACCTTCCCGATCGAACTAGTCCTTGGTGGACTCCCCCCTTTTCTATACCATAGTCCTAAATGACATCATTAACGTTTTTGTATTGTGCTGACTCACAACGACCCTCTCCACTCTAGCGAACCCATCATTGTTCCATCCCATTGACAACAGTGGTGGAATTACTTCCAGTAATCTACCTTATGCATAATACTAACCTGGGACCTTACCTGTCCTATGTGATGAACAATTGACTTATCATCCTAGCAGGTCATCATTCATAAAACTATATGAGTTTGCTTCCCCTATTACATCTTCATAATTAGGCCAGTTATCGTATTACCTATCTTCTTTTAGTTCTTGTTGGGACTTTGCCCATGCCTTGTCGACTTCATATATATCATTACCACTTTTCTTATTATTGGTAGATTTCCCGATGATCTCTTTGTCATACTTATGTTTTCTTTTAACTCTTTTTGGACCTGCGTTGTTTCTCATGTTTGGCACACAGGCTTATTCCCCACGCTTGAGGTTATGACGGACTTTTTATGTCTGTTTCTGAGAGGACTCTATGGGTTGTCATAGCCAAGCTATGGTCTTACACCTTTCTCACACTATTTCTTGCGTCCCGGTGAACTTAACCTTGTTTACTATCCCAATAAACTTTATTTGTGTTTACTGTCCCAACGTACTACTTGTTATGTGTTTACTGTCCCAGTGGACTATCTCTGTGGATGCCATAGAGTCTTTCATTCATGGTCTTACATAGATCCGCTATCCTAGCGTACTATCATATAATTCCATGGAGTCTTTCATCCATGGTCTTACTTATTATACCTAGCTGTCATAACATTTTTCATCTATAGTCTTACATTGTACTATGTTGTCATGGCTTTTTTCACCCATGGTATTACAGTATGTATCTTATACTGGACTGCTATAGCGTCTTTCATATATGGTCTTACGCCATATACCATCGTCATGGTGTCGTCTCAAAGTACTAGTTGATATCGCTATCGTGGTAAACGTCTTTCTATAATATAGATTTCCTGAATCCTCTTACTATTATCTCTTTTATACCACCTAACCTTATACTCGAACACCGTAGTGTTCCCTCCACAAGGCCCGAAGCTTTGCCCGTGGCGGTAACTAACATGTTCTCTCCCCATTTCTCTTCCTAAATTTCTCTATTCTTTAGAGGTTTTTCCCACAATCATGCAATGTATACACATATCATCATATTTCATGTTTATGCAAACATGACATATTTAGACAACATAGATTATAACAACAAGTTTGGAGTCTTCACTTAAAGCTTCATCGTTTCCACAGTTTAGCTTTCTCGAACGCTAGAGCTTCCATTCTCCTGGAAACTAAGCATTACAACAAAAAAACCTATTGTTTAAACTTGTATTTCATCTTAAAAGCTTAAACTTTCATAACATGCAAAACCCTTAAGATAGTTTTGAAGATCCATAACTTCATTTTTAACTTTTACGTACACAAGGGCTAAGAACCTTACCATCTTACTGGTTTCCCTACTTTTCCATTTCCATCCTCATTAAGTCTACTCCATGCAGAACCTTCAGTGGCCTAATCTTCTTCAAAGTATTAGAAGAAGATGAAGATTGGAAGAAAATGAAACAGATTCAGTAAGGAATTCATCCTTGGGAAGCCATTTCCCAGTTATTTATAGCCCTTCTTGTGCTATTACCAACCTTATGAAAACCATCCATTGCTAAGTATTATGTCTCCTATTAAGGAACCGACTGGTTCCATTTTAAACGAACTGGGTTTGGTTCTCAACCATGTCAAATTCAATTTCTAATTTTCTCATTTCTTTCAATAGAGGTCACTCATTATTTCAAGTTTTCGGATAAATTGAAAACTAGGTGTTACCAATTGGATTTAAGTAGGAATATTCCTAAAATTAATAAATTATATTACATTTTAAATATGCAAAAAGTATAGGAACTAAGAGCAGAATTAAACCAAATTATAAAAATACTTAAAACACAATTTTTTTTTATTTTGTATATTTTAGTAAGACATAAAAAAAAGGTTATACAATCAAATCTATGAGTGTGATGTAAGGAAAAAAAAAATAATGGACGATACTTTAAATCCAAATTACGTAACTAAGATTCTAAGAATAAATGAACAATAAAATAAAATAAAATACATCCATTTAATCTCAACTAATAATGAAGTAATATTATATGTATAAATTTTAAGGAAAAATGAGCATATCATATCGTCATGCTTATATTTATTTTATGAAAGTCAAATGAGTTGAATTATGTAAGAATATTAATATTATTATTTAATTAATTTAAATATTATAATTTAAGAGTAATTTAATTCCAAGTCAACTTCTTGCAAATTCTACAACATTGAAGTTGGAATCTCCCACTAAATAAATGTAATGTATTGAAAAATGAATATTTGATTCACAAAAATGTATACCATACAGAGTTAGAATCTGTGTACGCAAAAATGTCAACATACAGATTCCATTTTTATACTTTGATTATATTTAAAAATAATAATAATAACCAAACCATGTTATTATAAAGAAAACAACATTCCGGGCTGCAAACTATAATGACCCATTTCACTTGGATAATATAGTATTAGGAATTTTATCGCACACATAAGCGTGTAGAAATTACTTATTTAAAATATAGATGTGTGTTTAAAAATAATATATAATAAATAAAGAGATGCATGATTTGAAATTAATTAATCATAATAACACATGAGTTATGTACAATATCAAAATAAAAAAATTAGATTAAATTATGAGTGAAATGAAAATTAAATGCACAAATACATTAGATTAAGAATAATAAATGCATTAGAATTGTTTATCACTGTGTTGTCATCAGTCGTAAGTTAGTGTCGAGTTGATTTATGATACAAACTCAATTAACAACATTATCAGTATATACAATTGATGGGATAATAAGATATGCATAATACAATTAAAATGTAAATATTGTATAATCTGGTCATACTTATCAGTTTTGTTTTTATGAAAGTAAAATGATTTTATGTGACAATATTAAAAAGATAATTAACTATTTTAAGATTTCTTCAATATAAATTCAAGAATAATATAATTCCAAAGTCAACTTCTCGCAAAATATACAACAAAACGTATATATTCATCTTTTGATTCACATTTCTAAGTTTAAAATATTGAAAACTGTATACGCAAATAATGCCAACCACAGATTCCAATTATCATCCTAATTGTAAACTTAATATATACATGAATTCCGATAACGTTTGGTTGGATAGAAAACGATAATTTTTTTGAGAATTTAATTCGTTATAAAGTGATTTTAATGTTTGGTATGTTAATTTTTCATAAAAATAGTAATATGATTCGCACCATAAAAATGTGAAAAAAAGTTACTTTCCTATATAGGTTGGTAAGTTAAAAAGATATTAAAGACAAATTAACCTTATTTTATTTTAATTTACGGTATGAATATATTAAAAAAAAAAGGATTACCTCTTTTCCACTACCAACTCTCTTGTTATTTCAATCAATTCTTAAAAAGAGAATTTTCTTTTCTAATTTTCTTTTCAATATGCATATTTAATCATCTACATATATAGTATATTATTAACATATTATAATTATTTTTTATTGTTTTCCTCTCTTTTCCGTTTCAGCATATTGATTCAAAATTTCAATTTCATTATAGTATTCATTACAAAAACAAGTTATATATATATACATGGTTTTATATATGTACTGCCATTTTAAAAAAAAAATACATGCAAGATAAATTTGGAATAAGTTTTTTAATTAAAATTATAAATTAAAATAATAATTTTAAAAATTATCAATTAAAATATTATTAAATATTTAATCCAAAGATTTCTTACTAAAAAAGTTTATTGTAAAATATTAAATACATGAATATTATTTTTATTTAATAAGGGTAAATTTGTAAATTACCATTACAACCCCAATAAAGTATTTTGTTAACTAGTAAAGTGAACAAGGGAGGAGGACAATGGTTACACGGAGGAAGGTGAAGAGATCTTTTGTGGAAGATTCTGAGAGTTTTTGAAGGAGTGAGTGCGTGATTGTGTGTGAGCTGTTTGCATGGCTCTTTATAATGGGTGACAAATCTTGACACGTGGCCTAAGGTCACTAACATGGAAGTTTGATTTAGCACTCTTGGTAGTGATGGTGATGTAACGTCCTAGGATAAGACATCTTAGGGCGACTAGTAATCAATTACTCTAGCTCTCTACGTGGTTCCTACATAGTCTCAGTGGAGACGTTTTGTTTTGAAGTTTGCCAAGTTGAGGTTCGCAAACTAGCTCTGGATTTTGCAAACTAACTATGGGTCCACAACGTAGTTGGATCCATTGGGAGACACGTGTTAAGCTCCTCTATGGGTATGCTGTGAGGTATGTAAGGTTTGCTATTCGGGGTATAACAATTGCACCTCAGGCGAGGGAAGGTTATAAAGTGATTTTTGCGATTTTGCTGGATATATTCATTGTAGTATGTTGGAGGTTTATATATTGGATAAAAAAATTATTTTGTGAAGGGATATTCTTGAACTTTTGAAATTTGAATTTTGAGTAATTGAAATTTGCAAGTGTGATGAACTTATGGCAGGAAAAATTTCATATGTATATTTAATGATGACGTTTAAAAAATGTGCGATATGTTGCGGTGTATTTATTAGGTTCTTAATGAAACCGTCGTCATTATTACTGTTTGCATACACGTGTTGGGCTCTGATTGAGGCGTCTTTTTGTGTATAGGTAACAGTGCGCGCGTGATAACATACTTGATAAGTTTTGAAGTAATTGAAAGGTCTCGTTTTAGCTTATACGTAGGGATAAGAGTTTGGGATTTTATCATCATATATCTATACTTTTCTAATTTCTACAGTTTGCCTCTTCTATCGTTGTTCCTGTAGCTGATATAACTTACTTTCTCGTCTATTTACCTAGTACAATTGTTATTTGTAGGTTACCATCGTCTCTATTTTCTCTATACTATTCTTAATTTTATTTTACCCTGATTGAAACATGGCTCCAAGATCGATTAGTGTTTCAATTGAGAGTGAAGAGTTTGTGTATTCTACATCGTTAGAGGAGATATGAAAACTGTTAGCATGTAGGGGGATTACTTGTTTCAATAATTTCAAGTACAAATTTGAGATTGAGGAGGGGAAACACCGACTGAATGAGATGGAAAACCATAAGAAGGAGAATAGTTGGTTTCTACTACCTCTATATGTATTTGAAATAGGTTTTCACTTATCTCTACATCCATTTTTTGTCAAAATGTTGAATTCCTGTGGAGTGGCCCTTGGGTAGTTGATGGGTTCTTCTTGATGGATCTTGATGGTGTATTTTTTGGATTGTCACTTACATGAAGATGACGCCTTTGTAAACATTTTAAGCGGATATATAGAGTAACCTCTGTTAGTGAGACAAATCAAAAGGGATTCATGATGTTTACTACTCGAAGGGCAAAGAAAGCAATCATTGATGATACCGCTAGTAAATTGTGTTTGATGAGGGACAAATACATCAAGATTGGATAAATTTGTGGCGGAAACTTTCCTTTCCCTTTAGCTTGGGTGAGACCTTCGACTGAAAGAAGTACTTGGGATCCTCATTCATTGAGTGAAGTAAAGGAAGCTCAGTTGAAAAGGTCGCAAACAAGTTTGCCTATAATACACGAGCAAGTTCATAACTTGAGAAATGTGCGGCGATTTTGTTTGATGGAAAAAAGCCCTAAAATGTTTGATGATGCAGACTTCAATACTCTTAACAAAAATCAACTTGCTAGGGTGAAGCCATGCATTGAAGCTTGGCCATATGGGGATGGGGTTAGTCGAAGAGCCTAAGGATTGATTGTCTTCCTATGCTCTTTGTCTTGAGCGAAAATGAGACTATAGAAGTAATAAAGGAGAAATCAGTGATACTACTATGAAAGTTTATAAGACTCCAATGGCTACAAAAGTTACGAATGAGTCAAAAGTTGTGAAGGTTTCTGAGAACGTTGAAGGAGTTAGAATTATTGACATTACTAAGGAGCTTTCTGAAGAAAGTGAGGGACCTAGTTTCCTTGGAAAAAAATTCTAACATGTATTATCTTGTATTAGCACTATTTTTGACTTGAGGGGTTTGAAGGATATTACATTTCTCCCTCCTTTAAAAGTAATCTTATCCTCAAAATTTATATAACTCGAATAACTGTAAATATTTATCTCTCCCACATTATGATATCTCCAGAACACTTTTACTAAAGAAATTTCCTTATTTCTCAATTCATGTAACTGGTTCTTCCTCAATTCATGTAACTTTTACTAAAGTTAGGATTCTAACTGGTTCTTCCTCAAGAGTCAAATCTGATAAAATTTCAATAACTTCTAGTGAAATCACATTTAATAAATCATATTAGTATATTCTCAACATTGACACATGAAAGATATTATAGGTTTTATAAAGCTTAATCTCATTTTCCTTTATTTCCAAATGGACGATTCTGTTTTTCCTTAGGTGTTTTCAAAAGTATCTTCTCTTTCAAAGTTACTTATCCTTCTATTCCTGATCATTTAAATCTTTTCAAAATTTCAATTAATAGTTCTTATTTGCTTTATCAAAATTTTTCAACGCTTGTACGACTTTAAACTTCACTAATCGTAATATTTTTCCTTTTTACTCTTCTTTTATGTAGCCATATTAGAACTAATTCAAATTTTTTTCTTCTTAATCATAAACTCTATTTCTCTTATTTATTCTTTTTCCTCGACAACATATTATCATCATTTCACTTTCAAATTCTTTATCTTCACTTGTAACTAAATTACTTACATTCTTTTTAGTTATTCCTTTGAACGATCCCTTTTTTTTTGTCTCTTCTTCTCTAAAAGCAACATTGATCGACCAAAGATACCTAAGCTCATAATAGATTAGAGAATCTTTGGATCGCTATAGTTATCCTCTAGAATCATTGGCCCGATCGCTGCCAATAGACTCGTTGAGGTAACTTTACTTATCGTAGTTTGCCTCTTTCACATTATAGTGTTTTTTAGCTTCCAACTTTCACTTCAATTGTTTCCTTTACCACTTAAGAATTCACTAAATTCAAACATTTCCAATCTCTTAGATTTATTATGTTCTCGATTTCTTCATTTAAGAACTTATCTTTTCTCTTATTATCTTATTAATGTTGAATATTAACTTGACTAATATATTTATTTCTTTCTATACCTCTCTCTAATTTTTATAATTGAATCAACATACTATTCTATTATGTTTCTTATACTTCTACTATTGCAAAATATTCGAATAATGTGCAAGTGTACACAATCGTCAACAAGTAATAAAGTAGTAAGTAAAAAGTATTGTCTCCACAAGGACTGCATAGGCGAAAATTGTGAAATTTATTACTTGACAAGTTGGTGATTAAAAATAATTAAAAGTGATTTTAGTTGACTAATTAACCTAAATAAATTACTGAGTATGATAAAAATAAATGAAATGTAAACACAGAATAATACGCAACAATTTACAAGTTTTAATTCCTATGACATGAATAAGTTAGATTAATTGCCTTCTTTAATTAGAATTACTAAAACAATGTTAATGAAGTTACAGTAGAAAACCATGGAAATTAAGCTATTTATTAACCCAATATGAATAAGTTATGAAGTCATCCTATTTAATTATTAAATTTCTCTAGCATATTTCTATATTCAATCAACTTTACAATTTCATAAGCAAATATCATAAAAAGGTTATGCAAGGTAACAATATTGTTTAATATTATTACTAATTCAATCATTAAATGATCAAACATGCACCATTCAAATATTGTGTCAATTAATTATAATCTTGTTTGGATTAATAATTAATTCAATTGCTTCCCTACATTTATAATGCATGAGTAGCATGTTCATGTTTTTATTTGAATGAATAAGCAACCAAAGCACATAACATCATTAACAAAATAATAACAATCTAAGCTAAGAGAATGCAATCAATCTAACATCAACAAATTTAAGTCAGTTTAATTAAATTAAAAGCATGAAAATACTTAGCAATCATGTTCACCAATTTAGAACAAAACAAAAAGATTAAAGGGAAAGAAACTAGAAGACAAATCTGATGTTTCTTCGTAGCACAACTTGTGTTTCCTTTCCTCCTTCCTTTTGTTTTGCTCCTTTGCACAATTGCTGCTTAAGGTGCCGAATTTTTCTACTCAAAAGAACTTCTGAAATGCTCCTCTCAAACTTTTGTGTTGCTCTCTCAAATGGGAAGTGAAAGAATGGGAAATGAGAGAAGAGATGATGAGTGATGGATGAGTGAATAGCTAACCCCTATTTATACTTGTTGAGGCAATATATTTTTAGCAAATAGAAGCCTTGAATTTCTCTAACCATGTGGCCGACCCTTGCTTTAAGGAAAATGAGTGGACTACTTTGAAAGAAGTTGAAAGAGTTGCTTAATTCATGCTTAATTTAAGGGAGAGAAAGCTTGAATTATGGAGGAAGGTGGATGGTCAATTGAGGGATTTTATTTGCTGATTTTTCATGTTTACCCAGTCTTTTGATGATGGTTTGGGCACCTCTATAGATGGTTGGGCCATTTCCTCCCTAGTGGATGATTTGAGCTCATTCCTCCTTAGCAGGCTACACATTTTTACTAACCCAATTCTTGAGTTGGGTAAAAAATGTTGCCAAAGTCCAATAAGCTATTTGGGGCGTCCAAAGGTGATAATATATCAACTTACTTTTGCATGGCTTATGCCATAGAAATGCTACAACATTGAACATCAATAAGTGAGCTTCAAGACTGTCTTTCCTTCCAGTGTACCAACCATCTTTGAAACTGCAAAAGTTATGTGTTTCAACATATAAAATGATTAAAATAACAAATTTATCTTAGTATCATCCAAAAAGACAAAACTATAACAAAAACTCCAAAATTTGTTATCAACCACTTAAAATTTGCATGAATTATTAGTCTAGAAGAGCTGAAGATAACTCTATATTCTAGAGTTATCATCTACCATCTCTTTTATTTTCAAAATCCTAACACTACAATATGTCAAACTTTTCATTCATAGGCTCAAATTTTCTAAATTTTCATTCATATATGTACAACTCTATGTACTCATTCTCTTTTACTTTGTCTTAACTTTTACTCACTTGAATCCATTTCTGCATTTTCTTCTATTTCAAATTCTATATCTTCATCAGGAAAAATCTCTATAGTCAATTTCAAATTCTCTTCAAATTCATATTCTGCAATCCAATTTAAAAATTCTTCAAGGTCTTATAATGGGTATAGAATCTATAAATTTCCTCAGTAATTTCCTAATAAGTAATTTATCCATCCATGGTGTGTCAAAAGAATTTTGCTTCCTAAATAGTTTTCGCGAACCTACAATTAGTTTTGCCATTTTCTTTGCTCCATAAAAGATCATGTACTTCACATAACGCATAACTAAATTCCAATAGGTTCGTGGTATCAATGTCTTCCAAAGTTGATCCAAAATCATTTGTCGTTCATGTTCTACTAGTGTCACTCTAAAGGTCAAGTATTGTACTTTTTTTCTTTCTAATTAGTTCTGTAACATTCCAAAAACCAAGTTAGAAGAAATTGAGTTTTGAAACCAAGAGTGGCCATCCCTCAAATTTGAGTTTAGACATTGGAAATTTTTTATAAGTAAATTGATTTGATTTAGTGGTTAAGTGTTCTGGTTATGTATGTGAGGTTTTAGGATCAAATCTTATCTCTTGAAATTTTGCTACTTTGATTAAACCCCTATCTTTGGACATATGGATTATAAGTTAAATTTAGTTAATTGATAGCAAGAATGAGTTTGCTGGTTCAATGGTTAAGTCTGTGTATTCTTTGATATTATGTTCAAGTCATTGTGAAAGCAATGGGAAATGTTTTATTTTTGAATTTCTTTGTGTGGTAGTTAGTTTCGGGTGGTTAATTAAACTTCCCAAAAACCTTCTGGGGGGATGACATCTGTTTTATTTTTCTTTTTTACTTTCTATATCTGTTGCTACCATTCCTCCGTTCTTTCTTTAGTTTCTTCATTTTGATTATTCTCTTCAAACTACATTTCTTTTTGCTATGTTATGCCAAATTGATCTTGTATGGGGTTGAACTTCTCCTTTCTTGTTCAATTCATTTCCGGTAAGTTCGATTTAAAGTTTGTGTCAGAAGTTCTTCAACGTAACTTCAGTCTCAGACGCTAATCTTAATATTTTGAGAGCGAATACGTTGTCTGATTTGTCATTGTAATGTCATTATAGGGACAAGAATTCATCCTTATTGCTTCTTCGTCGAATCTATATCAAACTTATTTCTTAAATTTATTTTTGAAAATTTGATTTAATCCATGTTATTTTTAAAGTCATTAGCCTCAAAAGAGTAGCTTTCAAAATTAGTTGAGTACAAGTCCAATTTAATAGATAATAGGAGCACTAAACCTAATAAAGTTGGCATTTAATTGAGGTGTTATGCCGAATGCAAAGAGAGAGAGAGAGAGAGTATAAATTAAAAAAATAGATGCTTTTGTCTTTGCCTTATTACTCATTTTAACAATATACAAAAAAGGACAATTATAGTAACTATTATTTATCTAATGTTATGAGTTAATCTGAATTCCTTTTTAAGACTAATTTTGATAATTCAAATTTCAAGTTTTGTTTTAGAATTTTCCTCCATTTTGATTTCATTTTCAACTTTAATTTCAAAATTTTAGTTCTCCTTTTTTTTTTTTTTTTTTGTCTTGCATATCTGAAATGAATTTCCAAAAAGGGTTAATATAATTTTTAGCCCATGAATTTGGTAATTAAGTTCATTTTGATACTCTTTATTTTGTTTGGTTTTTTTTTTTGTACTTGAACTTGACAATTAAGTCTATTTTTTAGACATAAACTTAGAAGAATGTAAAACTTTAATGACATAGTACTCTGAAATTGTGCCACGTTATTACTTAAAAAGGTAAACCTAATTATGTAACACTCTATGGTTTTGCCACACATCAAACTTTTACATTTTTCTAAGTTCAACGATCAAAATAAACTTTATTATCAAATTCAAATATCAAAGTGGACAAAAAAAATACAAATGCCAAAATAAAGTAATTGATATTTGGCAAGTTCAAAATTAAAAATTTGCATTAACCATTTCAAAAACCCACTTTAAAAAAGTTGAAGTTTTATCTTGATTTTGGGCTTGCTTAAACCATCGGGAGCCGTTGCTTTGAATTTCCATTGTACGCTTTTATTATTCTAAGATCCAACTTCCCCTTGGCTTTTTCTATTTTATTATAGATTTTTATCTTATTTTCATAAATAGTGTTAGGCTTTAAACTATTTTCTTTTCACGTTGTCAGATATGTTTTCTATTATGAAAACTTTTAAATGTTTTAGTGCTATTGTGTTATTCCAAGTTTTTTTTTTTAACTTCTTATTTTATATCTAATTATTGTAATATATATGTAATAAATAAATTTTTTTTATATTATCACATTAATAACCAAACGAGGCATTAATGCTTTCATGCATGCAGCATTGTTGTCATTTTGCTATTATCATTCATAATATTTTGAATAAACTACACCTAATGTCACTAAATTATTAGTAATATTATATTTTTATCACGCAATTTAAAAAATTTACAAGGTGGTCACTGAACTATTCGAAAGTTTTCATTTTATTCATTGGGCTATTAAAATCGCTAATGTATAACATTCTCTATTTGCACCATTTACACCAATTGAAAGCTCTCCTTCCCCATTCTATTCTACAATATTTGTTAACTAAAATCTAAACAACTTTTTTCTCCAATTTTTGACACTAACCGCTAGACCGACTTGGATCTAAGGTATGTTCTTTTACTCTTTGATGGGTATTGATTCACCACACTGATCGTCAAATCGTCACTTAGAGCTCGCTAGCCGAACTTTAAAAAAAATTAATAACCCAATGACTTAAATAAAAACTTTCGAATAGTTCAGTGATATAAATAAAAACTTTTGAATAATTCAATAATCATTTTTATAACTTTTTGAAGTCGAATAACTAAAACGTAAACTTACTAATAGTTTAGTGACATTAGGATAATTTACCTTAATATTTTTTATACTTTCATCCAGAATTCTTCCCAACTTTTAAATCAGAAAAAATATATATTTAATTTTACTCAAATTTATATTATTCCTAACAACCATGCTAATTAAGAAATATTTGTAATGCAACCGCCATCCATATATATATAAAAACATATTTTAAGGTATATTCGCGAAGCAACCTAATCATATAAATGGCGTGACATATATGACCCCAACAGAAATGAAGAGAAAATCCATAAGCAAAACAGTAGTCAAAGAATGTTTTTTTATGGTTTTCGCCCTAATCGATCCGTTGTCCGGTTGAGACCAACCCAATCTTTTTTATTTAAGTAAATATATAGTTGGTCACATCGTATGATTCGTCTGTATAGTTTCACACTTAATGAGTTCGCACCACCATGTAAACGAACTTATATTGAAAAAATACGTGTTGACTCTAGAATAAGATACGTGTTAATGTACATGAGAACCTATCTAATTCTAGTACATCAAATCAAGGGACCGTGCCTTATAAATAGGGAAATTGACCTCCACGAGAGGGCAAAATAATTTATAACTTCAAATATAATCATAAATATAGTACAAGTAACAAATAATTCATGTATGATAGATTAGAATTAGAATAAATTTAATACTATACACATAAAATATTGAAATTTAAAATATATTCAAATTTTTAAAAAAATTTAAGATAAAACCCACACATTACATTTATACATAATAAGGCTGGAATCTAGACACTCAAAATAATCATAACTTCAGCCTAGATTGCCAAAACTTCACTAACATAGTATGTAATAAATTTATATCTATTTTGTAGGGGTTCACTATATTAATAAAACATATATTTTCGCTAACATCAATTTCGAGTTTGATTTTTATAATAGATTTTTCGACATTCACTTCTGTACCAAGCCATTTGTTGGGATATGAAAAAAATTATTTAAATCAAGAAATAATATGTTTTTTTATGATAAAAATTTTACAATTAATAAAATTAATCTTTTCAAATATTATAGTTACCTTTTTCAACAATTTCATATTAAATTGCATAATATAAAACTAAAACGGGTTAAGTGCACCAACTTCACAAACTATGATTTATATTTTAAATTGATTTTCAAATTTTAAAATGTTTTAATTGAGTTTTCAAAATATTAATATCATTTCATTCAATTTCTTTTATCATGAAGCTATTGTGTTAGCTTGAATATGGTGTGAAAGCTAATAGAAAACGCGAATCATATTTTAAATGTATGTGTGCTTACTACATGAATAATTTAGATTTGACATGTTACAAATTTTAATGACATTATATTTTTTTGATTCCGCGAATATTAACTATTCATGCAACATGTGCACAGTAATTTAAAGATTAATTAACATATTCTAAATATGCTTTATGCCACAGAAGGACCCAATTAGACTGATATTTGAGAATCCAATAAAAATATTTAAAATTTGAGAAGAATTGAAACCAACGGTTCATAGGAATCTCCAAACAAAAATGGTAGATGTGTTGACAAACCATTGATTGATTAGGTCAGCATTTTCATAAGGATTTTGATTTGACCCCATGAATCCAAGATTGATGAACCTATCAAAGGTAAAATCCCATTGGGACCCCTCCAAAAATCCCTCCTGGAAACCAACAAACAAGAATGCAAGTTAAACAAAATGCTGGAAACCTCTCCATTCTCTCCTTGATTCTCTCAAGTATTCCACCAAGTAATGTTTAATGTATATATAAAATATTATATATTAAACCCTTGTCTAGAACTTTCTTTCTCTTCAAACACCCTAGGATTTATATCCTTTTCTTCTTCTCAGAGCAACATATCTTCAACTTGTTGGAATGTGGGATTTATAGTATACTTTTTTTCCCGTTGAGGTTCCATTTGTTTGCAATCTTTGGGCAAAGCCGTACCAAAAACCCGAAAACTATGATTTACCCAGTGATTTCCACTAAAAACCCAATATTTTTAATCAGTTCAAAGATCCCAAGAAACCAGGAGAGATGCTCAAAGTTATCAAGCTTTCAGTCAAGATCAATATTCAGGTCTTTCCACCATCAAAATCCTGGTATAAAACCCAAGACCCAATTTTTAAACCCTGTTATAGGAACCAACCGTGGTGAGGTTTCTGTCAGGAAGGGCAAGAAAAAGAAGGAAAGTTTATGGCAACAAGGCTTTCAAGAAATGTTGGGTTTGTGTGGGTTGGGATATTGGGTTCAGGGTTTTAGGTGTTTCCCATGGTTGGCTTTGAATTTCCACATGGCTTATAACCTTGACTTGAACCCTTCACCTTCAACATTGCAGCTTGTGCAGAACTCTGGCAACCTACCCATGGTAGCTAAGCCTCTGTTTGGAATTCTCTCAGATGCTCTCTATATTGGGGGTGCTCATAGGATACCTTATATTTGCTTTGGAGGTCAGTTAATATGCTCTTCTCTTTCTTTTTGACTCAATTTGAAATGTTTATGCTTGTTGTGATATTGTGTTTCCATTAATGCAAACTTTGGTGTTTGTCATGGTCTTGAATGGATTTGCAGATTAACTGTTTGTATTTTGTTCTTTTATTCCTTCCTTTGTCTTGTTTCAAGTTCTTAACACTTTTTCTTCATATTTTTCCATTACTATGCATTTGATTCTGTTTTTTGTTCTATTTCCTTATATTTCAAACATTCATTTCCATATTCCATTGCAGTAGGCAATAAAACTCAAAAAAGTAGCATTACCATTTCATATACCTAGGTCAGATTCTATCCATTACATTTCAATGCACTCTTCATCATCGTTTACATATTCGGAATTCATCCATGAAATGCAGAAGTCATACTTGTAAGCAATGATGATACATTAAATAACTAACTGTTTGAGCAATCTAACATCTTAAATTCGAGAAGTTTTCAGTTAGTTGATTGAAAAACCGATCAAACCTTACTAAGAATCCGACTTTCAGTACTTCTGCAGGTCCTGTCTTGGGGTCAATTGGCTTTGTTTCCAGTTGCAGGTCAAGCGCTTCCTGCTCTCATGGCATGTGTTCTTCTCAGTAATACAGGGGCAGCCATTACAGAAGTCGCAAAGGATGCTCTTATTACAGAGTACGGCCAGAAACACCGAATTACTGGACTCCAGTCTTATGCCTTCATGGCTTTAGCTGCTGGTGGGATCCTGGGGAACTTACTGGGTGGATATTTCTTAGTCAAATTACCACCCAGGATGATGTTTCTCTTTTTTTCGGTTCTATTATCTATTCAGCTTGTAGTTTCTTTATCTGCCAGTGAAGAATGTCTTGGCTTAGCTCGACCTTTGGGTCCCGTTCCAACTGGACAGTCAGTTTCAGAAAATATCAGAAAGCAGCTATCTGATCTTATGATTGCCATCAGTGAAGACAGCATATTCCGACCTTTAACTTGGATTGTAGCTTCCATTGCTATGGTTCCTATTCTGTCAGGCTCAATCTTTTGTTATCAAACTCAATGTCTACATCTTAATCCTTCAGTTATTGGAATGTCGCGAGTGATTGGCCAGTTGATACTTCTTTCTTTGACTGTGCTTTATAACCGTTATTGGAAACAAATTCCCATGAGGAAGTTGATCGGAGTTGTACAGATTTTGTACGCATCTTCCCTTCTTCTTGACCTTGCTTTGGTAAGAGAGATCAATCTTAGTATTGGAATTCCTAATGAAGTGTTTGCCCTTTGTTTTTCGGGTTTAGCAGAAACTCTTGCACAATTTAAGATACTTCCTTTCTCGGTGCTACTTGCAACTTTGTGTCCTCGGGGTTGCGAAGGATCCCTTACTTCTTTCTTGGCATCAGCATTGTGCCTATCATCTATTGTTAGTGGATTTTGGGGAGTTGGGTTGGCTGCTATGCTTGGAATAAGATCCAGTGATTACTCCAACTTGCCTGTAGGAATTTTGATACAGTTCCTTGCAGCACTACTGCCTTTAGGATGGATTCATCGTGTTCCTATGTCTCAACCTGTTGAGAAGAAAAGAAAGAAAGGTATGAGTAAAAGAAACCGAAAAACCAGAAGGATTGGAAGAGTTGTGGTTGGTTCAGTTTTTGCTTACCGCCGAGAAAGAGAATCTGATGCACAGAAGTAGAGAAGCTATTCAACTTGGCTGTGACTTGTGAGAACTTATGAACATATGAACTGAAAAATGAAAAATGCCAGATAGTTGAAGTCCCATATTTTGTTGAATTGATGCCACCTTCTGTGAATCAGTTCTATCTCAAGTTCCCTTTCGGTGTCAGGCTGCCATCATTGAGCGGGGGTTATCATGAACCCAGCAGTTTTTTGACATACAATTAGCTCTTTTGCTTTTGACCATTGCATTTACTTATTCTCTCCAAGCTTTAATGCTCCATAATCAGTTATGCATTACCAAGTTCAGATATCTTGAAACCCCGTATCAAAGAGAGGAGATGAAGGTGGTGTGAGTGCAATTAGATTATATGTATTGTCTTGGAGGTTAAGGTGTACACATCGGATTAGGTTCACCATAGATTTGGCATGAACTTGTAAAAGCAACTGCATCCTGTGCAGACGAAATGAATTTATAACAGAAAGTTTTGAATGGTTTATGTTGTTTGCACTGTAAGAAAGATCCTAGTTTGAGAAAAATGAGTATAAGCTTCTCTTACTTTTGATTATTTTAAGGACATCGTCTACCATCCTATAATATTACTCCCACCAGTGGGAATGGAACTTATGCAGAGTAGCAATAGAAAATGGATGATAAATTGCATACACTAGTAGAACAATATGCCATAAAACCAACCTGAAACAGTTTGTTTTTTTATAACTCATTTGTGATGGCTCCACTGGTCAGTGTTCTCTTCGATCATTAACTAGTGATCGGTATCAACTCTTCAGAATCAATAGGGTAACCAGCTCCCTTCATTAAAAGGATGAGACCATCAAGTATCTCATAAATCAAAGTGGAATGAGGGTGTGCCTTATCAGCCACATAAAAGCAATGAGTCTTGCCATTGATGTTAATCCAGCTACACCCCGGTGCCTTCTTCAAACCCTTTTCCTTCATCATTTTCCTCAATCCTGCCACAGCATCCCATCTTTTAGAAGCAGCATGTAAATTCGAAAGTGAGACATAATTTGAAGGGTTTTTGGGTTCTAAATGAATGAGAAACCTATGAGCAAGTTCTTGCATCTCGATATTCCCATGCATTACAGAAGCATTAACAAGAGCACCCCAAACACTAGGTCCAGGTTCAACAGGCATGGTTTGGATAAAATCTAATGCTTGATCAGGCTGTCCGGATCGACCGAGCATGTCGACAACACAAGCACACATCTCAACCGTTGGTTTAATCCCATATTCATTTTTTATTGTGTTATAAAGGCTAAGACCTTCATTTACCAACCCCGACCTACAGCAGGCAGAAAGCACCCCTACCACCGTTATCATATCCGGTTTATTGCCAAGCAAAAGCATCTGGTTATACAGACTTATGGCTTCTTCACCCTTTCCATGTAATCCATATCCACAAATCATTGAACTCCAAGATATAGCATCTTTACCGAACGAACCTTCATCGAAAACTTGTCTAGCACTATTCAAGCTCCCACATTTAGAATACATATCAATCAATGCATTACGCAAAGCTACATCACAGGTCAGTTCTTTTCTAGTTGCATAACCATGAATCTGTTTCCCAGCCCTTAAACCAGCATAAGAGCCACAAGCAGGGAGAACACTCACTAGAGACACTTTATTGGGTTCTATTCCATCTTTCAACTGCATTTCCTGAAAAAGAACCAATGCTTCCTCAAAATCTCCATTTTCAATGTAACCATTGATCATTGCAGTCCAAGCATAAACATTTCTAGACCCCATTCTATCAAAAACATTTCTACCCATCGAAACTTTGCCGCTTTTCGAATACATATTGATCAGACAACAACCTAAATGAACATCTGAACCAAAACACGAATCCAATTCATTCTTCAGAGTACAACAATGGAGTTCCCTCCCATAATTACATGCCCACGTACACCCACCGCTACTCAAAGGCAAAAGACTCGAAATTGTGAATCCATCGAGTTTCATGCCATGAAGTTGCATGCTTTTAACGACTTCCCACAAATCCTTCACCAATCTCCAATCCCCTGAATTTGCATACCCCGAAATCAACGCATTCCAAGACCCCACATTTCTTTCACGCATTTCGTCGAACACTTTCTTCATCGCCTCAAACTCTCCACATTTCCCGTACATTGAAATCAAAGAATTGGAAACAACGATATCCACCACGAACCCAGTTTTTACACTTTGACAATGAACCAATTTCCCCACTACCAAGTCCCTGATTTCGCCAGCAACTTTCGAAACCGTTGCCAACGTAAAATCATCAGGCTTTACATTAAAACATTCCATTTTACAGAACAAATCAAAAGCTTCCGTATACGAGTAACTTTTTAGATACCCATTGATCATTGAGTTCCAAAGATAAACATTCTTGTCTTGAACCGAATCAAAAACGGCTTTTGACTGAGTTAGGTGCCCAAAAAGGGCGTATAAAGAGAGGAGCTTTGTGGCTAAAAACAGGTTCTGAGTGAACCCAAGTAAGAAGACTCGAGCGTGGGCTTGCTTGGTGAATTGGAGGCATTGATGGGTAGAGGAGAGATTAAGGAAATGGAGGAGATTGAACGGCGAGTCGAAGACAGAGGCAGATGTGTGATAACGGCTGGTTTTCAAAGCGAATAGTAGGTTGCGGGTAAGGGGGAAGAAGAAGGTCATTCGCATTTGAATTTTGGCGGTGATAATAATGATGATCGATGTTACATCGGATTGAAAACTAACTATTCAAATTTGAAGATATTTAATATGTTCATGAGGGGTATGCATACATTCATGGTAAACTGGTGTTGCCTGCAAAAATCATAAAATTCATAAATTTGGTTAAACTAGTTAAAGGTTACTAAATTTACTTCATTTAATTTGAAAAAAAAAATAGTCACTAAACTATTTGAAGGTTTTTATTTAAGTTATTGGACTATTAAAAATTATGTTGTGTGGTTTTTTTCGTTTGCACCGCTTACACCAATTAAAAGTTTTTTTTTTCCTTCTCTTTTACGGTTTAGTTTTCTTTTTCATGAAACAACTTTGGATGTCATGAATTTATTAACTAAAATTCAAATAGCTTTCCTCTTCGATCTCCAAAATTGATCGTCAGATCAACTTTGAATGTTATTATTTTTGTTAATTGTATATATTATTTTATTGGTATAATAACAAATTTAGCCTTCAAAGCTTACACTTTTTATCAATTCGATCTCGATTAGACTTGATCATGAATCGAGCCACCCACCTAGGCCCAAAGGTCGTCCAAAAAGTAGGAGGGTTTAGACAAAAATATATGCTCGAAAAATGAGCTTGAGCAAAAAATAAGGCCCATTTTCTAAACAAGCCAGCCTCGAGCAGAATTTTTTTAACTTAAGCCCGGCCCAAATCACATAGCTTGGACAAAAAATATTTTTAATTTGTTGGAAAATATTTATTTTAATATTTTTAATATATTTGATGTATTATATTTTTCAAATTTGTTTTTATATAAAATAAAATTTAAGAATTTATTATGGTCAAGCCCGGTCAAACTCAGATTTAATATTTTTAATATAAATCGAGCTTGAGTAAAATTTTAGATCCATTTTTTAGGTCGGACTCGAGCCTAGAAAGCAAACCTAAAATTCTGCATCGGTGCGACCTATGATCAAGTCTAATATTAGTTTAACAAATTTAACCTGTAATATTTACATATATATATATATATATAATTTAGCATAGATTGTCTATATATTCTATCAACATTTATATAAAATATATATTATTTACAAAAAACATAAGCATTACCACTATAATTAAATTGAACATGAGTTGGACTGAGGCTTTTGGTTTGATCTTACTTAAAAGTGCAGTGAAGCCAATGCGTCTCCCCAAAGGCTTAATGATCACTGTCTTCATGCTCTTATCAATTAGTTCATGAATCCCATCTATATTCTCAATGATAACATCACCCTCCTTAAGAACTAAGTCATCATCCTCAACAACTCTTCCAGCCTGCTCACCCGTCAACATATCCTTAAACAGAAACCCTTTGCTCCTCAGTATCTTCCATCATTGGATCATCCTCCCGCCTTCTCACCTTCTTAGAGGCCACGGGCAAAAGGAAATCAATGTTGGACGGCATGTGTTTTATAATCCAGTGTATTCAAATAGTAAAAAATTATTAAAATTATATTTATGTCAAACTATAATTTTATTAATAATAATTAAAAATAAATAATATTTACTAATAATTATTAAAATAATTTGTAATTAATTAATATTACTTTAATAATGATACTATTCAGGTATTATTTTAAAACATTTTCACAATCTTTGGTGTTATTGTGTATATATCTATTAATTTTATAATGATAAAATGGCAACACAACCTCTCTACTTTTTGTCTCTTAACCAGGGTTAAATTTTGGAGCTGGAATGAGTTTGGAGTCTCCAAATGAGCTTTACTGTTGGTGTTCTAAACACTAAAATAACTCCTGTGTAGAAAGTATTATTCCTCGAGATTCAATCTACTGAATTAATTGGTGATTTAGGGAGCCTAAATTGAAGTTTATAGATCGTGTTTGTTGATGGGGTGTTGTGATACTCTTACCAGCTGAGATTGTTGGTGCTGTCCACTCAAAATTAGATTCGGAAATCATCATAAAAAAAAGATATCAAAAAGATTGAATAACAAATTCAAGAACTCGACAATATCCAATTTTTTTTACCACATCACTTCTACATTAATTTATTTAATCATTCCAATGTTTAAATTTTTTTTGAAATGCATCAGAGTCTATCCTATTTTATTCTTGTTAATTTACAATCGATTCTTTTGTTTATATTATTTGATTTTTTAAATGTATATAATTATTATATGCTCATTTTTTACACATATTTTGTAGGTATAATGCAAATGGAATCTTTTGGAGAGAAAAAATAGATGCAAATGGAGAATATTAAAGACTATAATATTTAATTTATGTTTTACTTTCAAAATTATGTAGTGTTTCAAGACTTCAATTTTTGGTTTATTTAGTTAATTCGGTTAACTTTCAAGACAAATGAACATTATCAATGTATTTTTTTAATATATTTTATACTTATTTTAATAAAAAATAAAAAAATATATAAATTTCGATTAATTTGGTTAACCGCCCGAATTAATCAAAATATTTCAATTCAATTAACGGTTAAAGAATTATACAATTTGGTTAATTTAATTAATATTAAAGGTTCGATTAACCGTTCGAACACCTCAAACTGGTGGTATCGATGGAGTTACATTCATGATAGTCAATTCTATTCTAATATTAGAGTTACATTCATGATAGTCAATTCTATTCTAATATTGGCCGAAACGTTCGGTTTTAGTAATCAAATTATCAACAGGTGAGGGAGTTGATTTAGACTTAATCTTAGAACTTTATAAACTTAACTTCATATTAGACATTAACCCTAAAAAGAATATTGTAACATGACAAACATTATGATGTTTGCAATGCAACTTAAAGAGAGAGAGAGAGAATCAAACTTCAAATCTTGGCATGGGATTATTGATTGAAATAAAATGATTAAATAAGAAAGGGGCACTTTGTTAATATACTTTATACTTCCAACTTTAATATAGAAAAATAAAAAAAAAGAGGGGGAAATGGAGGGGAGACAATGCTAACCACTAAAGCAAGCACGGATTGTACTGCTTGCTAAAGGTTTCCGTATTCATATGCTTTTGCTTTCCATTTTCTTTTTCTTTTGGTTTTGAGATTGACAACTTTGGTTCTATAATACTACTAGGTTTGATTAAATTTAAAATTGAGTTAAAGGTAAGATTTCCAAATAGGATAAGCTTGTTTTAACATTATTTTTTCTATCTATAAAATTTGAATTCGAGATATTATTTAAGAAATATTGAATTTTTTATCGTTTAATTCAACAAGCGTGTTGATATATGCTTTTGTTTTTTTTAAGAGAAATTTATTAATTCATTTAATGAATGAGATCATACAATTTAGGGGGAAAAATAACAAACACCCGTTGTAGGCGGTGAAGGACAACCTCCATTAACACAACAAAGGCTTCAGTCTTAGCATCAATAGAACATTATGCCACATTGACAATTGGCTCTGTCATAAATCAAGTACAACATATCTGGAGTGATTGCAAGCACTATAATAAGGAAATCAACGCAGGATGGTCCAAAGCTACGGCATAAACTGACAAAAGAATCGAGCATCCACCAAACTAAAGTGGACGCGATAAAACTAACCTTAAAATAACTTGCAAAGGCAATACTACATGCATAAGCAAGATTAAAAAGCGTACTACAAGAGTAGACAAAAACTTTTAAAAGTGAAGGCTTATTAAACAATGAAAAAACAAACAAAAAAACATATAAAACTTAAGACAACACAGATCCAAACCAACTCATAAAATCATTTATTATTCTGAAATACTCTCAAAATAGAAACATATTAAGAAGTCAACAAAGAGTCACCCACTTTCTAAAAGAAATTGTTGATGGTCGGTGCTGTTTTAGCGATAATAGGCATCGTTATTTGTCCATCATAACTTGTGAAGACAACAAGGATACCCACAAAATAGATCTGCAAACTGAAAAGAGAGAAGGCACATCAAGTGAATGAGAAGAAGAAAGAAGAAGAAGGTTGATGAGCAAGAGAAAAAGGCGAGCAGTAGCTAGCCCGAAGGTTAGCACCGTTGTTGGGCAAAAAAAAAAAAAAAAAAAAAAGAAGCAAGCAACTTGGAGAAAAAAAAAGAATTTTTTTTAGGGTTTTTATATGCTTTTGTTTTTAATCTTTTATTTTTAATGATTGATAATGAAGTTTTTGTGTTCTAATTTAAACACTCCTCTCTTCTTTAACTCAAAAAGGCGTTTAAGACAAAGATTTTGGTTTGTTGGTTAAGGTAGAGGTCTTAAGTTATTAAGTATTTAGGTTAAATTTTTACTGTGCGTAATTGTGATGTGTGGATATTCATCTCACCACTTGTGCATGCCATATGTGGATTTGGTTTAATTTTCTGCTTGTTGTGCTTTGTATTGATTTAATTCTATATTATATAATTGTTTAGACTTAAATTTGTATTTATTTTGTACTTATAAATATATTGTATTTATAATAATAGAACTCTAAAAGAATTTGCTTAATTGTTCCATACTTATTAATCTTTCCAATAAGGATTTTTTTTTTATAAGTGAATTTAATTGCAATACTCTTTGATTATACAGTAGGGACCACACTATTAATATAGACAAAAAACTTGATATCCATGCATCATATACATATATGTATGTTGTCTTAACATGACAACCTATACCTATAAGAACAAGACATAAGTAGGTCGGTTGAGTTTCAAGGAGTATAAGATTAATATGAAGATGACACATAGCATTTGAGGGAAGGACTAGAAGCACCCCTTTTAAGACCCATAAACATCGGAACTACCAACTCTCTTCCCCCTTTATCGTACTCTTAACTATCTTTCTTCTTCCACTCAAACTCCAATTCCCTGATAAAACTCAGACTTTAATAACTTTCACCCACAGTTCTCCACCCACCAAATGAACCGTCAATAACCACTACATCCTAACTTTATATGAGTAAAACCCTAACTTATATTTTTTTTTAAAATCTTTATTTTAAAAAAAAATGAAAAATGATATTCAATTTTACATGTCTATAAAAAGAATTAGTGTATTGGTTTTGTCCCATTCCATTAATCGTTTTTAAGTCAATTATGAAGTCTTAAATTAAGTGTATTTTATCTTGAATTAGGTGGATTAAGATTAACCTATCTATTTAGTAGCTATAAGTATATAATAGACACACTACTATAGCATGGATCCAAGGAAAATGACAAATCTATATATTATATATATTAACTACATATTTTTTTCTAACATATGACAAAAGGAAATCACAAAAAGATAACATAGGAGATTAATGCAATCAAGACAGAATCAAGTTCTAATCTTTATCATTTTATTTTCTAATAATAAATAAATATATTTTAAGACACCCACTTTGTTTCCAAGTTACTTCCCAACCTTTTGTTTTCATTGTGACATAAGATTCAACCATACACCTCAACATATTTAATAAATTCACACGATTTGTGATTAAAGATTCCACTATTTATTTCATTTACTTCATAATATTATTTTCAAGAAATAATTAATATTTCTAATCTCATCCTTTATTCTCCAAATTTTAAATTTTATTTATATGTTAAAGAAATAATTTTTTTTTGGTACTAATTTTATGCTTGCCTTAAAAGAAAAATGAAAATTTTAAAAAGAAAAAACAAGAAGAGAATAATTAAAAGGAAATTTAATGTTGAAGAATTTGTCGAATTCCGACAACAAAGACAAAACATAAGTGTGCTAAAAGGATTTTAGAGGTGATGTGTTGTGCTCATCGTGATTTGAGTTTTAACTTTTAGATTCTTTTTAAGTTTATAATAAATTTTTTGTCATAATTAAGAAAAGAACCCATTAAAAAGATTTGTACTTTGATGTGCCAAATGATTTTTAAGTTTAAGATTATAAAATCTATCAACTTAATCTCCTCTCTCTCTCTAAAAAAAAATCTCATAATGTCATCTCAATCTTCTTTTGTTTACATATAGGTCCTCTCAATTTTGTTTAATTCTTTTAAATCTCTAATTTTTCGTAATTATATTAAATCCCGAATAAATTCAAAATCCAACCAAGTAAAATTAGATTATTTTATTGATAGATTACATTACAATTAGTCTCTTTTAAGAGGACATTTTCACACCTTGATCATCAATCTAGGGCTCACTACCTTTAATGGCCTTCTCATTTGATGATTACTTGAAAAGACTAACACTACTAGGAATTAGTTTAGACGGCAGCGTTCTAATTTTGACAAATACTACCAACTTTTTCCCGACGAATTTTTCGTCTGAAAAGGTTTTTTTTAAACTAAAAAAATTAACTGAAAGGGGTAGCTAGATTGTGCAAGCTAACTTTGCTTGTTGCACCAAAATTCCCATTGATATCATCCAAATTCCATAACCCATCCCATAGAACATCGACCTCGTTCGAAGTATCGCTGCCGGAACCCGAAACGTTGCCGTCAAATTCCATCATAGGATAGAACAAGCCTGCTTGTTGTTGTTCTACGGTTGTGCTGGGGTATGAAACAGCAGTCGCCATTTCTTGTCTTAACTGTGGCACATATGGAAGTACTGATGATTTATGTTCAGTTTCATCAAGCAAAGACATGATCCTTTTCATGTCCAATTGATTCAACTGTAACTGTTGTTCATGTTGCTCTTGTTGTTGAAGTTGCAGTTGCTGTTGTTGTTGTTGGAGGAGTTGTTGCTGTTGGAATTGTTGTCTTTTCAGCAAACGAGCTTTGGATTTAAGATCAGAAGTGTTATTATCTGATGGAAGCTTGTTCTTTTTCTTGAAATGGGTCCTCCAATAATTCTTGATCTCATTATCAGTTCTTCCCGGCAAGCTTCTCGCAATCGTCGACCACCTACAAATCAAGATCATGAGCATCGAATACGAATATATTCCCGATTTTCAGACCAAAAATTTCCATGTTTGAGATCATATTATTACCTGTTTCCCCACCTTGCATGTAACTCGATAATAATACTCTCTTCATGTGGGGTTATTTGTCCCCTTTTAAGGTCTGGCCTTAAATAATTCACCCACCTCAACCTACAACTCTTCCCATTCCTTTTCAACCCTGAAAAAACACAACAACAACAACGTACTTTAAATGTTAAGATTCGAACATTAAACTTACGAAATGTCGCATTTCCAAGTGTTTGTTTACCAGCAAGCCTAGCAACAGAGTTCCATCTGCCTTCACCATGTAACTTAACATATTCAATAAGGAGTTTATCTTCTTCAGCAGTCCAAGGACCTTTTCTCCAACCTTCTTCAATGAAACCCCAACCTAAGTGACCAGCCATCATTGCCCAAGACATGACTAACAACAACAACAACAAAAAAAGGCTTAAAACACACTTTGATATTTAATGCTTTTTGAAACTTAAAAAGTGGTTTTTTTAGTGCAAATTGTTTGTGGCATTTGAGGTTTAGTGTGTCATGTATTTATATGTGAAGTAAAGGAGAGACCTATCAGTCATTTTCTAAACCATCCCTTGTATCTTTTCTCTCTTTGTTTTCAGATTAAGATACTGTCATATCATTTGTTAAATTACCAATATAACCTTAAAATTAGGGATAGAGTAATATTTAGTCCTTGAATTTGGTAACTTTTTTTTACACTCTCGTCTTGAAACTTAGGAACTTCTTCTGATCTTATCATTGAATTTGAATTCCGTTAAAATATTATGATATAGTTATCAATTAAATTTTTTTTATATTTTCTTTATAAATTTTTTTAGATTATATATTTATAAGAGAAATTAGATATTATATAAAAAAATTTGATTACAATGAAATTATCCAAAGGATATTAAAGTCAATATCAATGAATTGTAAGAAAAAAATTTGGAATGTCAAGACATTGGGTGACATTATCCAATTAGCATACATTTGTTTGATGCCAAAAAGAGACAAAACAAAATTTAAAGAAAAAGGAAAAAGAATCTCATACGCTGCCAAGTATAATCTTGGGTTTATACAAAATCATTATAAATAAATATGCTCATTTTATATATTATTAACCATATTTATTACGAAGTATAAATTTTTATACCTTAATATTATTTTATGTGACAGTATTTTTTTTAAATGATTTTCTAATAGCTTTTAAAGAGGCATAATTGAAATAAAAATATATAATATAAAAAGTGGGTGGAAGATTATTTTAATTTTGATGTGTAATGAAAACTGAACAGGTGTTAGATTTGCTTACATGTTAAAGTGATTGTTGGTCCAAATAATCTTTCATTAAATCATGATTTTCTTTTAAATTAATAAATATTGTTGGATTCCATATTGGGTATTGGGGACATTAAAATATTCAAACAGTTTTTGGTGAAGTTTTGTTTTAGATGGTCACCACTGACAGGTGGTCTTGTTCTAGATTTATGTCTTCAAAGACAAAGTTTGATTACGCGCTTTGGGTGCATGCAAATTCCATTTTCTTTTCGATTCTCATCATATATATATATATTTTTAAATAATATTTAAAATTATTTATAATTTTTTATTTTATAAATAAAAAATAATACGTTTCTAACATTTATGTAAAATATAATATAAAAACAAAATCAATCAAACCAAACAAAAAACAATCTCGAATATAAACCCCAACAACCTATCCCTCCATATTTGGACTAAAAGACAACAACAAAAATAAATGAGAGAATTTTGGTTGTAATCCAAATTTCATATTTGCAAATTTTATATTTGATTGCCATGTGAGGGATTTTCTCGGGAGACAAACAAGGTGTAGTGATATAGAAAATCTGTACACCCACTTGTCACTCTAATCTCTGTTTTATATTTAATTAATCCAAAATTAAAAACTGATAATCCGTGTCTTGTACGGATTTTCGCACTAAAGAAAAAAGAAAAGAACAGTAGGGTTTAAAAGCTGAAAGACTTGACTGACTACTGACTACTTGTACTGCTTAAACTTTTGTTTAACAGCTAAGCATGTGAGCTTTATTATTATTTTAATTTCTAACTAAATAATTTGTGTTCAGTAAAGGGGATAAAAGTGTAACATTATTATATTCTTCTTTTGCTTTGCTAATTTTATTCGACTTTTTTTTTTCCTAAATAATATTACTGTTATTACAACAATTAAAAATATTTAAGTTTAAATATGTTTAAGTACGCATTTTCTTCTAATTTAAAGATTATTATTTGAAAGTAAAATTATTTATTTAATTTTTTATTAATCAGAGTTAAAAATTGGGTTTTCTTTTTTTGTGTTAGATACTAATGAAGGATACGATAATTTTTAACTTTATTTTGTGAAATTAAAGAATTATATTGTTTATGTCTAATTTTTTAAAAATATTTTAAAAGTAATGTGTTGTCTAACTCTTTTGGTGATAATTATTTCATGTCATTTCAGAGAAGATAAATAAGATTAGGATTAGAGATGTTGTGGGGCTTCTTAAGCAAACATTAATTAAATTATTCCTCCTTTGGTTCCTTTTCTTAATTGGAAGGGGAAATTTTTAGCACGCTTTTTTCTAGAAAAGTTAGGGAAATTAATTCCATCAAATTATAACTCATCACATTGATTTTTAAGACTCGTCTTAGGTTGATTATTTGTTTATGTTAAAATATGGAGTAAAAATTTAAAGGTTAAAATATGATTTAACTTCCTATACAATTCATACATTTGAAATTTAGTCTTCTTATTTTATTTTTTAAGAATTTCGTTCTTCTACTTTTCAAATTCTAAAATTCATATTCAGTTGATATTACCGTTAAAATTCATTAGTTAAATTCAATGATGTGATATTTTAAAATAAAAAAAAATTACTTAGTAGTGATAAAATAAAAAACATTATGTTGAAAATGCTTATGGGATTTTTTTTTTCTTCTTAAAAACACACATTTGAAGTCATGATGATAGAATTTTTTTTTTTTTTTGTTGGAACAATGTTCTTAAAAAATGGCTACAGCATTGTAATTGAAATAAGTAACAATGTTAACTATTTAGACTAATTAATGACATTATAAAAGTAGAATGAGCTAAAATTATGTCAAAAATAAAGTAGATGGATTTAATCTAAGTTTTAGCATGGTATAGGGGCCAAAATTAAAATTTGACCATTGTCTTGTAATGTTAAAAAAAGTAAGACAAGCCCTAAAGATGTGTCTATCTCTAAGGCTCTTAAAGTATTCAAATTATATATAACCACGAAACATTTTAATCTAAAATTGAACTATTCTAACTATTTGGACTAACTAATAATATTGTGAAGATCTATGATCAAATTATGTTAGAAATTAAAGTAGAATGATTAAATTTCAAATTTAAGTATAATAGAAGGATTAAAACTAATATTAAACCATTTTTGTAAAATGAAAAAAAGGAGAAGAAAAGGAGCATCGATGGGTGTCCACGAGTCAATATGTATAGGTTTAAGTATAATAGAAAGACTAAACCTAAAATTAAACCATTTTTGTAAAATACAAAAAAAAAAAAAAAGTGGGTGTCCATGTCTCAATAAGGGGAAGGTTTTTTTTTTTTTAAATCAAAATGTAATTTAAATTTATTAATAAGTTATTGGTTTAATAGTAAAATTGAGGTTACGAGAATTTTGAGATATTCAAATTCAAGTTTCGCTTTATGTAAATAATATCTGAAATTTGTTTTTAGATTTTAATATGGATTAGATTGAATTAGATTTGAATATTAAAACTATTATTTGTCTAAAGTTAAACTTGATGTTGGATTAAAATATTCCCTTTAATTATTTAAAATATTTTTATATCTAAAGTTAAATTCAGATTTTAACATCGAGCTGGTTAGTGATCGACACGGTTGCTAAGTTAGATCAAATGAATAATCCCTGACTCAAGCCAACAAGAATGGTATAAGAATGGGCTTTGGAGTCCAATCTCTGACCTAGAGAATCACTTTCGACAATATGATAGGCCATTGTTGGGCTCAATGGGCCATTTAGCAAGGCATGCAAACCCATTTCTTGGGTGTAGAAGCCCATCCTTGAGGACTAGGCCCAAAAGGCCTATTGACGAGTGTATGCAAATGTCACACCCCAAAATTTTTTAATCCGCATTTTAAATGGTTGACCAAGTGAGATTGGTAATGACTCGCATTTGAGCTAGTCGAACCTGCGAAGATTTTACTTGTTTCATTTTGGCGTATTTCACTTCCAGATTGTTTCGCCAGGTTCTGCCATCTTGCGGATTCCTATTCCGCATTTGGCGAGCTCTTATATTTACGAACCTGCCAACGAAGAGTTTAATCGTTGCGAACGTATTAGTTTGTTTTAGTATCCACAATAAGTGGGACATATACAATATACGTGTCAAGTCTTATATAGGAAACGCGTGTCATTTTGCATGACACTTGGAGAGCCTCGATGATTGTGTCTAATTAGTGGAATCGTGTGTGCATGTAATATGATTAGGTATCTTGCTTAGAGTAGGATTACGGGCTAATCCTTATATAAAAATGAAAGAAGATTAATAGAGAAAAAAACTTTATTTTCCTTTTCTTTGTTCATCTTTGTTATTTCAAAAGAAACTTAGAGTGTTCTTCATTACTTGAAGAAGGAACCAGTTATTCAGTTTGATTAGCAACTAACCTTTTCAAGCCAATTGTTGGTAAATTCTTGGTCCTGCTTTAGGTTAATATTAGGGAATGAAAGAGTAGTTGGAATCATTTATATAGGTTTTCATTGGAAGTTTTGGAGTGAAGGAAACATCCTTCTAGTTAATTGATTGCAAGTTACCTATCCTTATTTCTACAATTAAGTTTCGGTTGTTTCTTTATTTAATAGAATGTTTATTTTATTTAGCTAAAGAAAAAGGAGAAGGCCTTAGTGTAAAAAGGAAAGAACCCGTAGAGTAGACAAAGCTTTTCCTAGTAATCTCTGGAGAGTTCCTCTCACTTGTGCTTCTAATAAATTCCAACTAGCTCAATAAAAATTTTGTCTTTCAGGTATGTTAGTATTTTTTTTTTAAATCAGTTGTGCATGGATGCATTAATAAACTGGAAGAAATGATAATTGACTGAATGTGCATGAATGATTAAAAACGAACACTCTTCCTTGGAGCACAACCTCTATATCCGAAATGGTGGAAAGGGGCAAATGGAAGAAACTGATGAGATATGAATGTGATGGGAAAAATGTATGAAAAATATGAAATGATATATGATTTGCATCCAATAAGGCATGTAAATACAAACTGTGATTGGTGAATGCCCCGGCCTTGCGGGGAAACATGTAAGTGTTAGAATTAACAATGAGGATTTGCGTAGGTTCGGTTGGATAAATGAATATTGGCTCTATGGAGTAATACCATGAATATGAAACTGTTACTCTTCAGAGCATTAAATGGATCAGAAGCTAACTCAAGGAAGGGGGTCCACGAACTGTTCTATACAAAGCATATATGTAGTCTATAAAGTTCCTGCACGTGAATTGTACTTAATTAGAATGGGTATCCACATGACATGTACTTAACTATGACAAGTACTCAGCATGTGAACTAACTCTGATTATGCTTTGAAATTTGCCTGTGATTTGTAAATAGATATAGCTCACATTCGCATGTAAATTAAATCACTGTGATTGATTTGTGATATGTATCCGCCAATGGGTTGTATGCAATTATAATGATGCATCCGTGTGTAAGTTATTTGGTAATATCAAATGTTCCAATTATTTAGCTTGGTTTTCATTTCCTTGAAACCTTAATAAAAAGGCAATTGATTTTCCTTGGAACTCACTAAGTTCATTTTGAACTTACCTAGCTTCCTCTACCATTTCAAGTTTTGTAAAGCACTGCGGACTCTTGTAAGGAACTCAGCCAAACTACAGACTTGTCTGTGAGCCATTCATTGCTTAGTTTATAACATGTGTATCAACTGGGGTGGCCTGTAGTCTCAGTTTCTTTTGTTTGAATGATGTATAAAATGAACCTGAGATTTCCTTCATATAACAGTTTATATAAACTAAAATATGACACTTCATCAAAATTTTAACTTTTATGATATAAACGTTTTTTGGCATACTTTTATCTTACCATGGAAAGTTGTTATATAATCTATAATACGACAAACGGTGTTTTAAAAGTGGTTTACTAATTCTTATTGAATGGCATAAGTACATGAAACTTTATATTTAATTTTACGTAACTATTTCTATTTTTCGGTAATATCTTCGTTCGTCGGTTGATCCCCTGAATTGGGGTGTTACAATGAACATCGCCTACACCCCTTTCAAATGATTAGTTGAGATACTTACGTCAAATGTACACATTTCCCTTATCCATTCAAGAAGAGGCATGGGGCCAACAACTTGCACAAATTGGCAGGTTGCTTGGCCACAAATGATAGCATGTATAGAGAACCCATGAACAATCATGACATCTGTAACGTCTTCAACTCGACTCGATTTCACTGGATCTGGATATCAGGTTTTACTCTGCATAACTTAGCAAAATTTCAAAATAGACAACTTGAATTTATTACATTAAACATATTTCTTAACATTTTATAAAAAATGTCACTGTTAAAGGAACAAAGAGAAGTATTTAAAAATTAAAATAAAATATTACATCAAATTGGTCACAACTTAATACAACACAAGGTTTATAAAAATAGAATCTTTAAGGCATAATCCTCCTAAATTTCAGTTTTCCTAAAAAGTCCACTATATGCATTGTAACACCCTAAACTCGGCCTATATATTATGGCCGTATCTGGCAATGTCACACGATAGTGTTTTTTAAACCTTGTTACGATGAAAATATTCCATGTTATTATCTTTAGTAAACCTTTGTTAGGACCTAGGAAATCGTCTTTATTCATTTAAAACATTTGTTTTGAAACATCCTCATTCTTGAAGCTTTAATAAAAACGATGCAGGTGATCATGCGTTTAGAAATTACTTTAACTTTTCGAAAACCAAATTTCCTATGACCAGCAGGTATAAATCCATAAAGTTAAATAAATAAATAAAAACCAAAATTTAAAACCAAAGTCCTAGAGGGTCCTTAAATTACAACCGAAATAATCAATAATAATCAAATCATAAATCGTAAATTGAAAACCATGAAGTCCAAAAATTACTGTGGTCACCGCTGAGTCCACCATCGCACTGATCCGTCTAAGTCTGGAGATTACCTGTGCACATTAAGCAAAAAGGGTGAGTTTACGTAAACTCAGTTTATAATCCCGTATAAACAAACAAATAATCAGTATTCACAGTGCACAGTTGAACAGTCTTGGGCCTAAGCCCTTTTCAGTATCAGTGATAGTTTGGGCCTTAGCCCATCTCGAAGGCAAAGATGTCAAAATGCGAGAGGGCCTTAGTCCATCACGAAGATCGATAGTAATAAGCTTATGTAGTAGCAAAATTCTACCCAACCAGCCTCTACACACCATCTCCGTCTAACTCTACACTCCATGTGGGGATATAATCAACCCACCCATCTCTACACTCTAAGTAGTACCAAATGCAACACAATACAGTAGTTTGCAGCTGAGCTACCAGTAAATTAGGCTTAAAGCCTTTCAGTATACTTCCTCCGAATAACAACCCCCAACCCAATGCAATGCCACACACAATGGATGACATGCTATTATGCAATTTCAGTACATATATTCAGTTCAGATATTAACATGCCCACTACATATATCACTCAGTCAATTTTACACATTTAGGGGTCTAAATAGCGCTTACCGACCCTATAGTAGGTTCACAGTTGACTTGGGTGACCCGTGCAACCTTAAAAACATTTCGGTGAAAATAGGCCCACACGCCCATGTGATCTACCCGTGTGAGGCACACGCCTGTGTGGCCCACTAGGCCCAAATTGGCCTTGGCCGTGTGATCCATTTTTAAAGTAACCCATGCTAGCTCAATACTAATGTATGTTTTCACTATTTACTTATATGTTCATTCAAAGCTGTCTACTTGAGTCATTATCATTAAATTATTTAAATCTTGAGCTAAAAAATTACAAATTAAGATCCGCTTGATGTTTTTGAAACTAGACTCAAATAACTTTCTACCATAACATTTTCAGAATTTTTAGTTTACCAAATAAGTACAGTAAAATCTTTAAAGTTATCCCTATTCTGCTATTTGACAGCTTCATCCTTTCCTTACTAAAAATTATTTATCTCTTAGTACAGAATTTAGATGATGTTTCCGTTTGTTTCTCTTGAAAATAGACTCATTAAGGATATAAAAATATAAATTTAAGCCCCTAATTATTTTTTTACAATTTTTGATGATTTTCCTAACTCAGAACAGGGGAACCCAAAATCATTCTGACCTTGTCTCACAAAATTTATTATATCTCATGATTTACAATTCCATTTCTTACAATTTTTCTTCCATAAAAAAACTAGACTCAATAAAATTGAATTTCATATTTTATTCAACCTTTAACTCAATTCCCACTTTTTTTAATGATTTTTCAAAGTTAGACTACTGCTGCTGTCTAAAACTATTTTAGTGCAAAATGTTGATTTCCAAGTTTATAACACCCTTATTTCCTTTCTCTACAATTTTTCGCATCATTTTCTCTTATTTCTCTTATTTTTCGACAGCAAGCAATTTCAAATTTTTGCCGAATCCCGTTTTCTGCATTTCAGGTACACACCTGGTATCATTTCTGATGCGTAAACACTCCTAAGCTTCCAGAACATAAAAATCGACCAACATGTCTCCAGATTAATCACTTAATTCGTTTTTAATCAACCAATTTCGGAAGGAACTCCACTAAAAACCTAGCAAAACTCTTACCTCGCTTGAGTAACCATGACTTCTCACAATCACAACGTCAATTCAAAACCACCAGCCCCTTGATTAACTCCTAAACACCAAAAAGGAATCCCCCTTTTAGAGATTAACCAAGAATGATTAACAATAGACAAAACCGTTATTTACCGAACACGTGCAACCAACGATGAACAACCGAATCAATTGGAAAAAAAAACGGAAGGGAAAAAATATTGGAAATTTCGGTAACAACTAGGGGAAAGAATCAGCAAATGGGGGAAAAAGAAGAAGAAGAAGAAAACATTAGAAAAAGTTTGGGGAATTGGAGAGAAAATCAAAACTCTACTTTTTTTTTTTTTTTGCAACAAAAAGATAATCACAGAGAATTGAACACAGGACTTCCAACACTCCAACACTCCACTTAACCACCAAGCCAGTAGGCCCATTCTGATATAAACTTACCAACAATTAAACTTAAGGCCTTTGCACAAGGTTAACGCTTTATTTATAAAAATACCAAAATTTGCCCAAGTAAGGCTTGAACTTGGGACCTCACACACACACCCAGAACACATAACCACTGAAACAGATACACAGTTATGTGTCACACATACACGAAATCAAAAATTAAAATTTTGGGGCGTTACATGCATAATATCCCAGATCGTCGTTTCCTTGGTGTACTCTTGATTTGTCCATCCTAAAGATTTCACTTATACAGCAATACCTGAAACATAAACATACCATTTGTAAGTTCAAAGGAACTTAGTGAGATGGGAATGCAATTTACCTTTGAACCTTTGATGCTGAACTCTTCCTTCTAATTATTTAGATTTACTAAATTTGTCTTTAGTTGATACCCTTACATTGTCAAACACACGCATATATATATATATATCTATGCCACTTACCATACTTAATAAATCATCATTAACCTCATTGGTTTACTTCAAATCTTACCAGACAATACTACCTCTTCTTATCTATTCAGACAACTTGGATCATTAATATCAGAACAATTATTCACAACACTATTCATTGGAGGATTCTTACACCTTTGGCAGATACTCACGCTGCATTGAATACCAACAGTATACCAACTAGATCATTTTTCTATTTCAATACCCAACCCAACTCATATGTATGATTAACTAATAGATCATTCAGAAGTATTCTTCACCACTATTGTTACTAAGCATAACAATACCCAAGTTAACAAATAACACAAATACCAGATAATTCTAGAATCAAAGTTTTATACTGAATAGATATGGCGAATACCAGCAACTTAGATTTCCCAATCCTACATAACACGGACGAGTTCAGACTGATGGGCACTTGTATATCTCTTATAACTAAGAGTACATCTATATTCTAATCTAACAAATGACCACGGTGGATAACCTCTCTGAACACATAGATTCATTCAACTACTTCACAAAACTATACAAACTAAAATAACTTCAGACATATCATATCCTTATTTGAGACTTATCTATCAGAGAACTTCTCATAATTTATACAGAACCTGCGATAAGGGCGATAAAAAATTCACCACATAGACTTAGCAGAGTATGCCATAAGGGCCTAATAAAATACGTTACAAATGCGACATATAGGGTACGCCACAAAGGCCAAACAAAAGTACACCACAAAAAAGGCCAAACAAAATACACCACACAGGCTAAACAGAATGCGCCATAAAAGCATTACTAAAAATGCCACAAAGGCTCTGTTTGGATGCCACTTAGGCACTCCAAGTGAACTGCCGTGTTTGTGATATGAATTTGAACTCACAATTACATGAGGTTTGCCCATCATCGCCCTGGGACACGCGGAAACCCTAGTCGATAAATGCAGTTCATTTTCCATTTTCAGAATGTGCTATGACCATGGTCTTTCTTCAGACCATTCGTACCGAAATTTGTGTTTATTATCCCGATAACTTCATTAAATACCACCGCGATGTCAAAACTCACATCACAAATTTCTCATCACTCTGTTACACCCCTACCTCTCCAACACTTTTTATCATGCCTCACAACACATATCATATGTACACAATCATGAAAACTATGCTCATTTTCCTAATCAAATCGCAATTCCTTACATATTGTCTACACATCAACACAATCATGCATTTACATACAGTTATTTCATAGAATCATATGCATCCATACACATAACACATTACATACTATAGATATTATACGAAGATCTCATCTATACATTCAGCAGTTAATCAAGTACCCAAGCATTACTATTGAAGTATCAACTATAATAATGAATTTAGAATAACTTGTAATAGTTGAGTCTAGGGACTCACCTTACTATAGGTCATAATCCTTAATTCTAAACGTCTTTCACGAATCAATAGCATCAACTGCTTAAAAGAACATGGATCTACCATTAAAACCCATTTACAGACAAATTGCTAACATCTCATCTACAAATAACCCTCATACATAACCTCTTAATCATAACTTACTTCCTATATACTTCATAGTATCCTTACTCTTAACATGCAAAGTTATTAGACTTATCAAGAGATGAAACATCCTCTATTTATTTCCAAAATTCTTAGCTTCCAATTTAATGAAGAAAGATGACATTAAAAAAAACTAGTGAGAAATCTTGAAGGAAGAAGAAAACTTCCCAACCAACGGTTCTTATATATATAACTAGTTTCCCCTTAGAGGAACTTAACAAGTGTCACTTGAATTCATAATTTGTCCTTCTTAATGGCCTACAGATTCCGAGAAAACATATATGAGGATTCTGAACGAATATTATTTGACCGGCCAATCCAATTGGCTCCCAACTAGAGCTTTGTACAAATTTAACAAGCACAATACTCAAACAAGCTAGGCATACTATAAATATTTGGCGATAATTCATACCTTAAATACCCCTTTTTGCTAACACATTCCTTTTCCTTTAAATAACGGAATAACTTGAAACATAATCTTTACTTACTTACACGACGGTTATTATATGCCCACTCTTATTCGCCAAAAGAAACAATTGGGTGGATTATACTTTGCCAAACAAATTATTTCACTAGTACACATCTAAGCCTTGGATCCACTAGACTTGGGGTGTGACAACATCCTTCAAGATCACAATCTCATCATACAACACATCTTGTCTCATTCTATTCTTGAGAGTCTTTCTCTTTAAAACACATGCACACACGTGTATTCTCTTTATGTGTGTGTGTGTATGTGTGCCATTGATTCTAAGCCTCCCACCAACAAAAACCACTATTTAAGAGGTTAAAACATTGTTCGAGGGTTTACTATTTCACCATACTTGCAGCATAAGCATACTACTGCTCTCCATACCTTGTCTATTTTCACTCATTTTACTTATCTTTGTTTAATAATTGACTTAACCATCGATGTGTGCCTTAAAGGAAAATCTCTAATGCCTTCTCATGTTTGTCTCCTCAATATTGGTGTTCAAGGGATGATTGTCACAAGATAGCCACAAAAGGAGATCTTTTCCTTTATCCTTGCCTCCATCACTTGTCTAAGATTCTTTCTAGGGATGTTAGTCATTCCATTGTGTTGTCCTTAACATTGTTGTTTGTCTAAGGCCCTCTTCACCAAAATAAGATTGCTCATTTACTCCATCATTTGTTCGAGACCCTATTCACTAAGAGAAGGTCCTCATCATCAAGAGTATCATTCCTTAATGCCACCGTCATCATCATCATCATCCGTCTGAGACTCTCCTCACCAACGAAGATGATTCTTTAACCTATTTCCTTTGAGATCACTCGTCCAATGACCTCCCTACGAAGGAAGGATATACCTAGGCACCACACAAAACTGAACGTTCATCCTAAACCATCACTTTCCAAGGACCATCTCCACCTCATAAAGCTAAAATAATCATCAAGAAAGACTAGAGTTCCTCTTTTCACTTCCACTAGTTACATTTGCACGTCTTCCCAATCACTTTCCTCGCCGCCAATGCGCATTGTCAATAAACCCTCACTGTTACAGACAACAAACTTTTTCATTCGTAATATTAATTATAAAAAATTATATGCACATTAATAGAAATTATTTTTTAAATATTTTTCTTGAATCATTTCATTAAAAAGCTTTTTTATGGAATACTTTTGGTTGAGTCAGAAAATCACTAAGAGTGGAACCAATTATTAAAGTATTTTCTAAGCTTTAAAGCTTTTGATTTTGATAAGATCACCATTGAGATTGTTCTTTTAAGAACTAAAAAAGAAATTGTTTTTCAATTGGAATGTATATGATTCCCAGGAATCCGATATTATAGGACGTTATCTACAACTCAATTTTACTTTTCATCAAATAATTATAGCTTTCCATCTTACGCCAATTAATATGATTCCCAACTTCGCTTGGGAATTCTTTTCATTACAAATAATTATTAAATAAAATATAATTTTTTTATTTTTAAAATATAAATACAATTCCAAATTTTATTAAATTATTTTTTAAATCATTATCAATTTTAAATGATTTAATAAATTTCATTCATTTTATTACTGTTATCAAATATATAATTCTTACAATTTCTTTATATATAAATAATAAATAATAAATGTTACATTTAGTAAAATTATCATAATATCTTCCCAATTTGTTAGAGTTAGACCACTAAAAATATGATACTTCATTAATTAAATTCTTAACTACAGAAATAGTCACTTTTGGTTGCCTCAGATTACATCTAAGTCACTTATGTTTGAAATGTTACGTTTTAGTCACTTACGTTATCGTTTTGTTACGAAGTGGTCACTCTACCGTTAAGCTCTGTTACCTCCCTAACAGCGGACCTGCATGGCAGTCCAAATGGATTTTAAATACCAACTTGGATGTCCTACGTGGCAATCCAATTTAAATGTATTTAATTAAAAATTTATTTTCATCCCAGCAACTGGACATTCAAGTTGACATTCAAAACCCATTTGGACTACCACGTAGGACTACTGTTAAGGAGGTAATGGAGTTTAATAGTAGAGTGACCGCTTCGTAACAAAACAATAACGTAAGTGACTAGAACGTAATATTTCAAATTTAAGTGACTAAAATATAATCTGAGACAAACAAAAGTGACTATTTTTATAGTTTACCCTTTATTAAATTATTTTTAAAAAATTAAGTTTAAAACAACAAATTTAAATATATAAAATGGATATTTAGTTTGAATGTAAAATATTTTTATTCTTACGAGTAATTTGAATTTCAATAACGAATTCACGTATTTAAAATATTTAAATTAAAATCAATAAATATAATATTTGGATATTTAATATATAAATACCTAAAATAATAGATAGAAATTTTGTCAAATATTTAATTTTTTTATTATACATTTAATGACTATATATATTTACATAAATAAAAGCATAAATTGTCTTAGATTGTCTTACGTATAAATTGTTTTAGGTCTACTTTTGGTTATGGTGCCCTACTATGTATAAATTTTAGATTTAATCCCTTATTTTAATTTCACATAATTTATTCTTTTAACTTTTATCATATCATTAAGACAAAAGATGGGACAACTGTCGTACGTAGCCTCCTCTTTCGAGGAAAGTTTTTATATAGAGGTATATATTTGGAAAAAAAAAATAAAAAAATTTATTTTATTTGAATTATCATTTTATTTTGGATAAATTATACTCAAGGTCACTAAATTATTAGTAAGTTTACGTTTTAAACACTCAACTTCAGAAAGTTATAAATTAGTCATTGAGCTATCCAAAAATTTTCATTTAAGTCATTGGATTGTTAAGGTTTTTTTTTTTAGAAAAAGAATTTGCTAATAAACTCCAAGAGACAATTCAACGATTGGTACTGATTTATCGTACCGGTCGGTGTCGGAGAGTACTCATCGATGAGTAAAAGATCACATTTTAAATCCAATTCAATTTGATGGTCGGTGTCGAAGATCAAAGAAGAAAACTATTTGGGTTTTGGTTTGCAAATTTGTGACGTTCATAGTTGTTTCATGAAAAAAACTGCATTGTAGAAGATGAGGGGAAGAAGAGCTTTTGATTGGTGTATGCGGTGTGAACGAAGAAGGCCATACAACAACGATTTTAACAGTCCAATAACTTAAATGAAAACTTTTGAATAGTTAAATGACCATTTTTGTAACTTTTTAAAGTTAAATGACCAAAATGCAAGCTTACTAATAGTTTAGTGACCTTGGGTGTAGTTTACCATTTTAATCTTATACTTGTGCATACATTATATTTAATTTATAAATCTATATATATATATATATATATATATATATATATATTAGTATGGTTAATATCTTGTTTTTAGAAGGCTAGTTGGAGGATGCTTTTTTGTCTTGGATATAAGTTAATATATGGTAAAATTATAGTTTAGTCCCTTCAAAAATGATAAAATTTTGATCAAGTCTTTCTAAAACTATAAATAAAAAAATAAGCCAATATAATAATAAATTTGCATTTTAACTCTTATAACAATAGATAAGTTAATTTCGATTCCTCCAAAAAAAATTTCTAACTTCACTCTTAAGTGTAAGAGCAAACTCCTTAATTCGATGGGCCTTGTTGATCCTATCTTATGATTTGCGTTGAAATACTAATATCGGGGATTAATAGCTACTTGTAAAACTATTCGTGTTGTGTGCCAGCTAGTTGTTCATGTTCTTGAGCCATTAGTTTTTCTGAATGTAAGTCTATTTTATTGGGTTACCAATATAATATAAAAAAGTTTGAAATATTATAATATTTCAAATAGTAGAATGAAATTAAAGTTGTTTTCCAATGAAAAAGATTTTCTTTTTCAATCTTTTAGTAGTTTAGTGAGATGTCATTTGAAGTGTTTGTAATGAAATCGAAAAGACAACATTAAAATTATGCAAGTTCCATTTTGGACAAAAATAGAAATAATACTAGGATTAGAATGATTCTCAACATCTTAAAATTTATACGATAATATATTTTTATATATTTTTGGATTTAAAGATATTTGCTTTGGCTTGTTATATGGATCGTTAATGGTGAAGTACAGCCAACATGATAATGGGATTAAGAAGATTTTAATTTTATTTATTTATTTAATTATCCTTTCAAATTAAAAACTTAAAAACCAAAAGTTGTTTAGTATTGTGAGACAACATAATGAGTTGTCCTTTTCACCAAACAAGACATGTTCAAGGGAGGTTAACTTTCGGCCTCCTAAGTTTAACGTCATCAAATTAGGATAATTTAAAATAAATTAATGTATTTTTTCTTTTAAACGTGTTTGATTAAATTAAAATTAAAATTTAGTATATATAATATTTTTGGTGAATTAACAGGATAAAATCCAAATAATAAACGCGATTAACGCGACTCAAACTCAAGCTACACGTAGGGTGGTGAAAACCCTTGACCATTATGTCATCACATAGGGTTCAATTTTGTGTATATATATTTGAACCATAATCAAAGTTTCATGTGTATAATTAGACTAAATTAAAATTCATGTATCAAATTGCACATTAAATCAAAGTTCATGTATAATTTTGAGGTTCGTCATTTTAAAATATAGATTGAGTTTGAGTTTTGATATTTAAATTCAGGTGTAGCTTATTTTGATTCATTTTTAAATTTATAATATGTAATTTTTATTTTATGTTATGTTATTTATAATTTATAAAAATTAAATATATTATATTAGAATGTATGTATTAAAAACCTATATTATTATAATGTGTTTGATTGAGTTAGTATTACCCATTAACCGGGTCCTAACTCGGTTGTAAAATTACTGAAAGTGCTTTCCTTTTAATAAGCAATGAATATTTATGATTTTTTGTTTTTATATAAAATTCAAAAATATTACACACACATGATGAGATTTAAACTCAATCACCGTAATATTCACTCAATTAATTTTACCATATTAACCAAAGTCATATTTAATATTTAAATCAAATTTTTAAAAAAAATATTACATAATTATGTCACACACATTTTGAGTGTGTTGTAACCCCTAATCTAGTTTATATTAAGTTGTTTATATTTAAAAATTTAACAAAAAATAAATAATAATATAATTACTAAATAGTAAATAAAATAACATATTTAAAAATTTAAAATATGAGCATCTAAATGTGTTTTGGTCAACCATTTACAAATATAGATGGGCATTAACAAAATTTTGAACTAAGCCGAGTTGGGGTTTGAGTAAACATGTACGATATTGATCTGACCAGATCCATAAACAATTTTAATTATTATAATTTGGTTCTAGAAAAAAAATTACAATTAATTAGCATTCAAAAGATTTTAATTGAATACAATAAAAAACCAAAATTCATCGATTTGGTACGATTCAATTCTTCGTATTTTATTTTTTTATATAATATTTTAATTTTTTTAAATGTATCAAATACATTTTATTATTATCCTAATCAAAATTGAATCGAATTTGGTGAAAAAAATCAAACCAAAATAAAATGAAACACTATTGGTTTTCATTTTTTTTCTTAAACAATATGTATGTTAAACATCTAACTCATAGTTTCTCTCAGACCCTTCAATAGGAGGACAAATGCACTTTAGCGCATTCGAACTCACATCCTTCTGCATAGACAATAATGTAAATACCAATCAAATTAAGACTCAACCGAGTTAGATATAAATATTATAAATACGAAAATAATACTAACCTAACCCTAATTTCTTTTTAAATCGAATTTTGAAACCGTACGTGGATATCACCGATTCATCATTTTATACTCAAAATATGAAATCTAAAAAAATGAAGGTAAATATAAAACGTATTTTCCAATCAAAGTTTTAGCAGCCATATGAATAGTCCTCTTAAAATCCATATAATAATATGGTGAAAATTGACCTGTGAAACATAAAATTGGGTAATTTTGATGTTTCCACCAATATCATTAACCTTTTCTTCATCACAATTATTGGAAGGTTTAATTCTGTCTCCGGTCTTTGTATTATTGGGACTTTCGAAACTTAGTCATTCTACTTCGATTTTCAAATATTTGGTCCCTCTATTTGTTTGTTATAAAAAATTAAAACTCAATTAATAACATATATTCAAATTTAACAGAAGCCAGTAAGTTAACGATGTTATCGAACTAATTTTTAAATTAGATAATCAGAGAGATTAAATTTCTAGAATTAAAAATAGAAAGACTAAATTCTAAAGTTTTGAAAAGTATAAGGACTAAGGGTGGAACTAAACCTTATTTGTGAAGTTGCTTTTTTTTCTTATAAGACAAAAAAGAAGTTTCCACCATTTATTGACAATGCAAAGCAATTTGGTATTGTAATCTCTTAATTTGAAAGAATATATGATTTGAAACTTAAATATTTGTCAAATATTCTATCATTAAATTTCAAATTTCAAATCCAATACTCTATAATTGTTGGCTAATTTGAAAAATGTTTGTTCAAAGGTAAACAGGTGTGATTTTCATGTCCTCTAGTATTATTTATATATTAATTACTAGTTAGTTAGAATTAAGTAATTAACCTTTAATTAAATCATACCTCTTAATCAGAATTCAAAAGATTAGAGACCTAATTTTCCTAGGATTAATTTATGGAAATAAAGTTTCTCTTGCTCACAATGCTTAACAACTATGGATTAACTATTAAATTAAATTAATAGTGTTTGCAAAACAGTATTTAATTTTATTTAGGTAAAATACACTTGTAGTTTGGAAAATACCCATTTACCTCACCAGATTTGGAGAAATTCACATAAAACTTTTTGACATTTTAAAAAATTACATTGAATTTATTTAGACCTGATTATGAGTCGGGTCATCCGCCTGAAAGATAAGAGGGTTTAGGTAAAAAAAAAAATGCCCGAAAAATGGGCTTGGGCAAAAAAATGGCCCATTTAGAAAACAAGTAGGGTCTCGAGTAAGCTTTTTTGGCCTGAGCCCGACCCAACCCGAATTTGCCAAAAAATAACTGCTATTGTTTTGTTGTTTTTCCACTGTTTTGCTTCCATTTCACTATTATAGTACTACTATTTTGTTGTATTGTTTTGATATTGTATAACTTTTGTTTTATTATTAATTTTGTTACTATTTTAGAGGCATTTGCTGGTTAAGTTACACATATCTTAATGTTATTTAAGTATAAAACTTTTTTTAAATTTATTTTCAATTTGTTAGGAGACATTTATTTTAATGTTTTTAGTGTATTTGATGTTTTATATTTTTAAAATTATTTTTATATAAAAATAATATAATTTTTTTTAATATGGGTAAGTCGGGCTAGACTGGGTTTGGATTTTAGCTTTTTTATCTGAGCCAGGTTTGAAAAAAATTTTAGATTCGTTTTGCGGGTCGAGCCCGAGCCTATCAAACAACTCTGAAATTTTGTTACAGCTTGGCCCGACCCATGGTCACCTTTAAATGTATTCCTCATTAAGTGATAAGTAGATCCCTATCTACTTATTACTTTCCACATTTTTTGTAGAAAAAAAAAGATCTAGTAGTTTTCATTGTGAATTATCAAACATGTCTAAAAAAATAAATTACTAAAAATATTAATTTTCAGTTAGATTACTCTTTTTAACATTTTATCAAACAGGACCTAAGTAAATTTTAAATAAAAAGCTAATTATATATTTATTATTTGTCATGTATTTATACTTCCTTTATTCATTTTCTCCGAATTTAACTAATAATAATAAAAAATATTTAATTTAAAGTTATATTTATGTAGTACAAAATTGTATTCTAATTAAATTATAATTGATTTTGATCAAAATTTAATATTTAATTCAATTATATATTAACCTTGGGTTCATTAATTTAATTTTATTTAAAATTAATTAATTACCATTATTTAAGTCTTGATGCAGAAATAAATTTATTGAAATATGTAAGCAGATATGTAAATATCTCAAATAGTATAATTTTAAAGAATACTATATTATAGCATATCCATGAATCCATCATGCGGCAGAAGAAAATTTATAGAAAAATTAATATAAAAATCAAATAAATTTTTAAGTTGAAGCGGTGAAGTTAAAACATTTGAAAATCATATCTTCAATTCAATTCTCATTATATATATAAATAAAATTATATAAAAATATATAAAAAATACCTTAAAACATATTTGTTATTTAATAAATAGCGAGTATTTTTAATAATTGTAAAATTGAATTAGAACTCAATTAATAGATGACACCATTATATCTATGTACCTTAATCATGTAATTAAAAATCTGATCAATTGTTTACCTCTTCGAAGAGTTTCAAGGGTTAAAAAATTATTCACTACTACCTACTTAAAGTAAATACATTGGTTTCCACTAAAAAGAATACAAGAAAAAGAATATATTATATTTGACTAATATGGTTAGTATTAATATAAAATAATAGACCGAAAGGAAAACACAAGTAAATAATTAGTTAGGTAAGGTTTATTTGAGTTGGTGATTATCCACGGTCTGTAGGGCAAAATATCTACAATTTGAACTGCAATTTTGATTTTAAATAATTAAAAGGGAATGTGTTTGAGTTATGTTTGTTTCATGTAAAAGATTTTTCAATCAACGTAAAATTATCTCTTTATTTCTATAAAATGTCGATATTTTTCATGCACATCACCTCTTTTGTTTCAATTATAAGTTTCATAAAATTTACAATTTAATCTTTAATATCATAAATGTTCATTATTTACTATAATTTCACCATCAATTCACTACATATCATAAATCTCAAATGTATGTTTGTTTCGTTGAAATCAACTTTTATGAAATATTTTCAGGAAATCTGTCAAACAACAACAAATATTTTATACAAATTCATCCAAATACCAGAAAATATTAACTTTTTCATACCAGAAATTATTTTTCAAAAACCATTTTCAATAAAAACAAACAAAATCTTATATTAATTTTCTAACCTAAAATCCGTAAATAGTAAATTTATCTCAAATCACAACCTTAAAATTATTTTCTCTCTTTCACAGGGGCAACATGAAGGGGAGTTGACAGGAGTCAAGCCCCTCTAAATTAGGAAATAATACTTTTTGTTTTTTTTATATTTTATAAAATTATAAGTAAAGTAAATGATTAAATTTTAATTTTAATTATTTAAAATTATAAAAATATAAGTTAATGTAATGATAAAGTTACAATTTGACTCTCATAAAAATACATAACTCAATTCTAATTTACCAAAATTAATTTCTGATTTCACCCCTACTCCTAGCTCTAGTCCGTTCGAAAATTCATTTCACTATTCATAATAAATTTTAAAATTATATCACTTTTCAAATATTTTATAATTAAATTTAAATAAATACATTTTTTATTGAATACAGATTTGAGCTAGATTGGTATGCGTTGAATGCATAAAATCTTTTATTAAAATAAAAATATTTAATATAATATTTGGTATCTGAACTTGACATTTTTTTAATTTGGTACCTAAGTATTTTTGTTTAATTTGGTACTTAAATTTGACAATTTTTTATAATTTGGTACCTAAACTTTTTTGGGGTCAATTTGGTACTTAAACTTGACATTTTTTTCCTAATTTAGTACCCAAACTTTTTTTGTCCAATTTGGCAAACAATATGCTTAAATTTGCTTAACAAAGGGATATTAAAGATGAAAACAAGAGTTTTAAAATCCAAAATAAAATAAATTTATTATGTTAAATTAAAAAAGTAAAATAAACTAAAAGTAGGAACATTTAAAATACAAAATGAAATTCCATGTCATCTACCACATATTGATTATACATTAATTATTTTTACTACCTCATAAAAAAAACATTGTTAATATATTGAAGTAGTTTGTATATGTTTTACAAACTTAGGTACTAAATTAAGAAAAAAAGTTAAGTTCAGATACCAAATGCAAGCCGATGGTTGAAGCAGTTAGATCACTAATTCTCGATTCAATCGACTTGTCTAGTTCGATTGAATAAATTATTAAAAAAATTAAAAAAACGATTTAACCAATTCGGTTTTCGATTCAATCAACTTGATCGAGAATCAATATCTTGATGAATATTCTGTCCAACTGATTTGATCCACCAATTACATCCAAAAACAGTGAACAAATTTTTTTCTGTACGAAATTAGCTGTCAATAATGGCAGGTAAAAAGTACACGAGTAATTTGCTTAGGCCAATTTTGGATTGAATATATATAATCAAAACTAAGAAGAAAAAAATTAGTCAAATTAACTCCCCTTTTTTGCATATTTTGACCGTACCTGTCATTAATGTCCCTAAAAGGTTTTAGCCTAAAAGTTAATAATGGCCAATGGTGCTTTGTCTCAATACTTTGGATTAAGGACCTAACTTTGATGTTGAACAATTTTTTCCCCCTTCTTTTTGCATTTTCTCTTCAATGGTTCAAATTAATTTTTATTTTATTGATTTTTTTTTAAAACTTGCAATTGAGGACAACCTAAATTTTGAAGCCTACAACATGGTTCTAGTATTTTATCTTGATGACTTTAGGTGTTTGTTGAATGCACTATAAAAAAAAATTTGTATACATACGTAATTATTTAAAAGTTGATATCACTTATTAATTGGGTTTCATTTTAATTATAAAATTATTTTTTTATAAAATTAGTTTGAATGTCTTTTTCTAAAGTTTTTCATCTATAATTTCAAATAATCTTCATAACATAAAAGCACATACTCTAACTATTCCAAAACATTCATTTAATACATATAATATACATCAATTCCCTTTCTCATTTCTCTTTAATTTAGTTGAAAAACTAGATAAAATAAAACCTAACCCCCCCTTTTCATAATTAAATTTTATTGAGTGTTTTTCTCTATTTCTCAGGTAGTGATATCTGTATATTTATATGTTATGAGTATTGTTTATTGACATGACATACTAGGTAGGCTTCATACATATAGACACGTATCCTACTCTAGACTCAACATGTGTCTATAAGGTCTTATGCACCTTCTCATGTGAGCTCATTACAATCTAACTCAAATCTATTCGAGTTCTGGGTCGATAATAATAATTTCTAAATAAATATCTCACTAGGAATTAAATTAGTAATTTGGAAGATGAAGTCATTAAAAACCAAAGTTGATCACATATGAATTTGGGCATTACCCACTAAAAATCAAAAGAATGTTCCCTTTCCCTTGGACAAATTATGTCAATTGAGAAAGCTTTTAAAAATTTCCTAGAGATAAACTAATTTAAATGGTTTTTTTTTCATCCTAATCTAACTAATAAGTGCCTCATTCAACGTATTTTTTTAATCCCACACGAATGTACAAATATTTTGCTTTTGATTTAATCAATATATAAATATTATGTTAATGTAACTTTTAATTTGTAAATCCGTTGTTTGTTTAAGTATTTGAGTTTTCCGTAAAAAGTTAGTTCAAGTGGTAGTATTTACATCTATTAGTATCTTATAAAGTAGACGTTTGTTTTTTCTAGCACCCAATAAGGTGTTTAATCTCATTATATGTTTTTTTTTTTACATAATGCTTTAAAGTATTTAAACTCCTTTCAATCTATAAATAAAAAGATAACGTGCTCCAGCACACTTAAACTCACGTTCTCCTGCATTAATATTAACACTTATATCAATTAAATTAAAACTTGATGGACAATTACATTTAAATTTAATTACTAAAAACAAACAAAACACATGCCGCTAAATTTATTAATTAAAATTTGGGTTTTGGTGATATGGGTCAATGAGTCAACCTCGGGTCATTGAATCAATTCATCCTTCATTATTATAAATTTCCCTTTTTACATGCCTCCCACACGATTTGGGTAGGCAAATATTGCCATCATCCTTACAATTATCCACTTTAATCTTATTTTATTTTTATAAATTGTCTTCTTTTCTTTTTGCCCTTTTTTGCTTTATATTTTTTTATTGAAATTAATGATCGACTTCCATGTTTGTTCAAAGGATGAAATCAAGTCTTCCATTCATGTGTTATGGATATTGATCTTTTTGTCTCTTTCTGTTAATTATTTTCTGGTCATCAAGCATATTTAATTGTTTTTCTTTTAAATTATTGAAGCACAACTCTTTATTTCTTAATCTTCATTAATTAGTTCCAAATTTTATATTGTTATATTAGCTAATATAATTGGGATTAAAATCAAAGACGAATCTAAAAATTTTGTTTAAAGAGAACCGAAAAAAAATTAGAAAATTTGGAAGGCTAAAATTAAAAATCTTGTATTAAAAATGTTTAAATTGAAACTCTTAATTTGGAGGGAGGCTAAAAAACAAATGGTCCCTCCCTGTCTCTTGGCTACGCCCTTGAGCCTAGACCTGTTCATGGGTAGAACCGCTCAAAGGTCTATCCAAAAAGCGAGAGAGTTTGAATAAAAATATAATCTCAAAAAATAGGCCTGGACAAAAAAAATGAGATCCGTTCCTCGGGTAACGCTTTTTTGGCTCGAGTTCGACTCGAATTTGTAAAAAAAAAAAAAAACAGCTATTTTTTTGCTATTTCTTTCTACTATTTTTTTGTTGTTTTCTTACTATTTTGCTATCATTTCAGCATTATGGTACTACTATTTTATTGTTATTGTTTGGATATTTATACCTCTTGTTTTATTATTAATTTTGTTTTTATTTTAGAGACATTTACTTATTAAGTTGCGCCTATCTTAGTGTTATTTAAGTGTACATATTTTTTAAAATTTATTTTCAATTTATAAAGAATATTTATTTTAATATTTTTAGTATTTTTGATATTATATATATATTTAAAATAATATAATAAAATTTAAAATGGGTGGACCGAGTCAAAACCTAATTTTAGTATTTTTTTATCTTAATCAAATTCGAATAAAAATTTAAATTTATTTTTCAGACCTAAAATTTTAATTGGGTCTAACTTCAACCCAACTCGACCCACGGTGTATAAAAATTATTACAATTTACAAAATAATGGGTTTAAGTAAAGGATGCTAGTAGCAAACCGGCCTAAGATACATAGCTTTTAGCCTGCTTTTCAACCTCCAACGTATGAGGCAGGGTAGTATCACTGGGTACTTACAGCAAGGCCAACAAATTGACCCATGCATAGTCTTACTAAGCCAACCAACAAAAACACAAAGGATTAGCCGATTCCCTCACAACTCACACGGGCAAAAAGATAGGTCCAAAGCAACCTCTTAGTTAGGTATAAAAGCTAGATATCACTCTCGTTTTCATCATCTTCTCACGTTATCATTACTCCATTGACATTTTTGTCTACTTTATATACTCAAAATATTTATTGATTTAAGTATCAAAGAATGTCTCGAGCACAAGTTCTAATGCTCATATAATTTATATATGTCTTATATATCTTTCGATGATTCAAATTCAATCCTTAAGCTTAGTTAACTTACATCTAACTTAATTCCTGAATTATTTGTGAAGACATAAACACGTGTTAATATTTTCTTTATTTACTAAAAAAAATCATAATTTGAGAATAAAGAAAATACTAGATTTTCTAATTAAATATACAAAATACATATAAATTAAAAATACTAAAATGTATGAATTATCGAAATATTTAGATTCGAATATCAAATTTGTTAGATACCGTCTTTTAAAATAATTAATAGATAATTAAAATAAAATATAGGTTTAGCCTAATTCAAAGTTTTACCACTAGATTCTTTGCCACACACATTGGGGAAGCAAAATATTATGTCATGAAGAGACCTACCCTTTGAGAAAGTCTATGGTAAAACAGATGAAAACTCATATCATTTTCATCACTTTTTTTTTAATTTAAAAGTTTGCAATTCATGATTTAATGCTGAGTACCAACAAAGGACCCATTCAAAAAAAAAAAAAAACCTACATTTATCAATATAAAATAATATTTTTAAATAATAGTCAATTGAGTCTTAACTAGATTGACATTAATATTATTATTAGTATAGGAGGACATGGGTTCAAGTGCGGTGAAACGCATTATCTTCTTGTTTAAGAGTTGGGGAGGGGCTATGAGTAGTATTGCACAACCGTTAGCAAATACACAGTAATAAAAAATATTTAAGTATATTAATTTAAAACAAATAAATCACAAGATCGAAACAGGAATAACAAGTAAAGTCGGACGATTGTCTCCTAGGATACAACAACTGGATAAACACCATAGTAGCGCAATTGTGTGATCAACGGACTAGGCTTGCTTTCTTTCTATCATTGGAAAATAGTTTTTGGGAGAGAAATTTTCAGAGGAAATTATCAGAAATCAGTCTTACTGTGTTCTGATTATTTTCGGTATAAAAAAAGAGATTATTGGAAACATTGACTAATATGGAATTATAACGTCATGAATTAAAATCATTAAATCCAAATTAAGTGATGGTCTAGAACTTTAGTCTCGCAATTTGTGCGACTTTAAGTGATTTTTTTTATTTTAAATTAGCTTAACCCTCGAAAATGAGAATTATCAATGGAAATTTTTCAGGGCACCGAAAACAAAGTGGAAGCAACTCAAATACAAAGAAATAAGGAAAGAACAGAAAAGCCACAAGAAAACAATAGCTATACCAAGTTTTTGAGCAAATGCTCTAAAAAATATTTGATTACTTAATGGAATGATTACAAATAAGGGGGAAAACCTCTATTTATAATTGAGCTCCCCCAGATCCAATTGTGATGGTCAAGATTAAAGTCAATCTATAATTGATATTCTTAAGGGATTTACACAATCCTCTAAGATTAAAAAAAAAAAAAAATCAAATCTTCTAATATTAGTTTCCATATTTACCATGACAATCCTAGTTTTCGCTATGTATTTTATTAAGCCACCAAAGCTTCAAGTAGATGAGTTTCTTCATATTTTCATGAATCGAGCCAGTTCAAGTTGGCCAAATGAGCCCCTTTAAACAATTGACCTATATGGGGCACTCTATGCGCATTTGTAACGCCCTAGAACCTGGCCTAGGAGTTTAGGCCGAATTCTGGAGGTCACATAGATCACCGAAGTAATCGATGGAAAATTTTACAAAACAAGTTGTCACAACGAACTGAAAACATTTAATCGTTTAGAATTCAGTCAGAAAAATTACACTTAAATTTAATTTATGAATAAAATAAAATTAAAGAGAGAAAAATTCCAAACATAACTTGAACCACAGTTTTTATAAGACCTTACAGATCAATATGGTAAATCAAAATGAAAACTGGAAAGATAACTAATAAATTATTTTCAACCGAGACTGTTCGAGACCTCCGCATATTGCGTCCAGCTACAGAACACGGAAAGTACCTGAAAGGAAAGACACTACATAGATGAGCTACGCGAGCTCAGTGTGAGTCTAAAACATGAACAGACGGCAAAAGATGGAGTGACACAATAAATACTTCAGACAAGCATGTGCATAAAAATATCACTTACGAAAGTCTCAATCGGTATGTCAAATACAATATCAAACCACAGAAATGATTTTCCAGTCATATGCAATAATTAGATCATATTACATGACATTAACTATATTGTCAATAACCAGAAGTTCACACAAATAGACAAAATGTTCTGACAAACAGAAGTATATTCAGATGCGAACAGATGCACAAGTCAAAATCCCACCCCACCAACCAAACACCACTTCGTCCATCCAACACACCACATAAGGGCTATGGTAGACCCGTCCACCATGCACACCATAGAACCATAATAGGTTCATCCACCTAACACACCATAATGTGAAACTATGCCACTTGACTAATCAGATACAATTGAGGTGATATAATGATAGATAGTACTCAGAAACCGCTATACAAAAGTATCGCAGTTAAAACTGCTAAGTCTGTCTTCCTTCTCTTTATAACCAGATCCCAAAATTTCATGCTATGCAACAATGCACACATTACACAGAAACATACATTAACGGTTCCAGTTGAACATATTCAGATTTGATTACACTTGTACTCTAATATTCAGTTATAACAACAATAATAAACTCATACTTATTCATCACATAAACAAGCAATAAAAATTAAAGCCCATAAACGCATATATTTACACGAATCAAATAAAATCGAGTCCCAAACACATTTACCGAGGCTTGACCGAGGGTCGGATTATACAGAAACATAAAATAGACAGTTTATGACTCAAAACAAAAATTTTGAAAAATAGGGCCACATAGCCGTGCGGAAGTACCTAGGCCGTGTGAGGGTCTACACGCCCATGTGAAGGTTACACACGCCCGTGTGGAGGGGACACACGCCCGTGTGAGTAGCCTTTGTAACTCACTGTCCAAAATGCTAAAAATAAAGAGCAGAGGCGACACGACTATGTGGAGATTTCATATACCCGTATGGTCAGGCCGTGTTGACCACCCGTGTGCGGTACACGTCCGTGTGGCCACCCGTGTGGTTACGAAACCATACCGAAACAACCTGAAAATCATGCTTTTGATGTCAAAACGATCCCCAACCTTTCATAAACCAGAATTATGCCAAAACATACAGAATTTCATGCACTTCAGAAACAATATGATACTTCAAATAACCAATCTCAATAATACATAAGACATTATCAAATTTCACCGCAATTCGATACTGAAGTTAAACCATTTCAGAACACACACCTTAGAATGCGATATCAAGCAGCAAAGATCAATCTATTCGTCCTCACCAACTGTTCGGAAATCGCAATTTCACACATAACTTAAACTATAAGAACTTCCATTAACAAATAAATAGAAATAGAAGCAATTCTATCATAAACCCTCATGAACAAAACTTACGCGCTTCACCTCTGATAAAACGAACACAAGGACAATCACCTTGACAGACAACACGTAACGTGTGTAAAATGAGAGAAATAAGAAATCAAAAGAACCAAAATTTGGAAAGAACAGAAATAAAAAGAGGAGTAATGGGGAAGAAAAAGAAAAAATGAAGAAAAGCATGATTTTATTTTTCTATTTTAAAGGTAACTTCCCCCCCTTTTTTTTTAAAAAAATAACATAAATATCAAAACACTCACAGGGATTCGAACACGAGACTTAGAGATACATTAACACACAACTAACCATCAAACCGGTAGGTCCATTCTGACATTAAAATGTAAAGTTAAACCAAAAGGTTCAATCCACTCACTAACCTTAACCACAAACCTCAAAACATTTAATCCCAAATTTCGGGATGTTACAACTCACCCCTCCTTAAAGAAATTTCGTCCCCAAAATTTCCTACTAACAAGACAACCGTCTAAACACAAAACTCACCACTATGCTTCCGCTGCGCACTTGACATCAAAACATACTAAACCTTAAAATTTCGTATACATACCCAGAACACTTAGCCATTGAACCAGATCAATTCACTTTTCTATTACACACACAAACACAATGCCATATTCAGAAAGTTAAATCATTCACAAACAATAGCACACAAAGTCAACAGTATTACACAATCATACCTGACTCAATGTTGCCGAGGACAGTCCCTAATCCGATACCCCGTAGACCTGCATCTGAGACACGTTCTCGACTTTTTCCAACAATCGCCGATTGACGCTTCTTACAATGCCCATAAACTGACACGCTCGCGCCACTACTGGAACCTCCCACATTACTCTTACTGATATTTCGTTGTGACCTGACACGCTTTGCAGATCGAGGCTCTAACCTCGAAGGACTACGATCTCTTTTCTTCCCGCAATTCGCACACCTACCTTAAACCACATCTCTAGTTCTCTCTAAACTAGCCTCGAAGACCTTCTCTAAAACTTCTCTCACTACCCGAGTCAACGCCTCAGTACCAACCTCCGAGTTATCGCTACCCGTAGCTGACTGAACTGTATTGACTTCAGACTCTTGAACAGACACACGTCCTAGAGAAGTCGACGACTCCCCGAGAGTCTCACCAGACTGACCCTCACGATCTTGCTTATCATCAGAATCCATATCGAACTTCGAACTAACCTCAAGAATCTACAATACCAAAACCGGAACACAAAGATAATTGTTTAAGCATTACAGTTCTAATTTTATAGAATTAATTTGACAAGTTCAGGGTTTCCCACAGTCCAGCATCGGAGTCTCAAACATTTTATTTTCTCAAAAACTTTTTCGAAACACTGTGGTGCATATTTTTTTAAACCAATACGCGCGTACACGGATACGAAAAACACAGGTCGAGTTTTTGTAAACCTGGCTCTAATACCATAAAATGTAATGCCCCAAAACCCAACTTAGGAGTTTAGGCTGAATTCTGGAGGTCACATTGATCACTGAAGTGATCGATGGAAAATTTTACAAAACAAGTTGTCACAACGAACCGAAAACATTTAATCATTTAGAATTCAGTCAGAAAAATTACACTTAAGTTTAATTTATGAACAAAATAAAATTAAAGAGCGAAAAATTCCAAACAGAACTTGAACCACAATTTTTATAAAACCTTACAGATCGATATATTCAAATGTTCTGACAAAGTGTTCTGACAAACAGACGTATATTCAAATGCGAATAGATGCACAAGTCAAAATCCCACCCCACCAACCAAACACCACTTTGTCCATCCAGCACACCACATACGGGCTATGGTAGGCCTGTCCACCATACGCACTACATAGAACCATAATAGGTTCATCCACCCAACACACCACAACGTGGAACTATACCACTTGAGTAATTGTATACAGCTGAGCTGATATATGTATAGGATAGTGCGGTAAACCGCTATACAAAAGTATCGCAGTTAAAACTACTAAGTCTGTCTTCGTTCTTTTCATAACTAGATTCCAAAATTTCATGCTATGCAACAATGTACACATTACGCAGACATTATACAGAAACGGACATTAACAGTTCCAGTTCAACAGATTCAGATTTGACTACACTTGTATTCTAATATTTAGTTACGACAACAATAATAAACTCATACTTATTCATCACATAAACGAGCAATAAAAATTAAAGCCTATAAATGCACATATATACACGAATAAAACTAAATCGAGTCCCAAACACACTTACCGAGGCTTGACCGAGGGTCGGATTACACAGAAACATAAAGTAGACAGTTTATGACTTAAAATAAAAATTATGCAAAATAGGGCCACATGGTCGTGTGAGGGTCTACACACCCATGTGAACCACCCAGGCCCCTGTGGAGGGGACACACGCCCGTGTGAGCAGCCCGTGTAACTCACTATCCAAAATGCTAAAAATAAAGAGCAGAGGCGACATGGCCGTGTAAAGATCTCATACGCCTGTGTGGCCAGGTCGTGTGGCACCAAAATTCGCCCTAAAACCCTAAATTCTCAATTGCACATGGCCGTGTGGACCGCTCGTGTGCGGCATACACTCATGTGGCCACCCGTGTGGTCACGAAACCATACCGAAACAACTTAAAAATTATGCTTTTTGATGTCGAAACGATCCCCAACCCTTGGTAACCCAGAATTATGCCAAAAAAACAATATGATACTTCAAATAACCAATCTCAATAACATACAAGACATTATTGAATTTCACCGTAATTCAATACAGAAGTTAAATCGTTTCAGTACACACACCTTAGAACACGATATCAAGCAGGAAAGATCAATTGATTCGCCCTTACCAACTGTTCGGAAACCTCAATTTCACACATAACTTAAACTATAAGAACTTCTATTAACAATAAATAGAAACAGAAGCAATTTTATCATAAACTCTCATGAACAAAACTTACTCGCTTCACCTCTGATAAAACGAAACACAAGGACAATCAGTCTTGACAGACAACACGTAAAGTGTGTAAAACGGGAGAAACAAGAAATCAAAAGAAACGAAATTTGGAAAAAACAAAAATAAAAAGAGGAACAATGGGAATAATAAGAAAAAATGAAGAAGAACATGATTTTATTTTTCTATTTTAAAGGTAACTTCCCCTTTTAAAAAAAATAAAGTAAGATAAATATCAAAACACTCACAGGGATTCAAACACGAGACCTAAAGATACACTAACACACAACTAACCACCAAACCGGCAGGCCCATTCTGACATTAAAACGCGAAGTTGAACCCAAATGTTCAACCCACTCACTAACCTTAACCACAAACCTCAAAACTTCTAACCCCAGATTCCGAGATGTTACAACATTCGTCATGAGCTTTGATCCGCTGCCCATGACACAAGGAGAAAGCCAAAAATTTTGTCAAATGAGTTTGAGATAAAAATTTTAAAATTTTGAAGGGGTTGAAGATAAAAAAATCATTCTAAAAAGGCTTAGATTATATTATTAATGTTTAGAAGAGGCCAAAATTATAAATTTTCCGTTTATGCAAATAACTAAATGGCTAAAAATGAATGGATAAATCTCAAAATTATACATGAACTATGGTTTAATGTATAATTGTATATATGAACCTTGATTTTGTGCAATTTTATACATGAAATTTTGATTTGATCCAATTCTTGTAAATTATTAACACAATTATTGATATAACATCATTTTATGTTTATATATTGTATACATAAATAATTATATTTATCCAATATAAAAATAAATTGATGTATTTATTTCTTTAAATGTGTATAGTTAAATCAATATTAAAGTTCTAAGTATATATTTGAACCGCAATTAAAGTTTCCCATATATAATTGCACCAAATTAAAGTTCATGTATACAATTACAAATTAAATCAAAGTCAATATATAATTTTGAGATTTATCCTTAAAATGAGTAATCAATACTTGAGAAGAATTACTAATTAAATTTTCCCATTTGAATAGGGACAAGGCCCCTGTCTGGATTGGATTTTTTTAAATAAAAAGATAAGAAGATTTAATTTTAAATTTTTTTTATATTAGGATTAAATCTCAAGGTTTACCAAAATATAAGGACCGACGGCAATTTTGACCAAATGTAAATGCTTGATCAAAGTTCAAGCAAAGACTAGGGCTAGTGCAGTCAAGGCCCAAACAATAAATAGGGAAGAGGCCTGCTTCAATTAGATTATCTGTTCTTGCTTAATATCAGGAAATATATACATATATGTATATATATAATTGTATTGCATTGCCTGTTTATTCAATATAGAAAAAGTTGTACTTGTAATTAATGTTATTTGAATTACTCAAGTTGTAAATTTTAAGTTCAAGCTAAACTATTTAATTCGAATAACTTGAATTATACAATTCAGGTCAAAGAATTTTATCGAAGAGTAGCTTTTCAAGTTTTATCATTTCTAATGGATCCGATAAGGTTGGTTTTCGAGTTGAAAGCTTTTGAGAAACTTGTTGCATGGTTGGTCGAGATTGCGGCTTGGTTTGCAGGCAGGAAAATGCTAACTTTATCGTGAAGACAACTTCCTCGCCAATCGGGTCTTCAGGAGGCGGAAGCCGATAATCCAACAAGTCTTTCAATGTAAGTCGATGGCCGATAATCGATTCTGGTAATGATAGAGACAATAAGAGATCTTCTGGATGCTTTCCCATTATCACTTCCAATGCTAACACCCCGTAGCTATAAACATCACATTTTTCATTTGCTTCTGTTCCGTAAGCTAGCTCTGTAAAGGAAAACATCCGTTTTTGTAACATTGCGTTTATGTCACTATTTAAAACCCGGATTTTATCGAAAGCTTGATGAACAAAAAATCAAAAACTAAGATGATAGAAGGTGTACCTGGAGCAGAATATCCAAAGGTGCTTGCAAATGAAATCAACTTAGACGAATCGGGGTTTAAAATCCTAGCTGTACCAAAATCCGAAACCCGAGCTTCGTATTCTGAATCCAACAAAATGTTGCTGCTCGAAATGTCTCGATGAATTACCGGAGGAAAACATTCATGATGCATATATGTTAAAGCATTGGCCACACCTTTAACAACTTGAATCCTCTTGTTCCAGTCCAATTGCTTTGCCTTTTCTTCACTTGCAAGCATCTTTGCCAAGCTTCCTCCTTCCAAATACTCAAAAACCAGAAATGAGTACTTGGCATGAGAGCAAAAACCGTAAAGCTTCACGATGTTTCGATGCTTCACTTCAGTCAATGCATCGATTTCATTGCTGAAAGATTTCAGATTGGCCACTTCGTCGTCATCATCGATTTCATGAAGTTTCTTCACTGCAAAAACTTGTCCTGTAGGAAGCACAGCTTTATAAACACTTCCAGAGCCACCTCTTCCAATGCAATATTTTGGGTTGAAATCCTCTGTAGCTTGAATGAGGCTTTCATACATCAATTTCCCATCAAAACCCCGTATCGTAACACAATTCTCCCTTTCTCCTGCTCCTTCTGGTTCAACCATATACCTTGCTCGGCTTGAGCGAGTAAAAAAAGTTCCTAAAATGACGGACAGAAGGATCAAGGTACTTATGGGGGCAATAATCGAAACCAGAACCATTTTGCTGTATTTCCTCTTGGATTTTTTCATCATTGCATTGCAGCACAAGCCGTTGTTATGTTCAAATGCTTTTGGTGGTGCATTTCTGAAGGCTTTGCTGTTGGGGAGAGGGCCTGCCAACATATTATACGATACATCAACAGCTGTCAAACTCGACATCGTGTCGAAAGTGTTTGGAATATAGCCGGAGAACTGATTGTGGGAAAGATTTAAGGTCTCCAGCCTGCTTAAATATCCAAGTTCTGATGGCAATTCTCCAGTAAACAAGTTATGGCTCAGATCAAGATCCTGCAGAGAATGTAAACGACCAATTTGGGATGGTACCATTGCGGTTAACTTGTTATTGCTCAAATTCAAGTACAATAGTTTCGAACATTGTCCGAATTCTTCCGGAACCAAACCACTTAACCTATTAACTGCAAGGTTAAGGAGTGCTAATTCAGACAAAAATCCAAACTCTGTAGGAACATTGCCTGAAAGTTGATTGTCATTCAACTCGAGATTGAACAATAATTTCAAACCACCAAGCTCGTTTGGGATCTTCCCCACTAGTTGATTGTAAGATAAGTCAAGAATCTCTAACTTGGTTGCATTAGCAAGCTCAGAAGGTATTGAACCAGCAATGTTATTGTGTGAAACCTTGAAGCTTTTCAGATTCCGACTCGAGCCCCAGTTCGGCGAAATCTCACCGAAGAACTTATTGTAACTCAAATCAATATAGTTCAACATAGGGTATACACCAAAATCTTCCGATATGTTCCCTGTCAATTCATTCTCTTCGAACCGAACTCGAACAAGTCTGCTGCAGTTCTTCAAATCTTTAGGAATAGGACCTATAAACCGATTCGTATGCACCGACAATCGTTCGAGCAAACCGCCACTACATATAGAATCCGGTAAGTAACCCGACAATCTATTATTTCCCATTAGCAATATCTTCATAGATGTAAGGTTGGTTATTTCAGCTGGAAGTGAACCACTAAGGTTGTTCATTGGCAATTTAAGATCAATAAGTGATGCGATCAATCCTATTTCTTTAGGAATGTTGCCTGATAAATGATTAAGTGACAAATGCAACCCTTTGAGCTTGGTCAAGTTACCAATGGCGGAAGGGATTGAACCAGAAAAGTGATTAGCATTAACATAAAGTATTTTCAAGTTAGCTAACATCCCAATGGATTTCGGGATAACCCCATACAAGGAATTGTTACTAAGATCTAAAGTAACAAGTTCAGGGAAAGAGACGAAATCAAAACCTTGGAGCATACCTTTTAATCCCATGCTTGTGAGGTTGATATGGATGATGTTAACAAATCCATCATCACAAATGATCCCAACCCATTTTTCACAAGGTGAAAATGATCTGTTTGAAGAAATATCCCATGAAAAAAGTGATGCAGGTGATGGGTTTTCAAGGCTGTTTTTCCATTTGAGAAGAGCTTCAATTTGTCCTCCATTTTCATCACCATCTGCAAAAGAAGTAAATACAGCTACAACAATGATAAATAACAAAACTTTGAGCTCAAATGCCATTGATCATTTGGTTTGGTTTTTTCTTTTCATCACAAATGTTTTGTATCCATGTTGGCCTGATTTTTGTACAGGCTTAAGTCAACTCCTTTGAATCTACATTGAATAAAAACAAGACTATAACACAAAAATAAATGAACAGATCAATTTAAATTTTTGAAAAAGACCGAATTTGGTTAGAAATATGAAAAGGACTTGACTAAAGAGTCTTGTTTTCATACAAGTATTCTATTCCTGTTTTCAAGAATGAGTGTTGACTGGGTCTTTATTTAATTCGTACATTTACATATCCTGACAAATTCAACTGATAAAATAAAGTTGATTAGGTGAGCCATGAAAGGGACTCTCGTAAGGAATCTTTTGTCTCTTTGATAAACTTTCTACTAGTAAATATATTAACAAATATAATGGACTGGTAGTAAGAAATTCTATATTTATTAAACAAAATCATGAATTTGAGTATATGTTTGTCAAATTTGGTTGGATTTTAAATTTAATTAGGTTTAATGTAAGATATATAAGTGATTTTTTTTTAGAATCATATTGCTAATTGAATCGATTAGGTCATCGTTTGTCAATTCAACTGATTTTGACTAATTTGATTTAGACCTAATCATGGGTTAGGTTACCCACCCAGGTTTACTCGAAAAATAGGAAGGTTTGGGCAAAACTATAGGCTTGAAAAATGAGTTTGAACAAAAATATAAGACCTAAACGGGTCAAGCCTCAAGTAAGATTTTTTTTTTAGTTTGAACTTGGCTCGATCTGGCCCGAAAATCTACTTAAATTTTTTTCTACTGTTGTTTTGTTGTCATTTTGCTATTATATAGATACTATTTTGTTGTTATTGTTTAGATATTGTATAACTCTTATTTTATTGTTAATTTTGCTACTATTTTAGAGTCATTTGCTTGCTAATTTGCAGCTATCTTAATGTTATTTAAATAAAAAAAACTTTTTTAATGTATTTTCAATTTATTGGGAAACATTCATTTTCGTAATGCCCCAAAATCTGACCTAGGAGTTTAGACCGAATCCTGAAGGTTACAATGATCACCAAAGTGACCGTAGGAAAATTTTACAAAACAAATTATCTCAAATTCCATCACAAACATTTGTATCTCTTTACAAATCAAGAATGTTTAATCTTTTAGATTTCAAACAGAAATATTATAGTTAAGTTTAATTTATGAACAAAATTAGATTACAAGAAAAATTCAAAAGTAGAACTTGAACCACAGTTTTTATAAAACCCTATCGATCAAAGGTAAACCAAGTCTAGCGTCAGAGTTTCAGAAACGAACCTGCAAGGGGAAGCACTAAGGGGGTGAGCTATACGAGCTCAGTATGAGTTTCAAATCGAGACTAAAAACAAAATTACGGAATTCAGTTCAATGGTGCAACAAACTTACAGATGCTCACAGAGTCAGAAAGTAAACTTCGAATCAACGTCCCAACAGAACGTAACAACTCAAGCACACCAAGTCACACACAGTCAGATAGAGTACAGTCATATAGTCTTGCACCTAGAACTCTCAAACAGATGCATTTGAAATGCAATCAAGTAATAAAACTCACCCATCCAGCCAACACACCTCTCTATCCCCGAATCACACCCCATAAGAGCTGATTAAACTTATCCAACCAAAACACACCACATAGGACCTCGAAAGGCCCATCCAACCTTACACACCATGTATGTGGACTAAGCCACTCAGATATTAATACGCAGCAGCAGGTCGCTGTGATATGCTGATCTGATGCAATGCGTAATCTATGCTGATGTAAATGTTGTAGTTTAAACTGCCAGATCAGATAATGGTACGCAACAAAGCTGACGTACATGCGGTACAGTGTGGTAAATCGCTATACGAATAAGCTCGCAGTTAAACTACTAGATCAGAACAGAAACAGTCTTTCTTCTCTTCGCAACCTAACCTTAAGTACTTTATGCAAGTGCATGTATGCATTCAGTCTCACAGAAATAATGAACACGTCAACAGACAATCAGATAGAAGCAGATATGCACACACATCCAAAGACCGGATTCAGAATAAAACATCTCACACAACAGTCACAAATAACACATAAGCTGAAGCCTAGATCACAATTATTAGCCACCCTCACTAAAGATCAGCCATGGCCGTAACACACAGACACATTTTCAGATAAAAAATATACACAAAACCAAAATAAGTGACTTAGAACCACACGGCCGTGTGCCCTGGCTGTAACACCCTGGTTTTAGGGCTTATGCATTTAGTGCATATCTCAGGTGTTAGTAGGCTTCTTGTGTGCTTGGGCAAGTTTTTAGGGGGTTTGGAGAACCCTGGAAGGTAGGAAAGGCCTTAAGAAATTTTGGATTTTTAGTGGAAAAAAAAAGGGAATCGGGCCAAGGGAGGCCTTAAGAATAATTTTCGTAAATTTTTGGCACAAGGGAAATTGTGGTAGAGTGGCTTCCAGGCGCTATTTAAAGGCTTGGGGTATGGCGCCCAGCAAGGGCACAGGTTCAAGCTTCAGCAATGTGAGTGACGTTTATTTTTAGGCATGCGTTAAAAAAAGAAGGGCCTGAGTTAAGGAGGGTTTAAAGGATTTTTGTGGGCATAAGGGACATGAAAGTTGGGCTGGAGGAGTGGCTTGGGGCGCCACTTAAGTGTCTTGGAAAAGGGGTTCAAGTTCGAGCCATGAGGGAAGCACTTGGTGAGTTTTATTTTTGTTTTGGGCGCTAAGGCAAGGGTGAGCTAAGGAAGAAGGCTTCATAAATAAAAGGTGAGGGCCTTATGACATGAAAGTCGGGTTGGAAGAGTTGGCAAGGGCGTTGGAAGAGGGGGGCTGCAGTGGGGTCTTGGTTTCGAATCCCAGCAGCTGCAAGTGGGTTTTATTTTATTTTGCTGGCGTGAAAGTGGAGTGGCCTGCACATGGTTTTTGCTTCTTTGTTGAGCATTCGGCTGGAGTTTGGCAAGCACATGAATTCCTTGTTTTTTTTTATTTTGATGGGATAATATGAGGATAATAATTAGTTTTTAAATTAGATTTTTATTATTAATTCTAAGGATAATAAAAGATAAAGAAGATATTAGTGGATTATTGGATTATTGTTTGGGATTAATTCAAATTATTTGAATTAAATCAAATTAGTGGCCTAGAGAAAAGCAAGGATTTGGCTAGAGTTTAAACTCTTTGGACGGCTTGGTAAGGGGGTTATGGGGGTGCCGAAATTCATTTTTGAATTTGAGTGCATATTCGGTCACTTTGTGTCAAGAAAAAAAATCCTCTCTTTTGTTAGCTAGCCGATTTATTTTCTAAGAGAATTCCTCCATCTTTCTTCTTGAAACCGAAAGACCAAACCTCCCTAAAGCTTGCTGAAATTTGTTTTGTGTTCTTTCAATATTGTTGATAGCCGAATGCCCTTCCATCTTTCTTTCTTTTTATTTGTGTTGAGCCGAAACCATTACCCTAGTGTTATCATATTTTCTTTCTCCTATTAACACCTTGATAGCCGAAAGTTGTTCTTTGAAACATTTCTCCACTTCTTCTTCCTTCAAAACCGAAAGTACTTTTCTTGCTCTTCTTTTTCCCATTTCTGTTATTGGCCGAATATCAACCCCTCTCTTTTTAGTTTTGTCTTTGGCCGATTGTTAGGTGTGGTGTAGTATGCTGTTGGGGTTTCGTTTCTAATCGTTGGAGAAGGAATAAGGTAAGGCCGAATGCCCTATGGACTATCCTCTGTTCTCTGTCGACATCTACAAGGGTAAGAGTGGGTTTTTGGCATCTATTTGGAAAGATATTAATCTCTTGTTTGGTAATTATTTCGTTATAGGGTCTCCGGATTTTGGTGGCGATCAAGTGAAGCTATCACCTTTGTGTAGTCGATTGGGGGGAGGTCGATTGTTAGAGGAACCCTTGTTGGTTCGGGTTTTGGTAGGAAACCAAACCATTTGCAAGGAGCAAGGATATCGAGGTTATCAAGAGTCTTAGTTGATCTTCGGTTAAGGCTTGCAGGTGTGTACGCACACACACTTTTCTATTAATAAATATGCTTAATATATTGTGTTGTTTGGATCCATGAAAAGGTGGATTAAGTATCATTAAGGTATGAGGCAAAGGGTCAGGTAAGTCCCTGTTGTGATGCTTTTGGTAAGCATGGTGTATCTGGTATGTGTGCTATAATACTTGTTTGTGATAAACAATATGTATGTTGCTAAACCAGTATGATGGTATATTTTGATACATGTGCATGATTGATGTGGGTTGTACGAGTGGAGGGGGCAGTGATATTTTGTGCTGACGAGCACCAGTGTTTTGGTAACACAACTTTGTGACTTTGGGTCACCAGAGGTTTGGCACCTCCAGAGGTTTGGCACTTCAGCGTCTCGTCCCCGTGGTTTCACACCACAGTGGGTTGGCCCCACAAGGCGGTATTGAGGGATTGACGCCAGTGATTTGGTATCACACGATGGGTTGGCCCCATCAATTGATTTGTGACTTCGGTCACCAGTGTTTTGGTAACACACTTTGTGTCTTTGGGACACCAGTGGTTTGGCACCACATTGACGGATATCGTGTCTTCGGACACCAGAGGTTTGGCACCTCCAGTGATTTGGCATCACATCTGTGACTATACGTCACCAGTGGTTTGGCACTACCAGTGGTTTGGTACCACACGGGGTAGAGAAAGGTGTTCGGATGGCTAGGTTGGGTGCATATTGAACTTTGTGCATGTTAAGCTTGTTTATAAATTATGCATGATGTTTTACTAACCCGAGGAAAAAGGGTTACACACTGAGTCTTGGTGACTCACCTTTTTCCTTAAACATTTTCAGGTGTTGCATAAGAGCTGGACCGGGTTCGGAGAGGACAAGGTGGCCCATGCCGAAGATGATGTTAATTATTTTATGCATTATTTTGATATAAGTATTTTGTACTAAGTATTGGTTGTAATAAGGGCCTTTCTATTGTTTTTGGTATTATTTCTAATTATGGTTTGATTACTTTAAATTTCTGTGTAAAAAAGATTTTCAATTTTTACTTTTCCAAAGTATGACTAATAAAGTTTGTTAATTCAGACATTTTATAACTTCAAAGTTTTCCATAATATAATAAATGAGCATGGTTTTCAAAAATTAAATTCTTCCATGCTTTATGCTAAGTTAACAAAGCTTTTCAACCGACTTTCCCCAGTGACATAACCAGATTCGGTCGTAGTGAATGGGCCGGGTTTGGGGGTGTTACACTGGCCGTGTGAGAGGTCAAACGCCCGTGTGAAGAGAGTCACACACCCGTGTGAACCAGGGACATGGCCGTGGGAACAGGCCGTGTAACTCATTGTCCATTTGTACTAAAAAGAGTACAGGGCAGACACGGCTGTGTATCCAAAACATACGCCCGTGTGGGATCCCTACATCCCCAAATCAGCCACACGGCCGTGTGGCACCAAATAATAAAATCCCTAATTCCCAAATACACACGCCCGTGTACCCAGGGGACACAGCCGTGTGAAAATAAAAAAAAATTCCAAATTGGCCACACGGCCGTGTGGCACCAAATTTTTTCTCGGAAACCCTAATGCCTAATTGCACACAGCCGTGTGGACCACCCATGTAGGGGCACACGGCCGTGTGGCCACCCGTGTGGGGGCATACGCCCGTGTGGCCACCCGTATGGTCTCGAAACCCGCACCGATGACCAGGAAATCGAAGCTCTTCGAATACGACAACACCACTGTTTACAAAAAAGAAGAGGAGCAACAAGAAAATAAAAGCCAAAAAGGAAGAGGAGAACGTGAAAACAAAGAAAAAGAAAGAAGATTCCAAAAAATAAAAAAATAAAAAAAGACTAAATACTTATTTTTAAACACAAATTAAATCTACTTTTTAACAATATAAAAAATATACTTCTCAAAACGCACACACAAGGACTTGACCCCAGAACCCAGAGGCAAATTAACACACAACAAATCATCAGACCAGCAGGCCCATTTTAGAAACTATAACGCAGTAACTTTACACAAAAGCACACCCTTCTCTTTGGCCCTAACCACAAAACTCAAAACTTTTAACCCTAAAATTCGAGGTGTTACAATTTTAATTGTAATAAGCCAGTTTTCCCGGGCCCATACCATTCAAAAAAAATAAAAAAATAAAAAATAAAACCAAAAATACCAAATATCCAATAACAGTCCATTTACAAGCCCAATTACACCCTCAGACCCAAAACAATTTATCCAAACCCAATACTAAAACAGACTACCCAAAACTAAAAACTAAACCCGAATGCTAATTAACCCAAAACCCAATTACACCCAGTGGCCCCAGACCCAAATTTATGCGGCCCAAAAGGGCCCAAATACCTAAACAGAAACATAAGCCTAGGGTTTCTGAAACCCTAGGCGCCACAAGCGCCCAACACAGCCGCAGTCGCACCGCAGTTAGCGCGAGTCGCGCCCTGTCGCCGTCGCGTTTCTCGCTATTCGACCTGCAAAAGGAAAGAAGACACATCAAAGGCAACAAATATGTCAGACGGTAGATCCTGTATTTATTTTTTATTTTAATTTTTTTTTGGGTTACAAAAACCTCAGTGAAATCTGTAAAAGGGAGAATACATAGAAATAGGCAAATATACACAGATATTAATAAAAAAAGCAGAAGGTGATTTTTTGATTATTCCACTTTGTTAAGTTTTTTTTTTTATTTTTCTCTTCGATTCATGCATTTTTTTAATACACAAAACAGTACTAAAAAATAAAAAAATACGAGGTTACCTTTGGATTTATACGGAAAAATCAAAGTTTTTAGCTTCCGGCCGCCGTCTACAGTGGCGCATGAGGTGGCGCGTGCAACGGTCTGTCACCGGAGCTATGGCCGGAGACAGAGAGAGAGAGAGAGTTTTCTGAAGGTCTGTTTTTTTTTAGAATGGCTTTAAAAATGTTTTTTTTACAGGCTTTTGGTTTATATAGGCCAGAGAAACGGTGCCGTTTTGATGTGGTCAATTAATGACCAAAACGGCATCGTTTTAAGGCCAGGCCCGAGCGTTGACCCGACCCGAGGAGGATCCACGTGTTTTTATTAAAGGGTCTAATTGCTCTATAGGCCCTTCTGCATTTTCGCAATTTTATAATTATGTCCGAATAGTATTTTTCCTTATTTTCGATTTGGCCCTGAATCAGGATCTTTGTTTCAATCTGGCCCTAGGGTTATTTTAAAACAGGATGGGGAACGACGTCATTTAGGAGATAAGACATAATTGCCTAATAGATCCCTATAGTGTGACACACATTCCAATCTGGTCCTTTTACATTTTATTTTTTATTTCTATTTAATCCTTGGTTTCTTTGTTTATTTTTTTAACCCCTTTTATTTTATTTTCATTTTATTTTATTTTTAAAATTATTTTAACATTATATTAAATTATTTCATTTTTATATTATTTTTAATATTTGTATAGTGTATATTAATTTATTAATAATATAAAGTCTTTATGTATTGTTTATTTTGAAAATGTATTATATATATTAAATTATTATTTATATTAGGTTATTTTACTAAATTCAATATTATTCATATATTATATATTATTTTAAAATTTACACATTAATTATTACATTACACTTTTTATTGCATATATTATATTATATATAACTTTTAAATTATTTTATCCTTAATATTGTATATAATTTTGTATACTGTATAGTGTTTATATTATTTATTCTTAAATATGTAGTTTTATGCATATATGTATTAGATTATTATTATAAATATATTTTTATTTATATATCATTTATTTGTTTAAAAATATATTTTACTTATTTTCTCATGAATATATATTAATTTTTTTGATCATGCCATATCATTTTTTATATATATTTTTTCTTTTTTTGATTTGCAATATCTATTATTATATATTATTCATTCTATGTTGTTATTTTATTTTGTATGTAAAGTTCTATGTTTATTTAGTAGCTTTTTATCTTTCGTTATTTACTGCTTTATATCTTGTATTTGTTTGTCCATGCTCTTTTATTTGTTTATGATTTTTATGCTTGCTTTAGTATAATTGTTCTATTATTTATATCATTTGTTATTCATATTATTCTTTCTTTAATTATCTATATTAGTAGTAATTGTAATATGATTTGTAGTTATGGTGAATTGCTATTTATTAGTATGTATGTTGTAACGTATTAATGCAATATCTCACCCAAACTTTTTTTTTTATAAAAACACATTTTGCTAAATTGACGCATTTTATTCAAATATTTTAAATACAACGATATATGATATTTGGGGACTTCGAGAAAAATTATACCCTAACTTACTGGGTTTTAATTTTTCTTGTGGAACTTAAGGTATCAAGTATCCTCTTTTTTAAAACCTATAAACTTCAAATTAAAACTTATTCTCGAAAATTCATAATATTATATCTTAACTTATTAGATATAGTGTTTTGTATCTTGATGTAAGAATTTTCTACAAATAAAGGCAAGCTTAGTTTCGAAGTCTTGAGATGCTGCATCCTAACTTATTGGGTGTGACATTTTATTTCTTTGAGATAGGTGAATTTCAGCTTTCTTTCAAATAAAAGGATCATATTTTAAAAATTTCAAATTTTCAACATTAGGACATGATTTTATCAATTAGGTACCAATTTTTGGGCGTTACGGGGGTGCTAACTCTTCCTCGTACGTAACCGACTCTTGAACCTATTTTCTCGAATTTCGTAGGCCAAAATTAATGTTTTAAACAAAAGATGTTTTATAAGGTGATCTGATCACACCTAAGCAAAAAGGATCGGTGGTGACTCCCGTTTTCGTTTTTTAAGTCGATCCCCGTTTTTCATAAAACTTAAAAAATGGTTTGGACAGCTTGGCGACTCCACTGGGGACACCATAAGAGAGTCAAGCCGTAAAATTGATTATTTTCTGTCCTTTGTCGAAAATTTGAAAATTTAAATTTATGATCGTTATTTTCTTGTGCACATTGCATTGCATGACCGTTGTGGTCGCACCCTTAAGTGGGAGTGAGAAACTATGCCTTCGTGAGGTTTTCACATCTACATGGGCTAGTAGATTGCTTCCGGGATACATCCGTACCTATGTCTTCATGAAATTTTCATCTCCGTGCAGCCATAGGGAAATGTATTCCCTTGAACTGAACTTGGTCCGTATGAGCCTATAATGGGTGAGAATCGAGGAATCTGCAGGTTCGGGTACCTCAACTTTAGAGCTAAACTACATGTAGAAAACCTAAGGGCTTACCCTGGGTAGAACTATGTCAAATCCTAGTGGTCACCCAAATAGGTGCCCTATTTTGTTATTTATTTCTCTTATGCTAACGTGTTCTCTTTTGTTTTGATTGCATTGCATTCATTCTATGCATCTGTATTGCATTGCATCATTTGCATTAGACTTTTACAACATGGACCCTAATTAGGTAAAATTATTTCAGTTAACTTGGAAAACATGGAACAGAGGTTGGAGAGATTAGAGCAAAGGCAAATACAGATGCAAGAGCAATTGACCAAAATTCAACAAGATATGCGGGATCAAATGTTAGAATTCTAAAAGAATGTGTTGGCCAGTTAAGTCAGTTACTAGCCGAAGGGTTTGAAGAAAGGAAAGGTCCAGTAGTCAACAATGGGGATGATAATGAAGACCTCGTCTATCCCTCAGGTTTTACCCCAATAAGCGTCCAGACTCAACCAGACGCACGTCCAAAAGGGGTACCCGTTACTATCAGACCCCAACAGCATCAAGCTGGTATGTCGGTACCAATAAACTACTCGATAAGCTCAGGTCCCAATCCGGGGGGCAATCCAACCAATCCAATTATCATTGATCTGACTAGTATAGAAGAGACAAGGAAGGCTAGTGTGGAGATCCCGAAACAATATGAAGACTGTTACAAAAGGAAAAAGCGAGATTGGAGCTCCCAAGTTAATACTTTAAGGGCCCCAAAGAAAAAAGAAAATGAGGCGAATAACACGAGTATGTATAGCAAGGGTTATTCAAAACAGAATACCATAGGCCGTTCAACTGCTAGCCATCAGGTCTCCTCAAGGCAAGAACCTAATCCAAGACCGAACTCAAAAAAATCCCAATTCTCGCCCATCCTAATCACGTATAGGGAGCTGTACCAAATTTTGTTTGATGCACATGTAGTATCCCCTTTCTACCTAAAACCTATACAACCTCCATACCCTAAATGGTACGACATGAATGCCCAATGCGAATACCATGCGGGAATCACAGGACACTTAATCGAGAACTGCACCGCTTTCAAAAAGATAATCGAAAGACTTGTCAAAATGGGTATTTTCAAATTCGATGATCCCTCTGGGGCAGAAAATCTGCCACCCAACCATCTAAATAAAGGGGTAAATATTATGAGATCTATGAGATCCAAGAATGTATCGAGTTTAGGGCTTTAGTGGAAAACCTGATATTGGGAAATCTGAATATTAACGACGTATCTGAAGAAAGAACTGGATTTTTTCCAAGCATCTGCCCTTACATACTTGGGAGTCTTTTGAACAATGGGACTGTAGAAGAGATCCTTATGTTTTTTAGAGCTAATCTAGAGTAATATTCAAAACACGTTTGTTGCCTTAAGCCTGGAGGCAATAAGAACTCTTTTGTGAAATAGGCTTGTGTCCGAAATTTTTATTTCAATAAAATGTATCTTTTTGAGCAAATATTCTTTTATTTTTTCATTTCATACTGTACAAACAATTATTCTTAGTTTTTTTCTTTTTTTTGGATTTTCTTTCAAGTATTCTTTCATTCTTCATTCATGACCATACAAATAATCATTCTTTGAATCATTTATTCTTTGGAATCTTTCTTCGAACCTACAATAGGTCTCCAGATATCAATGATGTGAGCAATGCTGCTACTGACCCAGAGTCGCATTTCGAGTAAGATATGTGTCTAGAAGGATCTTAGACTTTGAAGATGACAGAGATTGTAACATATCTTCTGATTTGTTAAGAATAGTGGAACAAGATGAAAAATAGACCTTACTCCACAAAGGGTCAGTAGATATTATGAGCCTAGAAAAGAGGTGAAGATTGTAGCCTAACTCACCACAGAAATAAGGTGATACATCATTGAGTTATTTTCAAGAATTCAAAGATGTTTTCACACGATCATATCAAGATATGCCTGGGAAAATCTTAAAAGAGATCCATAAGGGTGTTTAAAGAACATGATAATGGTTCTATAATAACCAGGCTAATCATAAGGTTTGGGTACTATTGGTCCACCATAAAAGGGAGATTGCTTTAGTTATGTCGTAAATGCCAAATTGAGGAAGACAAGACTTATGTGCCTCATCTGTTTATTCACAGATTTTTTTATATGTGGGGAATGGATATTATGGGACCGGTCTCGTCAAAAGCTTCTAGTCAACATCGATTCATCGTCGTGGTCATCGTTTACTTCACTAAGAGGGTGGAAGTAACTTCATATGCCAATGTTACAAAGTCGATAGTCATCAAATTCTCAAAAAAAAAAAGATCAGGTGTCGAAAAAGAATGCCAAAAAGGACAATGTCAAAAGTTTGTAGTCTGTTCAAAGATCAGACGCCATATCATAGAGCAACAAAGGCAACTAAAAATAAAAAAAGAAGAAAAAAACAAAAACAAAAACAACAAAACAAGGATCACGGGAAAGATGACTGAGATTTGTAAATATTGACATAAAGAAGTTACCATTTACCTTTTGTCTTCTCAAACATCTGTTAGAACCTTCGTTGGGGCAACACATTTCTCATTTGAATAGAAATAGTTTTGCCAATTGAACCTAATCGAAGAAAAAGGTTAAAAGCTATCTGTCACAGCCAGATGATGCAAGCTTACGACAAAGAGTTTCATCCTAGAGAATTCTGTAAGGGGAACCTGATGTTAGAAAAGATCTTTTTTATACAAAATGAATTTAGAGGAAAGCAGATGCCAAAGACTTGCCCAATCTGATGAATTCAGGTTCAGTCAAGAAGTATTTTACCTGAAAGGGGAAAATCCAAGGTGAAAACCCGCAAAGGGCGCATTGAGTTCAAATTCAAAAAAAAAAAAAAGGAAGGCCAGGGCAAAAACCCGCAAAGGGCGCTTTGAGACCAAAGGGGTTTTGAGCCAAAAATCCCAAAAAGGACGACTCAAATTTTGATCAAAGATAGGTCACGTGGTAGTCTTGCTATGCCTGAATTAACAATGAGCAAGTATGCTATGTTTTGGGGCATTGACAAAGTACTCCAGATCTTTTAAACACATATTGAGCTCAAAATGGTCCTCAAGAAGTTTGTATAGAGAAGCTCAGGCTGCGATATCTGGGGCACCTAGCTTCTATCTTACCCGTTTTGAATTTGCTATCTTTGATTACTTTATTCTTTTCAAAGATACACCCCAATCAATTTTCTTTTATGGCCTTGGCTATCTTTAATTACTTTATTCTTTTCAAGATACACCCTAGTCAATTTTTTTATTGCCTTGGTTAGCTTTGATTAACTTATTTGTTTTAAGCTATACTCCTGATTAATTTCTTTCTCGTCTATTTTTATGATCTTTTTTAAGCATTTTTTATTGAAATAACGATTAATGGACTAATAATACTTTCATAAAAGGAGTTTCGCATATTACTCTGGAAGCTTCTAAATAATATGAGAATCTGAAACAAGACTATTATTTAGAACTCACCAAACCTAAGGGTTGGAAATATGGAAAGATGATTATCTCTTCAAATTTTTATTGGATAAGACATTTCGTCAGTGATACCATCTTGACAAATAACGAGTAATGGCGTCTCAAGCGTAGAAGGAATCATTCTCGAAGAGAAAAAATGACATTCTGCATCCATGCGAATATTATGCATACACATCTGGTCAAGTCACTGGGGAGAGATCAGTGGATGGAACAAGTTACAGATTCTATACCCAAAGTTGCAGTGGGATAAATTGAAAAAAATACAAGTTTTATACCCTTGAATTGTAGTGGGAACAGATCAAAAAAGTTTCAAATCCTATAATTTTGAACTACAGTGAGATGGTTTGAAAATGGTACAAGCCTTATGTCCCTGAGGTACAGTGGAAATGACCCTGAAGTTAGTAGGGCAAATCAGTTGAGCAAAAATGTTTTCAGGCTTTTTGTCAAATGCCAGCCGAGTAGGAAGATAATGTATTACGTTAATGATAGAACCATGATGAGTAACAAGTGGTGACATCCTAATTATTAAAAAAAGATCATCCTCATGAAATTTTGCATTCGTACACATGTCATTCGATTAAGAGTAGTTGATTTATTCAGATCTTAACATCCTAACCATTTTGCATAAGCATAAACTCATAAAATCAATTTTACAGGATAGGTCCCCCAGAGGACGGTGTCGCAACATCGGTGAATTTACAGATTTTGTCTTCCTGAGTATGCAGTGAAGCGAATCGAAAACATCAGTCTGGCATCCTTGAGTTTTTAGTGGAGCAGATTGAAGATAACAGATCTTGTCCTCCTGAGTTTGCAGTGAAGTTGATCGTAAACATCAGTCAAGCATCCCTGAATTTGTACTGGAGTAGATTGCAAATCTTGTCTTTCTGAGTTTGCAGCGAAGCGGATCGAAGATACCAGTCTAGCATCCTTGAGTTTGCAGTGGAGCAGATTGAAGATAGCAGATCTTGCGTTCCTAAGTTTGCAGCGAATAGATCAAAGATACCAGTCTGACATTCTTGAGTTTGCAGTAGAGCAGATTGAAGATAGCAGTCTCGTCTTCTTGAGTTTGCAGCGAAGCGGATCGAAGATACCAGTCTGGCATCCCTTAGTTTACAGTAGAGTAGATTGAAGATAGCAGATCTTATCTTCCTGAATTTGCAGCGAAGTGGATCGAAGATACCAGTCTGGCATCCCTGAGTTTACAGTGGAGAAGATTGAAGATAGCAGATCTTGTCTTCTTGAGTTTGCAGCGAAGCGAATCGAAGATATCGGTCTGGCATCCCTGAGTTTGTAGTGGAGCATATTGAAGATAGCAGATCTTGTCTTCTCGAGTTTGCAGTGAAGCGGATCGAAGATACCAGTCTGGCATCCCTGAGTTTGTAGTGGAGCAGATTGAAGATAACGGATCTTGTTTTCCTGATTTTACAGTGAAGCGGATCGAAAACATCAGCCTGGTATCCCTGAGTTTGCAGTGGAGCAGATTGAAGATAGAAGATCTTGTCTTCCTGAGTTTGTAGTGAAGCGGATCGAAAACATCAGCCTGGCATCCCTGAGTTTGCAGTGGAGTAGATTGAAGATAGCAGATCTTGTCTTCCTTAGATTGTAGTGAAGCAGATCGAAGATACTAGTTTGGCATCCCTGAGTTTGCAGTGGAGTAGACCAAAAATAGTAGATCTTGTCTTCCTGAATTTGCAGCAAAGCGGATCAAAGACATCAGTCTTGTCTCCTTGAGTTTGCGATGAGAGAGATCAAGATAGCAGATCTTGTCTTCCGAGTTTGCAAAATACAGAGATCGAAGATACCCGTCTGGCATGTCTGAGTTTGCAGCGGAGCAGATTAAAGATAGCTGATATTGCCTTCCTGAAGTTACAGTGAAGCAGATTGAAGCCATCAAACTTATTTCTAAAATTGAAATAAAGGTAAAGTTCCAATACCGCTGAAGTTGCAGTGGAGTTGGAAGCCATTTGAAGAAAACGAGAACCAAGAAGTCAAGGCTGGACAAAGACCGGGCAAAATTGGTCGTTTTATAGTCTTTGCTCTATTCGTTACACGACAATGAGCAAAAAGGGGCAGCTATAATAAACCCATTTTGCCCGGGCCCATACCATTCAAAAAAATAAAATAATAAATAAATAAATAAATAAACCAAAAATACCAAATGTCCAATAACAGTCCATTTACAAGCCCAATTACACCCTCAGAGCCAAAACAGATTATCCAAACTCAATACTAAAACAGAATACCCAAAACTAAAAACTAAACCCGAATGCTAACCCAAAACCCAATTACACCTAGTGGCCCCAGACCCAAATTTATGCGGCCCAAAAGGGCCCAAATACCTAAACAGAAATAGAAGCCCAGGGTTTCTGAAACCCTAGGCACCGCAAGTGCCCAACACAGCCCCAGTTGCGCCACAGTTAGTGCGAGTCGCGCCCTATCACCACCGCGTTTCTAGCTATTCGACTTGCAAAAGGAAAGAAGACACATCGAAGGCAACAAATATGTTAGACAGTATATCCTGTATTTATTTTTTATTTTAATTTTTTTGGGTTATAAAAACCCAGTGAAATCTGTAAATGGGAGAATACACAGAAATAGGCAAATATACACAGAGACTAATAAAAAAAAAAAAAGCAGAAGGTGACTTTTTGATTATTCCACTTTGTTAAGTTTTTTATTTTTCTCTTCAATTCATGCATGTAACTCCCCAAACCCGGCCCACGAGCCCTGACCGGATCTGGCATGTCACTTTGGAAAAACGTTTGGAACCATTTTGGCTTAAAGGTGAAGTACTTAAATTTTCTGTCTTTTGGGAAAAAAAAACTTGTGTATTTAAATTTTGAAATCGATTAAGTTGTTACCAAATTCCCGGATTAAAAATTTAACATATATATTCTTAAGGAAATAAAATCGTTGCAATTATTGTTTATATTGTCAATCCGTACTAAACATAATAATAAAGATGCTAAGTATAAATACTTAAAACTTCCATGGCCTTATTACAACTTGATTAAATAAAATAAGGATAGAATAAAATAAATCAAAGTCCAATTAAATCAAAATTTAACATTTGCATGGCCACCTCGAGTTCATCCGACTCCTCATCCGCGATCTACGTGTCACCTGAAAAAGTTAAAGGAGAAGGTGAGTCACCAAGACTCAGTGCATAACCCCTCTCCCGATTAATGCAACAGCTTACACAAATCATAACTAAGTAAACGTGCACCCAACCTAGCTAGCCATAACACCTTTTGTCTACCCTGTGTGGTACCAAACCACTGGTGGTGCCAAACAACTGGAGACCCAAGGTCACAATATCCATCAACATTGTGGTGCCAAACCACTGGTGACCCGAAGTCACGAATAATAGTTTGTGGGGCCAACCCACGTGTGATACCAAATCACTGGCGACAATCCCGTAAAATCAACCGTGGGGCCAACCCACTGTGGTGCTAGGCCACTGGGACGAGTCGCTATGAGGTGCTAAACCTCTGGTGACCCAAGGTCACGAAATATGTGGTACCAAACCACTGGAGGTGCCAAACCTCTGGTGTCCCAAGGACACGGATATCACTTCCCCCTCCACACATATCACCCACCATAATACAATGTGCATATAAAAGAAATCATGCCAAACATGCTTAAATAATAACATATACTGAATTTATCATAGGCCATATTTTATGTATCACATATATCAAATATGTCATGCATCAACATGCATCATATTGCAAGCTCATATTGAAACGGACTTACCCGAATCCTTGCCCATACCCTTATGGTATCCATCCAGATCTACACATATCCGGTTTAACACATACAATTTATTAACAATTTACTAACTATGAAGTGTGTAAGTACACACACATTATTATCATGAATCCTAGATCCAGAAGATCCGATCTCATTGTGCTAGATCCTTTAACCCCTATATTCGGCCAACATCCAAGTTAGTGACATAGGCCTATTCGGCTATAATAACTAAATCCCGAAGGCTCATTTGCGGCACATACCTTAAACCAATTTGATTTTCAATCAAATCCCGAAGCCACACACTCCACTTGTAATCGGCTAAACCTTGAAATCACATCCATAGTTAACCTTCAGCTTCTAAATTAATTAATAACAGATTCAAATATTGAGACCTTACCCAGATCGATCAAATCCTGAATATCCACAGTGTTAGGCTGTCCTCCTTCCTACAATCGGCTTTAATCACATTAATATGAGTCATAGGCCATTCGGACTTAACCATAGATCCCGAAAACCAAACAAAAGTCATTCGACTATGTCCACTTACCCCTTACAAACCGATTGAAGAAGAAATCCTGAAAAGAATCTGTGCTCACTTGCTATTCGGCCAAAGTATACCTAATGGAAGAGAGAAGATTTTGGCAAAAGAGTGGAATAGATTCAGCTAGAACAAAAAGGAGAGAAAAAAAAAAGATTTGTATGGTATTCGGCTAATGCTAATAATTAGTAGAAAATAAGGTTTTAAGAAAAGAAAAAGAATAAGAAGAAAATGCAAAGGGATTCGACAATGGAGACTAAAAAAAATCAAAAAGATGGACACACTTCCTTAAGCAAAATTTGGTACTTAGTTGCTCCCTAAAGCACCCCTTGGCCTGCCACCACCTTCCTTCTAATCCAATCCCATAATAATCTGCTCATTTATCTTTTTATCACACATTTGAAATAAATAAAATAATTCAGCATTTATCTTCTATCTTATCTCTTAATAACCTCTTCAAATAAATAAAATAAAATAAAAATTATTCCTCTCTTTCAGCCGAATAAAAAAAAAACACCAAGCATATCCCTTTGAGAGTCCATGTGCAGGCCACCAGCTCTTCTTCCTTCACGCCAGCATTAAAAAAACAAAACACCCATTGCTGCCCCTAGGTTTCGAACCCAAGACCTGCTGGAAACACCCCACGCCTCCAGCACTCTGCTATGGCGTCTTCTTTGTGATATAAATTCGTCACAATTTCTTTTAAGAGCTTCCTCGTTAGCTCCCCCTTACCTTAACGCCAAACACCAAAAATAAAACACCCTTCCCTGCTGCCCACATTGCTCGAACATGGGACCTCATGAAGCAAGCTGTAATAACGCCCCTAGCCACTCTGCCAAACTGTCTTTCATGTCCAAAATCCTTACCATTTATTTTTAAGGCCTTTCTAGCCCAGTTTCACTTGTTGACGCAAAAGGAAAAAATAAAACACTCCCATGCCATCATCAGGACTCGAACCTCCCTGCTCAAGGCATCATTTGCCCAAGCCTTAAGTGGCGTCCTTAACCACTTTACCAGGGTGATCCTTATGTCCAAAAACGCCTAAAATTATTCTTAAGGCCTCCTTAGCCCAATTCCCCTTTTAACTTAAAAATTTCCATATTTTTCCAAAGCTTCCCCTTCCATCCTAGAGTTTCCAAAGCCCCTCAAACATCTCCAAACACACTCACTGAGCCCACTAACATATGATTTATGTACTAAATGCATAACCCCTAATTAAGGATGTTACAGTTCTACCCTCCTTAAAAATAATTTCGTCCTCGAAATTACTTACTAACGAATAATCGTACATCTTAACTCACCGCACTACGCTTATGCTGCGCACTCTGATCTTGATAAAACCATCATACTTCCTAGGCACAATCTCTAAGTTCACATCCAAGGTTTCAGGCACTTCACTAGCAATACAAGAAAACTATACAATAATCAAAGCAATTAAGGGTATTCTAGAAATAAGGAACGTACCCGTTGTCACATCTGGCACATCTTCCTCCTCGCGACGGCCTACTGCATAAACCAACCTTGGTTGCCTCGCCTCTGCACCTTCAGCACCCGGCCACGCCCGTTACCATTACCATTGCCCCTAGCTGCACCTCCACCCCTCTGTGGTTGCTGGCCATCCCTCCTGAATTGACCACGTCTTTGATCCTCAGCTTGAGTCCTAGCCAACTTCTGCGGACATTCCCTTACCCGGTGCTCCATTGTTCCACACTCAAAGCACCCTCTACTTCCAGCCAAACATTCTCCCGAGTGGGATTTTTCGCATCTAGCACACTGAGGTGGCCACTGAGCAGGCTTTGCGGCTCTTTCTGATTCACCAAATCTAGCCCTCTTCTGCACATTACTGCCTGATCCAGACGATCCAAAGCCTCTCTTCTGTTTGTTTCTTTCATGGTTTTGTCTTACGGACTCCTTGATCCCTTCGGCTACCTTAGCCTTTTCCACTAGGACTGAAAACTCACGCTCCTGTTGTGGAGCAATCCGCAACCTTAGATCATCCCTAAGTCCGTCCTCAAAGCGGACACAGCGTTCGTGCTCCGTTGACACAATTCCCCGAGCATAGCGGCTCAGCCTTAAAAATTTTGCTTCATACTCAGACACAGACTTATTCCCTTGAACCAACCTCAGAAATGCTTTCCTCTGCGCATCAATGTAGCTGGTCCCCACATACTTCTTCTGATATGCTGCTTTGAAGTACTCCCAAGTAAGATCATCTGCCGTGGCACCATCCCGAACCGTGAGCCACCACTGATAAGACTCATCCTTGAGAAGCGACACCACTCTTTTCAGCTTCTCCTCAGCTGACAGATCTAGATCATCCATGATCCTCTCAGTTGATTCCAACCAATACTCCGCCGTACTGGGTGCCACACCTAATACACCCCGAGACACCTCAGCTCCATTGGCTCGGAGTCGCTCGGGTACTGACTTTCGAGCTCCCGAATTTCCTCCTGCACCAGCCACCAACTCCAAAACTCACAAAGACGACTTGACACAAAGATCACCCCGTCGATCTTTGCCGCTCGGCACCAAAAGCTGGGGGTGGTGGTGGCGGTGGCATCTCATTATCAGACCCTTGTCCCGACCTAACGGGTTCTGACACGGTCATTCTTCCTCTACCGTGTCCACATCAGCCACGTCCTCTAGAACTCATTTCTAACGATTGCGTTTTAATCTGAATAAGGAATTTTATGGATTAGTACTTGTTTCACTTGGTTTTCCGCGAAGAAATTTTATGAAAAGAGTTTAATAGGGATTCTTTCGATCATTCAAAGTTTCGAGTTTCCTATCCTAATTCGCAGAAAAGTTCATCCATTCCACAGTATCTCCCATACACCTTCACTCTTCAGACATTCCTGTCCGTTCCTGTCCTAGGGGTATTTTCGTCATTTGCCCTATAGGGGTATTTTCGTAATTTGTCAAAATAGGGTTCCTCGGTAATTTGTCAATAAGGTATTTTGGTCATTTTGAAATTCCGGGGACATTTTGGAAATTTGAAATTCCGGGGGCATTTCGATAATTTACCAGGGTAAATATATAAATCTTAATAAATCCAGGGTGTTTCAAAAGTTGTAAAACTTGGGGGTTTTTTTTTGAGAATTTGTTTTCCAAAATGACAGTGTTGCAAAAATTTTGAAAATCAGGGTCATTTTGGTAATTTTGTAAGTTAGGGGCAATTTTGTAATTTTCCAAAATTATGGCATTTTGATGTTTGCAAAACAGAAGTTTCCAATATTTTGTAAAGCAGAAATATTTTAACAAAAATCGAGGGTATTTTCTGAAAATCTTAAAAACTGAAGGCATTCTAGAAATTTACAACACAGGGGCATTTTTGTAATTTTTCCACTAAGGGTATTTTTGTAATTTTCATAAATCGAAAATTTTTTTCAGAAAATTTTGTAAAATAGTTCTCACAAGTTTAAAGGGTAATTTTAAGAACTTTAAAACTTGGGTTTTTATAAAAACACGGCTAGTTCCTTTTCGGGTTTTAGTTATTGGGTTTAGCCTATGAATAAGTCCTCATGGTTAGGGTGAACCGAAGCTACGCACCAGGTAGGATTCCTGCGAAGAGGAGGTGAGTCACTAGGACTGCTTAAATACCAGGCTCTTCCGGATCCAATCCTAGACATGCGCACAAGGGTTACCACACCCTAACTCGGCGACTTAGTCATAGGTTTGTTTAATTAGGCATTTAAAATCTTATGTGATTGTTGGGGTAAATTAGTCCTAGAGTTCAAATACTTATCATACTATCTACGTTCCATTTCTACCCCTCTACAGAGAATAATTCACACAGTAGTTAGAAGTACTTACCTGGGTGGATTGGCGCCGGAGACTCGATGCCATGCTGTTCAAACCAAAAACCATTTTCATAATATTTCACAGAGGCCTACCAAAAACATTTTGTGCCCTGGGCCCCCACAGCCGAGTTTTAAACTGGGCTCTGATACCAATTTGTAACACCCCAAACCCAGCCCACGAGCCCTGACCGGATCTGGCATGTCACTTTGGAAAAACGTTTGAAACCATTTTGGCTTAAAGGTGAAGTACTTAAATTTTCTGTCTTTTGGGGAAAAAAAAACCTTGTGTATTTAAATTTTGAAATCGATTAAGTTGTTACCAAATTCCCAGATTAAAACTTTAACATATATATTCTTAAGGAAATAAAATCATTGCAATTATTGTTTATTTTGTCAATCCGTAATAAACATAATAATAAAGATGCTAAGTATAAATACTTAAAACTTCCATGGCCTTATTACAACTTGATTAAATAAAATAAGGATAGAATAAAATAAATCAAAGTCCAATTAAATCAAAATTTAACATTTGCATGGCCACCTCGAGTTCATCCGGCTCCTCATCCGCGATCTACGTGTCACCTGAAAAAGTTAAAGGAGAAGGTGAGTCACCAAGACTCAGTGCATAACCCCTCTCCCGATTAATGCAACAGCTTACACAAATCATAGCTAAGTAAACGTGCACCCAACCTAGCCAGCCATAACACCTTTTGTCTACCCCGTGTGGTACCAAACCACTAGTGGTGCCAAACCACTGGTGACCCAAGGTCACGATATCCATGGTAACCCGAAGTCACGAATAATAGTTTGTGGGGCCAACCCACGTGTGATACCAAATCACTGGCGACAATCCCGTAAAATCAACCGTGGGGCCAACCCACTGTGGTGCTAGGCCACTGGGACGAGTCGCTATGAGGTGCCAAACCTCTGGTGACCCAAGGTCACAAAATATGTGGTACCAAACCACTAGAGGTGCCAAACCTCTGGTGTCCCAAGGACACGGATATCACTTCCCCCTCCACACATATCACCCACCATAATACAATGTGCATATAAAAGAAATCATGCCAAACATGCTTAAATAATAACATATACTGAATTTATCATAGGCCATATTTTATGTATCACATATATCAAATATGTCATGCATCAACATGCATCATATTGCAAGCTCATATTGAAACGGACTTACCCGAATCCTTGCCCATACCCTCATGGTATCCATCCAGATCTACACATATCCGGTTTAACACATACAATTTATTAACAATTTACTAACTATGAAGTGTGTAAGTACACACCTGTTACTATCGCGAATCCTAGATCCCGAAGATCCGATCTACTGTGCTAGATCCTTTAACCCCTATATTCGGCCAACATCCAAGTTAGTGACATAGGGCTATTCGACTATAATAACTAAATCCCGAAGGTTCATTTGCGGCACTTACCTTAAACCGATTTGATTTCCAATCAAATCCCGAAGCCACACACTCCACTTGTAATCGGCTAAACCTTGAAATCACATCCATAGTTAACCTTCGGCTTCTAAATTAATTAATAACAGATTCAAATATTGAGACCTTACCCAGATCGATCAAATCCCGAATATCCACAGCGTTAGGCTTTCCTCCTTCCTACAATCGGCTTTAATCACATTAATATGAGTCATAGGCCATTCGGCCATAACCATAGATCCCGAAAACCAAACAAAAGTCATTCGGCTATGTCCACTTACCCCTTACAAACCGATTGAAGAAGAAATCCTGAAAAGAATCTGTGCTCACTTGCTATTCGGCCAAAGTATACCTAATGGAAGAGAGAAGATTTTGGCAAAAGAGTGGAATAGATTCGGCTAGAACAAAAAGGAGAGAAAAAAAAAGATTTGTATGGTATTCGGCTAATGCTAATAATTAGTAGAAAATAAGGTTTTAAGAAAAGAAAAAGAATAAGAAGAAAATGCAAAGGGATTCGGCAATGGAGACTAAAAAAAATCAAAAAGATGGACACACTTCCTTAAGCAAAATTCGGCACTTAGTTGCTCTCCTAAAGCACCCCCCCTTGGCACCACCACCTTCCCTCTAATCCAATCCCATAATAATCTCCTCATTTATCTTTTTATCACACATTTGAAATAAATAAAATAATTCAGCATTTATCTTCTATCTTATCTCTTAATCACCTCTTCAAATAAATAAAATAAAATAAAAATTATTCCTCTCTTTCAGCCGAATAAAAAAAAAACACCAAGCTTATCCCTTTGAGAGTCTATGTGCAGGCCACCAGCTCTTCTCCTTTCACGCCAGCATTAAAAAAACAAAACACCCATTGCTGCCCCTAGGTTTTGAACCCAAGACCTGCAGGAAACACCCCACGCCTCCAGCCACTCTGCTATGGCGTCTTCTTTGTGATATAAATTTGTCACAATTTCTTTTAAGAGCTTCCTCGTTAGCTCCCCCTTGCCTTAATGCCAAACACCAAAAATAAAACACCCTTCCCTGCTGCCCACGTTGCTCGAACATGGGACCTCATGAAGCAATTTGTAATAACGCCCTAGCCACTCGCCAAACCATCTTTCATGTCCAAATCCTTACCATTTATTTTTAAGGCCTTTCTAGCCCAGTTTCACTTGTTGACGCAAAAGGAAAAAATAAAACACTCCCATGCCATCACCAAGACTCGAACCTCCCTGCTCAAGGCGTCATTTTCCCAAGCCTTAAGTGGCGTCATTAAGCCACTTTACCAGGGTGATCCTTATGTCCAAAAACGCCTAAAATTATTCTTAAGGCCTCCTTAGCCCAATTCCCCTTTTAACTTAAAAATTTCCATATTTTTCCAAAGCTTCCCCTTCCATCCTAGAGTTTCCAAAGCCCCTCAAACACCTCCAAACACACTCACTGAGCCCACTAAGATATGATTTATGTACTAAATGCATAACCCCTAATCTAGGATGTTACAATGCATGTTTTTTTTATACACAAAACAGTACTAAAAAATAAAAAATACGAGGTTACCTTTTGATTTATGTGGAAAAGCTGAAGTTTTTTGCTTCCGACCGCCGTCTACAGTGTCGCGTGCAACAGTCTGTCACCGGAGCTATAGTCGGAGACAGAGAGAGAGAGAGAGTGAAACACCCCAAACCCGGCCCACGAGCTTTGACCAGATTTGGTATGTTCCTCAAGTAAATCGATTCAAATTCTTTCGTTACTTTGTGAAAAACTTGTGTGATTTTAAAAAAAAAATTGTTTGGGTTGGGCTTGTGTTAAAAACAGATTTGATTTTTATATTAGAAAACCTCTTTTTTTATTTTAAGTAACAAATAAATCGAGTATATTTTAAAATAAAATACTTAGTCTTTAACTTAATCAAAATTTGTAACACAATAAAACAACAAGTAGAAATAAAATCGTTCATCATGGCCTTATGGCCTTATTACATCAAATAATTCCCAACATAATTCAAAGTACTAAAATAAATTCAAGAGTCCATAAAAATATAAACTTCATGTTGAGCATGGCCACCACAAGTTCTCACGACTGGTCCATTCCTGGTCATCACCTGAAAAATGTTCCCACAACGGGGTGAGTCAAATAGACTCAATGTGTACACGACACTAAATCATAATAGAATCAGGCATACAATAGTTACACATTGAAAACATAAAATGCAAGTTATGATGCATTCCCAAACCCAAACCTATTTGTCCATCCGCTACACACCCCCGTACCTGCCAAACACACCGTAGGGACTACTAAGTCGACCCTCCTTCCGCTACACACCAATTTGCGGGCTTAAGGCTCCGCATCTGTGGTTTTAGGAAACCACTTTTCAGATTACTTTGGTCTTAGATCACCACTTTCGATTCATCGTGGCGTAAGTTACCACTTTCAGATTCATCGTGGTCTTAAATCACCACTTTTCACTTCCCCTTTCAATATACAACCAAATGCCCCATTAATATGCATAATATACCATAGTTCAAATTCTTATCATATTCTCATGTTACGAATAACATTTTTCATATTCCTAGTAGAAGTAGGAAACGTACCTGAGTACTTAGTACCATATCATGGTACTTTAGCCATGCTCATATTTCTATTAACATATATTTTAATACATGTAACCATAATTCATATTACAAAATAGTGTGGAGTACACACCTGATTCGCTTAACGAATTCCTTGAAATCCCGAAAAAAAATCGATCTATTGCTTTAGATCTCAATTCCTACATTTGGTAACCTTAATATGTTAGCATAAAGCCTATAAAACCAAATCCTAGTAGGATTTGTATTCTTAAAACCTACCTTGTTGTCGAATTGACTATAGTCAAATCCCGAAAACTTGTATTCTTCTCCTTTGAAATCGGCTACTCACTAGATCCCTTGAATCTGTTAGTTTTCGGCTTAAAACACATAATAATAGATCTAACTACTAAAATAGGCCTAGACCGAAGGCTATAGTCACTTACCTTGTGGATTTTAAATCCCGAAACTCACCGAATAACTAGGGAACACGCGGCTTATGGTGTACCTTCGGGAAAAGAACTTCTCCTTCCTTGTAGTCGACACTTAGTAAATCCCGAAAGATCTCTTCGGCAACAGATATTAAGGGTATTAGAATCTTAATTTCAACAGCCTTAAAAGAAATAGAATGAGAATCTAACCTAATCTTACCCTTACTGAAGAATTTGATGGAACTCTTGCTTGAACTCTTAGCAGTATTCGGCTATAGCTTTGATGTGGATAATAATTTTGGCTCTTGAGGCTTAGTGAGAAATCGACTAGGGCTATTGGTATTTTTGGCTTTTGATTGTGTTTGTAATAGAAGAAGAAAAGAAAAGAGAAAAAAAGAATAATGGCAGAGAAAATTCGGCAGAGAGAAGAGGAGAAACTTTAGAGAATTTCGGCAGAGATTTTCTTGAAGAGAAAAGAATGAATGAAGAATAGCCTTACTCTTCCTTTTATAGCCAAAATTACTAGCTAGAGTCCTTTACTTGGCCACCACTCTTCTATTTTGATAGCTTTATCCCTTGATTTATCACTTTAATAAAACTTAATCCAATAATTATCTCTTATCTCTTAATAAAAATAATACTAATAATAATCCTCTTTTATCTCTTCCTTATCTATCAAAATAAAAGAAATAAATCCATATTTATCCATCTATTATCTCTTAAAAATAATCTAAAATAAATCCATTATTTATCCCTTATTTATCCACCCTTTATCTCTTAAAAATAAAAGAATAAAAGCTCCTAATTTATAGCCATGTGCCGTCCACCTTAATTTTTTTGGAAGCAAAATAAATTTTCTTTTATTTGCTTCCCATGTGACTCGAACTCAGGCCCAATACCCTTGTATGTGGTGCCATTTCCATAGGCCCTAAGTGGCATCTTCAGGCCACTTTTCCAAGCCTTGTTTGTGTGTCAAATTTCACATACTTTTTCTCTTAAGGCCACCTTGCCTTAATTTCCTCTTTTAAACTTTAAAACTCGACATTTCTAGGTCATTTCTAAGTTTCCAAAAATTTTCGTTCGGCTCTTTAAACTTGACATTTCCTTACATTTCCAAGTTTCCAGAAATGTTTACTTTCCTCTTTTGAATCATTTCCGCATCATTTCCTTACATTCCCTAGTTTCCAAAAATGTTCACTTTCCTCTTTTAAACTTAACGTTTCCAAAGCATTTCCTTACATTTCCTTACATTTCCCTACATTGCCTTACATTTCCATACATTTCCACACATTTCCATACATTTCCATACATTTCAATATATTTCCATACATTTCCATACATTTCCTTACATTTCCATACTTTTCCATACATTTCCATACATTTCCATACACCTTAGGGTTCCTAAACTCCTTAGAACACTTCCAACATACCCACTGAGCCCACTTTGCCACATGCCTTCCTTGTGTCATGAGTCCAACACAAATTTTCCTTAAGGCCTCTTTGCCTCGTTTCCTCTTTTCACTTAAAATCCAATAATTTTTCTAAGCTTTCTCTTCCATCCTAGAATTTTAAAAACCCTTAATACACTTCCAAACACTGCCAAAACCTACTAACTCATGAATTATGCACAAACGCATAACCCCTAATCTAGGATGTTACAGAGAGCTTTCTGAAGCTCTGTTTTGTTTTTTTTAGAATGGCTTTAAAAATGTTTTTTTTTACAAGCTTTTGGTTTATATAGGCCAGGGAAACGGTGTCGTTTTGATGTGGTTAATTAATGACCAAAACGACGTCTTTTTAAGGCCAGACCCGCGCGTTGACCCGATCCGGAGAGGATCCGCGCTTTTTTATTAAAGGGTCTAATTGCTCTATAGGCCCTTCCTCATTTTCGCAATTTTATAATTATGTCCGAATAGTATTTTTCCTTATTTTCGATTTGGCCCTGAATCAGGATCTTTGTTTCAATCTGGTCCTAGGGTTATTTTAAAACAGGATGGGGAACGACATCGTTTAGGAGATAAGGCAATTAGATCCCTATAGTGTGACGCGCATTCTAATATGGTCCTTTTACATTTTATTTTTTATTTCTATTTAATCCCTGATTTCTTTGTTTATTTTTAAACCCTTTTATTTTATTTTATTTTATTTTATTTTCATTTTATTTTATTTTTAAAATTATTTTAACATTATATTAAATATTTTCATTTTATTTTATTTTTAAAATTATTTTAACATTATATTAAATATTTCATTTTTATATTATTTTTAATATTTGTATAGTGTATATTAATTTATTAATAATATAAAGTCTTTATGTATTGTTTATTTTGAAAATGTATTATATATATTAAATTATTATTTATATTAGGTTATTTTATTAAATTCAATATTATTCATATATTACATATTATTTTAAAATTTACACATTAGTTATTACATTACACTTTTTATTTTATATATTATATTATATATAACTTTTAAATTATTTTATCCTTAATATTGTATATAATTTTGTATACTGTATAGTGTTTATATTATTTATTCTTAAATATGTAGTTTTATGCTTATATGTATTAGATTATTATTATAAATATATTTTTATTTATATATCATTTATTTATTTAAAAATGTATTTTACTTATTTTCTCATGAATATATATTATTTTTTATCATGCCATATCATTATATATATTTCTTTTTTTGATTTGCAATATCTATTATTATATATTATTCATTCTATTTTGTTATTTTATTTTGTATGAAAAGTTTCATGTTTATTTAGTAGCTTTTTATCTTTCGTTATTTACTGTTTTATATCTTATATTTGTTTGTCCATGCTCTTTTATTTGTTTATGATTTTTATGCTTGCTTTAGTATAATTATTCTATTATTTGTATCATTTGTTATTTCATATTATTCTTTCTTTAATTATCTATATTAGTAGTAATTGTAATATGATTTGTAGTTATAGGGAATTGCTATTTGGTATGTGTGAAAAAAATATAATGTTGGTAATGACAAATATATCACAAAGAAAAGAGAAATAAAAATAAAGAACACACAGATTTTACGTGGAAACCCTTTCGGGAAAAAACCACAGGCAGAGGAGAAGAAAATTCACTAAGTCGAATTCGAATCCATTACAAGAGGAATAAACTATGTCTATTTATAGGCTTGTAAAGTCATATTCTAATAGGAGTGTAGTAAGATTGAAACACCTTATTCTAATCAATATCAAATAGATGGAGTTTAATAAGGTTTAAAAAACCTTATTTAAAATAAAATAAAAGAAGTGTAGTTCTATAGGGATTCTTCTTTTATTTTATTTTACCATTGTACTTTATTTAAATAAGGATTCGGGTCACTTAATTCTAACAATCTCCACCTTGACACGGATTCTCAATAAACAAGTTCTTCATCGCGAACTCTCAACAAACAAGTTCTCCACCTCTTCCATAAAACCCCTTAAGGGTTTAACTTCAACAATGAACACCAACCAAGTCTAAGCAATGCTGACTTAGTCATCATATCTGTAGGATTTTCATGAGTACTAATTTTGCTCACAACAATATCACCACGAGCAATAATATCACGAACAAAATGATACCGAACATCAATGTGTTTTGTTCTCTCATGAAACATTTGATCTTTTGTAAGGAAGATGAAACTCTGACTATCACAAAATAATGTGCTGATTTGAAGGTCTTCATTGAGCTCACTAAAGAGTCCCTTCAACTAAATAGCTTCTTTACAAGTCTAAGTAATCGCCATGTACTCAGCTTCAGTGGTAGACAAAGCGACTGTAGTTTGCAAAGTAGCTTTCCAACTGATTGCACAACCTCCGATTGTAAAGACATAACCAGTGAGAGATCTTCTTCTATCAAGGTCTCCAGCAAAATTAGCATCAACATACCCAATGACTCCATCTCTAGTTTTTCCAAACTGTAAGGAAACATCAGTAGTACCTTGTAAGTATCTTAAAATCCACTGAATTGCTTTCCAATGTTCTTTACCGGGATTCGCAATGTATCTGCTAACTACACTGACTACATATGATAAATCTGGACGTGAACAAACCATAGCATACATGAGAGATCCCACTGCACTAGAGTTTGGAACATGTGACATGTACTCAATCTCATCATCTGATTGTGGAGTCAAAGCCGATGAAAGTCTGAATGGGCTACTAAAGGAGTACTAACAGGCTTAGCACTCTGCATATAGAACCTGCAAAGAACTTTCTCAATGTACCCCTACTGACTTAGGTACAATTTACTTGCTTTTCTATCTCTGAGAATCTCCATACCAAGTATCTTCTTTATTGGTCCCAAATCTTTCATCTCAAATTCTTCACTTAGTTGGGCTTTGACCTTTCTTATCTCTCCTTTATCTTTTGCTGCTATCAACATGTTATCAATATAAAGAAGTAGATACACAAAAGAACCATCACTATTTTTCTTAAAGTAAACAAAGCTGTCAAAACTACTTCTTTTAAAATCATGAGAAGTCATAAAGGAATCAAACCTCTTGTACCACTGCCTTGGTGACTGTTTCAAGCCGTAAAGGGACTTTTTCAGCAAGCAAACATAGTCCTCTTTTTCTGAGATTGTAAAACCCTCTGGTTGTTGCATGTAAATATCTTCATCAAGTTCTCCATGCAAAAATACAGTTTTTACATCTAACTGCTCAAGCTCCAAATTATGCATGGCCACAATACCAAGCAAAGCTCGAATCGAACTATGCTTCACAACTGGGGAGAGCACATCTGTGAAGTCCACTCTTAGAATTTGGCTGTAACCTTTTGCAAGAAGCCTTACTTTATATATCGGTTCTTCAACTCCTGAGTCCCTTCTTTCTTTTTAAACACCCATTTACAGCGAACAACCTTTTTACCTTTATGTAATTTCACAAGATCCCATGTTCTGTTTTTATGGAGTGATTCCATCTCCTCTTGCATAGCAAACATCCACTTTTCTGAGTCTACACAGCTAACCGCCTCAGAATAATTAGACGGATCTTGGTTTGCTTCTATATCTTCGACCACATTTAAATCATAAGCAACTAGATCAGCCTCGGCATACTTCTTTGGAGGTTTAATTTCTCTTATAGTTCTATTTTTGGTGATAGAATATTATGGTGAAAAAGCAACTCTATTATCAATTTTTGTACTAGCTTGAGGAGTTGACTTTGTATTAATCTGATGCTTCACCTGCTTTTGATTTTCTTTATTGGAAGAGTCTTTAAGAGATAAGTTAGGTAGCATAGCAGTTTCATCAAAAGCAACATCTCTGCTAATCACAACTTTTCTATTTTCAGGACACCATAACTTATACCCTTTCACACCAGTTTTATAACCAAGAAAAACACATTTAATGGATCTCGGTTCCAATTTTCCATTATCAACATGAGCATACGCAGAACACTCAAAGATATTTAAATCAAAATAATTTGCAGGATTACCAGACCATACCTCTTGTGGAGTCTTTTTCTCAATGGAAATGGATGGAGGTCGGTTGATCAAAAAACATGCTGTAGAGGCTGCTTCGGCCCAAAATGACATCGGTAAGTTGGCATTTGACAACATACATTGAACCTTCTCCATGATCGTTCTGTTCATTCATTCTACAATGCCATTTTGCTATGGAGTATGACGAATTATGAAGTGTCTCACGATCCCTTCTGACTTGCACAGTTTATTAAACTCATCAGAACAAAACTCTAAGCCATTGTCTATACGGAGGTATTTTATTTGCTTTCTCATTTTTTTTTTCAATCATAGTTTTCCAAGACTTAAATACGGAAAACACATTGCTTTTCTGCTTCAAGAAGAATGCCCAAACTTTTCTTGAAAAATGTAACATCTTGAATTTATGGGCCTGTGCATTTTGTGTAGTGTATGTTAAAAATATTAATTTAAGGATTTGAGGTGCAAATGGGGCTCAGGTTTGGGCTGAGGCTTTGATTAAATATTTTGTTTAGACACTCTAGGGGCTTAAAGTAAAGTTTTGGTAGCTTATTTGACATAGTGGGCTTGTGGCCCAGAGGAAAATGGTGCCACTAGGAGGAAGGGGAGTTGGTATCACTAGTGCATGAGGAGGGCCCAAATTTTGGTTGCTTGAAGCCCAAGCTATAGGGCCAAATTTCGGCAATTAAAAGGGGACTAGGAGGGGACGGCACAAGGCTAATTTTTAGGGAATTTTATTATGTTTAAATTATGTGGATAATAAGCAGATAATGAAGAGAGGAGTTGGTGCTAATTAGGGCTATTTTTGAGGAGATAATGGATCAAGATAAGGGAAAAGAGGAGAGCTCATCCAGGAGGCTTGAGTTGGATGAAAATTAAACTCTGTGAAGGAGGGGAAATCGGTTTAGTATAGGCTAAGTATATGCCGAAATTTGCTGTCAAAGTTCTCATCATTTTTCTCTTTTCTCTGTCCAAATTCCTACTCCATTCTCCCTTTCTTTTCTTTTTCTTCAGTTGGCCAAATCCTCTGATAGATTCCTTTCTCGTCTCTTTCAGACACTTTAGCCGAATCTTCAAGCCTCTCTTTGTTTTCCTTTCACTTTTCTTTTTAGCCGAAACCACATCAGTTCATCTTTTTCAGGATTTTCATAAAAGCCAAAAGCGTGAGATCTCGTCTCCTGCGATTGCCGAAATCACTCTGAAGTGTCTGCTCTTGTCAAAATCTGAAGGGAATTGTAGGTAAGTATTGATTTGTGGGATCCAAATCTTTTCTGGCTTTTCAAAGTCTCTAGCTGAATGGCTATTTAGTGACTAATCTATTGTTTTTCTCTTATTTTCGGCATTCTGGGATCTGAAGAGGAGTCAATCGCGTAGATATCTAAGTCATAGTTCAGTAACACTCGAATAGTGTTACTTTCGAGATTTCAAGGTAAGGAGATCTATTGATTTTTAACGTAAATTTGGGTATTTATTAACCCTTGGCCGAATGTAGGGGAGTCCAAATCTTCGTATTCTTCCGGCTTTTGAGCAAGGTTTTAGACTAAGGGCTATAGATCCGGATAGCAAGGATATTGACTAAGAGTGTAGTACTACGTGATATCAGGTGTGTAACTTCTCACACCATTAGATTGATTGCTAATATATATATATATGTAATAAATCTGCTACACTCTGTTAAATGCCAAAATCTCGGCATAACGTTTGAAAACCTGAGAAGGGTAAAGGCTAAATATCAGGTTAGTGATTTCTGCCATTCATCAGTGAATGTTTCTGTTAAAAACGATATGTTTTATATGTCGATTTTTATATATGCTTGGGGTTGGGTGATTGATGAAAGGGGAAGTGATCTGTTCTGGTGGCTTATGCCATTTCAGCCTGGTGACTCTGTCACAACTCTGTTTCTGGTGGCTTTTGCCATTTCAGCCTGGTGACTCTGTCAAGATTTTGACGATGAGCAGCTAACTACAGCATGACTGCCATCGATGGTGTGTAGTGGTGTGGGTTGATTGTAGAAATCCCCAATTGTGTGATTGGCAGGTAAGGGTGGTGTGTAGCGGTTGGAAACCTAGGATTGGGTTGGGTTTTTTGTATGTTATCTACTATATTATGTTCTATATTCTGATCTATGGGCTAAGGCCCAATCTGATGGTGCACGAGGGTTGCACACTGAGTTTCGCGACTCACCCTATTATTTTAACAATTTCAGGTAGCACTTAGTGCATCGGACTGGGCTGGAGAGGAGAGCAAGGTGGCCATGCGATAGAGTACTGAGGATTCAGAAAAAGACTTTACTTTATTTATCTATTTTTAAGAAATTTGTTTTAAGTGGGTTTTATATTTCGTTGTAATAAGGCCTTGGGCCACTGGACTATTATTTATGTTTTGGTTTTATGTTGGGCTTTCATTTCTGGGCATTTAAATTTTATGTTTAAACTAAGTTAAGACATGTACGGAATTTTGGTTTCTATTTAAAATTCACTAAGGAATTTTATAACTTTATATCTTATATGAATTGATCAATTATTAAGTCTTCGGTATAACTATTTAAACCTACTAATTGCTTTTCAAAGTGCCATATCTTTTTGTAAAATTTCCTTAGTGACATATCAGATCCGGTTGTAGTGTTTGGGCCGGGTTTGGGGGTGTTACAAAAAATCATCAATAATAGTTAGCATATAATTAGCTCTACCTCTCGAAGGTACTCTTGATGGCCCCCACAGACCAGAATGAATATACTCCAATGTTCCCTTCATGTTATGGATTCCTCTGGCGAACTCTCTTTTGCTTCCCAAAAACACAGTGCTCACAGAACTTCAGTTTGCAAATTCCTTGCCCATGAAGAAGTCCTATTTTGCTCAATTCTACCATGCCATTCTCACTCATATGCCCTAGGTGCATATGCCAAAGTTTAGTAATATCATCATCTGACAAGGAAGAGGAAGCGACAGCTGCATCATCAATAACAGTAGAACCCTGTAAAACATATAACTTGGCAGTCTTTCTTTGCCCTTTCATTACAACGAGGGAACCTTTGGAAATATTGAAAATCCCACTTTCAGCTGTGTATGTGTACCCATTTGAATCAAGAGTACTTAACAAAATTAAATTTCTCTTCAATTCTGGAACATGCCGTACGTCATTAAGTGTTCTGATAACTCCATCAAATATCTTAACTTTAATTGTTCCAACACCTGTGATTTTACACGAAGCATTATTTCTCATCAAAACAACACTTCAGATACTATTTCGTAATTTGTAAACCAATCCCGATTGGGACACATGTGGAAGGTGCAACCCGAATCAAGTATCCACTCATCGCTCACTTTAGAATTATTAACAGAAGCGACTAGAAGTTCACCATCGCTGTAGTCTTGTACAACATCAGCTTCACTGAAATTTTCTAGTTGTTTTCCCTTTTGATTCGTAGCGTCCCTTTTGATCTTATTTTGTAGCTTATAACATTCAGATTTAATGTGCCCTTTCTTCTTGCAGAAGTTACAAGTTTTACCTCTATTTGAAGACTTCGATCTGGCCTTAGATTTACCGCGAGGATTCTGTTCCTGTGTCCTTCCACGATCATCATCAGCATTCCGATCTTGTCTCTCACGAACAATAAGACTCTCTCCCTGAGAGTCAGTTTTAACCACAAGATGCTTCATCTTATCATACGAGGTCAAAGAATCATAAACCTCATCAACTGTGAGAGACTCGCTGCTATATAAAATCATGTATCTAAAGGTTGAATAAGACGGGGGCAACGAACAAAGTAGAATCAACCCTAGATCTTCCTTATCATAGTGAACCTCCATAGCCTCCATGTTTGAGAGAATTTCTTTAAACACTGTTAAGTGTTCGTGCACAGACGCACCTTCCTCCAAAGGATTAGCATAAAGACGTTGCTTCATATGCAACTTGCTAGTTAGAGTTTTCGACATACATATTTGTTCTAGCCTCTTCCATAATGCAGTGGCGGTCTTCTCCTTCATCACATCCTGCAAAATTTCGTTAGACAAATGCAGATGTAACTTTGTTAACGCTTTTCAATCCTTGCGCTTCTTCTCTTCCTTCGTCAGTGTCGAAGGCATCTTATCTACCCCTAGTAGGGCTTCCTCTAAATCTACCTGTGCAAGAACTGCCTGCATCTTTATCTACCACAACGCAAATCTGGTGTTGCGATCCAACAGCGAAATTTCATTCTTTAAAGATGCCATTACCGTGATCGAGATGAAAAAACTGGAAGCTCGGATACCAATTTGTAAAAATATATAACGCCGGTAATGACAAATATATCGCAAAGAAAAGAGAAATAAAAATAAAAAACACACGGATTTTACGTGGAAACCCTTTCGGGAAAAAAACCACGGGCAGAGGAGAAG